>OZ029917.1:11693871-12388871 GCA_964023275.1 Norana najaformis
AGCGCGGAACCAATAAGCCCCCAAGTGCTGCAGAGCCCAATGTGTGTCGAACCGGATGGCTCGATACAGGAACACCCAGCTCACTGGTGTATTCCAGGGCCGAACCAACCATCGATGCTTGGCCGAATAAGAGGACCATGAATGAAAGTCTATCCTTAAACGGAAGCCAGTGCAGTTTCTCTCGTCTGTAGTTTGAAGCATGGGAGAATTTCGGCATGTTGACTTCGACCAGGGCAGCGCAGTTAAGGATGGACTGAAGCTGGCTAATTAGAAACTTTGGCAGGCCTAAGAGGACAGCATTACATTACATTACATTACATTACATTAGCCCAGCCGCGTTATGGTGAAGGAGTGAACTAAAGTCACAGAAAACACTGCCAAACGACCATTTGATGCAGTTGGTAAAGGCAAGAACTGTGGAGAGTTGATGTGGTCCAGTCTACCACGGAGAGATCTTCATCCAAGAGTCCGCCAAGGTCCCGTCGATAGCTTGGGAATGTCACCGCTATCGTGTCCCTGTTCACGTTTACTCTTGCCTATCACGTGGCCAGAAATGTCTCCTCTATGGATTCAACCTCAGCCGATTTGAGAACATCCAAGTTTGTGCTCCGATCACAATAGTTCTGCTATTCCTGACAATAATTCTGCGTTCGGCTACACCGTCTGTGTTTCCCTGACATCCGAGACTATCGGTCTCAATTCTCAAGATGTGGGTTCAGCAATTCTGCACCAGTCATCTGGAATAGTCTCCCTGTTCGTATTACTCACAACAACATCTCGCTAGACATATTCGTTAAGCCATCTTGTTTTCGTTGTCTGACCGAAGTGACTCATCCACGCCTACGATTCATCGCTCAGCCGATGAACACATGGCGTGTCAACAAATGTGTTACTTACTTACTTGTTTACTTAGTTAACATTTTAGAAACGCAAGCAAGTGCATCTGACGGGTCACAAGACTTGCTCAATTGAACACTATCAGCGTATAGGTGAAACCGTGCTCCTAAGGCCTTGATGATCTGAGTTCTGTCAGCTGTGCGTAGAGTGTATACCAGCGACCCAAGAACCGAACCCCGTTGGACATCGATTGGAACTGGTGCCCATATTCCTACGATTCCTCGCTCAGCCGATGGACATATGGCGTGTTAACAAATGTCTTACTTACTTACATACCGATGTGTCCAATCCAGTTGCTACCATCACGGTTCGTCAATCCAGGGACGAACCGACGATTCCATAGGAGGTTCTGAGTCGGATTAGCAATAAGCTATGGTGTTTCGTGTCGAACGCTGCCTTTACATCCAGGAGAGAAAGCAACGTAACATGTCCTGCGTCGATAGCGTTACGAAAGTTGATAATTAGCCGCAGCAAAACCGTCTCTTTTGAGTGGCCCTTCCTGAAGCTAGAATGCAGCCTTGGCATGATGCTGCTTGATTCCATCTCCCTAGCCATTACTTCTTACTCTACAGCTTCAGAGTTGAACGTCAGGTTGGAGATGGGCCGGTAATTATTTATGTTACCCGGATGTATGCCTGGCTTCTTAATTTGCAGGTGGCCATATTGTGGCTCGCATCTGACCGTCTGGGAAAAATCCTACCAACATCAACCTTTTCTCTTCCCGCCTATAAGTATTTAGATGTCTTTAGCAAAATCTGTTATTCATCTATTTGTGTATGTATGTATTTATCAGGACTTTCATATAGCGCATTTTAACAATCAAAAAGCGCTGCATATTATTCATAGTTCGCTGTCAGAATTTCAGTTCTTTTGTTCTAGGCCTTGGTCCATAAGCGGTCGTTAACCTGTTGCATTTTTGTGCAATTGTTATCTTCCTTTGCAGAAGATGAACTGCTTTCAAATGTTTGTATCCTTTGATGTCTAATTTTAAGTACGACAATAATTCGTTGCTTTATTGATTGTATTGGATTCTAATTTGATATGGACCTAGTATTTCGTGCGCTGTTGTACTTGGCTTCTCCTACAGTGCTTTATTTATAGGACGTATTGTTCCCTCTCTCTCAGAGAGAGACATACAAACAGACATACAGACAGACAGACAGACAGAGACAGACAGAGACAGAGATAGAGACAGATACAGAGATAGACAGAGACAGAGACAAAGGCAGAGAGAGACACAGAGAGACACAGAGAGACACAGAGAGACACAGAGAGAGACAGAGAGACAGAGAGAGAGTTATGTTAACAACAAGAATGTCCAACTATGCATTTCCGATTCAAGATTCAGTTGAACACTTTAAGTTTAAATCTACAGGTTCAAGTTTTCTTCAAGGTATTCAATATGTAAGTTCCTGATGCACAACTGCTTATCTCATTCGACTGATGGTTAGTCAGTAGTGGCGCTAAATAAATGCACACTTAATATCGAAAACTATGCAAAGCCTTCGCTATTAAAGGATGAGCCGGCATCGATTTTGATCCTGATAAGTGCTTTGAAGTTGTTGTGTTTGCTGATTTCTTCCTTCGCGTTGAAGAAGTTGTTATGTACTCCGTGTAAAACAAAACATCGATCATAGTAATGCAGCTGCGACGTTGCAACCTGTTCTACTAAACACGACATTTTGGTTTTCGGAGATAAATATGAATTGAGCATAAATGTAAATAAATCCAGTCGTTAGTATCGCATTGTTATTTGATGTATAACTCAGTGCAGGTTCAATATAGGGCGAATGCAAAGGAGCACAAGTACCGAACCAGTCTCTTTTATAATGCGATGCATAACTTATGCCGTCGGATAAAGTACATTGCTTAATTTATAGTCTGATAATGCAAATGTGAGAGGTCTATAGTTAATACTTGTGCTTTGCAAGTTATACATATAGTGTTTGTTGCACCGGATATGAAAATGTGTAAATGGCTTGACAGGTGACCGGATAGATTGTTCTGAAGCATAATGATAGTTCGATGAAAGCGTAATGCACTGTGAAGGGTTGGATTAGCCATGGTTTGGGGAAAAATTCAGACTGTAACTAAACAACGGTTCAGGCGCCTGTGTTCAGACCTTTGACGAAGTTGGCTATCAGCATGTCAAGGATGTAGAGTGAATAGTTGTAAGACCAGGGCACAAGTGGCTGATAGGATACTGTCATAGATGCCTTGCAAGGTAGCTCTGTGTTGCTGAGCTCAGAATATCTTTGAAACAGATCATGAAGGTCTACAAACTCTGCCATACCTGGTCTGGATTTCCCGGTAGATGTTCAATGCCTTAAGTCAAAAGTCAAGCTTCTCAGACTTGATCAAAACGTTCAGGCCAGTGTGTTGTTTATTAGCTTGCGGCATCCCTCAGTAGTTTACTCAAGAATTATGCTTTAAAAGGTCTACGTTTTTGCACAACCGGCGCTTTTAAAGTAAACTTGTCTGTAGAAATTTCTAAAAATATGCTGTAAGATTGTTTATGGATGAGGCTAAACGGTGCTAGCTTAAGTGTCTTTTCTTGATATCGATGCGTTTGGTGTTGAAATCTGTATTCGGAGTTCAAAATCATGTGCGCGGCTTCAAGCAGCCTCTGAATCCATAAAGCGACGTTGCTCCGTTCTTGGATTAATGCTATTGCCGTATTAGCTCTTAAACCGAAAGTTCCCTCAAACGCAGAGGACTAATACTGAATGAGAAATTTAATACAAAATTAACGACTAGCCTACTTGGTCTTAGAGTATCATAGAATACTTAAGTTAATTTAAAGATATTAGTCATTTATTAAAATTAGAATTTTAAATAAAAGCTTTCAAAAGGAATCAACAGATTGCAAATTTATGCTAATTAATTGGCTTCTGGCTGAACTTTTCCAACGTGTAGCGATTGTGGACTGTGTGACCTTCGATTAATCCTCTGTGGATTAGAAAATCGACATAACAGAAGTCTTTAGATTATTTGCTTATTGATGACTACACTTATGATCGTCATAATGATCAGTAATCGTAATCGTAATCTCGAGATTTCTACAGCGCCCAACGAAAGCTAAGTCGCGGGAACAAACTTATTCACAGGCGCTCAGTCAAAACAAAATCGATAGGCAGGAAGGATTCGGTTCCAGGTCAAGATCCAGGAGTCAGATAGTCGGATGGCTCCGGTGGATGCTGATTGAAATTGAAGCGGGCAGAGAGATAAGGGAAGAGGAAGAATAAAAATAAAATTTTTGGAAAAGAAATGATTTCAGTCTGCAGTGAAAGACCAGCGCAGAAACTGAAAGAGGTGAAGTGCTAGTGAGTTCGTGTGATGGATCAAATAATTGTTGTAATTCTGGCGGGGGTTTATTCGAGAGGAGGTGGTATTTCCTGACGCCAGCTAATTGGCTGTAAAGGGTGCGAATAAATGATCCCCATTCTTTTCAGTCATTTGTCAAATCTAGTGCTGCTGTGTCTTGTTATGTCTTCGTCTATGTTGTCTATCCATCGCAGTCGTCGCAGGCCTCGTTTGCTTCTATTTCCTTCGAACCTTGAACGCAGCACATTGTATGGGATTCGATCAGTTGGAAATTATTTTATTATGAAAATTATTTCAACACGAACACACCAACGGAATCTGCTGAGTGGCTTCATCCCGCAGTGATTACAATGTTGGGCGGATAAACCAAAATTTGGACGACTATAGCTTGGCGGCGAAGGTATACCCGAATGGATAGAGCGCTCAGCTTGTAACGCGGAGAGTATGAGTTCGATCCTCCCTTGAGACGGTTGCTGTGTAGGGACCTTGAGCTAGTCCTTAATTCACAACTGCTGAACGCCATTGATTGATACAGTGGCGCTTAATAAATGCAGAAATAAATAATAAACAATCTTAATATTAATAATAATAATACTTGGTTACAGACGTTAGGGAAAACATTTCTTAGGCCGTAGCCAAAATATGGCGCTGACACTGCTAGATCAAAGAGGGAGGTCTGTGATCGAATTCAGTCTTAGACCATACATTGCAACAAACGCAGGCATAAATGTGTAAGTAAGCACGTGTTCATGCACCGTATGTCCATCGGCTGAACGAACCATCGTGGGCTTTAGGACATGTTTTGTCGCATTCTTTGATGTTTAATCTTTCTCTTTTTTCTATGAAAGCTGAAGTGTTCAGAATTTGAATGTATCAGTTTCGTGCTATTTTTGAGCTTATGCGGCTTCGGCTTTTAGTTTGCTTTCGTGCGTGCTTCAGACTCATTTTACAGCAAGCAAGCGATCTCGACTTCAGAAAGACATTCTACGAAGACGGACATGTTAAGACTCTTCTCAGGCAACTGTGAAGCCATTGATTCTGGATAAGTCACGATGCTCTCGCTCTTTTGAATGCAAGCTCAGCGATTGACACCGGTAGATTATGACATCTTGATCACGCGTCTTGTAACCTCTTACGGAATCACTGGACAACATATATGTTCTGGCTTTGCTCCTTTCTGGACAGACGGACACGATTGCTGACCATCGGTTCGGATCGCACGGTTTGGACACCAGTTCCATTCAGTATCCCATTTGGCTCAGTACTAGGGAAGGACGAAGAGAAGGAGGAGGAGGAGGAGGAAGAGGAGGTGGTGGTGGTGGAGGAGGAGAACAAGAACAAGAACGTACAGAAGAATACGAAGAAGAGGAGGAGGAAGAGGAGGTGGAGGAGGAGAACAAGAACAAGAACGTAAAGAAGAAGACGAAGAAGAGGAGGAGGAAGAGGAGCAGGAGGAGGAGGTGGTGGTGGAGGAGGAGAACAAGAACAAGAACGTAAAGAAGAAGACGAAGAAGAGGAGGAGGAAGAGCAGGAGGAGGAGGAGGTGGTGGTGGTGGTGGAGGAGGAGAACAAGAACAAGAACGTAAAGAAGAAGACGAAGAAGAGGAGGAAGAGAAGGAGGTGGTGGTGGAGGAGGAGAACAAGAACAAGAACGTAAAGAAGAAGACGAAGAAGAGGAGGAGGAAGAGGAGCAGGAGGAGGAAGAGGAGCAGGAGAAGAAGAAAGAGGAGGAGGAGGAAAAGGAGGAGGAGTCACTCAAGCTAGCCCCAAGATGAAGTGTTAGCGACTTCATTTTCTTAGCCTTAGCGGGTGACCGTCATACTCTGTCACCCTGTGATCTTCCCACCGACAGTTTATGATCGTTGTACTCTTTTTATGGCTGATTTCACTAAGGGCGCAAGACCTAGGGGGTTTTAAACCCCGACCTCTCGGTTGACAGTCCAGCCCTTAACCATTAGGGCAGCCTACGTTGATGACGGGCGATTTCTGGCTTTCGTATACAATACAGACTATTAAAAGATAATAACATTAAAATAATCCTGGTAGACACCCCATATAACTTTATTCCATTGGTGGAAGAAGGCCACTGTGAAGCCAAGGTGCAGACGCTTAGTGTAATCTCCCTATACACAGCCACTCTTTGTTTCGAGGTCCTTCATCACAGCTCCATTTCAGTGTTTTAAAAAGGCTTTGAATTAAAAAAAAACACAAAATAAATAAAGCATTTAGTTCCCTTTAAAAATGCAAATTAGCGTGACGGTAAATAGAAAAATTTGCCTTCTATCGAAAGCAACTGAATTCGTCTGGCTCAACCACTGCGCAAATGTTTATTCCTCCTGGCAACGATTGAACGGTGATAAATCTATTCGCCCAAGTGCACCGGTTGCCAACCGCGGCGCATCGTACTGAACTCCGGGCGAAGCAGACTATTACTAATAACACCAGTTACACGGACTGGAGCCGTTAAATTTGACCTGGACTCATATTATGTCCGCCAATAAACACGAGTTTACTATTAGTTACTCGGTATTCCGTTTAGCGGCGGCGGCGGCGTTTCAAAAGTTCATCGTTCTAAGTCTTCGTTATGACCTAAGAACTGAATCATTTTGGCAATATGGAATCGTCTAGTTTCTTGCCTTCGTATCCAGGGCCTACTTAGCCCGACGAAAGGTCCAATAGTCAATCGCCACGGTGCTCTAGTCTCAGTCGAACGCCCGGCTTTCTTACTCTGTATTTCCGCGCAATAATAAACCCATTTAGTCGATCGTGGCCCGACAGCACCTCGGCGGGGGTGCGATCTTGCACCTACCCTCCCGTCACCGTTAATGCCCACACGCGCGCACTAGCCGCGTTTTGATTTCCGGGTCGATTCAGTTAGTTCAATAGATGCGCATGCGCGGTGACGTCAGACGATTGCCTGCTGCTAGGGGAACGGGTAAAACCGCACTTGGTGAAGTACAAAACACCATAACACCACGAATGGATTACCGCGTTAAAGGTGACGCCTTAGCATGTCATATAGTTTTAACAAAGATTCCAACTGGTTTCGTCGGTTTGAAACCGTGGTCCCCGCTCAACGTTACTCCACTCGGTGCTTTTGACTCTTCAGAGCCGTAGCCTTTGCCTGCGTCTTAGGTTGCCAGTGCGATAGACTGGCGTCCGTGTTCGCACGAACAAGCTTCGACTGGAGGCAGTGAGACAGGATAGCAGTTTATAGACGGCGCAAGTTGGAGTAGGTGATTTGATGAGCGGTCGGGTGACAGCAGCGTCGACAGACGATTGATTGGTAGGCCAGCGTTCAGTGTGGACTCACTCGGTGCCAGCAGTAGGAGCATGCGTGTTGATGCGTGGGTTTGTGCTCGAAGCGAAGACATTAATATTATGATAAGAAGACGGAGACAAACGCCGCGTGCGTGCAGATTGAAAAGGGCACGAAGGTCGTAGCTTCTGTTTATACGCTAACGGCTTATTGCTGTCGCTCGAGAGGTAAGGCTATCCTTCTTCTTTCGCTCCGTCGTTTTCGTCGCCATCTTTTCTGAGCTGATGTTTCTCCAGTTGTTTACCGGATGAAGAGGCATTCGTATGTCCAGTACGTGTGACCAGATTTTCTGTGTTTGCAATCTGTGTCGGTGGGTGGGTGGGTCGGTCGGTCTGTGGGGCGGTCTTGACTGAAGGGTCCCTCTCGTGCGGATGGTTTGTTACCGTGGTGATCTTAGCGCTGCATCGTGTGGCGATAAGAATGCTAATGACGAATGAAGATGCACGTAAAGAAGTGCTTACTATCGCTTTCTTGGCGCCAGTCTTCATCGCATCGGATGCTGACCGACCTCTTCTATGGCCGACCAAATTGATGATCATAAGGAAGAACGTCTCATCATCGTCATCATTATCGTCGTCGTTGTCCTCCTCCTCCTCCTGCTCCTCCTCGTCATCATCGCCATCATCATCGCTTTATTTATTGCTGTTGTTCTCTTAAAATAATGAGTGAATGCACACCCGATTACTTACAACATCATCATCGTCGTCGTCATCATCATCATCACCACCACTCTCATCATCATCATGATCAGGAGCAGCATCAACTTTACCGTCATTCCTTATCATCATCAACATAATCATCATAATCTTTCAAGTTGTTTTGGTAATCATAATCATTATACGACGAATCATTGGATGTTGTTTTTACAGTCATTTTCATCAGTGATGTCGTAACATCTTCTCTTTCTCGTGTACTTCGTGTATCTGACCTGATCTCTGTTGTCTTCGCGACTGTGTAAGAAAGGTTATTAAGTTAGGCTGAGCTTTAGTTTAGATATGGTTAGTGAAGCGAAGATAAACAATGACACCTACTTACGGCTTGTTTGGATGGATGGATGGATGGATGGATGGATGGATGGATGGATGGATGGATGGATGGATGGATGGATGGGTGGATGGGTGGGTGGATGGACGGATGGATGGGTGGATGGATGGGTGGATGAATGGGTGGATGGGTGGATGGATGAGTGGATGGATGGATGGGTGGATGGATGAATGGGTGGATGGATGGGTGGGTGGGTGGATGAATGGGTGGATGGATGAATGGGTGGATGAATGGATGGATGGGGGGCTGGATGGAATGATGAATGGGAGGATTAATGGATGGATGGGGGCTGGCTGGATGGATGGATGGGTGAATGAATGGATGGATGGGGGGCTGGCTGGATGGATGGATGGACGGACGGATGGATGGATGAGTGGATTGATGGATGGATGGATAACCTGCAGCATGAACTTTTGCAATAACCTTTCTTTGCCTCTGTCTCTGTATCGGCCATGGTCTTGTGTCGTAATATCCGGGGTGGTTCTTAGGAGTTTTCCGGAAGTGGCTGTATATAAATTTACAGTAACAAAATACGATTACGATATACGAGAGGGTGAATTGATGGATGGATGGATTCGTGCACATAAGAACGGATACTGAAGCGGTGAGAACGTGCATCAGGTGCTACATATCAGGTGCTCTAGCTCAACCGGGTCATAGCGATGTTTTCGTTCCGATGGCGATCCGACGAGGTCACGTGACATCGGGGTCAGACGGTCGTGTGTTTGGCGCTTATTAGAACAAAGGCGCGCCACCTGGCGAGGGGTGCGAAGCGGGTGGGGCGGGACAGCTGGGCGGGGCGGCGGGGCCTGTGGCTCGTCTGACGGCAAATTACGGTCCCGAGATAAGACGGAGTCGTGCAGTTGGCGGCGGCGCTCTCATAAGTTCATGTAAGGATGTTGAGTGATTTCGTTGACTTATCAGATTCGCCGATCTGTTGTTCTCTCGACAATAATTACCATTATCAACCCGTAAAATTAATGAACGCATTGCGGTCAACGAGGACTTGGCAGATGCTGCAGCAGGCAGACGGACAGAGAGACGGGGCGACGGGCGGAGGCAGACGGACGGGCAGGGACAGAGCGACAGAGCGTGAGCCATGTGTTGGGCGAGTACGCAGTGCACCCAGTGAATAACAATCCATTAATGATCGTGCACCGGACGAACCTTTTAGGACAACAGTATTACGAACCCGCTTCGGCCCATAGGAAGAGCGTAGCTCGGTTGGGCCGGGGTGGGTGGGTGAGTGGAGAGGGGGAAGCTGATGAAAAGGCAGTCCCAGGCTTGGGCAGGATATAGGGGGGACCACGCACGGTGAAGAGGTCGTCGCGTGTAATGGCTCAAGGAAGGAAGGAAGGAAGGACGGAAAAAGAAAGGAAGTACGGGCTTATGGGTTGAATCGAAATGCGACAGGCGTAGCCAAAAGACGCTCGGAGGTACATACAGACATAGGGAGGCAGACAGACGCAGAGACGCAGACGGATTGAACGCCACTCTGACGGATGTCACAAGGAGGCGTTCCAGTATAATGAGTTCGTAGCAGCTGCGTGGGGACAGAAAGCGGCATGGGCTTCGACGTTTGTGGGGTGTTAACGAGCCTCTGGAGTGATGAGTAAACTCTATTCTGACTGACCGATTTGTACAAATGTAGAAAAACACAGCTTTATACTAAACATCATCGACTACAACGACTTTGATAGTAGTCATTGTCGTCGTCGTCTTCATCATCATCATCATCATCATCATCATCATCATCATCATTATCAATTTAACCTCAAATGCGAATCTTATGCAATTGGGTGCTTCCTGTTTGTTTGACAATCGCCAGTTCCGTGACATTTTTGGCCCGTTCTGTATGGCCCACTAGGTGCGTGATAGCCTATTGTTTAGCGCGCTGGACTGTCATCCCAGCGGTCGTGGGTTCAAATGCCCACCAGGGCAGAAAGATGTTTCAAATTTCTGCTCCATTTGCGCCCATAGCGAACGCAGATATAAAATTTAATGAGTACATTGATGGTACACTGTCGGCGGGAAGATCAGACGGCGATGAAGAGGACTGGCCACCGGCTCTCATATGCCGAGGCTAAGAAAAATGAAGTCGCTGACATTTCATGCCAACGACCGCCTCTCGGGGTTAGCGTGTAAGAGACTGTTCCTTCTCTTTCAGCCAGACTTTTTCCGGGGCTCGGCCGTTGGGTCCTTTTCCTGTTTTCATGTTTAGCTCCATGAACTTTGAAGGAAAGGCGCCCGTGTGTCGGCATTCGAGGAAATGAAAGATAATTTGAGAAATATTGGTCGAACCCGGAGAATAAACAGACGTCGGGAGTTCAATTTGGCAGTGACAATGCGGCGGCGCATATCAAAAGAGGCGACTTGACTCGGTTTCGCTAAACGGACCATGTTTCAAGGTCATTCGGTTCTATGCCGTACATCCTTACACAGTCATCTATGATTTAAATGGACCCGAATCCTGTTGCATGGTTCCGTCTGGTACAGTTTTAGGGGTTAGGCCTACATCGTAATCGTAATTCCGAGATTTCTACAGCGCCCAACGAAAGCCACGTCGCGAGGAACAGCTTATTCAGGCGCTCAGTCAAAACAAAATCGATAGGCAAGAAGGGTTCGGTTCCAGGTCAAGATCCAATGATCAGACGGAGAGACAGCGTGGCAGCTATGGGGCTGGTGTTTGGGGTTGGGGAGGAGACAGATAAGAGGACGAAGGGATATCGGGTTAGAGGAAAGAGGAATGTTTTTGAGTTACATTTGAGTTAACTGCTTCGCCATTCAGTTATTGGCAGAAAGAAGCTTCGGATGTTATGGCTTCTCAAAGGTGCTATATAAATAGATTGGTACATAAATACATACATGCAGACATACATGCATGCATTGCTGTCTAATGACTCATCTGAAAGATCCTTACCCTACTCAGTGTGATTTAGCTGTTCAGAATAATAAAATAGTTTATCCTTATTATAGGCAGCTTGAGAAAAGCACCGGATTTGACAAATGACCGAAAATAATGGAAATCATTTATCACTGCCCAATAGCTGGCGTCAGGCGATGATGATGGTGAGGAGGAGGAGGAGGAGGAGGACGACGACGAAGAAGAAGAAGAAGATGATGATGGTGATGATGATAATAATGATAGGCTGGGCGGCTTAGTGCATGGGTGTGTTTTTGTGCTGTTGCGATGCGTGGGAAGGCTGAAATTCAACCGGGCAGCTGAGCTGTGTCAGTCTTGTTCCTGCATAGACTACACTGTACCTACACTCTGGAACGATTTCCCTCCTGAATTTCGCAAATTCTCTGTTCCTCTTTACTTTCCACCGTTCACCCATCATCATCTGTCTCAAGCCCCTCTATCTATTACTCCTCAGGTGTTCTATTAAAAGCTGAAGTCTCACCTTTTCAGGAAATTCCATCCTGCTCCATCGAATCCGCTGCCTTCCAATTTCTCTGAGCTTAAACACAACCCACCCTAACAGCTCCTTTCCCCATTTTCTTCTGGTCTTCTGGCAACCAGACTTGGTTCTTGACATGGCATTTTTGGAAAACTCCACTGACTTGACGCAGCGCTCGTGAATAAGCTGGTGCCCTGCGCTTAGTTTTTAAGTAGCACTTTAGAAATTTGGAGTTTACGAGTATGCGATTCTTGGAGACGGACCAGGTCAAGGTGTCGTCATCCCTGCGCATGCGTACGAGTGCCCAAGATGATCTTGAAACAAGTTCGGCCTACTATGCACATCAAAACACACATTTTCTGTATATTGTTATAGGTTGTGTAGGTATATCAGCTAAATGCTATCAGTGAAATGTTTTTTTCCTAAGCTATTTATGAGCGTAACATGACTCACATAGAAACAAGGCTTGTTGACCTTAGGCGACGATAAAACCAGCGAATATACTTTCAACAAGAGAAAACACAACATCGACCAATACAACGTTGATGAAAAACGGGTCAAAGAGAACCAAATGGGGCAAGAGGGGTCAGAAGAACCAAGCAAATCATCGATGCAGGGAGACTTAGAGACTGAGAAGAAAAAATCCGGTCACGCAGGACCAAAACCAAAATCCAGTCTGAGCCAAACTGAGACACAACACCTTTATAAGGTCGGCTTCCCGCCAAAATGTACAGAAGGCGTATAACGTATAAGTCAACCTACTCGGTCCAATCCTATACGCTGTATGTAACAAAACACACGCATACACACGCGCACACACATATAGATATATATGTATATATATGTATGTATATATTGAGTCCTGCGTTCGAGGCTAAATGATAATTGGTGCGCTGTAAGCTGTTGATTATTTATTGGTGAAGGACGTGCTTAAGACCTGAGCATATGCATCGCCAATCGATGTCTTGAACCTGTATTCGTGTCGTAATATGTTAATTTTTGTTTTGTTTTTCAGTATCGGATTTGTACAATAGTAGGTTCTCGAATTTAATGTTGGCGACAGTCTTCGGAAGCATGCATTTGTTTCAAGCCTGAAGGCTTTCCGAGTTTTCTCTGGGTTCCTTTCGCTTTTGCTTGCCTTCGGTCCGTACACTGACGTGGATTGGCTTACCGGCTGTTTTCCCTCCTTCATGTCTCCATCTGTCTGTCTGTCTGTCTGTCTCTTAGTCTTTCTGCCTCTGCGTCGGTATCTTTTGCTTTCGGCCTTTTTGTCTCTTGTCTAGTTGAATTTGTATCTGCTAGTTTCGATATCTCTATCGATATATATGCATCTTTGGATCTTCTCCCTTAGAGTTCTCTTACTCTCTTCTTCCGTCTGTGTCTCTCTCTGTATCTACTGTTCGGTCGCTGTGCTTGTCTGTTTCCTTATATCCGTCTCTGTTTGCCCATGTTTGTTGCTTATCGCTAAGCTATGTTCTTCTCTCTGTATCTCTGACTGTTTCTTTCTCTCTCCCTCTCTCCCTCCCTCTCTATCTCTCTTTTTCTTTCTTTCTCTCTCTCCCTCCCTTCCTCTCTCTCTCTCTCTTTCTTTCTTTCTCTCTCTCCCTCCCTTCCTCTCTCTCTCTCTCTCTCTCTCTCTCTCTCTCTCTCTCTCTCTCTCTCTCTCTCTCTCTCTCTCTCTCCGTAGTATGTGTTTCTCTCTGTTTCCTTATCCGTTTCTGTTGGGACATGTCTGTTGTCTTTTGCCAAGTTATGGATAATTACTTAATAATTAGTTAATTATAAAGCAATCGATTTGCAAATAAGTAACTGTCGGTCAAATTCTAATTAATTAGATCTGCTGCGATATACTCTGAGCCGATCGCAGGCATCATATTCCTTTCAACTCATGGATCGCTTTCATCCTGAACTCAGGATTCGTTTCCACCGTTCAACTCTTCCTCCCCTAATCCATCCATCAATCCATCCATCCACCCAGCTTCTTCATGAAGCAGTGGCAAGCGTCATGTGTTTAATTTTCTCGAAGTCCATTTTGGTTGCGACTTGATACAATAATATATCGAAGCATCTGGGCTTTTCTCTACTGGTGTCACGAAGCTCCTGATAGCTATCATAGCTATGCATACATGCCGATGCATTTATAACCTACGGGTAAATACACAATATATATATATACATAAAATATAATATAAAGGAATTCTGTAAGTTATTCTTGTGTCGTGTGCATAGTTAGTTCATGCCTGGAGTCTGACGCAGCAGTTAAGCGGGTGGTGCGTTTGTGACATATAAGGTAGGGGTTCAAATGCGTGCAATGCTATCGCTAGGGCAACAATCAATTTAAGATTTCTGTGGTCTTTCGTCGACGTGCTTTGGGGTAAATTCGTTTACAGCACGCATACATATATATATGTGATATATATATACATACAATATATATAATGTTTATGCATATATATTATATATATAGCCTTGGTAATTGAGTGATAACGATGATTACTCAACGCAGGAGCCATCGAAGTCGATGCATTTACTTTTCAATGCTGTTCGTAATCCTATTCTTTGGCACCTGGCGTGTACTATATTCGTCTGTGGCTGTTATCCCGTCTGTGCTTCTCGTTCTTCAAACGGGTTCTCTGTCGCCTGCAGTCAGTTGTCCCAGTGTTTTGTCGGGTCCCATTTTCATTATATTTGCTTTGTTACCTTAGTCGCAAGGCCCGCATTCGCCGGAAAGTGTGATTAACCTGTCACTCATTCTAAGCAAACCCTTCAGACGGTGAACAATCGCTGCTTAGTCATCAGCAAATATCACTGCTTTCACAAGTTTGTCTTCTTTTAACAACTCCTTTCATGATGGTGTTGGGCAGTCGCTGATAGCACACACGCACACGTACAGCCTGCGTATCTGCTTGTGCCAAGTGCTAATAAATATATACATATTATACCATATATTTATACCCCATGGTTATAGTAGTTGGTGTGTGTGTATTATACCATATATATATATATATGTGTGTGTATATATATATATATATATACCCCATAGTTATAGTAGTTTATGTGTATGTGTGTGTGTAAGTGAAGTATGTATAGATGTACATGTAGTAGCTCTTCAAACTTAAATTGCAATTGGTTATATGACCAGCTTTCTTCTGCTTGGTTTGCATGTGCATCGCTCATTCGGTTTTGATGCAGCGCTCAGTATCCACTTTATTTACCATCAAGAATCCTTATAAGTTATCATCTTCACGTCTTATTTTTAGCTGTAGTCGGTCTGTACAGCTTTCGACCATAGTCAACCCGTGCGTCTATTTCTCTATGTTTTCCTTAAAATTTTGTGGATCCGACCAGTGCCAAGATTTCTTATAAGTTATCAGTCCATTCGATCGAGTCTGACGGACCGAATGCATGTCCTCCGTGTGCTTTTGACCTACAGGCAGTCAACTCTATCAGAGGCTTTCGCTAAATCTAAACAGTCAACATAGCCGCTGGCAATACACCATATACATACATTTTCCTATACTTTGATGTCACTAGCGTGGAGGACTTTTGTTCGTTTATATCACTTTAAAAATTTGGTAGTGTTTTTTTCTGTACGCTTATAGTTGGCCCGGGTATAATTATGCATACGTGCAATAAAATTCGCCTCACTGCAATCTGATTATTATTTTTAAATTTATGCCAGTGACTTAAGTTGAACTGCGTTTTTCAAAAGGCATTTTGTTCTAACCGCCGGGTGCAAATCAATGACTGTATTGATATCTCAGTGCGTTCTATACTCGGCAGTATATATATATATATGTATATGTATAATGTATATAAGAACACATACGCATATATATATGTATGTATAATCCAGCTGTATTGAATTGCTATTGACGTATCGACGGTGCTCAACCTAAATAACGTCTTTGGTCGTTGTGTACCCAGCGGATTTCTTGACCGTGCGATTCTTTAATATGGTGTATTTATGCCTGCCTCGATTCCAGTACCCCTCCGCCAAAACCGCATAGACAACAACATCATGAATAGTCGACAAGACCCGTAGTGCAAGTGCCAAGCTATAAGCAAAAAGTGCACCAGGCGATAGAAGTGCACCATAGTGCAGGTGCCAAGCTACAGGCAAGAAGTGCACCAGGCGATAGGCACCTCAAGTGCCATTTTCTTGATACCTTTTGAGGTGACAGATTGTTCTTTGAATTTTATGATGGTATGATTATCAGTGGTTATCGCCCATTTTCAGGGTTGAAGGCCCATGGGCTCTGGATGACACCCACAGTCCCACGTGAGACCAGGATTATTATTATTATTATTATTATTAGTAGTAGTAGTAGTAGTAGTAGTAGTAGTAGTAGTAGTAGTAGTAGTAGTAGCAACAGAAGCAGCAGCAACAACAATAGCAGTAGTAGTTACAGACTTCTGTAGCCCCAATGTCCAATGTATAAATTATCAACTGACGGCGGACCTCATCCAAGCCGTAATGAGGTCAATATCCAGAAGGTCAGTGCACAGAGAAAGAGAGCCAACCTACGGTTTGTGTGGTTGCTATTTAACGACGCTGTGTCTTAACGAAATGATTAGCGTCGCCCTCCTCCTTTATCCAGGCTTGGAACTGGCGACGCCCGATTACGGTATAGTGGCGGAGTTAACCAACCTACGGTGGATAATCGAGCAGATGTAATTCTGACGGGGGGTGGGATTCTTACCTGGCACTGAAACTGAAGCAGCCTGGCTCTTGCTGACCTAATTTTATGTAGCGCAGTTTTTGTGTTGCACAGAGAAATGTACATTTGAAAACCTAACGAACCCGGACATAGACAGCAACAGCCATCAACGACAGCCTCTTGTAAAACAACCTCACATTTTCCCACCCAACTGCTTGCCCACCGCACCCTGCCTCTTCCTTTGACCTCTTGAACCCGTTACATGACCTCTCTAACGGACCGTTAGACGGTAACAGATGACGGCGCTATAGAAGTTGTCAGATGGAAACTAAAATAGATCCGAAACCATATTCCGCACGTAAACACACGCGATATACAGCAGTAGCTGCTGCTAATGATCTCACCGAGTTAAACCCATTGAAGCAGCGATGGAAAGCTTAGCAGTGGGATTGGACTGACGTTACTGACGTGTGTATATTATCGTGCAATATATATATATATATATTGTATATATATTATATATAATATATATTGTATATATATGTATACAATTATATATATTATATTATATATTTATTATAATATATATTATAAATATATATATATTGTATATTTGTTATATATATATTATCGTGCAATTTGCCTGAGGAACAAACGCTGCATGGACGGACATTAGGAACACGTGGCGGCCCACATGTCGTCGTGGTTGCCATGGCACCCGAATGTCAATATTCGTCTTTTTAAATCGCATTAATCTAACATGTACGGCTGTTTTGGAGTTTCTGTCGTCGTCACCTTAATCGGTGTGTCGTCACCAGCACAACCACTATCACCATAATCACGGCGCCATCATCACCAGTGCCAGTGACATTAATAACCGCCATTGTCACCATCACCATCAGCAATCACCATGTGCTCAATCACGTGATAGATTGACTGCAGTCATCGTTTTCATCGCTACATCATATTCTTTTGTCGTCGTCATCATTGTCGTTTTCGTCATGCTTGTCATCGCTAGTAAAGTAGCCAGATTATGATCACTGGGCAAAGGCATCGTCATCACGGGTCTTTATCGTCGCCACATTCAAGGTTATATACAATGCATCAGCTTTAGCTTTATCGTTATTGCTTTTATCGTCATTTGAGCTCATCAATTCTTCGTTTCTTAACTTCATAATAATTTATTGACCCGGTTTCTTTAATACTGGTTTCTTATGGAGGTCCTTTCTGCGTTCTCTTCATCTTGATCCGCCTCCTCTTCCTCCACCTGCTTACTGTCTGCCTGGCCAATTAGCGAACAGCTGCTGTCGTCGAACTGCACTGAAAACTTTATCTGATTATCCAACCGACGAAATAGTTACTAAAAATAGGTATCAACTTTAAAATCAAGTGCTCGAACTCCGAACTCTGAGCGTCTAACAATAACTCTAACTCAGTCCGAACTGGCGCTTTAACTGAGGATGCTGATCACTCATCATACAAGACAATACCTTCAAGTATTACAACGCTAGAGGGCGTGAACCAAATTCAAAGTTTATATAGCGTCTTTAGAATATTGCCACCCTGTTTTGTTCGATTCCCCATTTCTTCCTTCTCAACACAAAACCCCATGGGCAGGACTCATTATAGATGGCCTCACGTTTCTTTACCCCATAGCAGATGGGCGTATACATGTTCTACACTACAATATATATATTTACATATGATTACAGCCCTCATATATATATCATATAATTCATGTGTGTATTTATATTATATATGTAAGTTAAACATGTATATTATCTACATACACCTGCCTATATGTATATAATACATATATTTCCCTCTAAATACCCCAACCTGATACTGAAGTCGCGCGTGTGTTGCCCGTTCCAATATGATTCCAATATTCCTTCAATAACACAACAGCACTGGCGCTTACCTATAGGCCTAGACCTTAGGCTGACGCTGTAGGCTTCTGGTCTAAACTCAGACTCTCAGACGCTTAATAAATATAGGAACTGCATGCGCCGATCTCCACGCATTCTTCACCATATATAAGCGCCATTTTGTTTTATGCTCCTTCAGGTATGCTACTTTGATATACATATGTATATGAATATACATGTATATATATGTGTGTGTATGCATAGAATGTATATAAATGTATTTATATGTGGGCCTGTATGCACGTGTATGTATACTGTATATGCGCAGAAAAGTATGAAATAACGGGTGGTTTCCTATAACGATGTGTACGGAGAGCTCTGCAGCCATAAGTTTGAACCCCTTGACCCGACTGTTTCAGTAATTGGTTGTTCTTCGCGTTGTTTCCTTTGTAAATAATCATAATATGGTGAGCATCTAGACTTCGTCTACGAGACGCACTGTCTACGTTTCTCATCTTCTATTCTCCGATCTGCGTATAATATATGCAGAAGCAGCAGCAGCAGTAGCAGCAGCAGCAGCAGCAGACCATGGGAGATGCTGGCGGAAGAGGAGAAGTAGGATGAACAGAGCAGGAAAAGGAGGACTGAAGGAGCGAAGAAGGAAGGTGATGAGATAAACATTCTGCATCAGCATCATGCTTATACTAATCCCTAATCATGCATACCATTGGACGTACATGAATATAGAATTATCTGCAGGTAATTGCTAGTTTGCATTGAAGCGTCCTTATGGCGTGCTATTGGCTTTTTCAAAGCGCAGAAACGCAGTACTGATGATGACTGTCGTGTGGGGTGGGGAGGATGACCTCGTTGATTTTCGCCAACTACCCTTTGCTCCCTTCTTCGTGCCCTCCTTCCTTCCTCCGTAATTCCTTTCTGACGTCGAAACGCCGTCTTGCACTGACTGACGTTGAATCGGTTGAATTATTAAACGCTTGCTAACACGCTGCTGTCATCTAGTGACAACTTGTGCCGTAATTGCCACGCTGCAGCTGCTGCTGCTGCCATCTCCTGTCCTCTCCTCTTCTCTCCTCTAGTCTCCTCTCCTCTCCTCTGCTCTCCCCTCTTCTCTGCTCTGCTCTCCTCTGCTGAACTCTGCTCTGCTCCGCTCTGATCTGATCTGCTCTCCTCTCCTCTTCTCTCCACTCCTCTCGTTCCTCTACACTCCTCTCCTCTACCCTGCTCTGCTCTCCTGTACACTCCTCTCCTCTCCTCTTTTCCTCTCCTTTCCTTTCCTCTCCTTTCCTCTCATCTCCTCGTCCCTTCTCTCGTGTCCTGTACCCAGGGTATCCTTATCAGTCCTCTGGACGTCCCTTTTCGTTCCGTTTCGATTAGCCATTGCCAATCTTCCTCTGCGGCTCCTCTGTTCGTTCATCTGCCCCGTTTATCCTCCCAGGTCCCTTACATACCATTCCCACCGCTTCATTACCAGTTCCTTTGTTCTCATTTACCGGCTGCATAATCGATTATTATTCCTTACCCGATTACCTTCCAAACCGCCCTCGGTGTTCTTGATAACCGTCTTCTCGGTTGGAGTTGAATGGAGTTGAACCTTTTGATGGGTGGAGGGGGTGTAGCGCATTTAAAGTCATTTTGAGGCGACGGAGAAACCGAGGATTTGATTGTCTCGTTGGGTCGTAAATTGCGAATTGAATATCCATAAACTTTGTATTGAGTGTGACACATGGCCATTAATGAAGTTCCCAGTGCAAAAGCCTTCAGTTTTCTTCGGTCAATTGATCACAGCTGCCAGCATTTACTCAACCACTATCGCTTTATGAGGGACTAACTTCTTATGGATAGCACACATAAATTGAACAAGAGGGAATGATCGAAGAAGGGGGGATCGAAAAGGGTGAGGTTGCAAATCCTTTATCTCTACATCCTGGTCTCCGATTACCCGTGGCTGGCCCACCCTAACTTCTTCGTTCGTCCTCTGTTGGTCGATCGGTCGACAGCCGGCGTGGGTTCAGCCACGAAGCCTTGGATAAAGCAAGAACACGTGACCATTAGTCGGGCCCCGGATGTCGTCGAATAATGAGTCTAATTACGCGCATGTGCAGCTTAGCAAGAGCTTGGCGCCACGGCTTTGCGTCGGGCCAACGTAGCACTAACGGGGTCTGGCAGCGAGACGCACGGATACTGACAGAGAGACCGTGTGGTACTTAGAGAGTGACGGAGCGACAGAATAACAATGACACATGCACGACTTTGCAAATGGAAGACATTATTAGCGAAAAGAAGCCACAAATAGATTGATCAAGAGCAGAATGGCAGTCATGCGCACACAGAAACGTTCATACACGTACAAACGATAGACACGAACGCACAAATGCGAACGCAAACAGACAGCCAGGCACCAATAGACGCATACACACACGTACACACTCAGAGCGATGCGTGCAGGAAAATGCGAGCGAAAAAGAAGATTGAAAGCATATTAACTGAAGCTACAAGTGGAAATGGAAACATGGATGATTGGTGCGATAGAAAACTGAATCTTAAATGGAACACAAAGCGTGGAAGAGGCCACACATTGGTTCGGTCGGTAGTAATACAGGCAATGGCATAGTAGGCCTGATGAGGTAGGGGTAAGAGTCCTATTGTAAATTGGGCTTTCATGGTTCAAGTGCCCCGCCAATTGAACGAACGAACGAACGAAGGAGGAGTCAATCTTATACAATTGCGCCGTCGTCTGCGAATGTTTTACGCGAGAAAATTTCGTCCGAAATGGAGAGCACTGGCAGACCTAGTGAACCGCAACTGCACCTCCTCTGACCCGAACACCCTCCCTCCTGCCTGCCTCCCATGACAGACCAAACACCCACCCAGGGCCTTTAAGGCTGAACTCTTAATTCGTGCACACTTCTTTGGTGCCTGCGAGTACACTCTCTCGAGCGCGAGCAATTCGATCCCCATGCGACTGTGTTGTTGAAGATAATAAACGCGCTAGTATTAAGTTCGTATTTCCTTCTGGTAAACGCCAGCAAGAGAGTCCTAGCCGTCGAAGCCGAGCACGCTAACGAACCCGTCATTACCCGTACAACCTGTGGCGTTTCGTCATGCCCCTTCTTGGCTGCACTTGAGTAATAACTCCCGCCAGGGGCAGTAAACATCGGCCGGCTACTCTGGAAGTCATTGACTTGGGTCGTTTCGGAGTACATCGTCATATTCTCGAAGGTGACTAAGAATGGAAAGCCGAAGCGATTGTAACAGCAAACAGATGTCGGCGGAGATGGAGTGCGATTAAGTCGCACGATTCATTACCACATGTAGCCTGCTCATTAATCGGTGCACCTACGCGCCGAGGGCCAGACTGTTGCTTTGGATGCTTTGCATGCTGCTGCTGCTGCTGCGGATGGTAGTGCTGATGCTGGAGAGAGGAGGCGGCTGACTGGCGGAGGAGCATCTGCTGGATGGGGGAGTCTGCTGCTGCTGCCGCAGCCGCTGCTCCAGCTGTCTTCGATGCCATTAAACCGAATCCATCGGCTTAGGAAAGGTTTCGCGGTCTCTAAGAAGTCCGACGATCGGTTGCATCTCGTTACACGCTTGGCACTGTTTGTCTGACCGTCTCCGGTTTAACTGGCTGTCCGCATCGTTGGATGCTTGCCTCTGCCTGCGTCCGTCTCCATCTGTCTGCCTTCCTTTGCCAATTGACAAATGACAAAAACTACGCATGCAAGCCGCCCGTCCGTCCGTAAACTTTGTCGATCTATCATTCCACCTTCTCTCGCTCATCAATCCGCTAAACCAGCCAAATATTTTAACACCCGATCCATCCATAAATCCATCCATCCGTCTACCCATTTATCCATCCATCCAAAGCCATCCCTCAACCAATTCGTCCATCCATCCATCCATCCATCAACCAAATTTTATCCATCCATCCATCCATGCATCCATTCATCCATGCATCCATTCATCCATACATCCCTCAACCAAATCGTTTATCCATCCATTCATCCATCCATCCATCCATCCATCCCTCAACCAAATCGTTTATCCATCCATTCATCCATCCATCCATGCATCCATTCATCAATCCATCCATTCATCCATCCATCCCTCAACCAAATCGTTCATCCATCCATCCATCCACTGCATTCCAGGGTGTGTTCGAAGAGCCGAACATTGGTCGTTCCACTGCTGCACTCTAACTTGCATAGAGTAATTTCTCCACTTCCTCTGGATTTTATCCTTTTGAGAGATAAGGAAATAACAGAAATGACTAAATAGTTTTACTAATAAAATATAATAGTTTGCTGCTCTTTGTTCTTGATTAATCGTTAGTACCGTAATAACCACACTTCCTTTGTCACCGTTTTCTTAGAGAGTATCTGATTTAGGGTTGAAGAAGAAGAAATTCCCTTAGGCAGCCATGGGTGCAAAATGTTAAGAGACTTCATTTGTGCTGGGTTATTCGCTGCTGCTTCTCGTTCATGTAACTGCCATGCAACGCAATCGCCATACAGCAGAATCTCCTCGACTTGCCCTATATATGTCATTCACACACCACAACCTTGGTCTACCGCCAACATGGTAGTTTGCATCTGTCTGTCTGTCTGTCTGCGTATCTGTCAGTCTGTATGTATGTCTGTCTGTCTGTCTTTCTCTCTCTCTCTTTCTCTGTCTCTCTCATGCGCGTATATTGCGCATTTATATACTTATTGTATACGCGCATACATACACACACACACACACACACATATATATATATATATATATGTAATCTTACCACCTGCCGGCACAATAACTTTCTCCTGATCCTTTATTTCCTTCCTGTTCCTCTTCCATCGCCACCTATTATTCATATTTCGCTTCTTCTTCCTTCTTCTCTTCCTACATACCACCACCACCATCACTACCACCAGACCACCAGTCTCACCATCACACCACCAACTGCTAATTCTCCTCCTCGATCACCACGCCTTCTGCATTCTTCGACACATTCACGAATTCCACTTAACCTCGTATATATATATATATATATATATATATATATATATATATATATATAGTCTGGCTTCCTTCCTTCGTTTCTTCCTCCATTCGTTACTACTGTCTTTCTTTCCGGCATTCCTCCCTTCCCTCCTTTCTTTTCAGTTTTCTCTGACAACTTTGTTGTTTCCACTCTGCCTCTCGTTTTTTGTCTTTGTTCCTCGTTCTTGGGTCTTCTGTTCATTTTTATTTCCCCTTTTTAACTATCATGGCCTCACTTCGTTCTCTTTATTTCTTCGTGCTCTCCTGCACATTATCCATGTTGTTCATTTGCGATACTATTCCAACATCCCAGTTTTGCTTTTCCAGATGCTTTCCTCTCCCTCCTCATGTTTTTATTGCCCTGTCACATTTTCCTTTTAAGTAAGTAAGTAATGCATTTGTTAAGTAAGTAAGACAGTAAGTAAGTAATGCATTTGTTAAGTAAGTAAGACAGTAAGTAAGTAATGCATTTGTTAACACGCCATATGTCCATCGGCTGAGCGAGGAATCAGTCGTAGGCGTGGACATACACACAAACAAACAAGTACTGTTCCTGTTACTGCTCCTAGTTCTCATCAGTTCCTCTGCCTCACCTTAATCCTGAGAGCAGGTTCCTTCCCTGAGAGCAGTTTCCTTCCCTGAAAGCAGGTTCCTTCCGTGAGAGAAGGTTCCTTGCCTGAGAGCAGGTTCCTTGCCTGAGAGCAGGTTTTCCCTGAGAGCAGGTTCCTTGCCTGAGAGCAGGTTCCCTGCCTGAGAGCAGGTTTTCCCTGAGAGCGGGTTCCTTGCCTGAGAGCAGGTTTTCCCTGAGAGCAGGTTCCTTGCCTGAGAGCAGGTTCCTTGCCTGAGAGCAGGTTCCCTGCCTGAGAGCAGGTTTTCCCTGAGAGCGGGTTCCTTGCCTGAGAGCAGGTTTTCCCTGAGAGCAGGTTCCTTGCCTGAGAGCAGGTTCCCTCCCTGAACGGAGAATCCAAACTATGTCCTTGAAGAATTAGTGGACTGCAGCGTTATTCCATTTTGTGAAGTAATCGTAATCGTAAACTAGAGATTTCTATAGCGCCCAATGAAAGCTAAGTCGCGGGAACCAGCTTATTCACAGCACAGCTCTCCTTCGTTCACTTCGCAGACACTCACAGCTGAATGGCTATTGTCGGTCCATTTCCTCTCTATAGGATTACCGTCACTGAAGAATAGTTTGTTCCTTTGAACTCGCGATGCTCGTAACTACTAATTAGCAGTGACTTCAAAGTACTTCAAAGTAGCCACATGGGCCTATTTTTTGTTAGCCTTTACCTGCAGACTTAGAATTCCCGCCATGCTTCTTCTATCTTTCTCTTTTTTAGCATGTCTTAATCCCTGTTCTTATTATTACCGGGGGTGGCTAGCTGCTGTACTGTCAACCCTGAGATTGGGAGTTCAAATCCCCGCCAGGGTAGAAAGATGTTTCGAGATTTATGCTGCACTTGCGCCCCTAGCGAACTCAGCTATAAAATGACTGCACTGACCACACTGATGGTGGGAAGATCAGGTGGCGAGGGAGAGGACTGGCGATGACGCTCGGCCTCGCATGCCAAGGCTGAGAAAATGAAGTCGCTATATCAGTTACACCCACGACTGTCTCTGGAGTTAGATTAGGGGATTGCTGTTCTTCGTCTTCTTATTATTACCACGAAGCAGGTTCATTTCTCACATCTGATACTTTGTATATTTGGCTCTCTCTCTCTCTCTCTCTCTCTCTCTCGCCCATCTGTCCGTCTGGCTCCCTGTTTGTATGTCTCTATGTTTCTATTGTATGTTTTTATGTTATAATATTTGTTGATCGTCCAGGTAAGGATTGGCGTCAAATGTGTGCCGGAGTCGGGTTTCTTGTTCTTAATTCCCAGTGTCCTTCCGAGTCCGTCCGACTGTCCTTCCGTCTGTCTGTCTGGTTGTTTGGTTGTCTGTATACAAAGTATTTTGCAACATTGTGGCCTCGCGATATTCGCTCGAGTATCTTGTTCTGATGGCGTAACGGAATCTCTCACCTTTTCTCTCGAATGCCTCAAATACCGTCATCTCTTGTAAATAAATAAAACGCGTGTCCGTCCGTCCGTCCGTCCGTCCGTCCGTCCGTCCGTCCGTCCGTCCGTCCGTCCGTCCATCTTAGAACCCGCGTTACCAACATCTGCCTATCCACCGATCCATCCACCATTCTACTGGGCCTTGGTAGGATTAGAACTCCGCCACTGCCTTGTTTGCGGGTAGTGCCAGTCCCAAGCCTGGATAAAGGAGGAGGGTGACGGCAACGGCTTTTGATGCCATAAGCTGTCGTTAAACTGTGGAACTACTACTATGTAGTTGCAGTCTCTAGTCGTGCCCGGACTGATCTTGTTCTTGGTCTCGTAGCTTCTGTGGCCTTGTTATCTTGGCCTTGTTATCCTGGCCTTGTTATCTTGGCTTTGTTATCTTGACCTTGTTATCTTGGCCTTGTTATCTTGGCTTTGTTATATTGACCTTGTTATATTGGCCTTGTTATCTTGGCTTTGTTATGTTGGCTTTGTTATGTTGGCTTTGTTATCTTGGCCTTGTTATCTTGGCCTTGTTATCTTGGCCTTCTTCAAGGGACTGCCCTGCAGCAACTGCTTCGTTTAAATAATGAAGCGGTAAAGGAGATGAAAGCAACAGATTCTGCTGCTGCTGCTGCTGCTGCTGCTGCTGCTGCTGCTGCTGCCCACAAGTGCTTCGGTCCAGTTCCTTTGTCATCTCTTCAAAATCTCAGACTGGCTTCTGATGCAGGACCTTAATTGGCACCTGACGGCAAGAATTTAGGCTCCGTCGGCGAGTAGCGCTTCATAAATAATTTAATTGCAATCTAAGGCTCTGGAGGATGACGATTTATCAGGCGTTCATTAAATTCATCGTGGGCGACATCCGTCTGCAGTCAGAGGATCCGTGGCAATGGCTTTCATCTGATCTCTCCCGTCCTCTTGCCTTCGGGTGGACCATTGCCATAGTCTAGTGGTTAGAGCGCTGGACTGACAACCCCGAGGTCAGGGATTCAAATCTCCGTCAGGGCAGAAAGGTGTTAGGAGATTTCTGACTCACTTGCCCTCCTAACGAAAAATATAAAATGAGAACATTGACCGTACACTGTCAGTGGGAAGTCCAAGCGGCGACGGAGAGGACTGGCCGCCCCCGGCCTTCATATGCCGAGGCTAAGAAAGTGAAGTCGTTAGCACTTTGTGCCCATGGCTTCCTCTCGGTTAACTCAGGGATTGTGCTTATTCTTCTTATCTTGCCCTCTCCCTCCCTTGCCTGCCCCATTAGCCGTCGAGTTCAGAGGTTCGGGCGGCTAAGTGTGAACTCGTTGTCGTCTTTCACAAAAGGCTTCTCGAGTGTGATTTCCAGAGCGCATGCGCCCCGTCCCTGTTGACCTCGGAGCTTCTCGTGCAAACACATTCACCTCTCGGTGCTAAAAGGTCTCTTTGGGACGAAGCCTGCAACGACGACCGAAAGCAACAACGACAGTTCAGTCGGAATTCTCTCACATTTTATTGGCCGAGTAACTGTAGAGTGCGCGTGAAGTGCCTGCTGCGTCGAGTGTAACAGCGCCACACAAGTGTTTCCAAGTATCCGCATCGAGCGGTACTTACTCTAATTGCTTGGCCGGCACAAAAGGTATCTCGTTCGGGGTCGACAAAGGTCTCGTCGGTCTATTCAGCGACGTTTGCTCCCTCCGAAATATACGCGTCTACTGCTTTTGTGCCGCTGTGATTCACAGGCGCTCACTCCTTCTGGACGAATCGTTGCCCTGACTGTCGAGCGCTGTTTGAACTAGGCGGACGGTCGGACGGACGGGCAGGAATACGCAGACAGAGGTAGACAGAGACGCATTCTTGGAGACACAAAGACGAAGACAGCCTTGTGTTGACGCCCCGACGAATAGAAGACACTGGGAGATCTTGTATAAATGAAGAGAGGGAGAAGCAGATGTGTAGAGGCTCAGAGAGGCTCTGTGTGTCGAGGACCCTTCATCCGTAAGTGCTATCGTCGTTCGGCTGGAACTTCTGTGGGGACAAATAACGATGCGTGGGAAGGTACCACTAGGTTCTTAATAGGTTCACTCCTGATAAACAGACTTACTCTTTTAATTAGGGTCAGTCGTGTTACTGAGACTCCCTCTTATTAGCGAAGAAGCTTTATTCGTCTTACCAGGTGCGGATTAATGAGTAGTGTTAATACCTGGGATAATAAGCCGATGTCGCTGGTGCCGGAAATGATTGATGGTCGGGTTTCTTAATTGTAGACTGGAACTGTCGTTCAGGTGAGAAGATGGCTACTGAATAATGGCTCAGCGTCTGAGTGGATTAGGTGATAACCTGGAGGGATGCAGGAATACGATCTTTAGTTTACAGTTCAATCGCTTTAATTATCACTAATTCCGTCGCGTAATCTTTATTATTATTTCTGCATTTATTAAGCGCCATTATCTAATGACTAAGCATCAACCGGTGGCGCTGAATAACTGTGAGTGAAGGGTTTGCTCAAGGTCCCTATGCAGTAACAATTCAGAGGAGGATCGAACTTGTGCTGTCCTCGTTACAAGTCGAGCACCCTAACCAACAAGCTTGAGATGAAAATTTAGTAACGCTCTTGCGTCACTGATGCATTTCCATATGAATGCTTTTGAGTCACTGATGCATTTCCATATGCATGCTTTTGAGTCACTGATGCATTTCCATATGCATGCTTTTGAGTCACTGATGCATTTCTAATGAATGATGCCATAAAAGTGATGCTTTTGAATCAGTTTCTTTGAGAGACAAACGAAAAGATTCTGCGGATCACTATCTCAATATCGTGCATTTGTGCAGTTCGGTGCAAAAGTGTCCACTGTAGAGGAGGTGAATTTAGTCAAATTCAATCTAAAGACGCATTATTTAGGTCTGCTTTTGACAGTTGGTCTTCAGTTATGTAAATTGGGCTTTGGGTGAACTTGCTGACCGCGGTTCTTGAGAAACGACATCAGTTGGATAGGTGTGGAACGGACAGTGCTAATGACCTCAGGGACTAAATGTCTGTCTGAATGTTATCGTGATTTGGCGGATTGACCCTTAATACCAGCTAACACCAGCACCTGAAGTAGCATTGAATCGATGGAAAATTCGATGTGGAACGCCGCTGCTACTCAGGACAGTTAGTGGAAAGGTCAACGAACTTGTGTATCAGAATTAGTTCTGGATAACTGACAGACCTCCTTCGGAATGATTAAAGATAATTTGTCTGTAGTGTGTGTGCGTGTGTGTGCATGCTTGCGTGCGTGCTTATATGCGTGTCTGCGTGTGTGTGCGTGTGTGTGTGTTCTCCCCCTCGCACACAGACACACACAAACACCCGCACGAGGTCCAGACTCCGAGGGTCATTGCGGTCCGCAGATGGTTGTTACCGGTCTTCCCTCCCCGTCTGTGCGCCCTTGGGCACGCGAGGACACAGATCGAGCGACGATAATTGAATCTCTGCGGCGGAAGGCAGGCAGTGGCTCACCTAGCCGGCTGAGACGGCCGGGGCCCGGCGGCGCACCGGGCGCGTCCTACCCCAGCCCAGGAGACACTGCCTCCTACTCCTATGTATCGGCAGCGGCTGCTGCAATGTCTAGTAAGTGCAGACCGACGGTCGGACCAGACGGCAGACACCGAGTGCTATTCACATAGTTACTTGGACGGTTGATGCTGGTGATGCTGTACGTGTGTGCGTCGGATGGCCACATACCCACGAATGACTCACAATGACGGAGGGAACACTTCGCAGGTGCCGTGCGTCCGTTGACTAAGAGCTTTTGGAGCTGTGGGCAGCACTGATTTCGTCAGACACAAACGACTTAACAGAAAACCCACTCGCAGACAAAACACGATCGCCAGTACTGATCCAGCTGCAGTAGGTGTGAAGGATATCGAGCGAACATTACTTTCGGATCACGTCTGTGCAACATGCTTCTACTGTGTACGCTTGAGAAATGTGCTTTCACGGAAGAACGGTTCTGCTGATGCGCACCAGTTGTTCAGCGTTTAGATCTACCGACGTCTTGGAATACTCGATTTTGGAAGTCTGATGTCTTAGATAGATCTTGGAGGATAAGCTTCGCGAAGAATATCAGTAGAATATCTTACGAAAGTCACATGTAGGCCATCAGCGATGTGCCTTTCGTGCCGCATATTCAGGTGACCTTACACGATGTGATCGTCTGGTTTTTGGTTTCGTTTTTGAAGCCGTTAAATACGGTATGTATAGATATGTTATCGCCGTATAAGTTGTCGCAATGAATGGTTAATATGAGACAATCTAGTGTAATGTAATGTAGGCGTACTAATTGTTTTACGGTGTATATGCAGACAGCTGTGCCGCTTATGGCTGTAGTCTGCAAATAGCTGTACATGTACAGAGCCTTTTTGGCCACGACCGTACTACTGCGCTCCATAAATTGTATTATTATTAATATTAATTATTTATTATTTTTATTGTTTATTATTATTATTGTTTATTATTATTATTGTTTAGTATTATTGTTGTTGTTGTTATTATACTATACATTTATATACCCATGCTATAGAAAACTACTCAGTGGCGCTTCTTGTCCAACCGTGCTGAATAGTCATCATTCAGCAACTTCATTGGCTCCCTATCCTGTCTCGTATTCAGTTCAAACTGTTGTCTCTGGTAATTAGAGCTCGCATGGGCCAGGCTCCAAAATATCTTTGTGGTCTTATTCGGCCTTCATACTCCAGTACCTCATCCCGTCCTCTACGTTCTCTAGATCGTCTGGATCTATTTGTTCCTCTTGTTAAGTCCTCGCTTGCTCAGCAGAGGGCTTTTGCTGTTGTTGGCCCATCTCTATGGAATGAACTTCCGCTACCGTTTCGTGCAAGTGTCACTTTTGGTGGTAGCGCTCAGTCAGCTCGTTGTTTAAAGACGTTCTTATTTCCCGGGGGTTCTCATGCTGGAAGCGCCTATGAGTAGTTTATTCTGTAAGAAGCGCTATATAAGTTATCAAATACAATACAATACAATCGTCGAACAAGATAGTCTTCGGCCGTTGTCGCAGTGTGCAGACCGGTTAAGTATATATCGCTTTGTGTGTTAAGTCTGTATAGGTAACACAATCCCGAACAATTGTCCTACCGTAGAAAAGCCGTCATACTGCATGATGACAGTTTGAAAGCTGGAACAGTGATATCACCGTCCGTGCGTGGCATAGTGAAGGGGGTCTGTCGCCGGGAAAGGAGGAAAAGACGGTTGCAGCGCTGTCTAGGGATTAATGGTACAGTCGGCCAACAGAAACAATATCAGATCTCAAGCTCAATCTTATGCGGAGTGCCAGTCAATGCAGTTCTTCCCGCACGAAAAAAATAGGTTGGATCCTGGGAATTCCAGCAATCAGCCGAGCAGCGCAAGCGACTGAGCCTGTTCTGCTGGTTCTTAGAAAGCGAGTAATTTTAGCATTCATAGCATTGCAGTGATGTTGCAAAGAAATGCGTGTAGATAATTAATAATAGGGATAATAATAATATTATTAATATTAATACTAGTAGCGTAATTAATATTAATACTGATACTACGATTACTCGCACAGCCGATGGACATATGGCGTGTTAACAAATGTATTACTTACTACTACTGGTATCAATATTAAATAATAATAAATAATAACAATAAATAATATAATAAATAAATAATAATATCATTCTTCAGAATCATTTAGTTAAAACAAGAACAAGAAAACAAGGAAATAAATAACAGGGATAATAATAATATTAATATTAATACTGATATCAATATTAATATTAATATTACTAACACGATTTATAGAGCGCCGAGGCCGAGAAAGGGCGCTGTACATGTAGTTATTCGCTGACTGATGTGACGTTGATGATGTAGGCTAGGAACAGACGGTTGAATTGTGCCCATATGTGACAGCTGAAAAACAAACTGACGCACACTTTTCACATTACCGGAGTTAGTTCCTGGTTCAGCTCGTGCACGCTGCTCGAGAGGATGAGGCTTTAATTGGCAGCGTATCAGTTTAGATTAGGAATGCTGGTCATGATTAGGATTCGTTAGTTGTTTCGGTTTGATTAGGCCATACTTCAAAATGGGGCCAGGTATACAGCCTAGTGGTTAGAGTGATCCGCTTGTAACTCGGAGAGTACGGGTTCGAGCCTGCTCTCAGACGGTAACTGTGAAGGGACCCTGAGCAAGTCCTTCACTCGCACTTACTCGACACCATCTATTGATGCTTCAATATTAAATAGAGGCGCTTAATAAATGCAGAAATAAAAATAGACTAGTTTCATTTGGATTAGATTTGCCATCTGGTTCCTGTAGGAAAAATCGCATTTAATGTGTCGTTTGTATACTTACACCATATTACGTCATCAATTCATGAGCACACTCTTGTATACTTACACCGTACTTCGTCATCAATCCATGATTACACACTTCTACGGGTTAACTATCGACTCGAGTCGTCTCATTAACTAGGACGTGATAGAATCACGGGGTGCAAGGCTTGCAGTAAATTCATAATTTTATGCAGCCACCAAACATTTCCAGTAATTAACTCCACAAACGAGATGGATGTATGACTTATTGAACAGGTTTTCTCGTCCAGTGAATTTAATATCTCCACAAATAATTGAAATCTGTTAGTTTCTGAAAAGCCGACAGGAAAAGTCGCTAGTTATACATTCTAAAAACTCAGTGACGTCAACTTAGGTTAGGCTGATATAGATTATGTTAAGTTAGGTTTTCGTTTCATAATTAGCTTTGATCTCTGTCATGAGCTGGCCCCCAGTCGACGCTTTTCGAAACAAATCACAAATCGAAGTTTTTCAGTTTCCTTTTCTTGTTATGTCTCGTCCTTACAACCGCCATAACCTTGACTCCCCGAGTTGTAGTAGTTCCAACGTTTAACGACATCTCATGGCATCAAAGGCCGTTGATGTCGCCCTCCTTCTTTATTCAGGCTTGGAATTGGCACTACCCGATTACGGCAGTTCGGAGTTTCCTGCCCGAGACTGTCTTTCTGCCCCATATATCGAGTAAGTAAGTAAGCGGGACCTACAACCCCTTGGTCCTGACAGTCTGTATTGGGCAACATAGTGTAATGTAATATACTAGGCATTTTTATGCCTACATGATGGAAAACTACTCAGTGGCACTTCGTATCGCACCAAGAAGAATAATCCTCGACCAAGATAGTCTTCAGCCGTTGTCTCAGAGCGAAGGCCAGTTAAGTAAGACGCTTGTGTTTAAGTCTTTATGGGCGCCGCAATTCCGAGCGATTGTTCTACCTCAAGAAAGCTGTCATACTGTATGATGACAGACAGTCTGAAAGGCAGAACAATGAAATCACCGACCGTGCGTGGCATATTGAAGAGGGTCTGTCATCGGGAAATGAGGAAATGACGGTTGCAGCGCTGTCTGGGGATTAATGATACAGTCGGCCAACAGAAACAATATCAGATCTCAAGCTCAGTCTTATGCGGAGTGCCAGTCAATGCAGCTCCTCCCGCACGAAAACACTGCAGACGTAGGCATTCTGCAAGATTTTATTGCAGATGATGACGAGGCCGTATTCGAGCAACGACGGCGGCTGATAAGTATGCTGTTGCCGAACTAAAATTAGAATGCAATTATCTTGTGAATGTGGAAGGGGGTCATCTGCCCTGCGCGAATCCTTGAGGGTGGAGAGATGAAGCACGTGCATGTCTTTTCCCCGTGACCCCTTGGCTACTAGTGCAAAACTTGACATAACACTCACTGCTATGGCAGTCGTTTGATTAGGTAGCAGCGGTAGGCCTAATACTGTAGCATTATATACAAGTAGGACATGCAGACCAGTGGCGGAGAACAATTTGTTGCATACCTAGATGGGAGATTGCTGTCTACACATGCGAAAGCAATTAAAAGATATTAGAGCCATTATAGAAGATAATTTAGGTATTTACTTAGGTATTTAGGTACTTACTGTAATCGTGTGTATTAATATAAATCGTTTATAGGTCTATATGGGAACCGATTCAAAGCGATGAATCAGTACAGATTGGAAAATGACTTGAGTGTTTATATTTGCATTTAATATGAACATTACGTAAACAGTGTGTGTGTGTGTGTGTGTAGGTGTGTGGGTGTGTGTGTGTGCGCGTATGTATGTGTCTGTATGGGTGGTGTGTACACAACTAACTGGAATTTTGGATATCAAACTGGGGCTGCGTGACAATCTAGTGGCTATATCATGCCAGACTGTGAACCTAGAGGTCGTGAGTTTATACCCCCACCAGGGCAGAAAAATGTTGCGAAACTTCTGATCCACCTGCCCCCTAGCGAACTCGGAGGCCGGAAGATCTGGCGACGAGGGAGAGGAGAGCCAGCTGGCTAAGGAATTGAATTCGCGAACACTTCATAGCCATGGCTGGCTCTAGGGCTTAGCCAAGAGTCTGATTTCATGATAATTTCCAAATGACATTTCAAGACTTCAACACTTGTTCAGGCTTAAGCCTATTAGCATATAATTATGATAATGCCATATACATAATACGTACTCAATAAACCCATCAGATATATTATATATATGTGCATATATATATATATGCACTTGCGTGCGTGGACTGTCATGTTCAACATATATAGGACAGCGTATTCTCATTTGTAGATACGAACTTGTAAATATAAGGTGTAAATCGGCCAATATGTGAGGTTATGTTCTCACCGCCAGTGTGCTGTACATCATTTTCCCCTTCGTGTGCACCTATCAAGGCCTGTGCTTCTGTACACTCGCGTGCAAGTTTTGCATTTGTATACTATGTGCAAACTCATTCCAATTTACTCGGGGCTTGTGTATATTGTAGTTAGATGGAAATCTATGTATATATAAGTCTTATATGCGCATAATGGATGCCAGCATACTGAGTATATGCGGAGTACTGAGGGGTCAGAAAAGACGGCGTTCGCTCTGTGTCAATATTGACGTATGAAATCCAAGCCTGCAGCCTGTGAAGGAACTGATGAATGTTGTCTGTGTGTACATAGACTTATCCAATTATTAAGGAAATTGGCCGTCGTGCTGAGGCCTCAGTCTGTTTACACCGGTTGGCGCAAAAGTGTTTTCGGTCGAAATTTCTTTGAACTTTACTATAATAAACATTTTCAACCGACAGTTGCACTGCTCCCGCTTGCACTGGCACGCCTGCACTCGTTCATCTGCGTCGTATCTCGACGGATAGTTTTGGCACTGATTCTCCCTCCTTGACGATATGAGACCTATTGGTGTCGAGGGGTCGTTGCTGGTGCTGCATGCAGGTGATCGAATTGGGATAGGGTGTCGATTGATTCTTATATATATGCCTCTTAGAAGTAATGTGGTCGGCGCGATCAAAGACACCAGTTGTCGGGTGTATGAGGGAGCAGTCGTTGCGGCATTTAAAGCCCAGCACGTAAATTGTCTGATTGTGGACCACTTTTTACACGATATTACTGAGCGTTTACGCGCTGCATTAGTATCTGCTGTCAGCAGCCGTGAGAGCGCTTTCAGTCTAATAATTAATTAATTAGTTGTGCTTGCAGTCAATTAATAATAGCTGTAGCAGTGATTTTGTGTCCTAATGATTAAGAGCCTGAATTGACTATTTGTTAGCAAAGTGCTTGTAGTTTAGTGATTATCAGCGGTGGTGTAGATAGAAAGTGTGAACTCAGAGCTGCTGCCATAGAGTGTGGTTATTTGGATGCGGTTGTGAGAATGTGGTTGTTTGCATGTACTGAAATGCATGTAAATCAGGTGGCTGTTATGGTTGTGGAGGTTTTGGTTTTGGTTTTTTGGTTGGGATATGTTTATATAACGGTGCTGGCTATCTCCGAAAGATCACTGGCACTATTGCTCGAGTTGAGTAGTGGACACACACCATAGCCTTGGTGTAACTTTGCCGTTTCTGAAGCTATGCATCACAGAGTCAGTTGATAACACCACTCTCGCCTTCCATCAAACCACACTGGGTTTAAGCAACAATGCAAACTTGTGCGAAAACTTGTTTCATCTGCCAAGTCTTCATATTTAACAGATTTAATTGCTGAAGTTCAGCATCACCAAAAATAGTGGGTGGTTTTGAATAAGTTACTGCATAGGGCGAAGTTAAATTTGCTGTGTTCTCGGCTACTCAAGAGTTAGAGAGTCAAATCTTGACCTTCTTTGCAGACAAAATTTATGTTATAAGGTTGAAATTTGTTTGTTTTCGGTATGTGATAAATTTCTTCATCCTAGTTCTTCACTTCCTGTCTTAGATTGCTTTCAGCCAACAAATCGTGCAGCGGTTTTGCAGACATATCTTTTCTTCGCCTAATAAAAGCTCTCTCCTTGACACCATTAATACATTTTTCCTGAAAGAGTGATTTGATGTCCTCGGTCCAACCAGTACATCAATAATTAGTTTTTCATTGCACGAGGGATCCTTCCCGTCTGCTTTTACTCGTGCCATGGTTCATTCTCTGCTAAAGAAACCTTTATTTAACCTCAGCGTCCTGTCTAATTACAGACCCATCTAAACTTTGAATTTTGTGTCTAAAATTCTTGAACGAATTATTATGAATCATATGCAAATTCACCTGTCTTCTAACTCACTAATATCCCGCTTTCAGCATACCATAAGTTTCATTCAGCAGAATCTGCTATTCACAATGACATTCTGTGTTCTATGAATAAAGGTAAGGAGACAGCACTTGTTCTTATTGATTTGTCTGCTGCTTTTGATACTGTCTATCATTCTCGTCTTTTGCATCGTCTTCAACACTGGTTTGGTGCTTCTGGTCCCACCATGCGTTGGTTTGCTACTTATTTTAGCCCACGCATTCAGATAGTATATTTAGACGGTAATTATTCGTCTAGTGCTTTGTTGACATGTGGCCACCCACAGTAGTCTGTGCTTGGTCCTCTTTTGTTTACATTATACACCACACCGCTAGGTACTTTGCTTGACAATCGTTCACCAGGATATCATTTGTTTACAGGTGATACTCGAATTTACATTTCTTTTGACAGTTTGTCTTGTCATTTATATGTGCAGCTGTTGTCTTTTGTCTTTTGTCTTTGAGGAGGTGCAGTCTTGAATGGCTGGTAATAAACTCCTCCTTAACCCACTTGAGTTACCTGACGCTGCTCGTAACTTGGGTTTATAAAACGCTGAACTCTGGCCAACCACAATACTTAAACCGAGACTGATCTTTATTCAACCAGGTCATCTGATTGCCTATCTCTTGTGAGAGCTAAGACTAGAACTGTTCTTGGTGAATGGGCTTTTTCGGTTGCTGGACCTAGATTTTGGAACTCCCATCTTGTTTTGCTTTCATTCTGCTCATTCTGCTCTTTTCTTTCTCGATTTAAGACTTACGTGTTTCAAATTGCTTATTCATCATAGGCTGCCTCTTTTAGTGGACGGGTCTTCTGGATATTGACCTGACGATAGCTTTGTTGTGGTGTGCCATCGGTTGTGCATTAGACACCGGCGTGATTTAAGTTGTTAATTAATTAATTAATTGATTGCTTGATTGGTTGGTTGATTGATTTAAGACTTACCCTTTTCAAATTGCTTATCTGTCAGTCAATCAATTATTAATAATTAGTAATAATTGTCTTCGGACTAATTTTTTCACCACCTGAGGGATCATATCTACCTTGGATACAGAAAAAGTAATAATAATAATTTAGCAGTGTCCTTTTCTTTCACTGCATATCTGTCGGTCTTTGCCTCTGTCTCAGTGCCACTGTGAGCTGGAGCGCATCTATTCACCAGACATATACAGTAAGTGACAGAGCGTCGTCTCAGAGGAGTCCCCTTGAAGCGTCGCTCTATAAATAAATATTTCGCCCAGAGGCACATGTATCGATAATTCGTGTAGTCTAGAACTTCGAGACGAAGACGGTGAAGACGATGCCAGCCAAAAAATGAAAATAATGTATGTCTACATTATATATCTACTAATTTATTAATGCCACCTTATGGAGTGGACGCGGTGGTGTAGTTGTATGTTCTGTGCCTCGTAGCCGGAGGATCGTGGGCTCGAATCTGCCTCAAACCATTGCGTAGCGACCTTGAACAAGTTACTCACCTAGAATTGTCTGTGATGAAGGCAACGGGGAACCATCTCATTCATCTCATCCCCGGGTGGCATAAGCCAATCATCATCATAATCATCATCATCATCGTCATGGGGTGGCATGAGTAGGAGGAGGGGGACTAGTGCCAATATAACCCAGTATCCCAATTCTGCGACTTGATCTCTGAACTCTTTTTAAATGACGTCAGAGAGGAGCCGCATCCCAATGTATCTGTACTGAGACCGTTACAAGTATTCACAACTCTTTTTGGAAAAAATACTTTCATACATCCAGTTTAAATCGTTTCTTATGAAGTTTCAGCTGAAGACCGCTGTACGGTCCGTGGTCGCTGAGAAGAACTTATCTGGGTCCACGTGACCATTGCCATACAGAATTTTGAAGGCTCCTACAACGCCACTTGTCATCATTCTTATCTGCATACCTTCGGGTCTCAGTTGCTCGAGTCTGTCCTCGTCTGGCCTGATTCCACATGATCCCTCAGTCATCGTCTTGCCCTTCTCTTCACCCGTTCAATTAGCCGAATATAATGCTCAGGCGACGCTTGTTAGCCACGGACGTAATTAGTTTACCGGATTAGTTCGATAATACCCGATTACCTGCTGCTGTATCTATGCATCTGCTTCAGATAAGGGTGTCGTGAAGGCAAAGGAGGAGGCTGTTCCAGAGAAATTGGAAGGCTATTCCAGCGACAGCTGTGTTTTGGCAACGTCGTCGCGTATGACGCATAATTTATCGAGGGGAGGGGGAGGGAGAGAGAGGGAGGAGGGAAGGAGAGTGAGGGAGTGAGGGAGGGGTGCGTGTAGGTGCTGCCCTCTGCCCACCAACGGACGGACGGACGGTTGACTGAGGGAGTTCTTTATGACGAAATGATTTGGTGTTACATCTCACTCAGGGACTGACTGCGAGGGCGGAGGGGTGTTTCGGTGGTGGCCGAGGCAGAGGGTGTGTGTGTGGAGGCAGGCAGAGGGCAGTCGACCCTGGCTGCTGCCGCTGCTGCTGCAGATGCAGATGATGATGATGATGATGCTGTTGGGTGGAGTTGCGAGACCTTTCAAACAACCGTTAATGTGACTTCCTATGGCTGCCATCTGCTTCGGAATTGACGCCTTTATGTGTTTGCCACCAATGGAAGTGCGCATATTATACCTACAGAGCATGAATATAATTATGTACACCGGGTGTATCATGTATTTGTATATTTTATTGTGAGATGGGGAATAGTTCGTAGATACACAGAAGAGCTGATCTGCCTGCCTGCCTGCCTGCCTGCCTGCCTGCCTGCCTGCCTGCCTGCCTGCCTGCCTGCCTGCCTGCCTGCCTGCCTGCCTGCCTGCCTGCCTGCCTGCCTGCCTGCCTGCCTGCCTGCCTGCCTGCCTGCCTGCCTGCCTGCCTGCCTGCCTCAAGGATCTCGACCTGGAACCGAACCCTTCTTGCCGATCGATTTTGTTTTGACTGAGCGCCTCTGAATAAGCTGGTTCCCGTGACTTAGCTTTCTTTGGGTGCCGTGAAAATCTCGGGTTTACGATTACGTTTACAAGGTGATGGAAAGAGGACTGGTGGGAGAGGCTGACGTTTGACTTCGGGATTCTAATTCTACTGAAGAATGCAATTCTATTGGAGATTGTTTGAAGAATTCTGCTGACTCCAGGTTCTCATTGTAACAGCGTACTTACCTTGGTCTGCGTATTTCTGTGATTTCATGAAAACCGAATCCAACATTGTTTTCCAATCTAGCCTAAAATAAGCTAATGACTTCTATAGCCCCATTTTCGTAATGCGCGGATCGATGGTCGCTCGAAGTGAAATCTTGGTCAACAATCTCAATCCGGTCGGTCAACTTTTCTAAAGACAGACGAAAAACAGACGACTTTCATATTTTTCTTCTTTCCCAAGTGACCAAATATGAAGCCGAACCATCGCCTGAATTGTAAATGTCTGTTCCATATGTCTTTTCTTTCAGCTGTCTGATGAACCACACAGTGGCTTAGCTAGCATCTCCTGTGCCCAGAAAAAGGGCACAAAATCAGCGCTCCTATGTCTAAGCTTAAATAAAAATAAAATTGGAAAAATTAAATTAAAATCGAAAAAGAAAAGCTGGAATTGCTCCCTTAATTTGCGCCCCATCCTCAGCCCAGCGTCCCGGAACAGCTGTCTCCCTCTGGACCCCTCGCTACACCTCAACAAAGCTATAAAAATACTCGACTGTGCCTTCAAGAGGCTCTAAAACGGAGCTAAATAAATGAGTTGATTGACAAACAACTTTTTGTTGACAAACATCAGTGGATGATCGATTCGTTCTCGATCCCATTTTTACGACTTGTCCAGAGTCTTTGCGCTGTGACTCTGTCAAGGAAGGCAGATTCGAACCCATACACACGTCGAGCGCTGAATCAAACTGCCACCGCGTCACACGTGCGAATATATTATATGTAAACATCATTACAATGTTTTATTTTAAATCATTAATACCAGAATATATGTTATGTATAATATAAGTCATGTAAATGCTATTTATTATGTTACATATGTATATAATTATGCTGCTTGTTTAATCGGGTGCACTGCGGTGTTGTTACAATCACTATGCAAGGGGCAATTAAAATGAAGAACGTGATATTGCTTTTTAGTTTCGTCTTCTGCTTCAGCTGCCTGTATAAGCTGATAGATGGCGCGAGTGTATATCCGCCGATGAATCTGAGCGAATCTCTGTCATTATATACTGTTGTAGATCAGCCCAAAGAGCTGTCTAGTTCGACCGCAGTCTCCTCCTCCTCCTCCTCCTCCTCATCCTTCTCCTCCTCCTCGTCGTCATCGTCGTCATCGAGTAGCTGCTGGTTTCTCCTCCGCGTTTTTCTACCTGTGTCCGCGGAGGAGCTGCCAGGAGGAGGATTTCCGATCGAAGCGTGCGCTCGGCGTGCGTACGCTGACCGCTGATGGTTCTGTTGTGAGCGGTGCCCGAGCGCCCCAAGGGGGAGGCGACGAAGAGGCAGGCAGGCGGGAGAAGGGGGCTCTGGCACCGTGTATATCGACTGCATGTGCGTGTACCGTTACCTGTTTCCATTTATACGTCGACGGTCACTCCTGTCCTCATCAGACACTGCCGCCGCCGCTGCTGCCGAGGAGGGAGAAAGCAGCGAGGAGGGCGAGGCTAGAGGGACAACGACTACGACCGTCGCCGACGCTACCGCAGTTGCCTCGACGCTTTTGGTCACCGCGGAGAAGACGGCGCGCCGCCGAAGAGCACCTCCGCTGTGGCGCAACTCCGGTCCTGCCTTCGTCGAGGTTGAATTTAAAGCCCGTCGCGTGCCATCGCGTCGCAGCTGCGCTGGTTCCCCGCTGGCGACGGACTCAACTGCAACGTTTTCGAGTTGTCATAGGAAACGGGAAACCAGTCTTCATTATCGAGTCTTTAATAGAGAGAGACTGTAGCGCCCTTTCGTCGTCTGAATCGAGTCTTTTATCGGCTCTTTGGCGCTTTGTTTCCGACTATCGACCGAGCTATTTGTAGGCGCAGATCCATCGCCATGTCCGTATGTACCAGTGCAAATCCGTTCAATTCTCGGCCGGTAACAACGGCCGCACGTCGGCCGGCGCTGGCCAACGACGAGCGATGGGTGGCAATGAGCAAGAATATTTTCCAGGACATCCTCAACGCCATTCTCATCCAGACGACGTTTTCGTCAGCATCCGTCGGAAAACGCTATCTGTCGGCCCGACAGGAAGTCAGTCTCCATTCCTCGTCCGCCACCCCTCAGAGCTTCACCACAGGCGAGGTCCCGGCCAAACAGAACCCCATCAGCGGCTTCAAGGAAGATGAGGATGTCAAACGCCCGACGTTTGATTCGACAGTCATTTTCGCCAAGAATGAAGCACCGGATGAGAGCAGTGACAGCGGCACTCTCTACGAAGCTCCCGCTCTTGAAGGTGGAAGACCAGCGGAAGAGAAGGAGGTGTTCTTCTGGCGTGGAAACGGAAGACATACTGCTCCGCCGGAAGTGAAAGAGCAGCCACCGGCAGTTTTCGGGAAGCCATCAGCCTGCGGCGAGTTGGATCACGATAGGTCGAAGCTGGGCAATGAGGTCGTCTGCTTGTCGAGACGACGCGATGACGCGTCAAGTGCTTTTTCCAAAGTGGGCGCTTACGATCAGTCCTCGGCCGCCTGTCGGGAGAATTCGCACCTAAGCGTCTACTGCGAGGAGGCGTACGTTGGCAAAGTTCCGATGATGATCATAGGACTTAGACCGTACCACCCGTCGGATGCCAAGCTCAGCTGTCTCATACAGCCGACAAATCAAATGTCCCTTCATTCGAACGTGCTTAAGAAGTGCCCTACGGAGATCTCAGTTAAGACGACGACGGCGGCGACCACCGGCCTTGATCCACTCAAGAGTCGCAAGGCTGAGTCCTCGCTGCTGGCCGACGGAAGACGCGACCAGTACGACAGATGTGCCAAGATCACCGACAAGTTCCTGTCCCCGCCACCGACCGACCAGCGTCGTGTGAACACCGCGGGCGGAGGAACATCCAAGAACGGACAGAAGTTAGTCAGAAGTATGGATTATCACCAGCATCATTCCGAAAATGCGCCCGAACAGAACAACGGCAAGAGTTCGATGAAGTTGTCTCCTTCAGAAGTCCAAGGCAACGGCGAAGCCGCTGCCGCGTCCCGCCTTACGTCGAACAAGGCGTCGACGAATGAGATGGGCAGAAAGTCTTCTCGCGATCATTCGATCCTGACGATCCTTGGCCGGTTGTCGCCAACCGAAGACGACGAAGATCGCAAGAAGGCGGGCGCCAAGTCTCCCGGCGCGGCCGGGGCCTCCGAAACGAGAGGCTTGGACAAGAGCAGGTTGCTGGGCATTGGAGTTACAGTGATCGGACGCAGTCGGTGGATGGCCGTCGACAAGTGCATCGTCTACGACATGATCGATCAAGTCCTGAAGAGCGGAGAACGCGACTATTTCACCACGGATGACGCGCTCTACTCGCCTGCCTCGCGATGCGACGTCTCGAGACCGCAGCTGGAGATGGATCGTCGTGGAGTCTCGGATGGCCTTGTTCGCAAGCGCTCTCATCACCTGCCTCGGACACAGCGGAACGGCTCCACCGCTTTGACGCCATGCGGCATCACCAACAGCGACGAAGCCAAGAAGAAAATTGAATGCAGTTTTGAAGGCGATCTCAAACAGAACCATGACATGGACCTACCGTCCTCCTCCTCCTCCTCTTCATTCGTCAACTTGTCCTCTACTCAAGAGATTCTGATCAGCTCCAAGTCAGCGAGTGGAGAGGATTCCATCACGAAAATGAATTGCGAATCTCCAGCAGCGAAAGACAGACTTTCGAACTGCAAGTCCCTGGAAGGAGTGAGCGTTCTTCGCAGTCTGCTCAGCGATGACCCGATCGATGCATGTCACGACCCTTCAGTCACCGAGGTAATGGCACCGCATCCCCAGCCGACCAGCATCGTAGGTGGTCTAACGGAAGATGCCAAAGCAGCACCACATGCCAATACGGGCAGAGCCAAAGCAGCCGACTGTTCCAAGATGCCGATTGATGAGTTGAGGCGCGTCAAGAGGAGTCGCCACAACTTGGTCGCTGATGGCAAGAAGAGACGTGTCAACTCCGGCCATCCGTCCACGACTCACGATGACGACACCATCTCCAGCTCCCGCCGCTGTTCCATCCCTTCCTTCGCAGCTTCAGCAACGACCGACCGCGTGTCCAAGTCCTCCCACTCGATGAAGTGGAAGTCCAGCATGCTGATGCGCATGCGCACTGAAGAGGCGATCGAAAACGAGGCAGACACCTGACATTAAGGGCGGCCGGAACATTCGACTAATGTAGCGTCGTTATTGTGATTCGTGACTTCGTCGCTATACATTGAGTAGTAAGTAAGATAGTAAACGTACACTTGTAAAACGTACTGCATATACGATGAAATATCTGGACTGCACCCAGTAGATGTAGCTTCTTTTCAACAGGGTAGTAACTGTCTAGTGGTGGGTATATACAGAACTGCTCAGGCTTTTTACAGACGATTCTGAAAAAATACTTACGTATATATATATATCTGTGAAAGACAACGTTTTTAATTCGCTTAAGATTTGTAGAGCTATCTAGATCGAATATTATTCTGAGATACCTTGAATACTATGTACTAAGATTTACTTAGACGGATAATTTGGTGTTCAGTTGAAGGATGTATAAGATTTTTAAGTTTGTATATATATATATTCTCGGACTGTTCTCAAAACCTGGCGCATATACTCAATAATGAGTTTACTAATTGTGCTTGGAGATGTTTTTGTAGGTTAACAGCTGTATGCGAAATCTAGTAACTTTTGTGGCGTCGTATTCCAGTGACAAGGCATCAGATGATTGCGCTTCTAAATCTAGTCGCAGAAGACCGATATACACATGACAATGTACATGTTGTTCCATTCTCTCTATATAGCTCTTTGTTTTCTCATTCATAGATCTCTCGGAAATTTATCTTTCTCTCGCTGTTGCATCCTTCTAAGCTGTCTGATTTCTCATTCACCTGTATCTGCATAAATATCTCTTCTGCTGTTTTGTAGGCTTTGTTATTTGTGCCTGTTTTATCGTCCTTCATACCTAGTTTATTGCCCTCCTTTTTCCTGACATTGGTTTTAGTCTCACATTTGCTCATTCTTTATCAGGCGGGTAACGGCAAACACGGTAAGACAATACCTAATTCATTTGATGCTCCACAATCAGCAACAGTCCTTAGATCGATAGAACCAATTCCTGCGCGTTACATGGTTCTACAACGATTGTTAATTTTAAGGCTGTCTTTTTGCTGCATGATGTAGTTTCTATGAGCAACAGACTAGAAGTTTAGGCTTAGGGTTATTGTTTACTCTTCACGGCGATTCTCCAACTTAGTAATTAATTTTTACAGCGTCGATTAAGGTATCTACTTTGTTATAGAAAAGAATTCTTATTGTTCTTAAGTATGCCTATTTCCCATTAGGCTCTGTGTAGAACGCTCGCCATTTCGAAAAAAATTTAGCCAATAAAATGTTCACACAATTCAGAGTAAGTTTTTTGTAGAGAACTTTGGTCCATTTCATAATGGCTTTACGTGCCCTCGTTTCGATTCGTCATAAATTAAAAGAAGTTATTTTGAATTTATGAATTCGGGCTGGAATTGGCAGTCAGTTAAAAAAAACACCGTACACGAAGTCTGTCTGTGTGTATGTCTTTCTCTCTGCCTGTCTGTCTCTTTCTTTGTCTCTCTCTCTGTCTGTCTTTTTCTACTCTGTCTCTCTCTCTCTGTCCTCTTTTCTTCTCTCGCTCTCCTCTCTGTCTGTCCTCTCTCTCTGTGTGTGTCTCTGTTTGTCTGTCTGTGTCTGTCTGTCTGTCTCTCTGTCTCTGTGGGTTCGAACCTCCTCTGAGACGGTTACTGGGTACATAGGGACCTTGTACAAATCCCTCACGCACAGTTACTCAGTGCCATCGATTGATGCTTTGCCATTAGGTAGTGACCCTTAATAAATGCAGAAATAAAAATTATCTCTCTTTCTCTTTAATTAACTCTTCCTGCTTTCTCTGAGATCTCCTCTCTTCTCTCTCCTTTTTTCTCGCTTTGTCTCTTTCAATCCGTCTCTTTTTCCTTTAGCTTCCTAATGACCTCTTTAGGAAATTTCAGCTGATCGCTTCCCTCTCATCTCCTCTATTGCACTGTCCTGCTCCTCTTCCTTCTGCTGCTAATGCTGCAAGCTTAATCTATACTTTGCCTTCTCTACCTTCTTCTCCTCTTCCTCCTCCTCCTCCTCTTCCTGCTCTTCCTCGTCCTCCTAATCTTCCTCCTCCTGTCCTCATTTGCCCGATTTGCTCTTCGCTTGTGTGTGCACGTGCTTGCTTCTGCAGTGTCTTCTTTTCCACCGAGTTCTCTGACCAATAATTTATTATTAGAGTCCTGCGAAATATGACAAGTGCGCATGTCTACCCCCTACGTTGGCTCCCGGCCTCCCTCCTCCTGCTCTTCTTCCTCCTCCTGCTCCTTTCCAGCTACATAATACCGATCTCAGATTACATCACGGAGGAAGCGAATCTACAGGTGTGCCTCGGGCGCCAGTTATAATGGAAGCGTGCGTGCTCTGGAGATTCGTAATTAGCGCCGTACAGGTAAGTATTCCGGTATACGTTGATGTATCGGGTAGATTCTGCTCTTCAGAAAATCATCGCTGCGCAAGGTGGTGCTTATTGCACTTGGACGAGCAGATTTTCAAAGCTGCGCATTAGTCGCAAGACTAGAAACAGCCGAGTAAGTAAGTTTATAGATGAGAACTTGCATGCGAGGTATAGCCGAGAGCAAAAACCGTATACATCACGAGTTCTGCAGCACTTGATGTTATTCGCACAAGACTTGGACAGCTCAGGTGCATTTCAGTGGCCTGCGGATGGCGAGACGATGATTACAGGAATCAACAGGTGTGAGGGGTCGGTAAGGATATCATAGGAGTACAAGAATCAACAGGTACGAGGGTGGGTAAAGGGATATCATAGCAGTACCGGAATCAACAGGTCTGAGGGGTGGGTAAGGATGTCGCAGGAGTGCAGGAATCAACAGGTGCGAGGGGTCGGTGAGGATATCATAGGAGTACAGGAATCAACAGGTGTGGGTTGGGTTGGCATGTCATAGGAATGGCGGCGGTGAAGTGATTTGGTTCGGAAAATGTAATGTATCGCTGGACGGTTGCTTAGATGGAAAGGTGCGTTTAAGAAAAATTTCCAAACCTAAATCAGTGCAATGTTGGTCGTTTTTGAGTTATCACTGCCATCTTATTCCTTATGTGCAAATCTATAATGTACGTTATCAAACTGTGCTAAAACACACTCAATGCATAAAAGAAATGACTCGGCAGATTTTGTACATTTCCAAAAAATGTTTTTTTTCAAAATTAGTCTCAGCAGGCTGAGTGAATTTTGGGGTCGTGCTCCCCAATTATGCAGAACAAAGTTTAAGCAAGGTTTAAACGAACTTGGCTTGATCACGTGAGACTAGATCCGAATGGATTCAACCCATTCCAATCAAATCCTATCAGAATTTTTTATAAGGACTGTTCCAGTATGAGGTAAGATCTGATCTGATCCAATCTCATAAAACTTTGGCTTAATGGCTTCTATGGCGCCGATTTCTAATGTAAGCACTTGCAGACTAACAGCTTGCGGATATGAGCAGAAGTTTTTATTCCTACAGAAGTTTATGTTTGCACAAGGTGGAAAAATTCGAGAGTTATCGCGAAATTACGGCATAATGCATAATATTAAAATACGAGTAACGGAGCTCTATAAAGAAAACGCTTCATTTGATTTAATATGCAGAGCCGATAAATAAGCTTATATGGAATAAATTATAGTGCATGCATGTATAACCTGCGAGCTTATGTGCAAGCCTATACATGTACAGCTGAACTTATATGGTGGCTATTTGCGAATGATGAATAATCGCGCGTTTGTATCTGAAATTTCCACGACGTCAGACCAATGAGTCATCGGGTTGTTGACTGGTTTGAGCACGTTTCGATCACGCGTTGTTCACGAGCTTGCGGTTTCTGGGTACGCGTGGCTACCACGCATTGAACACGTGCTGGGGAGTCGGTATGACGTCGGCTGGTGGGTTTCCAAGGTACGACTTTTCAGTAACGCAGTGACTTTTTTGTTGACCTGCTTTAGATTGCGTGGCGTTCGCGCATTTGAAAGATACGCTCCCGATGGTGGACGTTCGTGACGTAATCGTAATCCTGAGATTTCTGCAGCGCCCAACGAAAGCCACGTCACGGGGACAAGCTTATTCACAGGCGCTCAGTCAAAAATTAATCGACAGACAGAAGGGTTCGGTTCCAGGTCAAGATCCAAAAATCAGGCAGAGAGACAGCATGGCAGCTACGGTGGGTGATGTTTGGGATTGGAGCAGAAAGAGGGATAAGAGGAAGAAGGGAGTGGACGTTCGCGCGAAAATTTTAAATATACGCTTCTGATTGGTTGGCGCGCGCACGCATTGACTGGTATCAGCGGCGACCGTTTACTGGGAGGGAAATTGACTACAAAATGTTCCCACAAATGCATTGTGGAATAGCGCTTGGAAACCTTTGAAGGCGTATTCTGTCGTGTGCTTAGTTCGTAATTTGTCACGAATTTTTTGAAAGAGTCGTGCTTTTAGCAACTGTATGTTGACTTTCGCTAATCCGCGGGTCGCGAAGACACTGGTGAACGAAGATTCAACGACAGAATTCGACGCTGTAGACAATTGCAGCCAACGACGCAAGCGAAGCGATCGAAGGTTTGAGGTTCAAAATTTGACAAGCAACTACGATAGCCTGTGACGGCCAACTTTTCCAGAATTAAAGTTCAGTGGGTCAGTATCGAATCGACTGTAGTCTTCAGAAGATTAAGATGTCAAGATCAAGGAGGACGTTCGCGGAGGAAGTCATTACGAGCTTGGAGCAGCCGAAGAAGAGAAGATCGGTGTAGAAGACGAGAGAAGGTAAAATACACGAATGTATTTTACGAATAAATTGTGAAAACTTGATTAGCATTTGCAATGATATATTCTTTTTGTGTACTGTGTAAAGAATTGTGTATTCGCTTACGTTTCAAAATTTAATGTTGCCAAAGGTTACTTAAGGAAGTAAGAAGGAGAAGGGACTGTTGGAAGAAAACCAGGCATAAATAAAGAATTGAGAACCAAAACGGCTTGGGCCGTCATTAAGTAAGTATGGCTAGAAGGCTAAGCATAGGGAGGATTGAAGTAGAGACGTGTTATCAGAATCACTAGCAAAGAACTGGGTGAAAGAAGAAAAAGTAACGGAAGTTGGTACTATGGCGGAGATGAAGAATCGGACCTTGAAAATTTATTTAGCGCTGAAGATGAATCAGATGAGGAAGAAGACAGTAGACAAGGTGAACATTCCATGGAAGATTCGCTATTGTTTATAAAACAACAGAAAGAGAGTGAGTCATTGAAGAAATCGTGGAAATTGATAGATGCAAAGAATCTGAATTTGTGTTGTTGATAGTTTACTTTACCGTAAATCAAAGATTTCTGATCATGTTGTTTTCAAATAGTATTAACTAAAATAGACGTGTTAAAGTGAGGCAATTAGCATATGAATCTGATTAACATTTCGCAGAAGAAAAAACGCGAGACAGAATGAAATTGTCATTTGCTTGGCCAAGAATGCGAAAGGACATTAAAGAGAAATGTCGGTCCTGTCCTCCCTCAAGGCACGAGAACTTGTTATGGATCGGGTACAGATCACATCAATTCCACGAGACGATGTACCCTTCCAACATCTTAGCATAAACTGTACTGCACCGACTAAGTCAAAATCATCGGCAGGTCATAGGTATTGTCTATGTATGTTGTTTTGTATACACACAATGGCCAACAGTGTTTTACTTAAAACGTTAACTGCAGACGTTGTTTCTACATGTAATGTAATGCTGGAGTTAATTGTAAACGGGCTACCATTGGTCATTACAACTGACCAGGAGAGTTTTGACAATCATTTCCATATCTGAAACCTTGGAAACATTCTTAGCAGATTCAATCAGTTCCGTCATTTTCAAGTCTTAGACACTGGTAACCCTTAGTTTCATATCTGAGACACCGGGTCCTCTTTTCCTAGAACCCCATAGGGAGTGTTAATAACAGAATCTAGAATTTCATACTGGGCACTAGGTGTGGGAAAGGCAGGGTCTGAGTAGTCACAATCAATCTGGGTGGTGTTCTAGGAGTAAAGAACGTTCTCGCTACATAATTTAACACACACTTTTTGGATCTTTACTTGTTTCTTTTAGTCCAAAATTTCCATATTGTTAGAAAAATTTGACTGATAATATTTAGACGGCTGGAGCGCTTTCTGCTCAACACTTCATCATCAGCTACTAAAAGATTAAATAGTCTACATAGTAACTTTTGTTTCACTTCGAGTCAGATCTTAAAATTTCGAAAAGTTCAAAAGTTAGGTTTTGAAGAATTAGGCTAAAGTAGATATGCAAAATCAGTAAACTAAAAGCACACTGTGTAAGCAGAAGTAATAGAAAACGAACTTTCGAACTTTCAAAATAAATTCGAAACACAAAATCTAGAAAGTTAAAATAATTAAGTACAAGTTAACCAGAAGTAAAAAGAATACGTAACTTACCAAAGTGAAATGTTATATGCACTAAAAGTAAAAGTATTTTGAATTTTGACAAATGGACTAAAGAAAATAACGACAAGGGAAGATTCGGACGATATGATAACTGAAGTGGCGAACTGCGAAGGCCCGGCTGTTATAGATATTCTTAAAGATTATTATGTATATGTGACTTTAGCCAGGTACTGGAGGAGACCTGGACGTGAGCATGAAGGTGGGGAATCTTGGACTGGTTGACACGTGACTCGGATTCACTGCAGAACTTGTCTTCGTCTGTGACGGTTACAGAGACAGTCCTAACCTGATGGTTCTTTGGAGTGGTTCACTCCGCTGGCGAAAACGAACGGAGCTCAGATGTTAACGCTGAATTTTGAGTCTTCTACTGCGTCCGTATGATTGTGTTATGCGTTTTTGTGGGAGTTTGTTTTGGCGTCTTTTCTGTGTAGGACTGTAAGATTGTCGCTGTTAATTTCGACCAAGAAAGAGTCTTTGTAAATGACAAACTGTAAATAGACAAATAAATAGAACCATTGAAATTATGAACTGGGTTTTGTTATAAATTCTCTGTAACCAAATTCTCGACCTGTCGTGTGCTCAGTTGGTATTTTGAGTCACAAGTTTCTTTGAAAGATTCGTGCGTTTAGCGGCTGTTCAAGTACTCAGATGTTCAAGTACTGTTTTCACTGAACTGACCTATTAATTATTCAATCACATAGTCCTCAAAGACTTATCTTTTCTCGAGTTAACGCTACGCTAAACAAATCTGGTGCGAGTCGACAGTTTGAAGCGCGATCGATCGACACCAGTTCAGAATGATTGTCTACAACGATCCATTTTGCATTGACCTACATAAAGTGTGTGTATCTTGGAGGCCTTTCGACGGCTTTGTTTCAAAGTTGCATTCACAAGAGTGCTATTGAGCCGTGTTTGAAATTCATCAGCCGACTATACAGACCCGTGGATATGTAAAAATTAACAGCAGGCGGTTGAACTCATTATCATGTCCGAGATAACTCACTGGTCTTTTCGTAATCTTATTCGTGATCGTATTCGTAATAGTAATTCTGAGATTTCTACAGCGCGCAACGAAAGCCGCGCAGGGGACCAGCTTATCCCAGGCGCATCGAGAGCAAAAGCATTGTATGGATTGGCCGGCTTCACTTGCACTCTATACTGCGTGGGCATCAACTTTAACAATCGTTGCTGAAAATTCATATAAAATAAATTAAAAAATTTGCTGGTTAAAGCACTTTGCGACAGTTATTATTCAGTTATCGTTCAAATTCACTTCTAAAGTTAGCTTATAAGAACTTAAACCTATGTTAGTAGCACACACACACACACACACAAAGTAGTAGGCCTACACACATTTGTTTATATGCCTCTCTAGATATTAGTAAACAAGTGAACAAATGTGTTATTTTAGATTTTAAAAATTCAATTTCATTACGGGGTCTTTGATTCTCTTGCACGGATGTCTCTCGCCGGGTCTTCTAAATAATGCCATCATTATTGTAGTTGAGTATAAACCGTTGCCAGCTTTAATTAGGTTGTGCAGCACATCGTCTATCAAGCTGCAATATATGGACCAGAATACAATGTAAAAACTTATAAATATTGCAAGATAAACAACCGAAATAACGTATTTTGTAAAAATAACCTCTCAGCTTAAGGGGGCTTCGTCCCACTGACCCCCCTACCAGGGGCTTTGCTCCTAGACGCAACTGGGGGTTTCACCTCAGGCCCCGCATAGGCTCGCCAGTTGGCCCCTCCCGTGCTGAAATCTTGGAACCGCCTTTGGTTATGTAGCTTGACAGCGAGTTGTCAATTTCGCATAGCACACTGCGAATCCACTCAGAAACGAAATTATCATCGTGTCACCGTAAGCGAACAGACCATCTATCGGTGGTCTGTTCGATTACGGTGACACCGCCTTTAGCGGCAGGCAACATTTGCAGCCACATAGAGCTGTTAATTTTATGGAAGGCAAATTTTGAAGAAAAAACATCAAAGCACCGCACATATAAGTCTAACGATTGCTTGTCTGAAATTATCCTAAACAAAAGTTATTGCTTTCTCAATGCTACTTTCTGTTTTCGTTGTGGGCCCTGAACGAAATTAAGTACAGGCCTATATAGACTGGGCCAAGGCCTGTGAATGTTGAAATTAAAAGCTGATTATTTGTGTTATATGCAGTTACCAGTAACGTTAGGTCTCAAGGCTGCAGGGTCTAGGCCTCGAGGCCAACATCAGCGGCCAGGTACTAATCCTGGTGGTTGTAATTGTAATCTTACATTATTAGACTCTCTAAACCGTTGGAGGTCACTTTTAATCCTGCCGATTGGGCATGTAGCCTATGTTGTCTGACTAGTGAGAGGTGATCCTTAATCATATCGGTTGGACGCCTTTCCACAACCCTATCGGTTGAAAGTCACCAATAATTAGGCCTTCCTCGCATGCCGGTTAGATATAATGGTTGGCCAACTTATAAGTATGAAAGGAAAGTGGCGCCATACATTATTCTTAATTTCAAAAGATGGTTGGACGTCTGGAGTGTTTTGGTGGAACTGATGGAACGCCTTGCGACTTGGAAAAGCTCCCTCTCATTAAGAATCAGCAGTTAGTCTCTGAGTCTCATTGTCTCAGCTAAGCATATATCTATATAATTTGTTTACACATAACCTTAGTCAGACGAAGAGCTATGAGCTTAGATTACGTATATAGATGATCGGAATAGGCAATAGAAGCTTTTTCAAGATCCCGTTTTATGCCGATATTAATTTTAATTGTAATTACGACAATTTAGACAGTATCGCCAGCAGCAAGCTACTTCAAGGGTGCTTTACAATGTCAAATGTTAACGCGCACAAAAGTCCTACAATAAATTATAAATGGATGATGTACAAAATCAGAATCAAATGTTGATACGAAAGTTAGACAGTAAACAAAAAATTTTAACTACTAAATGTTAAATGCGCAGTACCTTTGCATTATTATTTATTCTCTGGTTTTGTAATCGAAGGAGGAGCTAACCTCAATAATGCATCACCAAAATCTTTGCCAAAAATCGTCATTCCATCTCGATTCACCTGCAGAATAAGCTCTAATTGTCAGCCTATCAATACCAACTCCATATCAACTACTGAGGTCAAAATCGAGCTTCGGGGCTTCTGAGCTAATTCTTAAACTTCTAAATTGAAGGTTTAGATTGACCTTTAGACTATGAAAATATAAGATAACCTAAGAGGAAATAGCACTTTGTAAGGTAATTTAATTTCGCTTTTCGAATTCTCAAAATATATATTCTCAACAGTTTAAGAGAGAGTGCTAACGGCGAAATTATGAATAGCATATGCGTAAACAACAAATATATAACGCCAATACTTTCGCCACTGCTGTATTGGGTAGTGCCAGTCCCAAACCTCGATAAAGGAGGAAGGCGACGTCAACGGCCTTTGATGCCATATTATGTCGTTAAACATTGGAACTACTACTAGTAGGCCTACTTTCCAAACCTTACCACTGGCAGAGAAACCAGTTACAAGGTTTGGACAGTATTTGCGCTTAATATTTGCTGTTTTACAAGTGTCATTTGTATTATTCTGCCCTTAACACGTCTTATTCTTAAATTGTGAAGTTTTTCATAACAATCGTTTTTAGGCGTTATGTTTCCATGATTTGGCAACGGACGCCGAATTTAAAACAAAGCATATTCTAACCACAGAAACAGATGTTCAGTATGATGCTATAAACTTTGACTGTGCACTAAGCATACCATCCATGAATGAAGGCAACGATTTTAATGAAGGAAATTCAGTTGTCTGTTGCCTGCCTGCCTGCCTGCCTGCCTGCCTGCCTGCCTGCCTGCCTGCCTGCCTGCCTGCCTGCCTGCCTGCCTGCCTGCCTGCCTGCCTGCCTGCCTGCCTGCCTGCCTGCCTGCCTGCCTGCCTGCCTGCCTGCCTGCCTGCCTGCCTGCCTGCCTGCCTGCCTGCCTGCCTGCCTGCCTGCCTGCCTGCCTGCCTGCCTGCCTGCCTGCCTGCCTGCCTGCCTGCCTGTTTATTTTGTTTTATACAGGCCTGGTCTATAAATATTATTCAGCTCGCTCAGACATAACTGTTTGTTTCTTCTTCAAGCGAGCCACTAGATGTTAACTTTTAGGGTATCCATTAGACTATGGGCCTAAAACTGACATGTACTTAAACATCAACTTGAAGAACAAAAGTAAAAGAACACTTTTTTATGAAATAAAATTATGCGCAGACTATATGTAGGCTATTACAGAAGGATTCAATCATTCAAGGATCGCAACAAGTGGAATCGGCTTCTTTCTACGAAAAAGCATTCCAGCTACCAAGACAAAGAGCGCCGTTATTGAGAGAGTCTGGTCAAAGACATCTGGTGGCTTTGGATGGAGTTTCTGGGCAGTTCAGGTAAATCGCACAGTCCATCGTTCTCTGCAGAGGATTCATCATCTTCAACAGCGTATTCGACGGCTGAATATCGCAGGGATTATCAAGACATGTAGTTTACTTAGGTTGTTGAATTTAACCTGGTAGATGACCATTCTCAAGACACCCAGCCTACTTACTTAGGCCTTCATAAATTGAAATCATGTAGGCCTACTGAAATTAATCTTTTGTACAGAAGTACACATTGAGCCATAGTCTAAATTAATCGACTGGGAAAGTAAGTTTGTTGTTTAGAGCGAAAGGTAGTCTCGGTAACAGTCTGGAACATGTTGAGGTAGAATTCTAAATGAAGGGACCAGTATGTTTTCGAGGTTAGAATGGTAAGAACAGCCTGGGATATAAGTTCGAACTCAGCTGGCATGAATCATGATGTAGATGCTTTGCATGTGAAATTCATGCACCTTCTAAGATACTCATAAATATGGAGTCGGGCAGCAGCCATCTTTAGGACTGAACTTAAAACTATGCTGCTTAGTCAACAAATTTAAAGCGCACGTTTGCATAGGAAATTTCTACTACCGTGCGTCAGACGCGTGGTGGGATAGTGTAATAGATTGGAGGCGCCCTGCTGGCAGGCGGGCTAAGGTCAGCAGTGATTCTTGCCGACGCGCATTTTATCACGTGGGCGCTTGCGTGGCCTGTGTTGTTTTAAGTTAGCGGGTTTTTGGAAAACCTACTGTTGAGCAATATTGGGGGCTGGTATTTAACCAGTCTGAACTGGTCTGGTGTTTTGGAGGGAAAGGGCTAATAAAAGCGGTCGTAAATGCATTGTTAGGAGAGCGTAGCACTGGTCTGTCGTGTGTTAAGTTGAAAGTTTGAGTTACAAATTTCGTTGATAGATTCTTGCGTTTAGAAACTTTGACGATTCAAGCGATGATGTGATTGAACTATTCGTTTAATTATAATGTCTAAAATCAAAGACTTAACGCTACGTTACAAATCGGACAATTCGACTATTCGAAGGCCGATCACTGACAATCGCAAACGATCGTCGAAAAGGACTTTTGGCCACATGTTTATTTTAAACACTTTTATCGAATGATATCTCAAACAGGTATCTGGCATGTTAATGTTAGTGTTGTGTATGGATTTAAATTCAGTGTCAAATATTTTGTCTTTTGAAAATTTAAATGCATTTTGGTCTATATCGTCCTCATGATCATCATCATGATCTTTAACATAGTCTTCATCGTTATCATCAGATCCTAGCGGCGATGGGTGCAAATTAATTATCTTCATTATTTTCGGTCATTTGTCAGATCTATAGCTTTTCTTATGTTTAGCCCAAGTCTTGTTGTGTCCTTGCTTATACTGTCTATCCAGGGTAGAAATGGTCTTTCTTTTGTTTCTCTTACATTCGAATCTTGGGTGTGTTATATTATGTGGAATTAGGTCGATTCGCATTCTTTCTACTTGGCCAAACTTGTGACCAAACCATCGGAGACTTCGTGGAATGGGTTACGTATTTGAACATCTTCAGAAATCATTGATATATTTCAAAAATAAATTCAAATTCAGACATCACGTTCTTTGGGCCGACACTGGGCCCTTTACTGGCCACATGTTGCCATCAGTGACCTAAAGCAAACCTTCTTTGATCCAAGTAAACGTGAATATCTGTCGCCTTCATCAATCGTCATCAGTAATCGTAATCGTAATCGTAATTCCAAGATTTCTACAGCGCCCAACGAAAGCCGCGCCGCGGGAACCTGCTTATTCACAGGCGCTCAGTCAAAACAAAATCGATAGGCAAAAGGGTTCGGTTTCAGGTCAAGATCCAAGAGTCAGGCAGAGACAGCGTGCTATAGCAGCAATGATTCACCGCGGTTTAAATTTCGCCAATATTTGCATTATTATTTTTCGTCTTTCAAAATATTGCTTATATAAATGTAAAGAAATTTAAGCCACGTCGTCTTATGACTTTGTTTAAAAGACGACTTTTCCTCAATCTTTGTTAAGAGGTAGACCCATTAAAACAGAAGAGTTTGACGTTTTTAGAAGAGATCTTATACGAACCCGGTAGATTTAGTAAAACGATACAGAAATTTCTAGTCCTGGAACCTCTTTTAAGCAAATTAGTGACTTCCGGGAGGCTGAATGGTAACCAGAGGCAGGTACAAGATCGGAAGAGTCAGATAGGAGGCGGCTAGGCGGTTAGGTGGATCGGAGGTTAGGTGTGCTGTGAAAGGTTTGTGCGTCCGAAAACTATAATCGTCATGTCGGACGGTGGGGAAAACGAGCGTCGAAGGGGAAGCAGAGGTAATTAGTAGCAAGATCCAGGTTCATATGTTTAATTTTTTTGCAATTTACTGACGTCATTCCATCAGCGATGCGGCTAAGTCGCAGTATATTCGTGTCCTTACTCAGTTTCTGGGTTTGAGTGACTGTTATCTTTGCGGGGAAAATTTTTAGAGTTCAGACTTTGAAATGGTTTTGCTAGAGGGAATTGTTACAAAGGGGGTCTGACAAAAGGTTTTAGGATTTGTTTCTTTTAAGTGGTTTCGCAGAGTTAGGCCTGACGCACAATCAACGAGGTCGAGACGACTACCGTACCTTAAAATTTTCAGAAGAGCAAAGAATTAACATCACGAATCTTAGCATCTCAAATCAAACTGAATTTAGTTTGATTTCAGATAGGGTTAAATAATCAGTAAGCAAAGAATTGTATCCCAAGTATTTCAGGAAATCAGATGAGAAACCACATGTCTGCACTATATCTTCAAAGCAGTTCTTTCGATTACTGTTTGGAACTCACTGTATGGCAACTTGAAAGCTGCTAGATAATTGGAAACCATTTTTATGACAATTTGAATGTTACTGGAAATGAAGTAACATAAGGGCAAAACACAGACTGAGTCTCTGTAGTACAAAACCACTATACTTGCAGAGAGTGAATTTCAGATTTGCAAAAAATGAACTGCGCTGTAAGAAAGTTTTGTTATGCCATTGCCAAGGCTAAGTCTATGTTTTATGTGACTACACTGTTGTCAGAAGGACCTATTCTGATTGCAGAAGAGTTTTTAGGCAGTTCTTTTGAGCTGTTGCACTTTCGGGGAAAGAAGAGAACTCTTAAAATCTTAAGAACGACTTCAGTATAAGGTGGACATGAATTTTTTTACTTTTATATGCATGACTTGAATAAAATTCATGAATGTGAGAAATGTGTGAAAATCAGTTAAACTTAAACTGTGGCCATTTGTTGCCGGCATAGATGGAACTGCTGTAGTCAGTCCTACTGTTGGCAAGAGTGATAGCAACACTAAATGTACCTTATGTGAATGGAAAGTAACTCACAGCTGATGTTTTATGTGCTCAGCAGGGGTAATTTTTTGTCAAAGGTGAAGCTGAAGTCGTGTATAATTGGAGCAAGTACAAACTAAAGAGAGTTTCTAGCTGTAGCATATGAATCTACTTTTACCAGTTGCTGCTGATTATCCAACAGATGATCAATGTTTTAAATACATTGAGGTGCTTACAGGTGGGTTAGACCACAGCATACTGCACTGTGCTCTCTGCACTAGCCAGTTGGATAGATTGCTCTGCTTGTAATACGGAGAGTACGGGTTCGAGCCTCCCCTTAGACGGTTACTGTGTAGGTACCTTGAGGAAGTCTTAACTGAGTATTACTTTGTGCCTCAGATTCATATTTACTGACCTTGCTTGTGCAATAAATAAAAATAATAATAATTACGTTTGGGTTACACCACAGCATTTTTGTTTTGCCCTCTTTGACGAAGAACGTTGGCTGCTGGGGAGTGCAGGTAGGCCAGGATATCATCAGTGAAGGTTTGGCTTAGAAACAACATAAGAGGATCACATTGTGTTGTCTGCTGATGTTATGATGCCTTGGGCATTATGATAATGGTGCTAGAGAAGCCTTTAGATTAGATTTTGTGGCCTGTTTTTATCTGATTTTAAAGTCAAACTGCACAAGTTTCCTCAGCCTGGTCTGTAAGTGATACTGCTTTAGATAGGTTTAGCATATGAAAACTTTTGATGTTAACACTAAACAAGTGAATGCACTTTTTTCAGCCGATGGTGATGAGAAAGAATTGACAACAAGAACAATCCAGATTCAGTCAAAAAGATTCTACCTTGATGTGAAAGAAAACAGGAGTGGACGATTTATAAAGATCGCTGAAGTAATACCATTAGTAAACATTAGCATAGTTCGTTACCGCATAATGGTTGATTTTGATTTTAAATTGACTGAGGTTGGGTGTGCTGATTACTAGTAAACATAGCATATTTCAATACTACATAATGGCTGATTTTGATTTTAAATCGACTGAGGATGCATGTGCTGACTACAATAAATAGGATGGCTTCATCAGTAAAGGGGTTTCAGAATTCATAGGCAGCTGCTTTGGTTTTTGCTAATTTTTTAGAAAGATTTTTGTGTTGTGTGCAGATATGTGAACACCCTGTTTGAAAAATTATACAATAATTTTTGCATGAAAATAAGCCTTTCCAGTAAGCACTGAAACAAACTCGCATAAATTATTGCAGAATATTGCAATGAATTGTCCAAAACTAAACTGTATCATTATTGCAGTGTGTGTAAGGGCCAGTTAAAATTGGTGTGACAGAATGTGTATATCTTAGGATTTTAGTCTTTCTGTTAATCTGTTTGTGTTGTTTTTGCACATCACTATCAGTGGGCAGCCATGTTGTTTCTTTAGGTTGGAGCTGATGGACGCAAGAGTCGAATTATCTTGGCCATGTCAGCTGCTTCAGAATTCTGTGACCATCTGAATGACTTCAACGACTACACAGAAGGTACAAACATACCTTCTAGGAGATCTCAGTTTCGCACAATTATGCTTGCGTTGCATTTATTTATTACTTGCTCCTTTATCTTTTTCATATATAAATAATAGTATTTACACTAATGCTTATAACTACATACATGTATGCTGACATGCTTGCATACAGATCCGTTCAAAACTTACTTATTTGCATTTGCATAATTTTAGATTATTTAACTTTGTCAAATTAATGGAAGAAATGTTTTTCTTAGAAGATTCTAAAGTAGTTGCAAGTCCCAAAGATGGTGTGATCAAGACGTCAACTATCGTTCGTGACAACAGGCGCTACTATTTTGATCTCAAGGAGAACCAGAAGGGGCGATTTTTGCGGGTGAGGGATTGTTTTCTGCTAGATTTATTTGCTTTGTTTTACATATTGATGGACTTCAGTTCAATTAATATTTTTGATAAACCTTTGCCATTTGCTTTTATTACTGTAATAACCTGCTGTTCAAATAATTTAGCTTAATTTTAACTTTATTGGCATCTAGATGTTATTTTGATGTTATCACGTGAAACTTTGTTTGTGCTTGTAAGTGTGTTTGGTGCATGTGGCCAAAAAGGCTGCTTGTTTCTCTAACATATTGTTTTTGATCAAGTAATGGGTGACATGCAGCTTTTCTTGACCATTTTCATTTGTTCAGACTTTCTGTGTGACCTAGTTTGCATTGTTGGAGTTATTTCAATCTTTCACCATTGTTTTTGAGTGTTGTGAACGGTGTTCAGACGTTTGTTGTGGAAGTCTTGTGAGCCGCCATTGGACTCACCTGTCCTGAGGATTGCAGGTTACTAGCTGGACATTGTTGAGCTGCAGTTGAAAAGGCAAGAGAGTCTTTGGATTGTTGCTGGCTATTCTGCTGCAGAGGATGGCCAGCTGTTCGAAAATGTTGTCCCTTGCAGACCTGGTGGCTGCGGGATGTTGGGATGCAGCATCTTCTGCCATCTCAAAGGAACTGCTTGGTATTAGAATTCGTGTGCTGTGAGCCTTGTTGTCTGTCGTCACACCTCTTTGATGCAAAATAGTCCTGGAACTCAACTTGTGGTGTCTACTATCGGCTGTGGATGGGAATCTGGCAGTTGGACTCTGCTTGTGTGTGGGAGCTCAACGGGTTGACTCTTCTAGTTGTCTGAGCACTGTTTGCATACTTGTTCTTAATGACTTTAACATCATTTAGTCTGGTGTCTAATGATGTACCGGTACGTGCACTTATTCATACATACATAGTTTATGTACTTAAGTGCCTCTGTTATGTGACCTTTCTCTTCTTTTGCCGCATTAATAACATTAATAATTATTAAATGTGCCACATGTCATAGTTTTATTTGAGTATATGAAATCTTCAATCAAAATTTTAACTTGTGTTATAAAATCTCATGAGCAATGAAGTGTGTGCAGAGTGGTCAGCAGTGGTACAAGCCCACCTTACTGAAAAGTTTTGTGGGCTGGCAGCTTCGAAGAGAAAGTATCTAGGAATCCCAACAACTGCATCACCAAATCCTTGACTTTCCAGTTACTGGTTTGGCATTGACCAAGTTGTTTGGAACAAGCTGTAACAAAATTTGAGGCAACCTAAGTAATTACTTAGGAACATGGCCTAGAAATGTTGATTAAAAAGTCTATTTGATGGCGACCTCTAGTGATATATTTTTTGCTGAATGAAATTTTGACAGATCTCCATGACTTCGCCTCGTTCCTTCCAGCGCTCGCAAATTGCCATTCCTGGAAGTGGACTGAAGGAGATTGGAAGCACCCTTAAAGAGATTGTGGAGGAATATGGCAAAGACTACCAAGGTGAATACAAATAATCTGAACAAGTTAGTGAGTATGTCAGGTCTTTATTGAATACTTTACTGTAAAGTGTTGACTGAAGAAAAATAATCACAAGTGAATCTGACTGGACCACACTAAACCACAATCAAATTGAATGGACTGGTATTGATGATGGAAAAAAGACAGAGTGACTTTGGAGCGCATATTCCAAGGTTCTAACCACCACAAAGTAAGTAAGTAAGCAGTTCTGTTTTATTGTCATAATCAGCAGTTGATTATTTTTTTGTATTTTTGACAGATGCTATATGTCTAAGTTCTTAACCCTTTGCCCACCAGATATTTTTAGCCAATAATCTGGCCTCACAAGACTTTTGGGTTTTTCCATTTCACCTGTTGGGGTAAAACATAATATCTCAGCAACCACTGAAGACAAAGTTAAATTTAAACATGAAGTTTGTTCAGAAATGAAGTTTCAAAAACACCTGGCATTTGACTGTTTGTACACGCTTGTATTTTTTTAGATCATATCTCAGTAACTGGTACACTTAGGCATAGGCAGCCAACAGCAAAATCAGCCTATTTTTCCCCCCCTATTTGTCTATGAAGTTACTTATATAAAACAGGTGTTTGTTCTCAGCTATCCAACACATTTAATTAGGTCTCCCATAATGCGCAAGTGAATAGTTATCGATTGTTGCAAAACTCCACTTGTGACTTGCAAAGGCGTAATAGGTAATATGACGTGAGTTGATTGTAACATTTCTAAAGAAAACTGCACTTGTTTATGTATCGTTGTTGTTCTATTTTCTAACTTTTGTTCATTTGGTGTTCTTTGTTTAGAGAGCCAGAAACTGGAATCTCAGATGCTGAGAGTTGAAAACAAGTTGTTCTACTTTGATATTGGTGAAAATAGAATGGGAACCTACCTTAGAATATCAGAGGTATTCTTTGATATGGTTTAGCTGAACGAAACATATTTTGTTTTTGTCCAGTTATGGCCACAGAATAAGACTTCTATAGGGCAATTAGCATAACACAAAGGCAATAAATAATCGAATATGATGAAATGTTTAGGTGTTAAGTACAAACTAGATGCATAAGTTCAAAATGGATGCATAAGTTCAAAATGGATGCATAAGTTCAAAGAGGTGCATATCAAGTGGAATGCCTCAATGTAGTTTGTTGCACTCTCTTTAAATATGATGTTGCACTGTACAGGTATAGTTGGAACAGCAAGACTCAGTTTCCCAGTACAGTTAAGTTGTCATGTATTCTAGATACCAAGTACTGAGTAACGTGTTTCTGGGTAGGCGTTCCTTGTAATTCGCACTGCCTTTCTTTATTAGGAAGTGCATGTTTTGAAGTTCCTAGATGTATAGTCGTTTCATTCATAGAGCAGTTAGAAAGAAATAGGATGCATTGATTATTTATATTTGTCTGAACATGTTGGGTCAGTTTCACTGTCACCATTTGTTTCATATATCTAGGTCAGGTCAAACTTTCGAGCTGCCATAGCTATACCGTCACATTCTTGGGGTCGATTTCGTGATGTTGTCTCACAGTTTGTGGATGCTTCTAGCCAAGAAGATGGGAAGAAATAGGGTGGTGCCAGTGAAAATGGAGATGTGCTGGGCTGTAATGGCATGGATTTTCACACATCAGGTTTCTGCTTGTCTGTGTTTTAAACATTTATTGACCGTGGAGTTTGCATATCAATTTTATCTTAGCAATAGGTGTTTGGCAGTTTAGATCCTTGGTGTTCCATCTGTTCTGGCCTCTTCCATGACAACTTTTTATTAGCATTTTAAGCCTCATAACCGTGCGGAGTTAATGCATAAAAGAAGCTTTTCAGATATTTCTAAGAAATAGTTTTAAAGCAGTTGTTTCTTTGACAATGGTTTTTTGTACTGTTATTACACATTAGGGGATGCTGGAGTTTATTTAATGTATAGCAGTCTTGTAGATTATGTTGTGTGATCACTGTTGGGTCATTTGATTTGCTTAGTGACTTGTTGGAATTTAATTCTTGAGCTGCTAACCGTAGTCACGCTCCAGATGTCGTGAATTAGGAATAATTTACCTGATCTGGTCAAAGTGTTTCATTGAATTTGTTAACAACACAATCCTTTAAAGAAGGATTGTGTTTTATCTGTGTTCTGCTTTGTTGTGATATGTTGCCACAGTGATATGCAGTAGTGTCCAATGCTTGCCACAGACCAGCTCTAGTCTAGGGTCTTCTTGTATAACAATTCATTTGAAATGCAATGCTATACATGATTTATATGGCACCTGCCAAGATATTAACTCAGGTGAATACTCTGATGAAAAGCAGTTTACATATTTAAGAAGGTGCTTTTTTGGAAATGAAAAGACTTTTTGACAGACTGCCTTTTACAGGAATTGCAGTTGATTTCTTAGCATCCATTTTGAAAGAGGCGATAACTGCAAAGCATAAGTACAGCTATAGATCCGTAAGAAAATCTAGAATAGAGAAGCTGATGCTTTTCTGACAGCTGTTCCGTATAATTTGTGTAGGAAGTCAAGTCTTTGTTTAGTGGTCTTGGAAGCAGTTATTACCTGCTCAGTGCTATAAGTTAAATGGCTGTGTGATGGTATTAGTAAACTTGATTGTTAAAGAAAGGCACTTTGGTGAGGTGATGGTCTGTTGATTGAGTTAGCTGTTTATTGATTGAAATAGTTACTTGCCTTAATGTTAGTTTAGATGGATTGAATGCAAAAAAATTGTTGATTTTGGTTGGTTGTTCTTTGGTAAATTGTGGTTTTACAGGTAGGTTAAAGAATTCTCTAAATCCCGTCTGCAGTTTCTTATTAAGAGAATGCTTTTACAAAGCTATATAATGAATGCTTTCTGTACTTATGTTAAATTCAAATATTTCTTCAGTAAAATTTTAACCGGTGTAACAATTTAAGTTTAATGACCTTTTCACTTAGCTATTGTGATGCATTGAGTCACTTGCTTATGATATGCAGAGAAGTCTGCATGTAATACTTTAACACTTTGTCTGAATATAATCACCTCGGAGAATTGCTTTGTAAACTTACTTTGTGTGAGGATACATTACTGTGCATTAGAATGGAATCTGTTTGGAGTGACTTGACAGGTGTAGAAATAGTTCCAACCAACACACCATACTGTCTTGTCCTGGGAACTCTTACTGCCTGCAGACAGTGCCCATTGTTCTTACAGTTGCATTCTTTGTTGGCTAAGTGGCCTTTTCTAGTCTTTCAGGGCTGTCTTATATTCCTCAAACTTGAATAGCATGTCAGAAGAAGCACAAACTCTGCGGCACCATCACTGAGTCATACACGTTGGCCCTTCTTGTTCCTAGTCATAGTTGTACGAGTTTTGCATCAGGGGGTTATTTGTTTTACGTACCACTGATCGATCATATTTGCTAGCAGCTTTTGCTGAGAATGCAGTCATCCCAGATCTGGATGACTGACTGACTTTTAAATTAAAATGTGCCTCGCTAGTCTTCATGGCAGCTCACACTAACTAGATTTTTGCTAGTTACTTTGTTGTTCAGCTTTTTGCAGTGATGTTTTGTCTCTGTGATTACAAATTTAGCTTGAATGACTGACTAATGAGCTGTTACTGGTACTTTGTTAGTGTTTTTATATTGTGCCACTCCACAGTTGATTATATCATTTTATGTTGGTTAAAGTGTGAGTTTATGAATTTGGTGTTTCTCTTTGGATACCCCGTTATGAATGTCATGTCCATCCTATTAAAGTAATAGAAACATGTGCAGGCTTCTAAGCACTGAACTTTTTTGCCTAAGCATTTCCTTTAAGTGTTTAGCGTATCCATTTTTTCCACGTGCTTCCAACACCATCATCGTGATCCCATTACAATAACATAAAAGTTGTTCTAATAAGATTTGCACAACTTGCCCAGCTGGACCTTGAGAAAAGATTGTGCTTGGCCCCCAACTCAGCCTTGACAAAAGAACCAATTGGGCCATGACAAAACATCCAACTGGACCTTGATGTAAGACAAGCACGGCCTCAGTGAAACACCCTGCCGGGTCTTGACAAAACATGCTTCTGGACCTTGACGAAAGACTGTGCTTGGGCTCGGTAAACACTGAGCTGAACCTCCACAAAAGACCGTGCTTGGGCTTGTAAAAAACCCACCTGCCATGTTTCATTGCCATGGGCTCTTACATGTATCGAGAGGCTCGATTTTGATTTGCTTCTTGATCTTTTGAGATGATTTTGGATTTTTAAGCCCAGCCCTCATTGTGTTGGTAGCTGTTTGACTTTGCATCAAATCGTAGATCAATTTATACAATTTTATGAATGTGCTGCATGGAAGCTGTGACTGTCTTAGGCAGTGCTGCTGGCTTATCTTGTTGCTTCCTGTTTGTTTGAGCACGTTTAGTCTCAGGATTCTGCATTGTGTAGTTGGCATACTGCATCCGGAAGTGAGGTAGATATTATTACTGGCAGCACATTATAGACATTTTAGGTGGTTAGGACCTTCATCTAGTATTTTGACTGGACCTAGGTCCTGAAATAAAGTTACGCTCACAGTTATGGCTGGAGCATTATTTCAGACTTTCTTGTTCAGCATTTTAATTTATTTCTGTTGTTTAATGAGTGGTTCTTGTTGGCCTTATGTTGAGCAATATGGTAGTCTCACTCATGCTTTATGCTTGCAACTTGCTGCATTGTGTAAACATTGAAGTACTGAGTATGAACCTGGATTGAAGTGGATAAGTTTGTTATCTCTAAAGTTTGTGCAGAAGTCCAGCAGTCATGAAAACCTCACCTAAATGTGAATGTGTTAAGTAACCATTATGATGCCGTGTGCTTCATGTAAATCGTTGGCAAATACAGCGAAATCTAAAATTTATTACCTTTATAAAGAAACTTCATTTGTTATATATGTGTGTGTACACATACATACAATGGAAATAGTTTAACACGAAATGCAGGGGTCTAGTGTGAACCATTAGTATTAACTGAATTTCATCTTAACTGCTTTTTATTCTCCATTTAAAAAAATTTTTTTTATATGAGCAGGTACTGTAGTGTATATACAATCATTGGGTGTATTACATGTAAAGAAGTATGTGCATTCAAACTACACAAGACCACAGAAATTCATATAATTCTTCTCAATGTGGTAATTAATTTAAAACATAGTTAAAGATAATCTTATAAAAATTTAAAGATACTACTTAGAAATCAAAGTTGATAAAAGTTCAAATCCTACGCGGATAACATTGTCATGCTTCAAAATATACGTCATAACAGTGTGACTTTTCCGATAATGATTCAGCATTTGTATTGGAAAGTTTCCGTGAGGTCGTGCCAGTGAGTCAACAGGTTTACATGTTTGTGATTGGCCGGCGGTGACGTACGTTATATTCTATATACTAAATGTTTTTCCAACGAATGCAAGTGTCATCACTGATGCTGTGAGCTGGTGATGTTGTAAATGGTGTAGGTCAGAATGTCTTGGCACTACAACGAGTGTATGTCACCATCCACACACAGGCCAAAGAGGGCAACTTGAAACAAAACAACTGTTTCACGATTGATAAGAATCAGTCATAGAGTAAATCAACGTTTTTGTTATCCAAGGGTTTACATTGCAATTACTTTCACAGGACCGACATTTTTCACGTTGAGCGATATTTCGTGTTATCATTTTTGTGCTAAAGGAACTAATTTACATGTAGATTAAAATCCATTGAAACTGGAGCAGACTAAGCAGTTTTTTATGTTATCCAATAGTTGATGTTAAAATTTTTTTGTGTTATATTTTTCCACTGTATATTTGTGTCAGCATATATAAATATTCTAATTACATATGCATTTGTGTTACTGAGTTTTTGGGTGCTAGAATTAGACAGACTTATTACTGGTGTTTGTCTTGCTCTGAAAATCTACTGATGCATAAAATGTTCCGAAGAGTCTTGCAGGTCGAGAAAAGTACGTGGATGGGAAGGCTTGCTTTTGTTTTGTTACTGAAGCAGATCCAATATAAAATTTGATCTCTGTCATCATCGATAAGTCATGTTAGTTGAATTAAAATCTTAATTCACTGTAACAACTCGAAAGCAATACATTTTTAGTTTGTCTTTGGGCATATTACATCAGGGACTCATTATAATGCACTTCATTGTAAGACGAATTCTGTTTTGACACAGCAACGTGGATCCCAAAGTTAGTTCAGCCATTAAAAAGTTTATTGTTATAAAGTGGTTCTTGTTCTGGCTCCCAAAGACTGCACTGTTGTGGGTTTCTAGTGTACCTGCAATTTATGCATTTTGGTTATTAACTGGCATGTTAAGAAACTGCAATAGATGAAATAGTAAATAACCGTAGAATGGTTTATATAATATACATATAACTTCATGCATCGTTTTCGGTTTTTTTTGGGGAAAATGATGAAAATAATGATGTTCATACTTAGAATAATAATCCTCTGGATTTATCCTTTGAGTTAAAAACTAATAATAGAATTAATGGTGTTGTCCACACGTTTGCTTGCATTCAGTGTACTGCAGTTTGCTTGTATCTGCTACTGCTCAAATCTTGAATCCGTTAGTGCCATTGTCTACTTTATCCATTTGTCTGCTAATTTATCAGATTTCATGTAAACTTGAAATTCTGTAACTAGTAGTAACTCTCGGTACTTGAGCCAGTGCATTTCATGTGCGGTCTCATATTCGTGTAATCGCCGACGACTTAAGCACGTGCTTTTGTTTACAGCTAGAGGATCTGTTGTTTACATGAAACTTTGCAAGTCGATTATGACATCACTCGTGCTTGAATTGAAAAATCTTTCAAAGTAGTAAAATACCAGCACAGACGTGATTCAGCATAAATTAAACATTCATAAAAGCACCCCAAATAACATCTAGATCTATGATATTCAAAAGCTGTGTAATAAGTGGCAAACATGTTTTGTTATTTAATATTTAAATGTTATTTATTATAAACTCATTAATATGATTTTCTTATATTTATATCACAGTTAATTATATATTGTGTTGCATTGTAGTAGTTACAGGATACGAAAGTTGTTTTATGGACTCAATTACTAATTTCATGTTATGTTTTGCAACAGAAAGATGCAAATAAATAAACTGGAATTTCCCCTCAGCTATTGTCATTTTTAATTTGTGTCAGAAATGTCAAATAAAGTACACTGTAGACAGATGTTGGGAGTCAGAAAACCTTGCTTGAAACAACCGACAGTTTAAAGTTTTCTGAAAAGTAATTCTAGAAGTTAGAACACTTGTTTTTGAAAAACACTTGAATAGATTATTGTGAAAATACTGAAATTGTAAATTTACAAGGCACTCCTAAGAGCATCTGACATGCTTGACAACTTTCCTGGTAAACTTGGAGTTTTATCTTTAAACAATGAAGCTCTTAAAAGACCTTAGTTGTGGATTTTGCTCAAGTTTCTAGTAACCAAATACTCAAGATTTTAACGTGCTATGTACCACAGTTCATTAATTTCTTTCAGCACTTCAGTCAAGCCCTTATCAGTGATGCTTTGAAGGAACTTGACTGCAAATTAAAAGGTTCCATTTTGCCAAGGCCGTGCTACAAGGGCCAGCTGGGCGCGGAGTACAGCTCTTAAGGTAATGCTGTATGCAGTATTTTTCATTGTTTCATTCCACCAATGATGCATAACACTGTTTGTGTTGCTTCATTAATGCATTGTAATTTAATCTGATAACTCAAATAGCATCACAATACATGCTCTGTTGATATTTCATTAGTCAGAGCCTCTTCAAAATGTTATTTATTAAAGTTGAACATTAGTTTACCATATAGAACTGATTGTACCAAGGTATTTTAGTGGCGTAAACTGCAGTTCGATGATCTTTTGTGGCATTCTTTCATGGCCACCAGTTGCGTCTTGTGTTTCGGTGCTCAGGTGACATTTTCCACCGTGAAATCTCTCGGCCATTCGAACCAAATACTGCTCATCAATGCATGTCCCACTTACATCCAAACTGATGCTAGCAAGTGATGGTGCAATTTTGATGACGTCACCAATCGCTTCGTGGGTAAGCTTTCTCGCACCACCTCCTAATTCCAGGTGACATAATTCTAAGGCATGCTGACAGACGGCATGTAGGAACTCCTCAGTTAAGGTTATGGCAACCGCCGACAGATCCAGAGTCTTCAGTCGCTCACACGTTCCAAGGACCTCGATCAGGTCTTCGCTGGTGACAAGACTTGCCTCACGCAAATCCAGGGAGGTTATCTGGGAACAAAGAACCGTTAGGAGACGCAGGAAGCCACCTCCAATGCCACGTACACTCAGATTTTGAAGACCGTTTAGACGGAAGCCTCTCATTTCTCCACTCAGAGTGTTGTAAACCTCTTCTGCCAATGGTGCGACATCTGCGTAAAACGCTTTGCTACAGCAGTAGAGCGTACAGGTTTTTAAGTCAGGCATTTTGATTATGAAGTTGGTGACTGCCTTTGGACTGACCTTAATACAGTCGACGAGGACAAGTGACCGTAATGTGGGGAATTGGGCCAAAATTTCCATACACTGGTCATCAATCTGTGAACAGTCATACAGCGTCAGACTGTGAAGCTTTTGACACCCACTCTGCAGTTTCTGGATTCCCTCAGCATCCACGTTTCCTGTGTGATAAAGTCGGAATTCTTCCAGCTCATGACACGATTCGCCTATGGCCGTCAGGCAACCGTTGTCAAACTCCTGTCTGGGCGCTGGAGTTTTTTGAGACCCCAGCGGGTGGCTTAAGTTGTTGAGGCTGAGATTCACAAGATGCAGACACTTGGACGCCAAGTACTTGATGCCAGTGCTGCCAACCTTGCTGCATCGGGTCAAAGTTAAGCAGGTCAGATTGGGGCAATTGTCGGCAATTGTTCGAACAGCCTTGTCTGTGAGTTCGCCCGGTTTGTCCAGCTTCAGTTGTGAGATGTTTCCTGATCGATTATAGACAAACAATTTAGCAAGGCCATCGTCAGTGATGGAGCAGTGCTGAAGCTCAAGATTTCTGAGGCCTGGAAAGAGGACCGCCAGACGCTCCAACCCCTTGTCGTCCATGTAGCCAGAGCCTCGAGAGCAGGTATAGGTCTCGATGTGATTGCAGCTGATTGCAGCCTTTGCCAGGTCTGCTTCCCAGCGTGCTTTCCGCTGTTTGTCAGCCGGATCCGGGAGTGACCTGCGTATTCGACCATAGGATGAAACTGGGAGGTCGTGCAGGACCTTCATTGGAGATTTCTTGAAGTATGCTTGGCATTTGAGTGGCTCGCACGTGTTGTTGATGTTTGGTTGAATGTTGGCCAATTCTTCTAGGGCAGGTAAACATCCAGCGAGACATTCGTAGACGAGATTCGGAAATGGTGAAGCTGGAACGTGCAGCTTTCGGAGTTTTGGAAAGACGACTCCATCGCGTGAGAGCTGCATGAGAGCTTCCTGTGTGAGATTCTCACATTTACTGCAGTCAAGTTCTTCAACATGATCTTTGATCGTCTTCATCTGATCTATAAATTGCTTATCCGTGACATAGGATGGCACCTCCACAAAGCACCAGAGTTCTGCATCCTTCGTAAGTGTTTGCCAGACAGCAGAGGCCATCTGAAGAATTTAGAAAGCACATTAGCTCACTAAAGGGATGGATGGATGAATAGATGGATGAACGAACGAACTGTTAGTTTGATGAATAAACGGTTGCTTAGATGGATTAATGAAAACTCCACCACTGCTTTTAGTCAGGTAGTGCCAGTCCCAAGCCTGGATAAAGGAGGAGGGCGACGTCAACGGCCTTTGATGCCATAAGATGTCGTTAAACATTGGAACTACTACTGCTTATGAAGGGATGGATGGATTGACGATGGTTGAATTATTGATGGATGGTATGGCGAGTAGGTATGTGGATGGTTGGATAGAAGGAAGAAATGCATCAGTGGCAGACTGGCCACAAGGCTTTAAGCACAGAATTTAACTATAAAATATTTTTATTTATATAATACAGAAATGAAATAATAGTTTTATGTTTAAGTTTTCCAGTTGCTTCAGTTGATTTGTAACAGTTAGCAATTTATTTTACTAATTCAATTTAATATAACTAAGCCCTTATTTCATTTCAACTCCCCTTCACATGCTGTCCAATAATTAACCTTCAATGTCACATTCCATCTTCCAAACAGGAACTTATTAACTGTGTTGGCCGAGAATTACCAACTTCATGCGAGAACTTGCTCCATAAGCTGTGGTGCATGACACGTGTGAGCAGATGGAAGTGCTACACATGGAAAAATGGCACGAGAGACGTGTGACAGCAGGGAGAAACGTCGCCCGATATCTATGTGGTTAGGGCAGAAAGACATAGAGACGTGTTATTAGACTACCCTGACCCATGGACTAAGGTAATGACTAGTGTTTCATATTAATGGCGGTAGCTCCGGAGTTACGAGATATAGAAAGTTGGTGAAGAGGAATGCTGCAGTGCAGAAGGCAGCCGAAAAGAGGCCGACCATTGCTGGTAAAAGAACGAACCCTGTTCCGAGAAAAGGCCGTCCTCCAGAGGCTGTCCATGCGACGCCCGCGGAAGACGCTAACTGGCCTAGTTAGCTACATCGGTAAGTGCGTACGCCAAGGAGCCTCTGTGCGTGATTCGCGTCCCGGTCGTGGCTTATTTCAGAGATTTAAATATCGGGCTAGTACGGTCCGTGCACGGGGACCTTAAATGGCGTGGCACCCATTCAAACGGGCAGCGGTGGTGAAGGATCTCACCCGATAAATTCATTGCAAAATGAGCAGGGTCGAGTCCATACGGTCGCTATATAAAACCTATACATTTACGCAAGAGTAGGATTCTGCGACAGAGCTCTACAATTTTGCCACCCAATGTTAAAGGAAGTGCTCAATCCTGAACCTTCGTGGAGACGAAAGACTGGGCAGAGATGCCACTGAACGACCATTTTACGTTGAGAGTAGAAGAGGCAGTAATGCAGAGGGCTCTGAGCGTAGAATTGGCCCCGAAGTTCAGACTGCGACCGCCACACATCTATAAAAATGTGGGTGAATTCATAGTTCAAATAATAGGTAGATGGATGTACGCAACTTTAAATGGATTGGTTACCTTTTCTTCCTAAGCGAGATCGAAAGAGTTTAGTCAACTCCTCGACTGTTGTGTCGATGGACTGTAGATTCTGCGTAGTAGTTAATTAATCCAGTTGCTTCGTCTATCAATGTGAATCCCAAATCCACAAAACCCAGCGCCGATCATCGCAAAGAACGAAGTTTTCCGGCCGGTGCACCAGTCGGCTGCGGTGGGGGCCAGACCAGTACACCGACGCAGCGCATGCTCCCTCGCCCTTCCCGACTGCCTCTCGACGGAGCCGTGTCTGACTCACGCGGAGTTCGTCGGTTGCACGAACCACACAGTAGTTTACAAGTCTGCCTCGCTGTTACTGCCGTCTGGTATTCGAATAATCCAGGATACACTAACATGTATCACGACTCCTGATCTGTGTTTGTGAGTGTACATGTCGCTGTTGTTCTGTCTGTCTCACTCTTCCTATCTCCCATCATATTGCCTGTTCCGCAGACGCTACGCCTGACGGTAGGGCGGTCAGCTGGGTCCTACGGCTGCTCTTCAAATTATAACTTTTCGTGCACCATCCGCAGACGAGCCAGCCCGCAGCTTGGCTGGTAGGCGGAAGGGCTGGCGGGCGAATGAGTGGCCCGCTGTGGTGGGCATGGGCTGCTCCGTCTGCAGCGGCTTGTGATGACGACTATAACGAGGCCAGACCGGTTACTTCGTTGGGTCTGCCGCTGCCGTTTCGAGGAGGTGTGGGGCTGTTGATTAGCTGCGTGAATGTAATGCAGGACGTGAGAATGTTACCATGGGGCTTAAGTTATTGCTTGCGAACACTAAAGTTACAAGGCATCTACACAGGTGGTGCCTGCTGGAGCGGGAGGAAGAAGAAAGGAAGGTGCTGAAGAAGCAGGAATAAGAACCAACCTAGCAATGGAAAACTTACGACACTATTTATACAACTGATGTAAATGTAAATAACCGAAACTAGTCAGCAGCGCAATGCAAGATCCGCCTTTGGGAGACCAGCTTATTTGTTTGTGTGGTATTCGCAAGGTGGCGCTGAAAAGGAATCATTGCATATCTGTCAGCGGATGCATTTCGTGTGTGACGTAAAGGTATGAGGTCAAGGATCTCGAGTAATCGTAGTCGCGAGATTTGTGCAGCGCCCAACGACAGCTAAGTCGCGGGAATCAGTTATTCACAGGCGCTCAGTCAAAACAAATTCAATAGACAGGAAGGGTCAGATTCGGTTCCGTCTCAAGATGTGTAGGTCAGGCATGCAGAGTCCAATCGGCTACGGTGGATGGTGTTTGAAATTGGAGCGGGAAGATAGGTAGGGGAAGAGAAAGAATCAGGATAGGATTTGTGGAAGAGTATTGTTTCCAGTTTTGAGTGAAAGACCTGTGCAGATATTGCAACGGGTGGAGTGTTGTCGAGTTTGTAGGATAGCCTGGATAGGTAAGATAATTCTGGCAGCAGTTTATTCCAGAAGAGTGGGACAGCTATGGCTATGGAGCGAATTCCAAATCTCAAGGATGAGGTGACGGAAGGACCGACAAATGTTTTGGCAGAAGAAGAGAGAGAGTAGAATGAAGTGGTTCGATTGTAAATAACTGACGAAGATAGAGAGATTGGGCGGATTGGAGAGTGTTATAAGTAAGTGATGGAACTGTGTACTCTATTCGTTCAGGTATTTTAAGCCAGTGAAATGATTTCAGAACAGGAGTGATGTGAAGGTATTTTGGGCTTTTGGTGACAGCACGAGCAGTAGCATTCTGGACAGCATGAATGCGAGAGAATTCCTAGTATTGGCGCCCATGCTTATATTTCACATTACTATAATGCGGCAGACATACTGATGGCTAATAATGAAATATCTTGTTCATTTTGATATATTAGTTATTAGTTATATTTGATATATTAGTTATATATTATGTAGGCTGAATTTTGCTCTGTACACGTAATTCTCGTAGACTGGTTCTGTTTTCACTTCGACAGGCGCTCTTAAAATGCTATGTTGCATACATAGACTACATATTTTAAGAAAAAATTAAATGTAAATGTACGTGTACGTGTTTTTCTGTAACAACCGTATGGCCTAGCTCTGCTCATTCTTCAATGAATTAATTGGGTGAGATCCTTCACCGCCGCTGGTCGTTTTAATGGGCGCCACTCCAATTACGGACCGTGATAGCCGGAGATTTAGATCTCTGAAATATAGCTACTATAGGTATGCGAACCGGCATCCTCTCGCACAGAGGTGCTTAAACGTACGCTCTGACCAATGAGCTAAGCCGGTAAAGCCGACAAACAGACACACGTACAGGCAACAGACGGACAGAGAGGCAGAGGAGGTATGTATGTACATCCACAGAGATGGCTGGACGTTCAGCTTAAGCGGTTTTTTCATCGGATATGAGTGTATAATAGAACTGAATAATTACTTTGAGTGCACTTTTCTTAGAACGCAGTTCATTAGCTGCTTTAAATGGAATTGATTCTGGCGCATAGTAAATTAATTTGAAGGAACGACGAGCACCGCATCTTAGAAAATCCACCTGCGACCCCATCAACTAACTGGTACTTTATCGCACTGTCTTCATATATGTATGCCTATCTATGCAAAGGTGCATACATACATACATATATATGAAAATATGATTAATAACCACTTTAAATGACATTTTAAAACGTACGAACACCTTAAGTAGGACTATTTATATAGAGAAGCTTCGTCCATTGGAGACATAGTCTTCTTATACACCACAGATGCTGTGAGTTTTGTGACTTTACGCTACGGTGTGGGCCTAAGTTCCAACCTGCATATAAGTCGGTATGTATAGGCCTATGTATAGATATATATTATATATACGTCACTGGTGTTAGAAGATGGCCATGGCAAATTCATGATAGTTAATGAAAGCCTCGTGCGCCGTCTAATTTTGCTTATTACGTTGAGGGTTTTGGTGAAAATCCGCGGAGTAAAGAATACATAAGCTTCTTACATCTCCATTTCTAGAAAATTGAGGTTTAAGCGCAGAATGCTATGACTTCTTGGCTGATCTTTTCTTTAGATCGAGTGCACTCCATTAGCCAATTTTCGCGACATATTGCGGACGAAAAACGATGTCACATCTTAGCTTAACTACGGGTAATATTGATGGCATCGCGGTTACTATAGACCTGGAGATGGTCTACAGACCGGTAGGGCCACGCAGCTAAGTGCCGATGCACTTACAGTAGTCATAATCGTAATCTCTAGATTTCTTCAGCGCCCAAAAAGCTACGTTATGGGAACCTCCCTTTTCGCAGGTGCTCAGACAGCTACATAAATGGAGGGGCAGGTTTGGTCAGATTCGGTTTCAAGTCCAGATCCAAAGGTCATTCAGGTATTGACAGATGAACGGCTATAAGGGCTGGAGTGTGAATTTGGAAAGGCGAGAAAAATAAGAAAGTCATGGAGGCACCATATTTTCAATCCAAGGCCTGGCCAGAAATTGCAATTGGGGTAGAGATGGAGCAGTTTGAGCTTAACATAACAAGGGTTTTAAGTGGTTAAGAAGACATGCACTCTGCTTTAGAGTCACTGCAGGCTAACCAATTAACCAGATTACCAAATTTTAAATATGAGGTGACAAGTTGGCCTAGACTTATTGGCATCATAGCTGTGTAGTCAAGTCATCAAAGTCTGCCTTTAAATTTTAATTAAAATTGAAAGACAGCTTGACCAAATTGCTACTCTTATTTCTACGCCCAAGCATAAATATATTCTCTCACGTTGTACTATGATGTAACTAAGACCGCCACATCACAAATTATGACACCAACATGCATACGTACATAGACCTACAGCTGTTAGCATCATTAGTCATCAACCAATATGCCAAGACAGACTCGCGTTGCAGACTTGGGCCGCAGCTTATACCGCCTGCAGGCGCCCATCGTCCAAAGTGTCCTCTGTCCATTGCCTATTCAGCGAATAATCGCAAGGCATCGCAAACTTATAAAAGGCAACGAACGACGGATCTTGTCTTGCAGTTCTAGACTGGTCTTCATCGAAGCATCGTCGAGTTCCATTGAGAGAGTCAGCAAAGATTCGCTAAGACCAGCGCAGAAGACGCCAAGCATTGGTACTTCGCATCGTGAGTATAATTATATCGAAGTAAAGGGGTTATTAAATTCAAACAGTATCTTGTAAAAAAGGGGCCTCTGCGAAACTGGTGGGGCCAATAGTTCTTTCAAGATGGCCAGTGCGAAAGAGGTGAGGGTTTGAAGTTGGGAGGGAAGATCCCACAAAGGAGTTGATTGCAAGCAGGCTAAGGAGCAGTTTATAGCTCTGCGAACCTGATTTAATTTTATGAGTAAATCGGAGTAATTGGGAAGAAGTTATTTTAGCACCATTAGAACAATAGGTCTAATGAGCAAAGTATTTAGTTTTATTTTAGGACTAAATTGTAGATCAAGGTGATTCGATGCATTTGCAAAACAAATGCATAAGCCTACGCGAAATTTGTGCACTTTTGGAACAAACCTGGACAATTTAAAGCAAGTGACTTGGTTGCATGTTAGAGGGAAATCTGTGCATTTTAGATCTACAGTAAAGCCGAAGCATAGCTTTGAAGTTCGGAGCTGTGCTTTGTAAATATAAACGTTTATACAAGCCATTCATTTACCGTAGCACCTTATGTGAACCCTGTTTTTGTAAATTATGAGGTAATGTCTGGGATACTATTAGTTGGCAACAAAACACTTCAGAATTTACTTGACGCATTATATGTCTAACGTGTAAGTAGGCTTATTGCAATTCAGGTTTGGGTAAGTTGTATTTGCAATTGTAATTCAGTTGTAATTGATTACAATTTGATCATGCAATTTTAATTGATTTGTTAAGCCATCGATTACATGTAATTATAACTGAATTGATGTAATTATAATTGTGTCGTATTCTAATTGACTTTTGTCAGTTAATGAAAACCAACTCTTACTATGGTCCAATATATTTTGCTGGTGCCTGAGGATAAGCTGAAGGAAGCTGTAAGAACTCCCCAGGAACTTTGGCCAGCAGAACCCTGATCGGGCACTTTAAAAGAATTGGCTACCACAGTGGAACCCTTCGAAGATGCAACCATGCGGCAGTTGTGTGCAATGCGAATCCAGTATCACTGCATTCAACTTTATTAATTGACCCAGGCTGGACAAGGTGTAATTGTAATTTACTAAATAGAAGGATAATTTTAATTTAATTGATTTTTTATGAAAAATCTAATATAAAGGGGTGGTTACAGAGTAAAATAAATATTAAAATAAATATTAAAATATGTGAGGTGACAGGAATGTGCCAAGCTTTTATTATTAACTTCTGTTAGATTTGATTGCATTTTCAAAGTTGTTTAGGCAGCTGGAGATGACTGTTTGGTCGGACTGAACCAAACTTTTTAAATTCTTGGTCAAATAGCTTGGAAAGGGCTAAATTAACCATTAACTATACTACACACATCTATCAGCGACTAAGTTTGAGAAACCATACCTACCTGCATTGGCTTAAATATCTTAACTAAGCCTATAGACATAAGTCTATAGGCTTGAAATGCAATATGGGTTGAAATGCAAATAACAGTAACAGACAATAGAACACGCTTTCTGCAGCGGTTGCATAGGCTGGAGAGTCGTCAAGCTCACCACATTCATGCCACAGTTACAAACACTGACAGCGCAAACTGAAGTTCTTGCAGTGAAAGACCTACTTCATCAGTTACTCTGTGAGGACCTGGTCGTTCGATCGATCGGTCGTTCCTTAACACACTAACATCGTTTCTGTGTGGTACTGAAAAGGCGCAGCAAAAATGTCCAAATACGTTAATTTTTATGCATGTTTGCCTTGATTATCAGATTTCGGACTCTACCCATGTGTACAACGTAGACCTGTTGTTTTATTAAGATTCTGAACAGCCTTTCATTCAGTGCAAATCCTCTTTTCGTACAGGACAACGTCTAAGAGACAAAGACAATGATTGCAGTAAGGCTTCTGACACTCTTTGCTGTCGGCGTCATGCTGTCCGTCTGCGCAGACGACTATCAGTCGGCGCTCTTCTCAACCTGTCACCGGATGTGCACGGACGGGAAAATCCAGACGGACGCCATGGACTGCTACGTCTTCTGCCTCGGACTCGTCAACGAACTTGCCCAGAGAGTAACTCCAGCGGAAAAGCCCACACTCGAAGCAGATGTTGTGGAAAGCAGGGAAGCTGTCCAGAAAAAGGGTGGAGGAAATTTCGTCCGCATTGGCAGGGCATCGGGGCTTTCCGGGCGTTAACCAGCACTCGGAATCAGAACCAGTTTAATCTTACTGATTATTAATAAGAAATCATTAAAATTTTAGTCGAACCGGAGAACACAGCAGACTGAGATGAACTCATTTGTCAGCAATTTCGCTGATGAACTAGTTTTATTAAATTAAACTAAATTTTAAGAAATTACACTTAAATTGAAAAAACTATTTAAGCTGCTATTAGCTTTCTGACTGCAGGTTTCTGTTAATTTTTGGCTTAATGTAACTCGTACAGTAATTAATTAAACAGAGCTGGACTTAAAAGATTAACCCATCGTTTTTACTGAAAGTGTTCCTGCGTGACTGTGTCTAATGCGCCTCACGTGTTTATAAGCCGAATTATCCCTAGCGCATAATACCCACTGAAGTTCTTAGTACACGGTCGAGAACCAGATCGTATGACTTTCTTCGGATTGGTACTGTATATACATAAAATCTATAAAACATGTAACATTAACTAATCCAGCATATATAATATATTCTTATATCACATATCCAAATCGAGATATGATGGAATATTATGATTGAATCCATGCGTGAAAGTTCTGGTGGCTATTCATTGCACATGGATTTTGATTAAGCATTTTAATTTTCAGTATTTAGTTTTAATTCCCAGAAATCAGTGACATATTTACATGCAAAGGTCCTGCGAGTGGACGAACTGGATCTGCACACGCAGCACATTGAAAATTAGTCTTAGAGTGAATTAAATTGAAAAATACAAGTGGGATTGGTGATGGTGATGACGAAAAGAATAGAAGCCTATACTGCAACAATAATTGTAGACCGTTTAAAGGTCCCATGGGGCCGTGGCACCATGACTTTCTGTCTAAATACGCTCCACACCTGTGAAAGTTAGAGCTGATGAGTCAGCTGCTTTCGGGACATTTTGAGAGTCGCTTCTGCAGAACTGCAACAGTTCGCGATTACGATTTCATCTGATACGAATTCGAATAGAAGAATCCATGATCACTTTCTTGATGTATTATTCAAATTCTTAATTGCTATTAGATTATACATATTGGCAATATTATACATGTTTCGAGCAGATGAGGCATACGTCTAAAGCTAGTCGAAAGAAGTTAGGCCCTGTTGACTATCTTTTGTTGTCAGTCAATCGGGTTTCGAACCGTCGACTCACCCTATTCGCAGCGCAGCGTAACTCGACTGAAGACAGACAGTCTTAGATTTTCTTAATCATAATTTAAAGGAGCAGTTCAATAACAACAGTACCTGGATCATCACAGTTTTTAAACGCACGAATCTTTCAACGACATTTGTAAGTGAAAATTTCGACTTAACACACCGGTATAATCTTAGCGATCTCTCTCTCTTAAATAGGCATTTCCCGCCAAGACAGCAGACCAATACAAACTGCGCAGTCATGGTGATGATGATGAAGATGATGATGATGATGATGGTGATGTTGATGAGTTCTCTGCCCAAAGGCAGGTCCATTGGCTTTATGCCACCCGGGGATGAGATGAGTGAGGTGATTTCCCGTTGCCTTCCTCACAGACAATTGTGGATGAGCAACTTGTCCAAGGTCCCTACGCAGTGGCTTGAGGCAGAATCGAACCCGCGACCCTCCGTTTACAAGGCACAGAATATACCGCTACACCACGGCGTCAGTTTCATCACAACATAGGTCGCGCGAGCGCCCAAGTAATAAAATGGCGATGGGAGGATCAGGGGGTGAGGGAGAAGAGGCCATCCGCATTTATATGCCAAGGCTAAGAAACTGAAGTCGCTAACTCTTCATGCCCGTGGCTGCCTCTCGGGTTAACTTTAGGGACTCCTTTACTTCTACTTAACGCTAATTAATTACCAATTTGAAGATGATGCTGACATGATATCTCTGTACCAGGTGCACTCGCACTTCATTTGATTTAATTACTTTACTTAAAATAGTCCTAAGGTTAAGATCGGATCAATTGAAAGCCGGGTATGTTATCAGCATTCACGTACAAGTGACAAAGATGACTGGTCAGGGATCACGTACTATATCGCTGCTCAGAGAAATTAATTATTAGCCTAATGGTCGAAAGGTCGCATACTCCTTCCTGGCTTTTAACTAAGTTACTCCACAAGAAATGTATAAAAGTTACTTTGACCAACAACGTGGGTGGTAGAGATAATTTGGAACAGGATATTGTGCTAATAAATTAAAGAAGACCAGCGAAGCAAAGTTGAGTAGGATAGGCTACAAAGGGCAACTACCCGTGAAATAAGATCGGCCTTCACTAGCAGCTGTTGCCTTCGGCTGAGTCATGTCTATTCCAAGATTGCACAGGAATTATAGTTACCTGATGAATTATAAGCAATGGCATCTGCCACCAACGATGTACGGTATAGTCCAAGCGATTTTAACTATTGCCATTGTCTGTCTATGAAAACGCGATATAAATTCTCTTAATGAATGAATGAATGGATGAATGAATGAATCAGTGAAAGAGTCTATATTCCATTGGCGTCGTTTCATTGCCAACTTGTTGATTTGGCGACTGCACTTCGCGAAAACATTCATTAACCTATGCCACTATACTGTAGTTATGTTGTTTAGTTCATGGTTCATATGGAACTCTTGTGAGACTTGCTTACCCACCGTATACCCTGACTTCTGGTTTCTCTGATCTATCAGAATTCGACCCGGTTTCTACCCGGATTATGAATTTGGACGGCGATTTTGACGAAGTGACCACCGCCTGATGCCTTGAGCATTACGATAGCGGCGCTGTAGAAGTCTTTAGACTGTCGAGTACTCGATCGGATCAGTTTAAGTAGAGGCTGAACTTCAGTTCGAATCCCGGTGTCAATCCATGTCGTAGGTAAGGAAGATTGTCCAGTTGCTGGATTGCATTTGTCGTGTTTGTGCTTCAGTCGAAAGACTTCGTGGACTCAGCCTCTGAGGATTATTACTTCAGGTAGAGGTGTAAAATAAATGAGCGTTAATCCGAACTTATCTTACCTATTAATATTTGTAGTAATGTAACGGCAATACTAAAATATAGCGACGATCTTCGGCAGAATTGTACAATCCTGCCGATCCGTTCAACCTGGTCATCTTCTTCCCTGCCACTTCTCCACCCTCCTGTCACCTCATCCTTAAAATTTGGAAATCGCTTCATGGCCATAGCTGATCCACTTCAACCCTCCAGAATTTCGACCATTGTCTGACCCATCCTACGAACTCACCAACACGTTACCTGTTACAATCTTTGCGCAGGTCTTCCACTCAAAACTGAAAACGCTCCTCTTCCACAAAGCCTTATCTGATTCTTCCCTTTTCTGACTTGTCGCACCAATTCCAAGCACCATTCACCGTAACCGTCTGACTGTTTTCCTGCCTTGCACTTGAATCTTGACCCGGAAACAAATCTGACACTCCATATTGCTTTTGTTTTGACTGAGCGCATGCGAATAATCTGGTTCCCTTGACTTAGCTTTCGTTCAGCGTTGTAGAAATGTCGAATTCACAATTACAATAAGTTTATCGAAATTAATATAGGAAGTTTAGGAAAGTACGTGTAGGCCACACGTGGTCGTTTTGGCCTATACCTTTAGCAAATTAGTCAGTTGTCAGAAAAAAACAATCATAAACCAGCGTCGCCTTATAACAGCGTGATTCATTAATTTACAAAGCCAATTCTCGAATCAGTTCCGCTGTACTAGCGATCGAGCGAATTGCTGAGTCAAACTTAGCAGCTGAACCGAAGACAACAAAATACACAAAAGAGACGATATATACTCGAATACACTGTGACATCAAAGGTTAATCACGCCTAACAGATTTACCTTCCATACTTACAAACAATATTTTTGAGTTCAGGGACGATTAAAACAAACGAACTCTGGGGAGTTGTTGACCAGGTCGCCTTGCCTATGCGAGTATAACAAGCCGTGAATGAAGTGTCGGTTGAATAGCCTAATGCAGCAGAAACTGTGGTTGCCTCGCAATTATTGATTCCACCACTTGAGCATAGCAATCCCTCAATGAAGGCTTGCTATACCTAACTTCAGGCAATGCGATCGAAATGAAGGCTCGGTGTTCCTGCGCCTTCATTCCGACAACATTCTAATTGCGCTATATCGATGTTCGTTTACACAATTACACTAGACGGACATGATAATGCCTCTGCTTGAAATGCAGAACGTAGGCACTCCCTGCTCCGTTCAGGCGGACGAAAGTGAATTAGATCGAGTAATTGGGGTAGGGGAGACGTGCCAGATGGCTGGACCTTAGGTCCTTTGTGCCAAGTTACGTGCCAGCCTCAAGAACGCCGAGAAAGCAGAGCCGTTGTCAGACAAGTTACGAAACAAAGGACGGAATAAGTCGATTGAAATATGACGCAGCTGATGGCAGAGTTTGGCGACAAAAGTTTTTCATGCTTGGCCGATCTATCATCCTCCATCGGATGAATCTTGTTACTGCTGACATCTGTCGATTCGTGTCTACGATCTGAAACAGTTCAACACGACATCCTTGCAGACCAGTTCGCAATCTGGTCACGAACTCTGAGCACTGGTGGAATTTGTTTATATTGTAGGAAAATAGGAATGATAGGCAAATTAGATCTGGAAGAACCACAGTTCAGAACTTCAGTTTTGTTCATGTTAAGCCATAGTCGGTTTTGAGACACCCCGACATACAGTGAAGATAGACATATTTGACGACAATGTAGTGAATTAGAAAAGATGAATAAATTTGAATATATATGCATATATATATAAGTATGTTTATATCAGCATATGCATGACTGTGGTGATTAAATGATGATATAAGGGAGGTATGGAACCTAGAACAGAATCCTGAGAAACACAGCACATCAATGGCGCAGAAGAGAACGGGACACGATATGTAACGTTATACACGATCGACCTCACAGATATGTGGTCAACCAGGTAAGGATTGACCAGTTAGTCCATAGCTAGTGGCTGATCATTTCAGAAGATTACTATGATCAATCATGCCAAAATTTGCTGAACTTAGCTCAAGAATGCCAATGGGAGTACACTGGCCAATTCCACATATGTTAACAGATCATTCTGAACACGAAGCATGGTAGTTTCTGTGAAATGATATGACTGATTGCCCATCAGTCATACCATTATTAGATGGAGCAGATTATTAGATGGAAGAAGAGAGTTGTCATTAAGGTAATTAATACGCACACATCTCTCTAATAGTTTTGATAAAATGTGTTGCATAACACAGACTCTTGAATCTGTTGCTATAAAAATATAAATATCTAATTTGGACTTAAATTGATTATTACCATAACTATGAGAGGTGTATTAAATCGATATTTACAAAAAGCATGAGGTCATTAGCCAGTTGTATCGCAAGTTCAATGGCTTATGCACAAGAACTCGACTTTTATACGGGCTTCTAAATAATTGCATGTGCTATCTGTAGGCCCGTATTCGTTTTTTTTTGGGTTGAACTGCGCGTTATTCGCTTCTGTTGTTGGTTAGTCTTTTTGACGTTAATAAAGGTGTTCATAAATCATTCACAATAATTATAGCATTGCTCTGCAATATGTTACATTAAAGGAAAACATAAATCATGATTATTTTCTGTAACACAATAACTGAAAAGAGCAGAATAATACTAGAGTAGTCATTTTCACAAGCCGATCAGCTTCAATGTGCTCAACTGTAAGTTTGACTTACTGATGGCTTGTATCACAGATTGCAATGAACTGCGTTGGTCCGCTTTCCCTCCGTCTTTCCCTCCATCTTTTCCTCCATCTTTCTCTCTCTCGGGCCGATTGGGATCAGGCGTTGATCGAGTTGCAGGGGTCGAGGCTGTCAAACAGATCGCATGTCAACGTGTTACAGTCACAAGCAAAGCAGTATTCAATAACTGAGAACAGCAGATGAATAAAGAGCAATCGGTTTCAATAACCTATCAGCTTCAATATGCAGAACTGTAAGTTTGGCTACTTGATGATTTGTGTCACAGATTGCAGAGAGAACTGCCTTGTTAAACTGCCTTGTTAAACTGCCTTGTTAAAGTGCCTGGTTAAACTGCCTTGTTAAACTGCCCTGTTAAACTGGCTTGTTAAATTGCCTTGTTAAACTGCCTTGTATAAATCTGCGCTAACAACAACGTTAAACTAAAAACGTGTAGGTAACAACAATAGAGGATCTCACTCGATTAATTCATTGAAAAATAAACAGGGTCGAGGTCATGCGGTCGCTATAGAAAAACGTGTATATTTGCATTTAACAATAATTGTTCATCAGTCTGTCTACCTTATTCTAACTGCATCTTATTCTAAAGAGAACCTGAGTAGACATAAGCAGGCCTACTGAATACTTTACCTTATGAAAAAGAAAAAAGAAAAAGGTCCTGTCAAGCTGGTGGAAGTGATCAGGTCCCATAAATGACGACCAGCTTTTAAATACCAGAGAGGTACTTAAAAGGCGCTATATTAAGTGTCTTCATATACCCATACATACATGCATACATACATACATACATACATACATACATAGGCCTACATACATACTTTGTCTTGACCTTTTGCCTTTGTCCAACGGAAGGCCATGGTCATCATCGTCTTTCCTAGTCGTGTGCTTCAGAGTGAAGGACGTGTCACTGGATTTTGAGATCGAATTAGACTGACTGTCGTTTCCTTTCACAACTGAAATTTAAATAAGTAATTAAATTCTTTTAACCTTTCTTTGTGAGTGGTACCAAACTTGTTGCGGCTGGCCCTTGTTCCGTTTTACAATTCCTACTACGTGAGATTAATTTATCAGAGCCCTAGTAAGGGTCTATAAAGAAGCTGTATAGATGTTCAAATATATGCATAAATGTCTATATCTACAACGTGGCGCCGTTGTTTATACGATGCAGGCAAGTTCTTTGAACTTAAGCAACATCGATCCTATAGCATGTATTTGGATGCATGAGCATTCAGGAAAGACTAGGTCTGCTGCGCCAGCTACGCCAACCACCGTTTCAATGTCGATGTATGAGTACCAAAAGCAAGGTGGATGGTTGAAAAGGTGTCCCGTCGTCGAATTGCTGTGTTCATGTTTGCGCTTCAGCCTCTGCTTTTCAGACCCCGGTATCATGCACGCTTCATAGAAGCTTCTTTAGAGGCAGGTAAAGAAGAAAGCCGCTGCTACCTTTGCCAGTACCTTTGCGATTAATATCACCATTGTTATTGTCATCATCATCTTTGTCATCGTCATTAATCATAAACTCCATCATCAGCATCAGCATTGGCGCGGCAGACTATAGTCTTTCCTGAATACTCTATGCGGCCACTGATATCCATGCGTGTCTCTTGGAAAGTATTAAGTATTTGCTTTTTAACACAGGCCTACTCTTCTTTTTAAATGTATATTTCGTTTGACATTTCGTGTGACATTTATTCTCTACAGTTACCCTGACAGGTTAAGCCAAGCATCTGGCCCTTTAATTATACCAACATAAATTTCAATAAAACCGCGCTGTGTTGTTGATTTGGTTGATATCAGAGTCTAAACATTACTGTGGCTATAATTAAAAACAGGACTCTGTAGGTCTGATCACCCATGTGTCGCTCTGAGTGGATGCGTAAACGACTGCGTATACCTACGCGTGTGTGTGTGTGTCACAGATACCTAAACCTATGGACATCCGATGTAATAATAGCTCTGGATAGTAACCGATGTTTTGGCAGCAGACTCTGATCGTCAGTTTCATGTTTCGCTGGAGACAGGCGCCGTGAACGAGGTTATCGAGTCCGTCCGATTTTCCAGTAGATGTCGCTAGGAAAATAAAGAATAAACACCTTCTATTAATGTCTACAAAGTTTACGTTAATAAGGCACACGTATGACGTTTTATTTTATTTATTTATTTATTAAAACACAACGAGCGCAATGTCAGTATACCTGACTCTGAGGCGCGGATGTGTGTTCACTAGGGGTCAAAATGGACTCATGCAAAAGCCAGGGTAAAGTAGTGAGTCTTAGTGAGTCTTAGCGGCTAAAGGCAAGTGATCCTATACAATTTCCTTGCATTAAACGTAAATGCATAGATTTTATATAGCGACCGTATGGCCTCGACCCTGCTCATTTTGCAATGAATTTATCGGGTGAGAGCCTTCACCACCGCTGCCAATGGACGCCACGCCATTTTAGGTTCCCTGCAGGTAATTTCTTGCAACAATCTATTATCAGAAGAACGCCAGAATCTAGGAGGGCGATATGGAGTCCGCGATGTATTAAGATATGATTGAAGGCTGGTGTTCTGAGCCTAAAAGGTCAAGCATAAAATTTTTAATTTAATATGCCATTAAACAGGAAGCCAGTGAAGTTTTCGAAGACGATCTAATGCATTTGATGAAGAACATGTAACAACATTAGAAAGAGAGTTTTGAACCCTCTTGAGCTTTTTTATATAATTGATCATATATATATATATACATATATACATAAGTCCATATTGAAGTGCCGGTTCAAACCCTGCATATATATGTATATAATTAATTCATATATTTAGTTTCGTATAGCCCTAGGTAATTGCTGCCATTTTTATGGCTTGTTCCTCGGCCTTCGAACTTTTATTACAAAGCATTGCTAAGTTATCCTTTTATCTGTGCATAAAACACTTAGTTATATCAACACAGATTTTAATGTTCTTATAAGTGAAAGCCATACGTCTACTGAAACACTTATTATTGAGGCCTAAGTCTATATGATAGGCTCGAACTTTGATTCTCTGCGAAACCTGCTCAATCCCGTCATCTCGAAAGATTTATCCAACCACAGCTTCATGAGTGAATGGGAATTCTTTGCTAATTTACCTTTCATCGAAAACGAAATGACTGACAGGTGAGCAGATAAACTACAGACCATGCATAGAGATGCTTGAGTCATTTTTTAATTACCGCTTGAGTCAGTTTTAATTAACATGCCGATATATGAATGTATGTAAGTATGTAATGCATGTATGTATGTATATATATGTATGTGTATATATATCTATGTATGTATGCATGTAAGCATGTGTATATGTATGTATGTATGTATCTAATTATGTCTGTATGTATGTTTGTGTATATATATGTATGTATGTGTGTATGTATGTATGTATGTATAAGTGCATGCATTCTTCGCTGATATTTCTCTTCCCACTGTTCTATGTCTATTTCATTTCCTTACCCACCTGTTCTCCAGCTCTCTACCTTCATCGTTCTAGCTTCATGTGTCAAAATAATAAGAAAAATGTAATGTATGTTTTCTTTTGTAAGCTTAGAAGCAAGCTTGTCATTTAATTAAAAGTAGTTTTGTATAGGATCCTAACAGTTTGCTTTCGCAAATAATATTTGTTCTAATAATATTAATAATAATAATAATAATAATTATTATTATTATTATTATTATTATTAAAATTGTAATAATAGAATCTAAAACACTCATCTGGGGAACATCCAGTTTTTTTTCTAATGCAAAATTCACAGTATAGTGCAATCCTATATATGCGAAAAGAAAAAGCTACTAAGAGGAAAAAGATAGATAAAGATTAAGCCCTGGTGTATATGGCCCTCACTGCGTCTAAAGTGACACACCTACTTTAGTATTGGAAAACTTACTCCTGTTACTTCGTTTACAAAACAAGACTCGATTATGAAGATATAAGAATTTCTTTAAAATGTATTAAAATTATTTACTGATGAAGTAGTAGGAGACGCCCGGTTGGTACTCGTGGGCGTTCGGTATCGACTGGAACGGTTCGAAGAGAATGGTAAAGCGCTTGCGCTGATGCGGGTTGCTGCAGTTGAGGATCGGAGTGGCAGTGCTCTCCGGATGGACGATACAATCCTCATATTGTCTGCGATTCACCTTTACGTGCAGCAAAATAACAATGCGCTACACGCTACAGCCCCATCTGCAGTTTGTATGCCTAGGTAAGTGACTTAAAATTTGTAAACATGCGCATGCACTAAGGAAATTAATGCCGATGACGATTATGACAGCGACTGAGATAATGGTAACAATATTATCAGACGTTTTCCGATTGTTGAATTACAATCATGGTTCTTGCACTTTGCTCAGTACCACGATTGTGAAAACTAAAATTAAAGATCCATTATCTTACCTTACTTTGTGGTTATCTACTACTATCGTTAGATTTAGGCGTATAGATTATAATAAATAATAGACGAAATAGGTCTACATTATAAACATAAAAGGCTCTCAATGATCAAAACGATAAGTTGACGAAACTATGCACAGCCGGCAGCATTGATAGGCTTTATTGCCAATTAAAAACTTTAATATATGATGATGATGATGATGATGATGATGATGATGATGATGATGATGATGACCATTCATTCGTATTAAATGGTAATATTTAAGCTAGAGTGACAAAGACTAGAGTGATAGCGATTGTATAGTATGGGTATGAGTTACCATGTAGATGGTAAAATACTCGTATGGATCGGAGTGGTTTTCGGCAGCACTTGGTTCGTAATAAGGACAGACGAAGTCTATGTCGTCGAAAAGTTTCACTTCGATTACGTGATCATTTTTACTTGTTTTGAATCTAGAACAACAAAATGCAATCTTATGCAAATGTGCAGGCTTATAATATTGTTGTCATGGGGACCAGGAGCTACTTGGCGTGGACCTCACATCTACACAAATGTGAGGTTCCAGTGGACTTTAGCTTAACTTTACTCTGAGTATGAAGCACAAATCTGAAATCTGAAACAATACTTATAACTTTAAATATTGCTAACTGCAAAGTTTATTTGTCGATGCATCAGTTTAGCCTATAGGGTAGCAAACCCCATATGTGGCAAGCAACTTCAGGGGTATGTTAGGTGGTCCCATTAAGCTGCACGGTCTATTTACGCACTTAATCTAATCTACTATTTTCTCAGTGTTCCGCAGGCGCCTGAAGACTGTACTGTTCAACAGTGATTTTACTTTTTCGGGTCGGAAGCACCTCTGTTGAGTTTATCCTCTAAGAGGCGCTTTATAAATCTCAAATTACAATTACAGTTACAATTACAAGGCATGTGCACCCGGTGTGCCGTACTGCATGCGGGTATCTTATGGTCTAAGTTAGAGAGCTAGTCTCCTCTGTTCCGTGATTAGACAATGGTCAAATGTTATTATCTGGAACATGTTATTATATTATTACCTTAAAACTTATCAATTTTAATTTAGTCTTGGTTAGTAACTTCACATTCATTGTCAGGTTTTTGCACAGTCTGGTGGCAAAAGGTAGGCCGAGTATAAAAAAATACTAAACACAACTAAATATCCCATTCAATAAAGTTCACACTTAGGCCTACAAGATGATCGAGAATTCATTCTATACATGCATAGTAATGGGGAAAACGAAGTAAGCAACTATTCAATTGTAATTGTAATCTGACATTTATAAAGCGCCACTTCAAGAATAAACTCATCGGGGCGCTCCCGATCCGAACCAGTGAGACCACTGTCAAACAATACAGACCATGCGCTTGCGAAACTGCGGAATTAGCAAGTAATTAAGCGAATTAGCACACGCGTGGCAGTGTCATGTCAAAATTATTCAACAAAAAGAAAAGAATAGTTATAATTGTATAGATTAAAGGTTTCCCTTCCTCTGTCTAGCTCTGGAGGTGAGTAATCGGTCGTTGCGGTTATCACTAGCGTCGTTATATAACAAACTTTAGAGTCAGAAGAGAAAACTCCGCAGTGACTCCCTTTGCCATCCAATCAAAAGATGTCAGGGTCTTGCCACTCAACGCAGACTCTAAAAGCGATAGCCTTTACACTGTAGAGATGCACGCCTAATGTAATCTTCGGCACCATGCTAAGCTGCTAAGTTACATCATTCGTCGGTATAAAAACAACAAATTAAGCCAACAAAAGAAAGAAGTCATTATCTCTTTAATTACTTCCATTTTCCTAAAACTAATTACGTTTCTGTTTGCTACTGAAACTGGATTATCGGGTTTTCCTCAGATGATGAAGTGTCGTGGTTTTGACGAACGCCATCTGCTGGCCATCAATCTGTTATAGAGTGCTTTCTTCCTGCCGCCTAAAAAACTGGGTCTAGAGTTATTAGTGGAGGGGGATCAAGAGCTGCCATGGGTGGTACTGCGTGCATGCGTAGATGTTACTGCAGCCGAGGCGTCGGTGGGACGGACTAACACCAGCGATGGAAGATCCGTCGACATCAGAAGGAGAGAGACGCAGTTCGCATGGATGTCTCATTTCATTTCATCCGCGGTACCTTGTACTGATTGCAAGTTCTTCATTTATCTAGCCCCGATAAAACGCGTCGAAAATCAGCTATACTTCTTTACCTCCGTGATCATTTGATACCTATCTCCTTTAGAATGAACTTCAAGGTTCTTCCTCTTATTGCCAGATGCCTTCGTCGCTAGGCCCCACTTTCTCTGTGATCGCCTGCACCCATCTGTTCTAACATTCTGCGTGGCTCCCTGTGCTTATATGGCAGCAGTGATCTTTTCTTAATCGGGCTAGGACTTCCATGGCAGAGCATGGGGCTTTTGCGGTTTGTCCTTCGCTGTCCTTCCTTATATTATCCATGCTCAGGTTATTTCAACTGACAGTTGCAGAGTTTTGCAAAGCGCTGTTCAAGGACTTATCTATTTTCGCGGGTCTCCTACAGGTAGCGCTTTGGGTAATTTTATTCTGTAAAAGGTGCTCTATAAACCTACTAAAGCAAACAAAACTATCAGAAGTCCATGTGAACTGACGCATCAAACCAACAAACCGTGCAGCAAAAGCATCAGCTGCCAAATCCCACATAAAACAACGGTTATTCGTCTAAAGGTTTACAGTTTTTCATTCCGAAACTCACAATCTCAGTCCAACAATTTGGATTCGCTTATACGTGTAGATTTAATTGATGCAGTTAAGTTAACATAGTAATTTTCTTTCTTGGGATCCATTTGAACATGCTGAAAAGGATTTTAAATCCTAACGGAATATTGGATTATCATTCTTTCATTAGTACAATGAACTTTCGTAACTATAAGAAATCTTGGTATAAGAGACTGCTTTATTCTGCTGCTGCAGCAGGATTTTTGTCATTTATGCATTTTAGTTAAAACCTTGTATGAATGATCACGCCTCTAATGATTCTTTACTTCAATACCTTATCTTACCTGTTTACCTACATTGCCTTACCTTACCTTGCCTGTCGTTACTATACTATGGCTTACCTAATCATCCTTACCGTATACCTTACCTAAAGTTACGCTGCCTTAACTTACCTTCCTTACCTTGTCTGACGTTCCCATACCATGTCATACTTAATCAACCTTACCTAACGTTACCCTATTTAACCTTACCTTCCTTACCTTGCCTGACGTTATCATACCATATCTAAACTTACCTCGCAATTTAAACTAAAGTTACTGCCCTTACTGGCAGGCTGATTCCTCGCTCAGTCGATGCATATATGGCATGCTAACAAATGCATTATTTACTTACTTATGCCGTTCTGCATGCTACCTTACGAGTGGCCATTAGACCTGAACTGGTCGCAGAAGGATGGGCTTAAGTGCAGCATAGATTCGCCAAGAAGTCTGTTCATCATCATCATCGCACATAGCCTAATGGCCAATATCCGCCTGACATTCATCGCCACCGTCCTTCTAATTATGAACAGCTTTGGAAGAGTGCAGATGATGACGTGGAGCTGCTGGGCTGACATCATCTTCCGACATCGCCGTCAGACGCTGAAAGGTTTATCAATATAAGATGGAAGAAGATTCCTAACATTCTACAATATATGTAGCCTACGTTACTTAACTCTGCGTTTAGCTCTTGGCACATGTACGTCGGTCATCTTGAAAAGTTTTACTTGCGCAGGCGTTTTTGCATTGTATGCAGGTCTGATATACCTGCTTTAGTTAGTTAGCTATCTAGATAGTTGCGATAGCGCCTTTTAAGTAACCTCACAAAAGCGCTGAATATGCATAAACGTCTAAATGTATTGGCCAATAGCCTAGGTTTAAACTATAAAAACAGAAACCGACTTGATTCTAGTCCATGTTTGAAGATTCAAAATAGAGGAATCTGAAACATTATGAGCAAGATTGATATTCTCCGAAACTTCTTTCATGCCTAGACGACGCTTTTATATCATAAAGCTTTTAACCTGCACACAGTATATGTGTGCAGGTTATCGCCGAAAGAGAGTGTCTTTCATCTCGGGTGTTGGCGATGTTTATTGCCTATTTGAAGTGTCTGTTATTCAACGGCCCACAAACTGGTTGCACGCAGCAAACATAATGGGAGTATCAGTGTTCATGCATGGGCCATGCATTATTGAGAAATACACTCAACGGTGTTGTTAACATTTGCACAGTTTCTGAAATTAAAATTTCTTATTTAGAAGGAGTCGTAAGAACATATAATTGACATTATTGTTACTATATTGGTATTATTATTATTATTATTTATTATTATTTTTGTCATAATCATCATCATCATTATTATTATTTAGGTACTGATATCGCGTTAATTTATGAATTCACCTCAGAAGCATGAATGGCTGGAAAAAGATAAGATAAAAGCTAAGAAAAAGATAAAAGATATAATGTGGTTAATCATGCTTATAACAAGACTATAGACGAGGTAAATGAACACAATCACTCGGCTTGATTTATAATCCATACGAGAAAGTCGCAAATAGGTCAGCACAGTCTGTGGTGATAAACAGACTGTGGGCGTAATCTACCTAACTGATAATTTTATTAAATTTAATTTCTCTAACGAAGTGTTGCCGTAACGATAAAACTTTTGCCTCAGGTTAAGCTGATTAATCATGAATATTTTTTGGATTTATTTGGTACTTTGTGAGACATTCTAACTCCTTAATTATAGTGAAAGTCGAACCCCACTTCATTTTCCATTAACGTGCCGAATTGATAGGTAGATTCTTGCAACAGAGCAATCGTGCATGAATACGAAGAGTGAACTGGATCACAATAAAGGAGTTTGATACGGCGAATCACTCTATCATATTAGATCTGCTTGAATTTTATGGGATACGTGGAATTCCGCTCTGTTAGTTCAGAAGCTATTCTGATAGCAGACAACAACAGGTGTTATGTAATGCTATACTTTCTCAAAATTAAATTGGTTCACTGCGGAGTTCCACAGGATTCAGTTCTTGGGTCATTACTATTTTTGTTATATAAATAACAACATCCCTAAAAATTCGCCGACGAAACAAATGTTTTTCATCTCATAATCACTTAATGTTTTGATCAAGTCCATTAATAACTGCCAAACAGAATATCCATGAATTTTAGCAAAACTAACTTCATCCTGTTTTGTTCACATAGTAACCAGTACCTAATATTAATATAAATATCTGTATCGACAAGCAACAGATCTTACAAGTGAACTCATGCAAATTTCTTGATGTCTATGTTGATAGCCACCTAACATGGAAGGACTCTATGTTTCATATATCGCGTAAAATTGCCAAAATCATTGGAATAATGTTTCATGCTCGTTCTGCTCTGCCCCAATACGTTCTATTGAACTTATATTATTCTCTTACTCCTACTTATCGTACTGTAATCTTGTTTGGGCCTATAACTACAATTCTCGACTAAAACGTTCATCTACTTTGCAACGACGTTCAATTAGAATTGTTGCTAAGAATTTGCCTGGTATGAACACTGAACACTGCTTTCAAACTTGAACATTTTAAAATTATTATTATTATTATTATTATTATTATTATTATTATTATGAGGAGAAGGAAGAGGAGAAGAATGAGGAGGAGTAGGTGGCTTATAATAATGATGATCATGATGACGATGACGATGATGATGATGATGATGATGATGTTATTATTATTGTTATTATTGTTGTTGTTGCTGCTGCTGTTGTTGTTGTTGTTATTATTATTATTACTATTACTATTATTATGATACGCAGATGTGTGTATGTATAAACCGGTTAGGCATATAATTTTGATTATATCTATATTTAAAACATGGGCAACGTTGGATGTAGAATTCTGTTCAAATGTGATGCAAATGTCTAATGATCGTGGTACCAATCTCGCTTCAGTTGCTGTCCGTCGGAGCGGCTAACTGCGTGGGTCAAGAGGTCAATTAAACGCACATCGGCGCAACCCTATCGCTAATGAAGGCGATTTGATCTAATTATGATCAGGCGAAGCGAGTCGAGGGCTTGAATAATCCGGTGATCCCTAAAAGGCCTCACAGTCAACGAAGGATGTCACATTTTAATTAACACCAGGCAATATAGGCAAGGAAGTCATAGCAGACGTCTGTTTCGCTTGGATGTCTGTGGGGGCAAGGTGAGAAGAGGAAAGTGGCCGCATTAAGACTGGGTGAGGAGGGCAAAGCAGGAGGAGGAGGAGGAGAAGTAAGAGGAGTAGGAGAAGGAGGAGGAGCAACATTTGCTTGGCTGGACCAAGTCACTCAACGCCTTCCGGAATTCAAGCAACTGTCTTGGCATAAACGCACCGCGCATCATTACAAGCAGCAGGTTAAAATGCAAGAGTCCATATCAATTACAGTTTGCTCTGTAGAGATTATAGATGGTGCATATACATGCCAAAGATATCCGAGGCTTAGCTTGTGTGAAGTCTACAGAGCTCGTGCGCATCTGCGTGTGATGTTGGAATTCGAAAACCATTTATTTAATTAATTAAGAACTGGAAAAGATTACAGGCCACAATGAATCAAACTATGAGAATAAAGTTTAGTCAACTCTTTTTGTGTGTTGATATAAATCTTGTAATGCATATATATATACACATGTTGTATTGGGTATCAATCGTCATTCGTCTTTTATATATATGCGCATATCGACAGCATGCATGAGCCATAAATATCGCACTATACTAAGTGCATGATCCTGTCGGTTAAACTTAAAACTTCAGATGGCACGGACTTACATTTATTATGAACTTATATTATTTCCCTCTCCTTCTCCTTCTGCCCTCTATAGGCCTTATGGTTGAGAGATCAAAAGAACCTATCTAATGTTATCTTTCCAGGACACTTTATTTTGGCTAACCACTTAACGGCAAAGGTTTTCACTTAAACCGTTATACCGGTTAGGCACGAGTTCTGGATAAATCCAACTCTTAAAGTATCCCTTAAACGAATTGACCCTGGCCATTTAATTTTCGACACATGTCAGGCCAGGCACCGTCAGTGTAACACGTGACGCTTTCCAAAATCGCCGACTACAAATAAGAATTACGGTTCATTTCCATACCTTCCAGACACGGTTAGCACAAACGCTTTGGTTAATTTAGCACATATATAATGACAGTAATATTAGCGCGTGTATAAAAATAGGTTTGCTAAATTAACTACGCCTTTTGCATGAAACATATGCCACCAATTAGCTGCACACCTTGGTCTAACGTGTCAGAGCGAAATTACTGCCACCTTTGCGCGTGTTGAAACACCGCAATTTGTTCTCTGCGCGAACTAAAAGCCTGCGTTCACGTTTTTCGTGATAGGTTTGAGATCTCTTGCAGATAAATCATGATAATATTCCAATCTACCGGTATCTGCCTTCTCGTCACGTGTAATAATTGCAATAATCGTAATCGTAATCGTAATCTCGAGATTTCTACAGCACCCAACGAAAGCTAAGTCGCGGGAACCAGCTTATTCACAGGCGCGGACATACAATAAGGCCTAATGTTTATGCAAATTCTGAAACTGCTAATGCCAATGATATTGCTATATGCTAATAAATATTGCCAATAATAATGCTAATAAATATTGCTAACAATAGTGCTAATGCTAATAAATATTGCTAACAATAGTGCTAATAATACTGTTACTAATAATGGTAATGCTAATAAAGTTGATGTTGATGTTTGACGGATAAGAATAGTAGGTCTACTCTAACTCTGAGCTATCGCTGCATGCATGGAAGAAGGCTGGCCATGGGCCATATGCCGAAACCGGGAAAAAAGTCGCCAAGATTTCGCGCAACAGGCCAAACTCTGCACAGCTGTGGGGCTGAAGAAACTGCATGACCTTAGCGATTGACCTAATTAGGTCATAGGCGTAGAGGTTATTGCATATATATCACTATATATATATATAGCTGCACTATACTGGATATAGTAAGCATATTTTTAGTCTCGCGTTATATAGCCTATATGTATTGGTATATAAATGACTTAGTTTCGTATTAATTGTATTGGCCTAATGTATATCCTGTTATAGGATATAAGTTATATGAAGATTAAAGAACGAGACCGCACAATATAATATTATAGCCACTGCAAACATCATGCATATATGCTATTTAAATCTTGGTTTATATATATATATATGTCTATAATGGCAGATTCGTGTGTTGTGATAATCCGATTCCGTCTGAGCATTATCATTCACGTGCATTGCCTTCAGCTTCATCTGAATCATCTTCAACTGCAGCAGCAGCAGCAGCAGCGATTCCAAAGATCAGAGCACACCTGTCGAAGCGTAATCAAATATTCCAACCACAGATGGACTGCGCGAATACTTTTCTGCGAGATCTCATTTCATCCAGCAGACAAAGAGAACCTTGTTGAGACTTGATGGATCAAAACAGCAAGAGGAAGAAAGTGCGTTTTTAATTCAGTCATAGAAAGCAGACCGCCATAGTTCAAAAGGCTCCAAGGAGACACGAGTTCTACTGAATCTATTGAGTCTATACAAATATTACTGAGTCTAAATAATATCGAGTCCAATTTCATGCAGAAAGTTCTGAAATTGATTTTACAGCGTAAGCAAGTTTTGTATCTGTTTAAACCGAGTACCTAGTAGGCCTAATGTTCATTAAATCAATGCATTTACTTACTCAGAGAATGTACATAATGTGCATACATAGATACATACATACGTGTAGGCACAACCGACTTATGTCAAAAAGAATATTGGCCTACTCACTGAATACAAAAAGTTTCTTTTGTGATTTCTATAAGCATATAGGCGAAATGCTTTGATAGAACGAAAGCGCAGATACAAAAGAAAGACAGAAAACGAGAAATAAGGAAGAAAGAAAGGAGGGAAGAAAGGAAACGAATAAATAAGTGAACGAACAAACGAACGAATGAACAATCAAACGATTGAATGAACGAATGAACGAACGAATGAACAAACAAACGAATGAATGAACGAATGAACGAATGAACGAACGAATGAACAAACAAACGAATGAATGAACGAATGAACAAGCAAACGAATGAACGAATGAATGAACGAACGAACGAATGAGTGAACGAACGAACGAACGAATGGTTAGCCTCGTTAGGTCATTGTTATGCAAGTCTGTTAGACAACAACTGTTTTGAGGTGATGAGCTGTTAATTTTTCCTCCGCATATTAGAATAATACCTTAAAACTTCACAGTAACTCAGTGTCAGTTGAAGGTAAACATCTTAGCTGCTGCTGATGCTGTAGGATATCGCACCAACGTCGTTTTCCTTTCTTCCTACCTTCTCTATCCTTCCATCTTTTCTTCCTTTCTTACTTCCCTCTTTCTTTTCTTCCTTTTCTTCCTTTCTTCTTTTTTACCTTTCTTTCTTCCTTCTTTTTTATTCTTTTCTTACATCCTTCCCTCCTTCTTTCTTGCTTGCTTCCTTCCGTTCTTTATTCCTACTTTCTCTTCCTTTTTCTTCTGCTCTGCCCCATTTTACGGATAGACCTGGACCTAAATGCTAGGCGTTCTTTCGCACGAGCAGCGTGGTCTATGTTGGCAAAGGCTGTCTTTGTTTGGAGAGGCAGCAGCGTTTGCTCTTATGGTTGGCCTTTCTTATCAAGAGTTGCCTTTAGTAGCACGAGTGGCTTTGAAAGAAATAATGGCTTAATAACAAGTATAGCTATACGAACCCACCAACACTTCACCTCATGCAATTTCTGCGCTGGTCTTTCACTCAAAACTGAGAACATTACTTTTTCAAAAATCTTATCCTGATTCTTCCTCTTCTCCTTATCTGTCTTCCCGCTCAAATTCTAAACACCGCCGACCGTAGCAGTCCATCTGTCTACCTGACTCTTAGATCTTGACCTGGAACTGAACCCTTTCTGTCTGTTGAATTTGTTTTGACTGAGCCCCTGTGAATAAGCTGGTTCCCGCGGCTTAGCTTTCGCTTGGCGCTGCAGAAATCTCGATATTACCATTACGATTACGATTGCTACACGCATGCAAGCATAATGCTATAAGACTGCGAAGCTTACACTTGTATACATGTGCATATCAAACAACCTGACATTAATGTCGGTAGGTCTAATGGAAAGCATGGTTTTGCTCAATGTTTATGATCATACACTTTCTAAAGCCACACACTGTTTTTATACTCATAGTATATTTGATAGGCGCCGAATATACTGTATCCCAATGAGCTATATAATTCGATCCTGCTGGGATGTGTAGGGCCTACTGTAAGCCCTTCAATTTCTGGATTCGAGATTAAATCTGCGTTAACTCAAGATCTACGAAACGAAACTCCGCCACTGCCTTGTTTGGGGGTAGTGCCAGTCCCAATCCTGGATAAAGGAGGAGGGCGACGGCAACGAACTTTGATGCCATAGCTGTCGTTAAACTGCGGAACTACTATGAAAAGAAAGAGACCCCTGCACAACGTTTCGCCAATGACTTTTAGCCAAATTGTGTTCTTGTGTAGGTGGACATTGACTTGAAGGGCAGGCAAGCAAGAGGAGACCCAGACAGATGTTTTTGGATGATGTCGGACGGATACAGCAAGCTAAAAAAGGAGACACAACATCGCAAGGAGTGGCACCACAGGACAACTGAACCTGACCCCGAAGGCAGTAAACCTCAAGAAGAAGCATCTGGACATTTGTATAACGCCTTTTAGGGACATCTTGATGGCGCTCTTTGCCTCAGTTGAGAGTCCAACAAGATTGTCCGAAGACTTACTGTCGCTGGGTCTACCTCTACGTCAGCAGTAAAACACCCTCAAAGAGTTCTGCAGTTAAATTGCAATCATTCCAGCAGCAGACTGGAATTTGGGCCTAGGATGGGCCTCTGATGGGGCCAAAGTCTTGTAGTAGCGATACAGGAGAACGAGTCCGTCGACGGAGTGTTTGACTGAGGAGATAGGGCGTCCTCTGCCGTCCAGTTCCATCTAATTCACTAATGGCGATAAGCGGGTCAAGAAGGTCCAGCTATTAGCAACTGGTAGACGCAATCAGCGCTCGACCTCAGGCATCTTTCCAGTCAACAAATCAACCGCTATCTTTATTGACCAGCACACCAGAATGCAGACGCTCTCTCCTCTGCTCCACGCTTCCATTGAACGGGTGCACTGTGACGCATATGCGTCATGCTCCTGCGAAGATGTCGGGTGTCTATGGCAACGCCGCAGCGCCTGCAGCAGCAGCAGCATCAGCTGGATACCCTTGCCGGCACTATATGTAGTATATATGTATGTATACGTGTCTATACATGCATATAGACGTTTGGCCAGGCATTTACAAGTGGACCCTCTCAAGTGACACGATAAGAGTAGCCGTCTGCTGATGCACCACGCATATATGTATATGGGCAGATATTTAAGCGTATATATATGTATACACCATATACGGGTTTATATACATATATGCATTGGCAATCGTCATCCTGTTTGGGATTTGGTCTTGAGTCGAATTTTACTGGCATGCACACACGTCTGGCCAATTCGCGACTGAAGCAGACGGATCTGGTAAGTGTTGAGATCCGGTTATCCCTTCACAGACCATATAAAATCTCAAGCGACTCGCATAATCACATAAACAATGTATATAGAGAAAGAGAGAGAGACAGAGAGAGAGAGAGAGAGAGACAGAGACAGAGAGAGACAGAGAGAGAGAGAGAGAGAGAGAGAGAGAGAGAGAGAGAGAGAGAGAGAGTGAATGAAAGACCCATGCGATATCAAGCTATGTGGAAATGTATTGTGTGTACCATATCTTGGTTCCCAGGACCTTCATTGCATTAAATTCTGCAGAGGAAATTCAAGCATACACAATGCAGTTTTTGTACTGATCTTGTTTGTACTAAATCAGGGACGGTTTTGATAACGTTAACGCAAGTCACGGCCTAAGCTTCAGTTGTGGGGCTCTTGTTCTGTGCATGTAAATCTACACTCCGCGCATTTGATGCATATAATTGACATAAAATCGCAAGGAAAGCAACGGCAGACCATGTACTCAACTACGCTGGATAGTAATATAAACGAATACATAACAAGACTAGCACTAAACATGAGAACGGCTCTAAATTTGACATTGACCGAGAAGAATAGAGATCTTTATTCGCGCCCATCGCCGTCAAAGGGCTGGCTTCAGAAACTGATGATGATGATGATGATAATTATGATGATGACGATGTTGATGATACTTATGATAATTATGATTATGATGACGATGACGACGACGATGATGATGATGATGACGATGATGATGATGATTATGGTGATGATGATGATGATGAATGATGATGATGATGATGATGATGATGATGGTGATGATGATGACGATGACGATCTATACAGTGGTGGATCCAGGGTTGCTTGCGTGGGGCAAGGGTTTTTCAGAGGAACACCACATTCTGGCAGTCCACGGATCTGATCTCAGGGGCGCCGGAATATAAGAGGGGGGGGGGGGTTGGCGCCTATAGCTTAATCCGACACTGAATCCATACAGAATGAATATAGGGCATTAAGCAACATTTAAGCCTAGTATAGCACATGTAGGCCTATAGCAATATATGGGGAATAAAGCAGATGCTTGTACAGACACTGTGTAATACTTTAGGAGACAGTGATTTGATTGTATATTGATCTGTAGACTAATGGGAGACTTTTACAAGATAAAAACTTTCTGTTTCCCTCCAGTTGACTGAATCATTATAGCATCTGGGTCAAGACTCAAAATATATCTTATCTGAGGGTTGTGTTTCGTCGCATGGTTAACTTACTTCTTGGATTTCTCATAGACTTACGAATCGACGCTCTTTGCTTATCTCTGCTTATATTAGGGCGAAATAAATATCGAACAAACGAAACTTAATAGCTGGTGTTACGGTTCTGAAGCATTGTAATCTATGAGTATGGACAACAGTTTATCTCACACCACTCCAAAGCACCAGAATCTCAAGAATCAACTTCATTGTTGCTGCAAACAATCCAAAGATGTTTCCTTATCAGTTTCACTTCTGTCGGGCCTATATGTAGAATAAGTCTAATGCCTAAATCCGTTGTGTGTAGAGGATAGGCCTATGTGAACGTGATTGTTCTACTGATGATTTAGCATGTTTTAATCACGTTTGTAATGGAAGTTTCCTTGATGTCATGCTGGTGCGTATAATGGATTGTTGACGTGTTTACGATTGGCTGGCGGCGGCCTGCCTGCAGGAGGGCTGACGTCAGCAGTGTTTCTAGAGATCAGTCAGCAGAGGTAACAAAAAGCGCAACTTATGATCATAAAATGCATGGTAAGATTATAAGCTCAATCAAATTATAATCAGCCAGTCAAAATGATCCATGTTTTCCCAACGTTGAGGCAGAATTCGAACTGTGAAGAAGTGGTGCACGGCTGAAGCATTACCAGTGGGCTATAGGCTAACTATCTCAAGCACGCAATGTATATTTTGTAAAACGTAACTTAAAAAGCGTATCTTTAAAGTAACTGATCTGAAGATACCTGGTGTTGATGACACTGGCCAACACATAATTTGTTGCCTCAAATGTTAGAACTGTGTCTGGGTATATTTGACCTGCTGATTCCAGAAAAGGTACCAGTTTTCTCCCAGCAGGTCTAGTTTTCGAGATATAGAACATTAGGCCTATGCCATATACCAGTCCTTGCCTCTGCTCGCCCATAAAACATAAGGCTATAGCTATAATTATGTAGTGCTCAATTTATTATGTGATACACTAAATAAACATAATAATACAAATACTTAAAAGAAAATGGTAGTACCTGAAACTGTACTTATATGATACCAAACAGAACAAGTTTGTTATAAAAATTTCAAGTCATTCGACACCGAAGAAGCTCCTTTTGTACGATTTCCGAGTGTGGCATCTGCCGGAACAATCGCGCATAATATTCCAGCAATAGTCTGCCATCATGTGTGCATCCCATCTTCCTTGATATCGATTTTCCATTGTTTTGATGTCTTGGTGAAATCTTTCACCTTGCTCTTCGCTGAAGTCACCAAGATTCTCTGGAAAGCGATCTAAGTGACTGTGGAGATAATGGACTTTAATGCTCATGTTGCAGCCAAGCTTGTTGAAATGAAGAAGCATATCCTCTACTAGTTGTGCATAATTGTCTGCCTTCTTGTTGCCAAGAAAATTTTTAGTTACAAGAACAAAGGAAGACCAGGCACAAGATTCGATTTCATTCACTGATGGTATGAAAAGTGGGTCATTCATAAGTTGCCTGATCTGTGGACCATCGAAGATTCCAGCCTTCAATTTTTCCATTGTAATTCCTGGTAACTTGTGTACTATGTATTCGAAGCATGAACCTTCTTTATTCAAAGCCCTGACAAATTGTTTCATCAGGCCTAGCTTTATATGTAGTGGTGGCAGTATGATCCCATCTCGTGCCACCAAAGATTCCTTGATTACATTTTGAGCTCCAACCACCATGTCTTTCCTCGAAGGCCAATCTTTTCTTGTCCAATGTTCATGCTTGGCTCTACTGTCCCAAAGACACAAAAAGCAGGGATACTTTGTGTAGCCACTTTGTTGACGAAGGAGGAAATTTACCATCTTCAAGTCTACACAAATTACCCATTGATGTTCTTTGTATTTTATCTTTTCCAGTACTAAAGAGATGGCATTGTACTCTTCTTTCATCCTGGTGGAGTGACCGATTGGAATAGAACCAAATTTGTTGCCGTTATTTAAAAGCACACATTTCAGACTACGTTTTGAACTGTCGATAAAAAGACGCCACTCATCTGGGCTGTAATCCGACAGACCAATTTTCTTCAATAAGTTGCTGATGTCATTACAGAATACTAGGTTGTTGTCTTCGGTAAAGAATGGCAGCAAATCCTTTTCTCTGTTTCTATAAATTGTAATTTTCGTTCCAGGCTGAAGTGCATTCTTTTCCTTTAGTCTGGACGCAAGCAATTCAGAGGACTCTTTGGAAAGATTTCAGTCCCTGATCAGATCACTCAACTCTTTTTGGTCAAAACGTTCACTGTGTGAAGTTGATTGGAAATCACTGTCACTGCCCCCACTTTCTTCACTTTCGTCATCTTGTCCGATATTGGACATGCAAGTGTCATCGTCTGAGAGCTGAGGTAGTTCGCGAAAAGGTGGAACTGGTACAATATCCGAATGCGGAACAGGTCTCCTGGCTGAAGGTATATCAGGGTAAGACAACTTGTGACGATTATTTCGATTGATGCCTATGATATTAACCATACAAAAGTAACAGTCGTCGAAGTGGTTTATCTGTTCCCTCCAAACCATCGGTACACCAAATTTCAGGCAGCTTCTCTTTCCAGTTGTCCAGTGGCGCAATTGTTCAATACAAGTTTTGCATACTGTATGAGGAGCCCATTGCTTATCTTGATCTCCAAGTTTGACACCAAAATAACCTACATATGCTCTTTTTACAAACTCAGAAATCGGTTTCCTGTTTGCTTTTAGTGTGTATTCCCCACAAATGTAGCAGAATATGTCTGGATGGTTAATGCAGCTCCGTCTGGAAGTAGCCATAACCTTAAGGATGTTCGCATCTGAGGAATTAAGTGACTAACCTTAAAAATAGTAAGAACATGTAGTTATTTAATGTTCACATTCACAGATTGTTCTTGCGACCAACTCTTAATATGCCCTAAGACGACTGCGGCTGCTCTAGCTTTCAGGAGGCGGTTTATATAGGCTATAAATGCTGACTTCAGCATAATCTATTTACATAGTTCGAAACCATGAAACGCTGTATAAGCACAAATAAATTCTAAATGAGGCCATGAATTTAGTGCTGAGTAAGCTGTAGGCTACGGAATAGTTATTTCGTTGAATCAGCAATATCTCAGCACGCGGCAAGATATGCTGATTTTACATTATAAGGATGTAGGCATTGTATGAATCAGCAAGAATTATAATTAGCCATAAATAAAGCTTATTATGACATTTTAGTTTTGTCAAAGGCATCGTTTAAAGAGTGGACTGGGTTTTCTTTACAAAATCGACGATATCTGAGAAACTAGACCTGATGCACTCAATCCAATGATCTGAAGATACCTGGTGTTGATGATAGGTGGTGAGATTGGCGTCTTTACCTGCACCCACCTTGGCTATGAAGCGTCTCTATAGTCTAGTCTTGTGAAACAGACCACCGTCTTTCATATTAGGAAGAAGTTGCAAAGAGCACCGAATCCAATGAAAAGGTGAAGAAATGTATGTTGGACTGTTGGATATTCAGGCAACCAGTATCCAGCAACAGTTTATACAATGTATTACAGGCATGTTTTTTGAGAAATGTATCTCTGTCTGTCTGTATGCATGTATGTATGTTTGTATGTATGTATAAATGAATGAATGTATGTATGAATGAATGAATGCATGTATGCTTATAAGTAGGTATATATGCATGTATGTATGTATCTAAACATTTAATGTGGTGCATGTAGGTACCTCACAAAAGCGCTGCGCTCGCTTTAGCCCCAAGTGCTGTTAAAGTTCATGAAGAACAGCAAGTTCATCTGTAAGCAAATGACTGGAAAAAATCACCACTGGCGGGCTCTCGCACACACGTAGGACCCAATCAACGCAGTGCCACCCAGATTGAAATAGGCATTTTGGGCATCAAGGCTTATAGTGACAGGGCAACCATTATCGAGCAGGATGCCTGTCTTAAACCGCCCATTCAGTTTACGCCTTGCAACAGGTGTCGAGTGAATTAGACAGGCATCTTGCGTGTAGCAAGAGATGCGTGAGAAACGCATTCTTGCTTCAGCTGAGGTCACTGGGTTACATCTCAACGCCTAATTGACAAATTGGAAGCGACGGCAGAAGCACACGCGCCTGTCATTCAATAATTTCAGTTTCCATTATGGCCCATGCAATATATACGTTACATATCTGTGTGTGTGTGTGTGTGTGTGTGTGTGTGTGTGTGTGTGTGTGTGTAGGCCCATGCGTAATTCGAAAGGTAATTACCCCGATACGTCTGAATTACGGTATGTGGTAGATTGCGGTTTTAGAAGTCTTTTTATTAGGCCTATATTATGCATAGGGGATCGCATTCTTCCATTTGTTAGGACCAATTACAGTGGTAGGCCTAGATCCTCACTGTCTAGTGCTTATATCTAATACAAATACAACTCCCGAAGCCCTTGTAGAGATTTCGAGAGGCCGGGACCACTTTCATTTTTAAGGGTAGTTCGGCTGATAATGTAGAATTTTGCAAGTGAATACAATGCCATGAGCCGATAGGTTGATGATGGTTAACAAACTAAGGTCCTATAGAGCTTTAGGCCCAGATCAAATATCCCTTCAACCCCCTGATAGTATACCTATGAATTCAGTGCGAGTGGTGATTGCATTGCACGCTCCTATTTCTTCTATTATTTTGCAAGTCATATAATGCAGTCCACGATTGAAAAGCCTTACCTTCAGTATGAACTACAGCTTATGTTACAATTTATGATGTTAATACCTAACTGGTACTTCAGTAAAATTCTAAGCGAATAACAGGTAGACCTGTACGTATTAAAGTTTTAGACACCAGTTAACCTGTAAGATATAAGCGTAAGAGGACTTAATAATTTAACTTAGTTTGGAATTGTGTAATGTACAAGTTCGACGGCAGCATATAGCGCCATTAAACACTGGAAACAACTGCTACCAACTCACATGGGATTCGTGGCGTTCCAGCTGACTGAAGCCAAACTCGTAGCGTTGACTTGATTCGCTTGCATCGTATTTAGCATCAGCATCGTCGCAGCTGCTGAAACAAGAGCACGCAACGTCAGCACGAAATATTCCAATGCGCAGTTGCCAGTCGTCATTCTACTTCCGGCATTTTCCAAAATCCATAACGATATTTTCCACGCGTCGCATTCAAAGAACTGTCTTACTATACGACGCGGTTTCTGTTCCTGTAAGAGCTCCGCTGATGTTACAGAAAACTAGGAATAGGCCAGATGCTGGAGTTGTGGAGTCCATTATAGGTTTCTTCCAACGCTTCCACTTAGTCAGACTCCAGGCAGGTGCGACTGTAACGTGCCAATCAAAATGCACTTCGGAAACGCAGCCTCCTGATTGGTCGTCATCAATGAAGAGCGGGACAAGCGAGCTAGAGCAGCCTTGTTAGACAGACGGCCTATAAGGGCCTGTGAATAATAGATATTACCATTTACAGGCCTCTGGATACAGGAAGAGTAGGCCTATTAGGTCCAGAATGAATATCTCTGTCGAGTAATGGCTGACTCTTAAACAAGTTGCTGATTTCTAACTTAATTTTTAACCATAGAATCCTATTGGTATAAATGTAATTTTACAAAAGCTAAGTCGAAGTAATTGACTTATTTACTTGACGCAAAACTGTCATATTCATTTTCATTTTGAGGTTAAAACTGGAAAGCATTTCTAGGTAGGCCTATGTAAAAACGTTTGCCCTGATAGTCATTTTGATAAGTGTCGCTTCCCTTCGATCGCTTTCGTGCGCGACCCTTTCTACTTGATTCTTCTTTAAGAACATTCCAGACAAAGACGCCTGCCCCGATAGGCCTGCATTATGTCACATAGGCTTACTTCGTAATCGTAATAGTAATCTCGAGATTTCTACAGCGCCCAACGAAAGCTAAGTCGCGGGAACCAGCTTATGCATATAGGCGCTCGAACAAAATCGATAGGCAGGAGGGTTGAAGATCCAAGAGTCAGGCAGGCAGACAGTCAGACAGCTACGGTTGGGCGGTGTTCGGGATTGTTCTCTACAGAGCTTGGTTGACTGCATGCCGCAGCAAATGGCGAAAACTTGTCTCTTTTAACATTTTTAGTAACTCTTTTTTAGTAGGCATCAGGCCACTATATTTTCCCTTCGAACGACAGTCTTTGCCGCAAACGGTGGTGATGCACATTGCACAGGATCGGTCATTTCCCTCCCAGAGCCTCACTTGTGGTTGGCAAAAGGGCGGATAAGATCCGTGAACAGAAGCGAAAAATGTACGTGGGAAATGGTGATGACACGCACTTGGTGACTGAACCGAAATCGAGAGTGGGAGGGGCATTGGTGGGTCAAGCCAGAATGGTAGCTGTGACACCAGCTCCTTGACCCCGCAGTTGAGGGGGGAACTTTCGTGGAAATGGGTAGGGCCTACGCCTCAGGCTCTGGAGCCGGCGGTTGGGGCTCGAGCCAAGTTACGTCGTAGAAGTTGGCGCCTATGTCTCAAAACGCCATATGTAGGATAGGCCTATACGAAGCCCATATATGGGGTATTGCCATATGGGCTTTATGTGCCCTACCATCGACTTTGCCACTGGGTAAGTTAACAGAATTTTCATAGATTTGGAAACACCAAACGGTCATCTTACCGTCAATTACTAAAAATGTCGTCAAATTATTTCGCCACATAAACCCACAGTCTTCCTTACTGGTCCCCATTCTGGCTTGACCCATCAGTGCCCCCTCCCACTCTCAAACTCGTGCTGACGCCCTATATGGTCCATGGCTATGATCAAGATTGACTCTTAAAGACAGGTGGTACTTCCTTCTATAGCCATCGTTGAATGAAAATGGCTTTCGTATGAGTCTCTATATAGGCTGTTGCTCCCCACAGGCCTAAGCCACAGCCTGCGCATAAATTATTACATGGCCTATAACTTAATCCTACTGAATATCAGCTGAACGGCGATAAGTTAGGTTATAGGCTATGTAGGGCACACAGGCTATAAGTCTGTTACAAAGTAGCCTAATGAAAATTAGCCTACTTAGGCCAATTGTCTAATAAAAACTGTCAAGTTTATACCCGTGCCACAGAGTCTCACAATTCTCTTTATTTGCAGGATCCCGATGAAATCAAATCCGTGGGAGCAGAGTTGAGTCGGCTAGTTGACTCAGTTTCCTTAGCCCCTCCAGTAAGCCTCTTGTAGTCATTGTCTAGACAGGTCATCCAAGAGAATGTGGCTCTATGGAACAGATTGCACGTATTCAAGCGCGGTTTGGCGGATATTTTCGCGAGTTTAAGAGACATGAATCATGACATATTAAGCCAGCGGCCACGAACAGATATTGGTAACAGTCTCCTTATCAAAAGGCAGTCGAAAGTATGAGAAGTCTTGCCCAGCTCTCTGACTAACTGCCAGTAGGTGCAAATCGGTACACCAGTGACTCCCTCAGAATCTCCAAATTAGTCCTACTTGGAAATCACAACGCTGCTGCTGCAGCTGGTGGCCGAGAACGACACTGAAGACAAAAACAGATGGACAGACTGAACGGAGCTGACCTTAAACAGAACCCCTCGACACGGTGACATCATACATGCATCATACATGCATGTACGAGACGAAACAGTCTCGGATGCATGCAGACGAACTCTGGCAACTGCGATCGAAGGACATTCGAGGCCGCAGCTCATTCCCCTCTGACTAAACAGATCCTCTTCACTCGGAATTTTAAGAATTGCGAAGTTTACCATTCCAACATTCTGATCTAACCGCAGCTCGCGGGCCTACAGCAACGACATTAGACCCATTACATTTTTAGCACGATTGTTCTTCAAAGCTCGTCCTCGTTTGCACCTATAGCCCTAACGAGCCACGGTCTATAGGTCTAAATGTATTCCATTCGGCAAAAGCTCGAGAATTAATAAATTCGTATTTTATAAGAGGACACTTCACGGTTCTAAAATATATTCCTAGAAATATATTAATTATACTCGGTCTGTGGGATAACAGTTAGAGTGGTGCCTTGTCAACCCAGAGGTGAGAATTCAAATCCCAGCCAGGACAAAGATATTTCAAGACTTCTCTTTCACTAAGGGAACTCAGCTATAATGTGTACATCGACTGTACACTTTCGACGATAAGCTCAGACGGTGTCACGGTAAGCAAACTGCAATGCATAATTCAGTCAAAAATACCTCAACAAATGTATGTCCCCATGAATTTGAACTTTCGGCGTAAACTTCAAAAAGGCAACTAAAGACTCGACTGATTCTCAGCACGTAATTTTGGATGCTAGGCTTGCTGTTGGTTTGAGCCACCCTAACACTTTCATCACTTAACTCCATGAATGAGTTGGATATGTGACTTATGGGGAAGATTTATTTCGTCATCCAAGGAAATCCATTTACCTCTAGAAGGAAGAGCAGGGAATAAAAGAACAAGAAGACCACTTGGGTCCCAACAAAAAATGAGGTAAGTCGATGCCAATGGCATCAATAACCAATTTATTTTTAATTTCATTGTTTAGTTGCAGGTTCTTGAGGAAAATTTGAGCAGTTGACAATTTAGAAGGATAACAAGGCACATGTTGTAATACACTGAACTGTTTTGAATTTTACTTTTAACAGAATGACTATAAGTAAAATAAACTGGCACATTATTCCCAGGATTTAAGCTAAGCCATGAAGGAAGAAAAGCTAGTAAAGATACAAAGGACATTCTCTTTTCCTGTTTACATAATAGCATCAATCAGTAAGACAATTCATTCACTTCATACAGACATAAATTTTCAAAATATTTGTCCTCCCAAATCATTGTACAGGTCAAGGGTAACAATAATTTTATTTACAGTTGTTCTGGGTTCTGTAAATTAACTTTCCTTAACTTTTACAGTTAGATATGTTTTGATACAGACGAATGAAAACTTGAAACAAGCTAATGAGAAAATGTAGGACTGCAAATAGTCAATTAACATGGCAGGATCACTGCTTTGCACATACAAATGCATGTACAAATAAAGTCTAGTTTTACACAACAAGACTAGATTATAGTTCTGCTCCTCTCTCAATATTAGTCATAAGCAGACTCCAGAAACACACACATTTTCAGAATAATTTTGTAACACACTATTGCACAATAAAACATGATCTGCCATTTAAACAACCTATCCAATAAGGCTACCAACAGTATCACATGTCAGTTAATTGAGAAAACTCAAGTTCTAATTAAAGCTGAAAGAACAGTACTCGCTAAACATAAAACTCTGCAGAAACAAGATTGTATTGTTTGCTTGTATAATTAATATACATTCTGTGCAATGCCCGTATAGCAACAGTATACCTTCAAAGCTCTAAACCAGTGGTGGCAAAAGGATTTTAAATTTGGGGTTAAACCCCTGGGTATATACTGCATACAGGTCCACAGGTTAAGACTTGGAATGCCAAAGGTGCCAGTGAGCAGGAGTTTCTTTGACTAAGTTTTTGCAGAGAATTTTCAGTTTTTTTACAACAGATATATTTGGATTTCATCTGAAAAGTGTGATCAGATGACACCAACTAGAAAATTTTACAGATTTTAAGGAAGCAGACCTCGTTCTTGTGGCACATTAACTAAATAGGCAGCAGTTTTGAGGCAGAGGCAAACCCGAGTGACCTAGAGCTAGAACTATGCCACATCTGGCCTATTATTTTGCTAGATTCATTCATTTACACATGAAACATCGTACAATGGGGATGGCTTGTTCATGGGCTTTTTAGCTTTTGTTTAGCTTTGGACCCTTAGCTTAAACCACCACTGCTCTTAAGTAAGAGTTAGTTAGTGGTTTCGTAAGAAATATAACGAATGTTGAAAATAGAACTGCTTCCCTATATATCCTTTTTTGAAACTGAAGGAATATCATATGGTGCCAACAAAAGCACAAGAATTCCGGCTGCAGATACCAGGGTACCCACAATGCTCGGTCCTGAAGCACTTATCTCCTGGGACAGTCCGCCAATTGCTGGCGAGATCATACGTGACAAAGAAAGAACGCTTGCACCAAGACCCAACAGCACTCCCTTCTGTGTGTCACTTCCTCGTGCAAGCGTCAGGTTAATTGCACAGACTCGGGCAATTGCGTTCGAAATGCTAAGTGGCGTCATTAACAGTGCCAGTACAAGAACATTTGGTGCAAAAGTCATGGCACACATTGTCAGCATTTGGACAATGCCGGTGTGCAGCAGAAGCCGCGCATCATTGTTGTATTTAGAAGCAATTCGGCCAACAAAGAATCCAGAAATAGTCCCAACAACACCTGAATACGAGATCATGTAGCCTGTAATTTTAGCTGAGGCTTCATACTTGTAGCTCAGCGTTGCTGCAAAGTCACTTCGGTAAATTAAGATGGAAAATGAGAAAAGGAATCGCACAAGAAAGATGTCCCAGACATTCTTCCAGTCAACTTCGTAGAACGAATGAAGCAATGCATGCAGATTAAAGGATTCAAAATTTTTGTTTGCTCTGGAGTTATCTTTATTGGTAGAAGCTCCATCTCCTGGTAGCACCAGCAGCATTAAAACTGCAACAGAATAAATGCCTCTAACTTACAAAACAAATACAGAATATATGGTATGTGCTATACATTTTACTATATATCAGCAGTTCCTAGCATCATTTGTTCTACACAACGTCTGCATGTTGTCATTGAGATTTCAAGATAATACCAATGCTAGAAGTCATTCACTAAAACTGTCTGCAAAGGGGGGGAAGAAGGGGTCACTTAATGGTGGAGAAATGCAGACAAGAGGGAAGGGAGTGTTATGCCCTTGGTGTGGACGTCTGCATCTAAATGTTTTACATACAGCTATTTCAATACAGCCTGTACCTTAATAACCAACATCAGTCAGAAAGAAGACAGTCTTGGATCTAATTGGAGTCCCTTTACTGGATGCAGCTGTATCAAATTTGCTATATTGATATTTTGTTTTCCTTCAAATAAATTTATCACGGGTACTTGTTTGCAGATTTAACTTAAAACTGACATAATCACATGCATCCATATCTGTAACCTATAATTCAAAATGCCCCTGTCATAGGAAAGCAAAGTTGTATCTTACACATATCTAGTAGGAATATTGCAGCAGTGATGATCGACACCACACAGAAGCCATTTCTGGAATCTGCCAAGTGACCACCAATGATTGGTCCGAAGATAAACCCTATGCTGGACACAGAATTGAACCGACCAAACACCTTAGCATGTTCGCTCACGGGCGTCCGGTCGGCCAAGTAGGCCTTTGAAAGCTCCTGGCTGTGCTTAAAAAGCCCTGAAAACACAAGAACACAGCTTCACGCATTGGCATTGTTAACAGCATACAAGTGGGCATGTAGATTTATGCATTGTATGTCTGCATACAGACACGAATAGACGTATGGTATGTACCAATATTTCTTATTCAGCTAAGTAAGGAATATCAATTTAGCTATAACTGGAATATTGAAAGCATTGGATAATAGACAAAGGACCAACAGAGAATTCAGACATTTATTCAACAGAGATGAATAAAATGATAAGTTGCAGTTTTCACATAAAATTCTTTGGGAGAGTCTTTCCCAAAAGGGCAACTTATCTGCCGAAATTTAAAAATTTTGAATAAGTTATATCTAGGAAAGCTCAAAAATATACTAAATGTATTAGAATTATTTATTAGAAGCAAAATTTGGGAAGTGAAAGCAATACTAGGATAACACAGCACCACATGTGCCAGATAAATAAGAACAGTGTCGTCTATTTTGTTACACTGAATTAAATTTGCAACTGCTGATCATGTAGATGTATAGTAGGTTTAGTTAATACTGGCTTTGACAACTAATAAGAGATAGACTAATATTTAAAATAAACACTTGTATTAAACTACAGCCCAAACAGGTGATAATCTTTAGCTTGCAGCTCTAATGGCCACTTAAGTCACTAACTTATCAACGATATGGCCACACAATATTGTGAGAGAAAACAGTGTGCTGCTCCCTATAAAGAATTCATAAATTGTCAATACTGAACCACAGCACAAGGCTGCAATACCAAACTGTAACCCTGATTCGATTTAATTATGACTCTGCTACCCACCCAGGTATTCGGCTTGTCTATAGGCAGTGTCTAGTCCAAAGTTCAATGGGTGAGGGACAGAATGATGGAGGGTGGAAGAAAAAACTGAAGTGACCAGGAAGCAACAGAAAGTACAGATAGAGAGAAAGAGGGATGAACAGAAGGAGGGACAGCTGAATGGAAGAGTGGACAGATGATGAAAGGAGTGAAGGGCAGAAGGACAGAAGGAAGAATGGATAGACAGCAGGGGTCACTGGCAGGCACATTAGTAAGCAGCAACTTTTAGTCTGAAAAATATGGTAAACTTTGCATTTGCCAACCTCCTGGGATCCTGGCAAGAAGCAGGAAGAAGATGGTTGATGACATCCCAAGCAGTGCATAGCCAACTGCTGACAGCAACAGGCACCAGATAAGCACATACTTCCGACCTGAAATGTCACTCCACCTTCCCTAAAAGTCAATTTAAATTTCAGTTTCATAAAATCACTTTAACAGAACTGACAACTGCAGAGCAGAGAAAAAGGGTGGAGTTGAAAAGCAAAATCCATTATGGTAAGAGACACTATGACTAATCAGCAAGAAGTGGTAAAATCTGAGTGGTAATGGTAATTACATGGTAATTAATGGAGGAAAAGCAGCATGCAACAGCAGTTAAACACAATGCTGAATAGTTACATTATTGTTAAGGAGAAGGCTTCCCACCACCACTGACATATGCACTTCATGGAACCAAATTAACTAATAAAATCTCTTTACCACCAGTGGGCTTGAAAACAGCTGAAGTAATCCATACAAAGAACCTGCAATAAAACACAGTTAAAGAAACACTTGCATTAGTTAGTTGTCATTCGTAGCATAGCCAATTTGTATCGAGGTCATGTTTCTAGATGTTTATACAGTTCCTCTTAGAACCTCTCAAAACCACAACTTAATTCTCATCAAGATGCACAAAATCCTTTACTAATGCATAGAGGCACAAGTTCTTGTAAAAGTGATGGATTATTCTATTAAACTTGAAATTCATTGATATAGTTCCTCTTATCCCTCAAATTCATTCATTATAAAGGATTGAGTCAGCTATTTCTTAAAGACAGAGCTTACGACATTGTGAACGCCTGATTTTATTTTATTCAATTTCTCATTATTTGCATCAGAACATTGTAAAAATTTTGCCAGCTGCACATTTTATACTAAAGAGTAAGTGTCAAATTATAGCAGCAAAATTACAAGATAACTATGGTTATAGCATTATACAAATATCAAAAGATTTGCTTAAAAACTTGTTGAATTCTAATTATCTAATATTTATGATGTTGGCAAAGTCAAGTTTGATTGCAATTGTAGAGGACAAGTTCATCTTGGCAAGCAGGTCATTTTTTCATCTCAAAACACATCCACACTTCTTAAAGTTAAATGAGAAACTGCACTGAACTTTCACAAGTGAATATGAACCCATTATCAATGGACCTCTTTGTAACTACAGGTGATGCACAAGGACTGCTCATATCTAGAAAAGCAGTCTGGCATGTATCAGCTCCCTAGCATGTTACTGATTCCTGCCAGGGAGTGTACAACTGTGCTTACATTAACGATCACCACTTGAATGTATTAAAGCATTTCGCTTGTTTAAACTACTAAAGATACAGCGTTTCTGAGAGTCAGTTCAAAACAAAAATATAACCACATACTAGGCTTTGCTACCTGGTTAAACTCCGATCAGTGACTTACTCAGAAGCCCAGCCACAGTTGGGGAAGCTCCTAGGTCACGAGCATGCTTGGAAAACATAGGAATAGTCATGCTGACGGCCAGAAGGTCCTACAAATAAAAGCAAAAATCCAAACAAGTATTGACGTATAAAAACCTATCAACAGATATAAATACATTTCCGTTCCGGATTCCGGGTTTCTGTGCTGCCAACTAGCGAAATAGTAGTGCAATATTTGGAATCACAAATTTCAAAGAGGATTAAACGATTAAAATGTTCATGAATCAATAGGAACTGCACAACTTGTTAACGAAAGGCGCATATTAACGAAAATTCGCCCAAAGACCGTATATTGAACAGAATTGTGCGATACACGTACAAACCCATAAACTACCGATCGAATTATCGCATTCAAATGGGTCTCATCAAATGTATATATTTGCACTCTGGCAGCCGCACTCCTCGAATACAGATTCAAATACAGATTCGCCAAAATCCAGAAAATCAGCATATACAAATACAGATTCGCCTATAGAAGCAGAATGCACAATTCAGGCCAGGCTACTCATAAGGATCCATAAGGGAACTATACGTGGTCCATATGGGTCTCATCAAATGTATATATTTGCACTCTGGCAGCCGCACTCCTCGAATACAGATTCAAATACAGATTCGCGAAATTCCGGAAAATCTGCATATACAAATACAGATTCGCCTATAGAAGCAGAATGCACAATTCAGGCCAGGATGGTCATGAGGGTACATAAAGAACCCATACGTGGTCCATATGGGTCTCATCAAATGTATATATTTGCACTCTGGCAGCCGCACTCTTCGAATACAGATTCAAATACAGATTCGCGAAATTCCGGGAAATCTGCATATACAAATACAGATTCGCCTATAGAAGCAGAATGCACAACGCAGGCCAGGCTAGTCATGAGGATCCATAAGAGAACTATACGTGGTCCATATGGGTCTCATCAAATGTATATATTTGCACTCTGGCAGCCGCACTCCTCGAATACAGATTCAAATACAGATTCGCGAAATTCCGGAAAATCTGCATATACAAATACAGATTCGCCTATAGAAGCAGAATGCACAACGCAGGCCAGGCTAGTCATAAGGATCCATAAGGGAACTATACGTGGTCCATATGGGTCTCAACAAATGTATATATTTGCACTCTGGCAGCCGCACTCCTCGAATACAGATTCAAATACAGATTCGCGAAATGCCGGAAAATATGCATATACAAATACAGATTCGCCTATATCGAGAAAATGCACAACTCAGGCAAGTGTAGTCATATATGGGTCCATAAGGAACCCATACGTGGCCCTTAAGGGTCTCATGAAATGCGTATTGACCTGCTGTAGTTCAAGTACTTCCCAGCACTGCCTAGTCGCCTCTAAGAGTGAGAAGAAAGACGTCCTGCTTGTGTCGGCTGCTATGTCGGCAAAGTCGCCGCTCGGGATGGACGTTGACCGGATAGAGCGGACATCCGTCATCCTATAATACTATCTGCGTCATGTTTTTTCACCCTTGACAATCACGCTGGGTGAGATAGTACCCGTATGCCCGTGGTTTGACTCCTTCTGGCGCTATCCACTTTTTCGTGTCCCGAAGTCTCACGTTGGTCTTGTTCTGCTCATATACGCCCAGCAGGTGTCCACGGCTGAGTAGTGCTGGTTTTCACCGTTTAACAGCAGTAGAAGAGAGACGTGTGAATCTAGCCTCGCATGAGACATCTATTGGATGCAACCCGCGATTCCACCCTGTCACAAAATGCGCTAATGTTTGCCCATTCCTGTTGTAAACGCACCTGAGTGGCAGGAAAGTAGGATCGGCTGTTTGGCAGGGTGAATAAGAAGGACGGCCGTACCGAGGGTTGAGGAGTCGCTGGGTTGAGTCAGTTTCTGAGTGACGGAGCGAGGAGAAGATGATTTTCGGGAATTCGAAGGAGGGTTCAGTCAGAGGAATTGGAGGAGCGAAGTCCGTGGCTGGAGTGACGGGAAGCTTGAGGAGCCGAGAAATGCTTTCCTTCCCTTAATCTTCGTATTCGTAAGTTTGTGTATATATAGTGTTACATTTCAGCTGGTTTAAAATGTATGTATTTCGAGTATATATGTATATATACATACATACATATACATACCTACGCACCCATGTTAGTGCGTAATTGAGGGGTCTGTTTTAGTTGTAGGCTACACAGGATTTAAATTATGCATATAAGTCTGGCTATAAGTAAGACTGGTAGCGATATCTATTTGAATAGTTGAGGTCTTAGGTGTCCTGTCTGAATAATGGACTTCAATTTTTGCCGGTTTGTGTATGCAGATATATTAGAATGCTTTAAATGTATATATATGCGGTATTTAATATCTGCCGGAGACGGTATACTTTGTGCTTTGTTTTGTACGCAATTTTGTGGTTTATGTAGGCTTACATGTTGGAAAACTGCACTCATTGGAATTTAGTATTCAAGTATTTGAAAAAAATTTATTGTATGTGAATTTAGCCCGGTACTCGTGGTCCTGGTGGCGTGGGTGAATTGGAGCTGGTTGGTTTGATGACACGGGACCGTTATAGAGCTTGTCGACTGTGTATGAGGGATGGAATCCGAATCCAGTCAAGTATTTCTGAGTGGTGATTCTGCGAGTGGAGAAGTCGACCGGAATAGGCCAGCGCCAGATGCCTGAGACTTCTACTACTCCCGTAGGACAGTGGTAGTCGCGAGAGTTTATTTTTGGTGTTTCTGTGTATAGGATGGCTTGCAGTGTTTTTTGATAAGACAGTTATTGGTTATTCTGTTGAAGGAAGAGTCTTTGTAAATAAAATCTGTAATTAAACATTGTAAATATAACAACTGAAATTAGAAATTGGCTTTTCCTTGAAACTTAGTTAAACGAATTCGCGACACACCCGAACACGCTTACGCTATGGGCAGGTTCTGGCGCTCGAACTTGCCGACGTCGGACACCTTTACTGGGAATTCGATCCCGGAGAAATTCAGCTCTCTTAGATGGGCACTGCATTTGATTGAGCGTTGGGAGTCTTTTCTGCCGGATACAATGCCGACAACACAGTCCACTCAAAGCAGCGGTTGCCTCTGTTTTGCACGTTAATGACATAGCGCGGTCAAATGTAACTGCTGTCGTGAAACAGCCGATACTGAGCCGTACCTAGATTCAGCGCCTCTACATTTCTGAGTCTCCACCCTGACCCTTCATTTGTGTACTCTTCTCGGCGTCTGAGCATCTGCGCCTTCGCTGCCTCAAGTGCATCTTCGATGTCACCCGCATTCTATAATGGACAAGTGTCTGAGTAAGGTGTAATCAGCATGCGATCGATGTTGTAACACGGCGCTGCTCAAGTATAAGTCATATAGCGCCTTTATATTGCATCGGATACAAAGTAAGGTAAAATACAGAGAAGCGCTACAGTGTGGAATGAACGCGAGCCCAGGACAGTTCTGCATCGTGGCTCAGCCAAAAGACCCGTAACTGAAGATCGTAGGCTGCGAGGAGGGATGCAAAGAGAGACTTTTCATTTAAGGTAGTTAGGAGTGCTAATGGCATGAATTTTATAGGTAAGACCGGATACCTTAAATCTTATCCGGATTTTCGGAGGAATTCAATGGAGCTCGTTTACTATAGCTAAGGAATTTGTACGAGGAAGTGCACGCAGCACCACACGAGCCATGAAATTTTGGATGAACTGAAGCCTTTGAGTTCAAGATCTGAAATACCTGGTTGGTATAAACAAGGCGAGATCAGATCAGACAACAGGTCCCAGTTTGTGCCATGTTTTTGGTAAAAAGCAGACCTGATGTGACGTAATGCCCAGATATGATAGAAACAAGATTTACATAAGTTTCTAAAGTGGGATTGAAATGTGAGTTTGCTGTACAAAATTACACCAAAAATTCTGCTTAATAGCGGAACAGTGCCAGATAGGCCAATGCTGGAATGTGAAGGGAGAAATCGCAGACGTTGGCATGAGCCAAACATGATCCCCTCAGATTTATCTGGTTTTCTGGCCAAACCATTGAAACAGAACCATTCATGAACAGAACAGAGAAATTCACCAAGTTTCACCTTGACTGACTGATGGGTGAAAGAGCAATGCAAAGCCGATTGTCATCAGCGCACTGCTGTACCTTCGCTCCAAAGTGGTTGGCTATGCGGGTGCCTGGTGCAGTGGATTGTAAATAATAAAGGTCTCAGGACAGGTTCCTGTGGGCACCACAAGTGCAGAAAGAATGATCACAGTATTTTTCCGAAATTCCTCGAATCTGTATTTGTATATGCAGATTTTCCGGAATTTCGCGAATCTGTATTTGAATCTGTATTCGAGGAGTGCGGCTGCCAGAGTGCAAATATATACATTTGATGAGACCCATATGGACCACGTATAGTTCCCTTATGGATCCTTATGACTAGCCTGGCCTGCGTTGTGCATTCTGCTTCTATAGGCGAATCTGTATTTGTATATGCAGATTTTCCGGAATTTCGCGAATCTGTATTTGAATCTGTATTCGAGGAGTGCGGCTGCCAGAGTGCAAATATATACATTTGATGAGACCCATATGGACCACGTATAGTTCCCTTATGGATCCTTATGACTAGCCTGGCCTGCGTTGTGCATTCTGCTTCTATAGGCGAATCTGTATTTGTATATGCAGATTTTCCGGAATTTCGCGAATCTGTATTTGAATCTGTATTCGAGGAATGCGGCTGCCAGAGTGCAAATATATACATTTGATGAGACCCATATGGACCACGTATAGTTCTCTTATGGATCCTCATGACTAGCCTGGCCTGCGTTGTGCATTCTGCTTCTATAGGCGAATCTGTATTTGTATATGCAGATTTCCCGGAATTTCGCGAATCTGTATTTGAATCTGTATTCGAGGAGTGCGGCTGCCAGAGTGCAAATATATACATTTGATGAGACCCATATGGACCACGTATGGGTTCTTTATGTACCCTCATGACCATCCTGGCCTGAATTGTGCATTCTGCTTCTATAGGCGAATCTGTATTTGTATATGCAGATTTTCCGGATTTTGGCGAATCTGTATTTGAATCTGTATTCAAGAAGTGTGACTGCCAGAGTGCAACCAGAGTCATTTTATGAGACCCATATGGACCACGTATAGTTCCCTTATAGATCCTTATGACCATCCTGACCGGAGTTGTGCATTTTCTCGATATAAGCGAATCCGTATTTGTATATGCTGCATTTTTGGCGAATCTGTGTTCAAGCACTGTGACTGCCAGAGTGGATATAGATTCATTTGATGACACCCATATGGACGGTGTATGGGTTCGATATACATTTGGCGAACAATCCCGTTCCAATTCGTTCGTGGACTTTTCAATCAATGACGCGTGGTACGCATTTTTGTTGAAGCATTACATTTCCCTAGGTGACGCTCTAGTAACCCGGAATCCGGATATGTATTTATATTTGTATTTGTATTTGTTGATAGGTTTCGCCGCGTCAAGTATTGAAACACTGTGGAAAAAATGAGTTACTTAAATGCAATCTTCAACTATTCCTTAAAACTGCAGACAGCAGTATCTGAGATCTTTTGGCTGTTGTAATAAAACGGAATTGGCAGTCATGACATGAGGGTGTTCAGTGTTAAATAAACCACAATCATGGTTTGCGGTCGGGGCAAAACTGTTCTGTCAATTGTGCTGAACAGTTGACGCGAATATTATATTAATTTTATTCAAGATACGATAAGTGCATTTATTAAAATTTATACTTTTACGGACTCACCAGAAACCCAGCAATGTATATTAGATTAACAACGACAGATAATTTCATTTTAGCGAAGACAATTTAACGTTTCACTGCCCAACAAGTAAACATAAGGGTAATGAACAAGGTCTCTCGCACGTAGCATACCGGCTTAGTAAGTAAGAAAGAAAATGTTTTCATGAATGCTATAATGCTCTGTAAATGATATTTAGACACATGTATACGAATACAAAATATAATATAAGAATTTGTAAGTTTAAAAAGGTTTAATGATTCGGCGTTCCTCTCACTGATGGCAGTATCTGCTGCAACATGATACTGCGTTTAAATAAACAAAATAAACTGAAAAACCTTTATCTATCATTCATCAGGCATGGCATTCAAAACCGAAGTCCCACAGGTCTTTTTTATCGAGAAATTTTACCCTAATCCATCCAATCTGTTGCCTTTCCATCTCTCTCAACCTAAACACAACCCAACGTAATAGCTCCTCTTTCCCCTTCCCTATGTGGTCTTCTAGCAACCAAACTTTGTTCTTCACATGGCATCTTCGGACAACCTCTGACTTAACGCAGCGCTCATGAATAAGCTGGTGCCTTGAGCTTAGCTAAATAAAGTATTTATTTTATTCTTTATTCTCAAGATTACGATTACAACTGCTTGTAACATAGTTAAAATTTTATGTAGAAATTATTGTAAAATGTACCAAGTTCAATAGTATGAACTCGTAATATATAAAATAATGTAAAATATTGAAAATAAAATTGCCGGTATTTGTTGCGTAACAAAAAGATCTTTAAATAATTCGATATAAAAAACCCTACCACCGCTTATACGAAAATGCTGCACGCAAAACGCGTCCCCACTGCTTTCACCTAGGCCACGAACGACGCCGCCAGCGTCTGACATCTTGAATTTCTAGCGATTTTGTGCGTTTGTTTTTTACGTATTATTTTGAACTTTAGGGAAAGCAGTTGTTCACTAAAATGTCGGCAAAGGCATTGCCGTTGCTGTTTCTGAACATGGGAGGAGAAATGATGTACATTTTAGATCAGCGACTTAAAGCACAGAATATACCCAAAGATAAAACGAAGAAAGGTATGCTTTGTTAGTGAAATGTGGAATCGATTGCCAACTTTGCATGTCTCACAGTCGGCACTCTTGAGAATGGAAGAAATTAAAAGAGTATGCGCATTTGGCTTACCTATAGAAGGGTTGAAATTCCCAGAGAAATGGGATTCGACAACATGCCAAACGTCAATCACCAGCCATCATAGGCCCCCTAATCCTAATCTCAAGATTTCTACAGCCCCCAAGGAAAGCTAAGTCTCGGGAACATGATAATAATATCACTGGGGATCGGTTTACCACTCCACGCCCAACGATCTCCGGCGAATCTCAGTCGCATTACCCTCATGTCCACAATGCTCACCAAGTTACTTCCAGCTAAGCACTCTCATGGTTTCACCTTGCGGGAGAGGGGACATAATATTGAATTGCCGAACTTTCACACATTGCTCCATAAAAGATCCTTTGTCATTCGATCACTATATAAATACAGAAAATTGTAACTTTTTCAGTAGATCAATATATCAGTTCTGCTAGATTTTCCCAAAAGTTACGGATCTGTATTCTGAACTAATTAACCATAATTTTTCATTAAGTTGTCATTCAGACCCTGTTTTACATTGTTCGTGACCTTTATTATATTGCTGTGTGCATTGTTGTAAAGTGTGGGCGTCTGACTCATGGTAATAAAAGAATACTTACTTACTTACTTAAGTTGCAACAGCTGATGGTAGATTACTGTAGCAGTTTTTTCAGTTTATTTGGTTTATTTAAATGCAGTATCATGTTGCAGTAGATACTGCCATCAGTTAGCTGTTCTCTGGGTCTGCATAGTTTCCACTGAACTTCCTACAGACAGTAGTTGGCAGCATGCTGGAATTGCCAGAAGTTTTGAGGATGCTTAAATGAGTCAGCCTTCAAGCTAAGTCAGCTAGCCTGTCTTGATAAATACTTCAAATCACAGGTGTTGGTTTAAATCTTTCTGACAACCCACTGTTCACAAATAAATTACCATTTAAGCCAACCCAATAGATTTTCACCTACAGTTGAAAGATGATACGTTCAAAACGCCAGGTTGCTGCTGCAACAAAGACAAGAAAGGATGACAGCTGAGTGAAGCATTTGCACTATAATATTATTGTTATTTTATTGTTATTATTATTATTTATTATTATCATTATTATTTAGCAACTTCTTTTGCACCAGTTCTAATGCACTAGGAATCAGTAGTTGGAACACTAAACCCAGGCTGTAATCAAATCAATACTCAGAAGGTAAGTCTACAGAGACAGACAGACAGCCTGTGGTGTATAAGCCAGCTGAAAGAGATAAGTCTTGAGCCCGTATCCCTTAAAAGGTCTGAGCAAAACAAACAGATGTGGGAAGAGAATTTAAAAATTTAGGGCCATCGTGCAGGCTGGAGCAATCTTCAGTAGCTGGAGCAATCTTCAGTAGCTGGAGCAATCTTCAGTAGCTGGAGCAATCTTCAGTAGCTGGAGCAGTCTTCAGTAGCTGGAGCAGTCTTCAGTAGCTGGAGCAGTCTTCAGTAGCTGGAGCAATCTTCAGTAGCTGGAGCAGTCTTCAGTAGCTGGAGCAATCTTCAGTAGCTGGAGCAATCTTCAGTAGCTGGAGCAATCTTCAGTAGCTGGAGCAATCTTCAGTAGCTGGAGCAGTCTTCAGTAGCTGGAGCAGTCTTCAGTAGCTGGAGCAGTCTTCAGTAGCTGGAGCAGTCTTCAGTAGCTGGAGCAGTCTTCAGTAGCTGGAGCAGTCTTCAGTAGCTGGAGCAGTCTTCAGTAGCTGGAGCAGTCTTCAGTAGCTGGAGCAATCTTCAGTAGCTGGAGCAATCTTCAGTAGCTGGAGCAATCTTCAGTAGCTGGAGCAATCTTCAGTAGCTGGAGCAATCTTCAGTAGCTGGAGCAATCTTCAGTAGCTGGAGCAGTCTTCAGTAGCTGGAGCAGTCTTCAGTAGCTGGAGCAGTCTTCAGTAGCTGGAGCAGTCTTCAGTAGCTGGAGCAGTCTTCAGTAGCTGGAGCAGTCTTCAGTAGCTGGAGCAATCTTCAGTAGCTGGAGCAATCTTCAGTAGCTGGAGCAATCTTCAGTAGCTGGAGCAATCTTCAGTAGCTGGAGCAGTCTTCAGTAGCTGGAGCAGTCTTCAGTAGCTGGAGCAGTCTTCAGTAGCTGGAGCAGTCTTCAGTAGCTGGAGCAGTCTTCAGTAGCTGGAGCAGTCTTCAGTAGCTGGAGCAGTCTTCAGTAGCTGGAGCAATCTTCAGTAGCTGGAGCAATCTTCAGTAGCTGGAGCAATCTTCAGTAGCTGGAGCAATCTTCAGTAGCTGGAGCAATCTTCAGTAGCTGGAGCAATCTTCAGTAGCTGGAGCAGTCTTCAGTAGCTGGAGCAGTCTTCAGTAGCTGGAGCAGTCTTCAGTAGCTGGAGCAGTCTTCAGTAGCTGGAGCAGTCTTCAGTAGCTGGAGCAGTCTTCAGTAGCTGGAGCAATCTTCAGTAGCTGGAGCAATCTTCAGTAGCTGGAGCAATCTTCAGTAGCTGGAGCAATCTTCAGTAGCTGGAGCAATCTTCAGTAGCTGGAGCAATCTTCAGTAGCTGGAGCAATCTTCAGTAGCTGGAGCAATCTTCAGTAGCTGGAGCAATCTTCAGTAGCTGGAGCAATCTTCAGTAGCTGGAGCAATCTTCAGTAGCTGGAGCAATCTTCAGTAGCTGGAGCAATCTTCAGTAGCTGGAGCAATCTTCAGTAGCTGGAGCAGTCTTCAGTAGCTGGAGCAATCTTCAGTAGCTGGAGCAATCTTCAGTAGCTGGAGCAATCTTCAGTAGCTGGAGCAATCTTCAGTAGCTGGAGCAATCTTCAGTAGCTAGCCTTTCTGTGGTGGACAGCTGAAACCACTGTGAAGACTATCTTTCTGTTGCATCACCAGATCATTGGCTTTCTGTTAAAAGATTGCATATAACTCTGGGCCTGACATGGGCTTAAGTGATGACATTGTTGTTGGAGAATGTTATAGTACTTAATGAACTATTATGTGTAGAATAACTGAGGCATGCAGAAATATGCTGTAGGCCAAAAGTAGTCTGTTTACATTAGTCCTGACTATAACTGGCATTTATAGGTGATATTTACAAACACGAAATACTTTTTGCATATGTAAATAATAGATTTTAAAATAATTCTCAATTATGAGTCAAACTGTGTCATCATATTTTCAGTTCTTCATGACATAACAGGAACTATGTTCAATTCAAAGTTCATGGAAGAACTGTTCAAGCCCCAGGATCTGTACTCCAAGAAGGCGCTTCGTGCTGTCTTTGACCGACTTGCTCATTCTTCCATCATGAGACTTAACACGGCTAGTATGGACAAGGTATGTAGTCTTGCAGCGTCAGGCAGTAATCTGTTGTTTGTTTATTAATTCTGGTTAGTCTTAGCTGAGATAGTTTAGCTGTTGATTTGTTTCACTGTTTGGCACATCCACAAAAGTACACGAAGCAAAGCTTTTCCTATAATATTAATGAATTTATAGTGAGTTGTGCAAAGACTTTGATTAAGAAAATGACTAACTGTATTGTTAAAACTGAGCTAAAATATTTTAAAACCCCTCACCTAGTACTAAGCTAAATGTTTCATTTTTGTTAGGACTGTTTATCTTTTGTTTTTATTGCTGCATCAAAGTGAAAAGTTAAAAAAATTAATATGTGAACATTATACAGATATGTGTATAATTATGATATGTGATATGCGTGTGTGCGTTTCAGCATGTGACTGCTGACTCATTAGTCAGTGTGTTTTTCTTTGATTTTGTTCAGTTTTCGGGCGTTTTAAGTTCTCTCTTTGGATATTTACTCCGTCTGCATAACCACTGTGGTCCAGTCCAGAAGCTTTGCCTACGTTGGTCCCACTTGCTGGAATCGTCTCTCTTGAGAATTACGACTTGAGCTCCTTTCTCTCCCTCCTGTTAGTATTCCGAAGGCGCCTGAAGACTGTACTGTTCAACAGTGATTTTACTTTTTCGGGTCAGAAGCACCTCTGTTGAGTTTATCCTCTAAGAGGCACTTTATAAATCTCAAAATTACAATTACAATACAAATCTATGATTATTTTATGTGAAAGGTCTATGATCCATATTCTGTTTTTCAGTATATTTGTATTAGTCAATTAATGTAGCACCTTTTAAGTACCTCACAAAAACATTACAGTGATTTTTGTCTTACCACAGCAAAAATCCACCAAGAATTATTCACTGAAAGGTCGATGATGTGATAACTTGCCCTTCAAGTGATACACATTTTGTTAAAGAGTTGGGCTGTATAATAAGTAAGAGAAAATGAAATCAGAATGAAAAGCCAGTGTTAACAGTTGTGATGACCACTTTCCAACTGTTTTCTGATAATATTAGCCACTGATTCTAGCGTTTTTGGTGTTGCTCTTGTGATGTTAGAGCTCTGATTGTACACAGCTGCAAATCCTTGATACATTACTGTATGTAATGTTACATTTGCAGTTGTATGATCTGATGACAATGGCTGTCAAGTATCAGGTCTCACTTTGTAAGAGACCACAGGATATTCTTCTAGTCACTCTGAATCACCTGGATGTCATTCGCACATTTGTTGAGGGGTCACCCTTGGCTGGTAATCTAGTCGAGAATGTGTACAGATTGCTGAAACGGGTTTGTATTTTGCCTTCATTTAATCGGCCATGAGTTGGACCCTGTAAATAATCTAGTTCTTGGTTAGTTTTCATTTTCGACTGCTGACTCCAGACTTCAGAACTCTTTCATTTTTGCTATGCAGAGTCTGAGTGATCACAGCTGAAGACTTCTTTTTTCAGAATGTTACTCCTATGTTATGACTAGACATCCCTAGCATTAGGCATGCACACTGACTTAACCATCACTTCATGAATTTATAATTACATTATATTCAAATTTGCATTATTTTTATTTTACAGTTTTATAATTTAATTAATTTACTGAAAAATATCAGTTGTACTGGATGTTAAAAATTTCTTATCAAATTTTATTCCCCCATTTTTCTGCGATTAATCAGAATTTCTAATTGATGGCCACCTTTACTTAATACAGTTTCATTTTTACTCTACTACAGTAACATAGCATTACAATATCTCTACATGTGAATCCATTTGTGTTTTGTTTTAAATTACACAGCACAATCTATCTAGTCAGGCTAGTGCTTGTATGACAGTTACTGCTGCTTCTTTCTAGCATTATGGCGTCTTAAGTCCTGGAGCGTTCATGCTTATCCGACAGACCCTCTTGGGGTTCTTTCAAGACATTCATATTCGAGTAAGCCTTCTCTTTCGTGAACACACATATTTGCTTAGCGAGAGTGCATTCTGATGCACTTTACTAGATTTGTTGTGAAGGGGTGTTTTAATTCAGATAACTCTGTAAATCTAATTGGAAAAATAGGTTGTTTATTATGTGTCATCGATCTTCAGAATACATCCCTTGATTTGCAGACTTTTATGCCTACTTGTCTTCTGAGCGCTTTTCTCTTGAGTTAGTATCTGCAACTTTGTGAAGGTTTCTTAAGCATGGGCACAATTACAACGGGCTGTATGTGAATTTGATTGATATTTCAGACTTAAGAAACACAAGGTGTTGTGAAGTGTGATATGTGTTAGGACTGTTGTGGTTTTGCGTCTTCATCTGCATAGTATTTATTCATTACCTGATGGATATGCGTTAGGTGTCCATCTTTCTAAGGGACAAAGTCCAGACTAATGCGGGGAAATTTGTTATACCCACCAGTGGCCAGCTGCCGTTTGGCATCGAGATACCTGGTAAAATCAGGTGAGAATGATCTGGAATTGTATCATTTGCGATGCTTTACCATCAAGAAAGCATTGTTTCAATGTGATGAGTCTTGCTAGTACATTAACTTACCTTTATTTTACTTAGATAAATTCATTCTGAAAAACCATCACCATCAGCATCATCATCATTAATTGATATTGTCCAGACTTGTTCAACAGTTTTACTTAAAGCGACCATCGACTGATGCCTTGTGTATCATGATAACAGCGGTGTAGAAATAATTAAATCAGATTAGAATAGATCATCATCATCTAGTCATTACAATAGCCATTTCTCAATGATGGGTGCAAATGAATGATCTCCATTCATTTAAGTTTTTTGCTGAATCTAATGCTTTTATCTTGCTTAGTCCAGAAAAAAGTAGAAACTACTCAGGTACATGGTCCAAGTTTGAAAAATACAGGTGCGGCCAAAGCAATCAATCAGCAGGAACCTCTTTTGTTGTGAGGCTACTGGAGTCACTCTCTGCTTCTCTTTCTATAAAATCTTGGATGCAATGCCTTGTTTCTGATCAGTTCAGTGGACAGTCTGTTCATATGATCTAACCATTGGCATCTTCTTTGAGCAAGTCTTCATCCAGTAGAATTGCATTCACATTTAATTTAAATTAATACACCAATTATCTTCTATCTTCTTATATTTAACTGTTAACTTTCCTACTCGATTTTGAACATGTTCTACATTGAAAACGTGTTTCCCTTAGTTCTTTTAATTGGAAACTAGTTACTTTGTTCACTTTGATGTTAATCCAGGTCGTACAGCTCAAAAGGAGAGAAACTGAGCACTGTTGATTTCAGCTGTGGTAGCAGCTACACCATCGGAACAAAAGAGGGCTCCTTGGAATTGGTTGGGGATCGCGTGACCTCACTCGGAACTAATATGTGAGCATAGTGCCTTAACTGGAATTTTTATGATTAAATGTAAAAGTGAAATTAAAATAATTGCTATTGTGAGGCTGGAGTTGAAAATCAGATACTGGCTTTGGTGGACATTATATACAAAGCATTTGGAGACAAAAGATATAAATATAATGTATAAATGTATAAATATAAGGTACATATATGGTAGGCCTACACACATACATAGTCAGTCTAGTTGCTGATCACTATGTTCGGCTGCCCATGAAGATTTAAGGATTCCTTGCACCTGCACATCAATACAAGCTCATCGAGCCTTGTGCATCAGACCTTTCTCTTGAAACAATCTTTCATTAAATATATGTACTTTTCCAACTGATCACTTTGATAGCTATGTAAGCAGTGCTTTTGGGAAGTGTAGAATTGTGCTATATAAATCATTTTGTTTTGTTACATTACATACATATAAACAAACATACTGATACATACATACATAGTGTGCATACATTCATTCATAAATGCATATTTATGTCTAAATAAATACATTTATGAATTTTTTAATTTCATATTTATAGAAACTGTAGTTCTAAATATCTTTGTGGTTTCAAGACCAAAGCTAAGGTTAGGGAAGGAAAATGTAGGTAAACGTGACCGTACCTGAGCGAACCCACACGATGTTGGAAAAATCAATATGCAAGAAATCGATTACGAAGGACGTCATACATAAAATAAATCTGTACATAACTTTCACGGAGGCATACAATATATCATTTATATGGTCTCATGTTAAACTTCACGATACATAACTAATTTTGCACGTAAACATTTAATTTGGACCATAAATCTAAATATTAGGTAAGGTTTTATTTGCAATTTTTCTAACATTTTCATATGGAGATGTTCGTAGTAAATAGTTGTAACTTTTTACTATTTAAAATGAAAACCAGGTTTCCACCAAAATATTCTACACTTAAGCTCAATCCAATGCAATATTAAACCAGTTTTCAAATTTTTCTTTGTGAGGGTTTTCTCAGGCTCGGTCTCATCTATGTATGTATATACCAGTACATACATAACATAATACACTTCATATAGTGGACGACTGTCTCACAAATCTAAACAGGTGCATTTTGAGGCAGTTTTAAATTATTATCTGAACATAATCATAAATTACTCTTATTATATGACTCTATCAACATAATCATGAGATGCATGATCTGATGGGGGTTGAAGGCCTCCCATACCCATATTATCTTATACCTCCAAAAGCGAAATTGGAGACCCTGCAAGCGTCTGAAGTCTAATCTTATCAACTTTGACCTCTGCCTCTAGGTACAGTGCAGTTCGTCCTTCTGAGACAAGTGTCAGTCATTTTGGAGCTTCCACATCAAGCTATTCTGACCAGGTAAAACAACTTTGGTAGATTAGCGATTTTTGTGATACCATTGTTATGTTGCCTGCTATGGATTTATAAGACTACATCTGATACCCCGCTGTTTTCTCGTGGTCACTAAATGAGTATGAACACAATATGGGATGTAAACAAAGATTTACTGTTGTTTTTTTGCTGGGGTCATGTTTGCGTCTTAACTAAATGATTGACCTTGGGGCCATGATGCTCAGGAGTTTTGATAAAGGAGTGTAAATTATGCATGTATAGTGTTTTGACCTAAGCTTGCTATGGAACAGTGAGCTATGCCAGTGCCAATTATTTGCTGTTTCAATTTGTGTTTGGGTGTCTGAAGATAAAAATTGCTATTCGATAGGATGACATGTCAAGAGTGTGCTGAACTGTCTGATGAGACGTTGTGGAGTTTTGCCTTAAACTTAAGGACAGTTGGTGTTGGGACTATGTTCACAGAACGTAAATCATTTGCAGGACTTGAGCACGCCAGATCCACGAGCCAAGGCACAGCTGGATCTGCTCTCAAAGTTGATTGGATCTAAGGACGCAAAGAAGGGCTCTCATCCAGAGTTCAAGCTGAATCTCTTCAGCACTGATGAAGAGGATGAACAGTAAGACAGAATTATTTACCGTGCATGGTTCCGAATGAACTTAATGCTGAAATTTAAGCTAAGTTAAACTCTTGCTTAGATGTTGCTTTTCCAAAACAAATTACTGTATATATGGCTACTCAAAGCTGCACGAGAAGAATATCCATTCTGTTCATAATTAGTTGAGGATTAGAAATGGGCTCCAAGAACAATTACAGCCTTTTTGACACTGATGGATGTACATTATTACATAGTTGAAAATTGTAATTTGAAATTTGTATAGCACCTCTTCAAAATGTTTAGTACACCTACTGAATTATTTGATAACTTATTTTAATCACTTATCATGCATGCAGTCAGTAAATCTGACTTGAGTTGCAACAGAACATTGTGTATTTATGTATGTATGTGTGTGTATATATGTATGACACTTAATATAGCACCTTTTAAGTACCTCACAAAATCATTGCACCATGACAGTCTAACTGATCTAAACAAGTACAGTGGACTCAAATTAACGGTAGTTGGTGAGAGTTATCCCTTGTAACTTCTTGTGAATCTATAAATCACCTTTACATGTTATTTGCAACTACGATAAACTTTCAGTTTTACATCTTGTATTTGTATTGGCTGCAGTCAACTGGCTACTACTTGAATAAAACCCAGTCTGTGGGATTATAAGAATTCATTACACTGCAAGTACACTTTCTGCATCCTAATAATTGAGTTAATATGTGGAAGACATTTTAGACACAGGAGATTTTATGTACATTCATATAGTTTCTGGAACATTCTTCATTTAATTGAGATTTTGCAGTATTCTTGTAATGTTACAGTACTAATTTGTACAAATCACTGGTGAGGCCACAGTAGGGAATCCATATCTAAGACATAACTTAGAACAAATGGAGAATGTGTAGAGAAGAGCTACCAAAATGATTCAGACTTACAAGGACATGAGCTATAAAAAAAGGTTTAAAAGGCAAGGGTTAACAACACCAGAGAGAAGGATGAGCAGAGGAGACCTAATCGTAGTCCATAGGATTAATTATCACTGGAAAGGATGCAATGGAGAGTGCAAGGTTCTTTATAATAGCACCAAACAAGGCAACTTGAAGACACAGATATAAATTATTTAAGAAACCAAAAGAAGTTATGGCAGAAATTCTTCAACGTAAGAATTACAGATGTGGAATGGCTATGAACGGTATGATACAGTGGAGTTCCATTTATGTACGACCTGTTTACCCGCAAATCTGCTTAATGTGCGGTTGTGGTGTGCAACACGATGCGTTAACACACATTACAGGTACTTGCTGTGTAGCACTACATGGCAGAATTCTTTGTAAAATCAATACAAACGCTGCATACTAATATACTAATCGATTAATCTCATTGTCATTATTTTAGACAGCCTGTATCAGTGCCTTCACATCAGACAGCCTATGTCTATGAACTTTCTTACTACCGGTATACAAAGACTTACATAAATCACACACTGCTGTATTTCAGCATGGCACGCTTAAACCACAGTTTAATAACACATAAGTGTGGTGAATTTGCCTCCCAACGACTGCACGTAGAGAGTCTGCACTGTATTACTGTCTCAACAGAATCTATCGCAGTTTTAAGATCAAGCTAAGGAGGATTGGTTGTTAAGCATTTCTGATTAATTTGCAATGGTTTTGACAGATTATATGCATTTCTTCTGAACCATGTAAAACCCTTATTATGTTACGTTTATGTTAATCATTTCAGGCAAACAATGTCTTTGACACCAAATGTTGCCGAAGCACATGGATGTAGTGTTATCACTATTGATGCTTCAAAAGTAAGTTAAGCAAAGCTAAATTAATCTTGACAAATTAAGTCATGTGAATTTAAGATTTGTACATAGATTACTTATTTAGCTATGTGGGGTGTGTGATATTCTATTAGCTAACATGCTGGACTCTCACCTGAGAGGTTGGGGGGGGGGTTCAAATATGACAAGAAAGAAAGACATTCCAAGTTTTCTGTTGCTCTAGTGGCCCCTTGTGAACTCAGTTATCAAACAAGTACACTGCCAGTTGGAAGATCAGGTGGCAAGAGAGCACTGGCCACCTGCCATCACGTGCCAAGGCTAAGAAAATGAAGTCGCTAACACTTCCTACCCATGGCTGCCTCTTGTGGCTGGCTTAAGGGACTATTCTTATTCAAGAAATATGCCTGTCATTAACTTTGCAACACACTGTAATAAGGGATTTAGAGTTACAGTTCTCTTAAATGCACAAAATGTTTGAAAGCCATTGTCTATTGGAGGACTACTTCAAGGTCCTTCCCCAATTAACCAGCGTTCTTTGTTTAACAAGTCAAGAACTCAGTTGATCAATCACTGTGTCTCACCAAATGTGTACATTTTATTAATTAGAACAGACATGATGATAGTATCTGATGCCAGTCTTACCACTGGGATCAGTATTCTGCTAGCTTTGATGAATGTTCTGCACAGCTGAAGGCATTTCTCATTTAATTTATTGGTGCAATTGCAGAAGAAGCAAAGTGCAGAATTGAGTCGCATCATGGGCGACTTGGACATTGAATCTACTGGAGATGCAGGGTACACAGATGACCTCTTGGACTTGATGGACAGTGCAAAATGAAGTTTCTACATTTTGAAAATGTTGTAAATAGTAAAGGATTGCATTTCACAACTAATTTTGGTGCAGTTAAAATACAACTTTGATCAGAACTTCACTTTTCAATCTTGAAGATCTCAGTTCATTAGTACAGTAACCAGTTTGATACAGTTGCCAGCTTTTATACACCGTGAACATTTTGAGTATTCACATCGTTTGATGATATGCTTGTTTCAGGTTTGTTTGGTTTATCACGGATGCATCTAGTTTAAGTGAGGATATCTGACCCTGCAACAATGTCTTTGCTTCACTGTAGGAGAATATATGTAATATATTTGTGTGCTGACTTATGAGCTGGATTTTGAACACATCACATTTCCCATATTTAGGCTGCAGTGTTCACTGCAACATAATGTACATAATACATATTCATATTTTTAGATCTGGTAACAGACATGGTTCCATTATGCTTTAGTCTTCTACATGTAATATTTGCAATAAGTGCAATAAATAATTATATAATAAATAAATAATTATATAATAAATAATTATATAATGACAAAATTTATCTAGTGCCCCTATAGAATCTAACCACTGAATGTAATGCTGAGTAGCAGTAATACTGGTACATGTTAAGGGAGTTTAAATAACAGTGTCTACAGCAAAATATACTCTTGAATGGTAATTTGGTGTAACACATTTTGCACTTATTCTGGTGAATTGGCAAAGCAAAGGGCTGTTGAATTCTATTATTTAATTATTATTTTATTATTTACATATCCATTAAAATAAATGTAATTTACTGTTTGTCAAAATATTATTTAAATATTCTGGAAAAAGTAAGACGTTTATTTTAAAAGCCATTAACTGAATAAATGCTTTTATTATGCTGATGTAACGGTATTTGCAATATGGGTAAATGATGATCCAAAGTACATGTATTTCTATTACAGAGTAGCAAACAATTCTCATTTATTTTAAGTGTTCTGTCTCAGTTGGCAAGCTTACTACTAAGAATTTCACGCCATGTGCGTCTGTTTTGGGCATTTATATCTTGCACAAAGCATTTTCTTAAAAACTTTTTGTGCCAACACAAGCTGTTATTTACTATTTCTCCCAGTCCAGAAATAACATGATGTTACAACTTTATTTACCAAATCCTGCTATGGTACATGAACATTAATAAGCTTAACACTCCTTTGTAATTTTGCATGACAGTGGAATTTTGTAGTAATTATTATTTAATGTTTCAGGCAATTTATTATAAATGGTGTCGACTTTTTGTTACTAGAAGTCCGCCTTGAGCAAAACTGATAATGACGCTGACTGGGAAACTGGAGTGGTGGCTTGTTTTAATGTTGTCTAGAGTGTTCATTATGAAGTTCACCAAACGGCTAGCATGTTTCTTGCTTCCTCTCTGTACACGTCTGGGATAACCCCAATGGGTGACGGTATCATGCTTACAGTGCTTTTGCCGAAAAGCTGCTTTTCATAGTCAATAAGCTGGCGGAAGAAGCCGGGGTTTGGACGTATGATTGAACGACGTGCCTTAACCAGCGCATAAGCATCTTTAAGACTCATTCGTTCATGCTTCATCAAGTAGGCAATGCAGATGCTGGATGATCTGCTGACCCCAGCCATGCAATGGACCAGTGTGCGCCCACCAACGTCCCTGTTCATCTTGATCCGATCGGCACATCGATCGAAGTAAAGATTGATGCGTGATGAAGGATTATCATCGATGCTGACCTTCATTGTTTCCACTTTGGGGATTTTGACGTTGGGCATTTCGATGGTGCAGTTGATGACAAGGTTGATGTGATTGTTTCGTACTTTGTCCGGAGTGACCGCAGCTGCAGCACTGATGTACAGGTGGTCATTGATTTTTGTTATTTGCGAGAACATCTTACATTCTTGACCTACAGTATAAAACTAAAATAAAGGCAAGCTGTAGCGTCAGGTGCTGGTCATTAAAGATGTAAGCATCACTATAGATACACAACGATTTTGCTTAGCAGCGACCATCGACTGATACCCTGAGCATTATTACTGTGGTGCTATAATAGTTTCTGATTATTATAGAGACACGGGAGAAGATGACCTTGAGGCGCATGACTGCATTCCCAAGATGGCAATAAAGAATTAGCTAGCTTCACTGATTCTAAAATATTAGCCTAGTTCATCAGTGTGAGAAACCGGAGACCAAACTATATTCTACACCAGTTAATGTCAAATGTCGTGCTGTGTTCGTTTAAAAAATAAATCACAGAAATGTACTGTTCACGTGAGGCAAAACCATAGATGTCAGCGTTTCTGCCTTCGACACAATTATGAGTGATATAACAACAGAAGGTCCATAAATAAGCTCACATTTTGCGTGTTAGGAAAGTATTAAAATCTCCATGAAATCCAAGATTTTCTGAATTTATTGTCATCAACCGTTCGTTAAAACGCGTCCATAGCAACTCTTCTCACTAGGATGCAATGTCAAGGTGGAATTTATGACGTAAACAAAAGCCCTCTGGAAGCGCCCCCACGTGGCCGATAAGATAGTATATATCAGCGCTCTGGTATATATCATTGGCCGATAACTATGAACTCTGAATTTTTCAGCGCCGAAATATTGAATCGTTAGGATCATAGGACAGATTGGAGAAAACTTGACATAACGAACCCGAGGCTTTGAGACGGCGAGTAAGGTAAGGAGAGGATTCACTACTGTAAAACACGTGGCTTATTTCAGAGATTTGAATCTCGATCTACCACGGTCCGTACACGGGGACCTTAATTGGCGAGGCGCCCATACAAACAGGCAGCGGTGGTGTAATTGTAAACGAACATTTATAAAGCGCCACTTAGGAAACAGTGGCGCTCCCAACTTGAACAAACAAAAAGGATTTCAGACGTTTGCGAGACTTGGTAGGAGAGAGACTAAGTAACTGAAGCCGAAGATCAAGAGGAAGGGAGTTCCAGGTAGAAAGGCCAACAAAGGCAAAGCTCCTGGACTGAGCAGTGGTGAAGGATCTCATCCGATTTATTCATTGAAAAATAATCAGGGTCGAGGTCATACGGTCGCTATAGAAAAACATTTACCTTTAAATATCGTTTCCTGTTTCAAGTGAGCCTATACGCCATACAGGATAGAAAAAGAGTTCCTATTAACCCAATTCCCTAAGAATCATATTTCCGTATTTTTCTTGCGGAGACTTTAAGATGTTTGGTAGCATTTACTCACGTCAAAGGCTATCCTCAACTGCATCCAAAAAATTCGTACTAGGGAATAGCTGTATTGAAAACTTATTGTTGTCAGCGTTACTAAAACTTGATTTGTAGAAGTTTGAAACCTTGCTATTAGTAGTTAATCTGATGTAACTAAATAGAGATAAACGGCTGAGTTAAACAAATCGGTCACTTTTTGGGCTTCACGGTAATTAGTTGCACAAAGAATATTTTCATTCAAAACATGGCCGGCTATTACAAGATAATATCACATGTAGTCTGCAGCATATAGGAATAAAGACACGCCTGTCTATAGTAATGTTAAACGTGGGTAGTATGGTTAATTTATCATTGATAAAATAACTGATAGTTAGGAAATTCAGCTCCCTCGATTATATGCTGCTGTTTAACTTGCGTCTAATTGGTTGATATTCATGTTCGTCTGTTAGGTTTATTCCATTACTGCTCCGCGCATGCTCGGAATATCTTGCTTCTTCTCCTGCACCCGACTTTCCTCAGCCAAGAAATGCCAAGTTCCCCGTCCTTCTTGCACCAAACCCTCACTTTGTCCAGCCATTCCCTAAGTGGTCATCCTGAGTCTTTGGGAGCCCATCATCCCAAAAACGACTAGTCTTATTTGAACGGCTGTGTGCTAGCCGTCCTACGTACATGTCCGAGAAAATTTAGTTTGTAGAATCCGATCTCATATGCCTCAAGCTGACTTGGTTTTCTTCGTTTGATTGAGGATTTGATTTATCAATTTGAAAGTTTATTTCTTTACCAGATGTGACAAATTTCAAGTTTTAAGCTTGAAAGGATCTCTTGTAACAATGTAATGTAATCAAAATGTAATGTAATCAAAAATTTATAAAGCGCCACTTCGAGGTAAACTCATCAGAGGCGCTTCCGGCCCTACAACCCAGAAGAACTGGGAAATAAGAAGGTCTTCAAGCGCTTGCGGAAAAGAGGGGGAGATAGTCTAAGAAGTTCCTGGTGTAGGTCATTAGGAAGCCCATTCCAAAAAGCAGGACCAACCACAGCAAAACTTCTGCGCTGGGGCGTAGCTGTTCGAACCGATGGGGCAAACAAGTCACCCCGTACCGCCGAACGAAGTAGTCTGCGGCCCGGAATGGAGGAGGGCAAAACAGAGCTCCCTAAGATAAAATGGGGTGCAACCTAAGAGGCAATTACGTACAAGAACCAGGATTTTAAATTTTATACGCTCTTGGATAGGCAGCCAGTGAAGCTCCTCTGAAACGTAAGCAGAGATGTGGCCAAACTTAGGGATACCTCCGATCAGACGAGCAGCCACGTGCAAGACAGATTGTAGCTGCGAGATGCAGGAGAGACTCAAGCCAGCAAAGACAGCATTGCCATAGTCAATCCTGGAACAAATAAACGCATGGACCAGAATGGTAGCAGCCTGGGTCGTAAGAGAGTGGCGGATAGTGCACAGTTGACGCAGATGGTAGAAACACGTTTGACAGACATTATTCACTTGCTCCTTCAGAGTAAGTTCCTGACCCAAAATTACTCCTAGATCAAGGACTGAGGAAGAGAATGAGATATCAGGGAAGAGCCTAAGTAATCTCAGCAGATCAATCTTAGCAAGCTGGGCGCGGCTGCCAAACCAGATAAACTGGGTCTTACCAGAGTTCAGGCGCAGACGGTTTGAGTTCAACCAGGCCTCAAGTGCTTCCGACGCCCTAAGCTCTTGATGAACTAAGGCGACAGATTCACCCGCTGGGCCATGAATATATGCCTGGGTGTCATCAGCATACTGGTGAGACACTACCCTGGTTGGAGACAGAATAAAGCTGAGGTCAGCCGTGTATAGAATAAAAAGTAAGGGAGCTAAGACAGAGTCCTGAGGGAGAACCAAGGAGACCGAGGACCAACCAGAACGTGTTGAACCAAAGATCACAGATTGAGAGTGGCCAGACAGGAATGAACGGAGCCATGAAAGAGCAGGGCCGACGAGTCCAAAGGACATTTCCAGCTTCCCCAGAAGGATACTGTGGTCGACAGTGTCAAAAGATGACATCATCATATGACAGTGTCATAACAATATTACAGTAGTCTCATTTTCACTGAAAGGAAAAAAATACAATATAACAATTGCCAGAATTAAGGCCATCTTCATACCAGCATTTCTCTTAGAAAGCCAAAGGAGGAGGAGGAGGAAAAAGTGAAGAGCAGACCCTTAAGCTAGCCCCACTATGCAGCCAAAGTTTAAACAACTTCATTTTCATAGCCATGGAATATGAGGGTGAGTGACCAGTCCCCTACCTCACCGTTTGACCTTTCCACTGACTGTACAGTCAGTGTACTCATTTTATAGCAGAGCTCACTTGGTGGCACAATTGGAACAGATCCAGAGCAGGATATTTGAACCCTCGACCTCTATGCTTACAGTCCCGCATGCTATTCACTAGAATATCGTGAGAGCCTTCTCTTAATGGAGCAACACCATTCTTAATTATTCTGTAATTAAAGGCTTGGAGCATGCAGCTGTTGATGCATTTAACGAGGCTCAGAACGTAATGATGTTTGATTAATCATAAATGTATGAACTGCAGCTGCTTAAAATCTTTCCAAGAAGAAAATGCCTGGGAGTGGAAGAACTAATCGCACAAGACGCCACAGACAGCATGAACCTGAAGACATCAGTGGAAGCAGAACTGACGGTGACCCCAAAATTATCAAACTCAAGAAATGGCTGATGCAGAATGGTTTTGACAAGCGATCGTGCCATCTCAAAGTTCACACATTTGATGGTAATGTTTTTGTTTGGTGGCAAACACCTCTCCGGATGTTATAATTTCTTGTCATATTTTTTACATAAATTGCTGTTTTTAACAGCTGAATAATCAGTTTTGGCATGTGATTTTTAATTTTCTGGATAATTTGTCTTTCTCTACTGCTGAGATAAGTTTTATTTATTTATTTATTGTTTGTTGTTTTGCTTGTTTATTTCTTGTTTGTACTGACTTATGCCCCGTTCGTGTTGAGGGCATTGGGACATGTGTTTCTGACTTCATAATCTGTCAGGTTTCTCAACCACAGTCTTTTAATTAATGATTTTAGCTCCACATTAACATTGGTTGGCACTCTGTTAGTTGTCTGCATTCATCAGTCACCCATGAACTGAAGAACTGCTCTTTTCTTATTAGGTCATGCAGTTTTACTTGCTGTGCTAATTTGTTCTTGTGTTTTCAAATGTGGCTCTGATTATGGCTGTCCCGTTATGGTGCTTATTTTATATTGTATATTATACCTGTTACTTCTTCATGCCAACATTTGGTATAGACAGGTTTGTTGTTGATTCACATGTGCATAGTTGCAGTTTGTTCTGTTTTTGAACATGGCTTAGGGCCATTCACTCTTCCGTGGTTCTTGGTGCTGCATTTTCATTTCAGTTCTATGAGCTGCTGCTATGTGATACCAGTAACATTTTTTCCATCCTTTGCTTAATGCAAATTCATGTAGAACATCTTTGACTGCCTATTTATAAACTGTCTGGCAGTCGTATTAAAGACTATGTTGTGATGAGGTTGTATTTTAATGAGGTTATTTTCTAAAGCTGAACTAATTTAGGATTCATGTACCCAATTACATTATATATATATGGTTCAATGGTTGATATATATATATATATATGTATGTATGTATATTTATATGTATATATGTGTATATATATATATATCAGCTTGTGCTATAATAAAGCTTGTTATAAGGAGAGTTTATGCATAGTCACATAACAGAAAATATAAGGCACCCTTGAAATAAATGCCTTGCTGTTGAACTGCACGGTTTAATTGTCTTCTTTACATTACATTACAGACATTTGCATATGACTTGGCTTTAGGGCTACATTCTTTTCTGATCTGAAGTCATAACAAAAGTTATTCTTATGTGCCATAATGGCCTTCTTCTGACTTGTTAAAACAGACTGTTACCTCTTTTAGTAAATCAGGTAATGTCTTGAATGAATTTAATTTATAGAAACCGGTCGTGGGCTGATGGCTCTGAAGACATTCAAGCCGGGAGATATCCTTTTATCTGTGCCAGAATGTCTTCTTATTACAACAAGTACGGTCCTTAAGAGTTATCTTGCACCGACGATACGGAGGTGGGTAGTTCTATGTACTTTTCAATTGTTTTGTGTGTTCCACGTATATTTACTAAACCTGTTCGTGTTTGAATTGATGTTGTGGATTTAGTCAGTTATAATAGCCTATTTAAAGTTATTGCTGATAATTAAGATGGAGCGTGTTATGAAGTCATACTTCCAGTTATTGAATATCGTTTTGTTCATAGCCTTCGTGTGGCTCAGACATTTTTGGCAATTGGTTGAACCTTTTTCTGAACACTGACGTTTTGCCTCTTCCGTTACGAAACAAAGCAAGAAAAACTGAAATGTGAAAAAACATGAAATATATTGATTTCATGTATTCAGGAGGTGAATGTAGCATGCTGTCTTTTTGTTTTGAAGTTTTTCTGTTAGTCGTCTTTCCCCGGTGGAAGCCATTTGCAGCTTTCTGATTTGTGAGCTTCACAGAGGTGAACAGTCAGCCTGGTTTGACTACATAGATATTCTCCCCCAATCCTATTCGCTGCCTGTGTATTGGAACCAAGAGGAACGCTTACTTCTGCCAAATTCTGTGTATGCCAAAGCGGAAGAACAGCTGAATTTATTAAAAAAGTCATATCAGAAGTTGATGAGTTTCTTCTCGCACTTGGAATCAGAGTTGCCCTGTCTCCATGGTGCTTTTGATTATGAGAAATTTTGTTGGGCTTGGTCGACAGTCAACACTCGTTGCGTGTATTTGGAGCGGCCAAGTCAGCCAGAATTCAATGGTGAAGCAGATCGTTGTGCACTGGTGCCGTTCTTAGATTTCTTCAATCATTCCCCCAGTGCTCAGGTATTTTATTCCCTCGTTATTTTATGTATATGTAGACTTTTTATAAAATGTTTCCAGAACTTCTCCAAGATGCACAGTAAATGGCTAGCCGACATATCTTAAAATATTAGGGTACAGTAATTGGCTAGCCAATATATCTTTAAAGGTTATGTGAAAAGTAAATGGCTAGCCAACATATCTTAAAATTTTACAGTTAACTGAAATTATTTGTGATTGTCGTCAAGAGGAATGGTACCATAGATACAGTGAGAATTTGTTTGAAAAGGATAAACTTGAGTTTGAATGAACATGACTGTGTTGGTTTGATGCAACCTAGATCAAGAGAATTCTAGAGAAATTTAAAACACAAATTTAAAAAATTCTATTGTAGAAACTTTTTGTAACTTTAATAATGTTTATTTCTTCATCAATATATCAAATACCATTTCCAAACTTCTGAAGGTCAGCAGTAGAATGAGTGGTTTATTAGAATGCTTGTGCAAACTGTAGAAAATGACTCTATAACACAAATTATTGGATATACTGGTAAAATCTTAAATGAGCCTGAGACGGTAGTATCTATTATTTTATTTATTTTTACAAATTATGGCATTTAATGTTATTGTTGTTGCTAGATGAAGGCAATGTTTGATGAAAAAGAGCGTGCATACAAAATACAAACAATGTCTCGAGTGTCAAAGTATTCTGAGGTATTCATAAACTATGGTCCCCACGACAATGCCAAGCTTATTCTCGAATATGGATTCGCAGTGCCTCGTAATCCGCATGAATGTGTTGGATTTACTATTGGTGAGACTCTTGTTTGTATTTAATTATACTGTTTGACTTTAAACTTCAGCAGTTCCAGTGATTTACTGCTGCATGCAATCTTCTGCAAACCTTGTCAGTGGTGTGTTTAGTAAGGGGACGTGGGATATGCATACCGCCATATCTTAGACTATGATTGCTGTAATGATAAAACTAACTTTTCCATCTACGTTATTTCTGCATGAGGATTTCCAAATGCAATTTAAAGTAACAATTCACATGCATCAGTTGATGTGATATTTTGTATTTGGTTTATTACAATGACCTAACGACTGCACGAGGGACCATCTGCACTCTGTCCTATTTTGCTGATTTCCCAAAGATGCCCCTGTAACTGCTGCTTTGAATTAAGGATGTACCTTAAGAGTTAAGACCAATAATGTAGTTTATATTTCCTGAATTCCTGTGAATAAATTAGCATCAATATAAATAAGGTTTCAGTCATATTATTAAAATTTTATTAGACTTGCACATATATAATAAATATGTATTAATTTTCTTCAACAGGGGAACTTCTGGCTGTTTGTTCTGATTTGTCACCCGATACTGATCTGGCTACTAAAGCAGCATTTCTTAATAAATTCCAACTTACAAGGTACTGGTTGTGTTTGCTGTTGCTTAACATGATTAATGTTTGTATAAAATTTGTTGCAGATAAGTTAAGTGTTTTTAGGCCAAATTTGAGGGTAAAATGGTTGCTGTATCTTCATCGTTTTGAATTCAATTTGCATTAGGTGTGAAAGCCTTAACTATTTTTGGTTGCCTTGTTGTTCCATGTGAAATAAACCAAAACAATTTGACACCACACCATCTCTTATCTTTTCTAAACTTTTCCCAAGTAATCCTCACTAAAACATAGTGAAAGGTGAAATAAATTTTTACCATAATGTGTTGTTTTGGACTGAGATATGATTTTTGAAGTTTTGGATGGAAGCACAACACTCAAGAAAATGAACGCAGTGTTATGAATAGCTGTAACTCTGGAACTAAAAGAATAGGATTCTTGACATTTTTATACTGAGTCAGTTTCTCTTGTGGTGTTTGATAAAATTGACAAGAAAAAATATAAAAAAATAGCAAACCTTGCTGCGAGTGCCAGTTTTATGATGTATGACAGTGTTCTGTACATGGATAGTGAAGATTTTAAATGAAGTTTTATTTTATTCAAACTCGGTCTCCTGCAGCACTGAATGAATACAAGTTAAGGCTTTGTCACTTTTAAAACTGACAGCCACAACATGAAGGTAGAAAAAGTAAATATCATAAGCAGTGATACTTGTTAAAATATGACAAACTATCATATCTAGATGTACAAATATGGAACTAAAGTTAGGAACATTTGGTGGTATAACAGCAAATTCAGAAAACATTTTATATCTAACTTGTTTGTTAAAGCAAGTGCAAATTTTGTGTTGCTTATAGTGAAACTTAAAAAGTGCAGAATGCAACACAAAATGCACAGAAAAAAAATAGTCAGAGATTAGATGAAAAACTGAATCTTTAGTTTGGAACAAATATATGTATAGCAGTTTTATAGAACATTTACAATATTTAAAAGTATTTTACTTTTAAATACCAAAAGAGGATTATTTAAGGAAAAAATTGAGAAAGATCCAAGATAGTGTGGTGTATGGCTGTAGTTGTTTTGACAATTTGGAATTTACACCACTAAGCATGTGGAATTTCGTAACCTGTTCTGATTCAGTAAGTTGTTATAAAGCAAAGCATATATTACAAAATGATGAAAGTGCTTGTCTGTCCTGCTTATATATTGCATGAAAATATTTATCAATTATTGGCTTAGTAACTAAACAGACTAGTTTCTGTACAATACTGGATTTAATGAATTAAGAAACTGGATAGATGTATTAGCTGAAAAGTAGAGAATTCATGATAGAAAAGTATAGGGTAAGTCTCTCATGTACCGTGGTGGGATGTAGGGGAGACACTACTTTGATCCTGATCAAGAAAGACTACATTTCTTCAAAGTCTTGATCCTGATAAAGCAAAGGCTGAATTTCAAAGTCAGAGTACTCATGGCCAGTGGATCTCTAGTCGTACTGTTTACCTCTCAGCTAGAGTGAGTATCTTATTACTACATGTAACCAGCACTGAAGACCTTTGAAGGTAAACAGTGACTTGTTTTATAGTAGCCTGGCAAGATGGTTGTATGTGAGCCATATTTTTGGCAAGAAGATGTTTGAATGTGTTGGTGGTAATTGACAATTCTGGTTCAGCTGTTTGAAGTTTTTTCCGTGTGCACTAAATTGAATTACAGAATTTAGTTAAGAAAAGTTCTTGCGTTGATGTTTAAACATGTATTTTGTTTGGTCATTACTTTGCTCTAATTAGTGGTCTGTCATGTTCTGCGGACGGTTTGTCCTGGAATCTTTTGGCTGCAGTTCGAGTACTCACTGCAACAAATGTAGATAAAGAGTAGGTCTACACAGATTGAATTATTCAAATGAAATTATGTAAGCTGAAATTGTTTGAGTTACTGCTGTAAATTAATGTGGTAATTGCTGTCATTGTAAATTTACCATGAGCAGTACTTGTTTTTAAAATATTTTTATGCATTGTTTTTAACGTTTTGTTGCCTTAACTAGAAATTTATTTTCTTCACCTGGCTGTTGTGTTCCTTGGGCTAATGATAACTCAATGAATTCGGTGTTTATTAAATTGCTGGGTGATTAGTTAATATAGAATCACTGGTTTATTGTTACTGTGTTACTCATACCAGCAGAGTTGGTAATTGTGTTATTATAGTAGACATAGTTTCATTTGTTAATCAAACCACATCTGTGCACAGATCCAATTCTTGTCAATATTTCTGAAAGCTGTGTCATTTATCAAGTCAGGTCATTTTGCCATTGTTGCAGATATCATTTCACGAGCATATATCTAGTGCTTCTGTAAGGTTCATATGCAGGGAACCATAGTGTGATGTGTGGGGTCAGTGGGTGAACTTACTGGTACCCCTTCCAGGTTCGGACTCTCTCTAACCTCAGGTTTTGCATCCAGGATGCTCTTGCTTATTGAACTAGCCTGTTCTTCATATACGGGAGATGGTGTACAATTAACCTCGTGTCTTTTATGCGAATTTTATTTTGAAACGAATGTTTTACTAATTATATTTAATTCTCTTGTATTAATCTGTAACTCGTATTGCATTTCAGGTGTCTTATGAACATCTATCTCAATGAGGAAACCGTTTTTGGGGAAGACAAAATGTCCACTGCACTATTTAGAGCCCTACTTCACAATTTTCTGTTGACCTTACCGGATGTCACAGAATTGGTGAGTGGCAGTTTTCAATGAGTTGAAAGTTCATTCTGCAAGTTATTGAGACCAACTTTGGCCATTTATCGCCTGCTTAATTTAAATTGTGCCAATTAAAATCTAATGTGCAATATCAGGCTTCTATTTTTGTCTTTGTGACTGAAGTCTTTCTGGAAAAGTGTGGTACCATTGATTGTTGAGGATCGGTAGTTTTTGTTTTAACCTGACTTCTGATTTCTCTGACCTATCAGATTTTGACCAGGCTTCTCCAACAAATTGCAATTTTGACTAAGGTTTCACTTGAAGTGATCATAGATTGATGCCTTGTGCAATTTGACAATGGCAATAAATTATTGAAGTCATGAGATTGGATATATTAGAATTTTGTTAGAACGTTACTGATATGAGAAATGTTACAGTTTTAGTTTCTTTTTTCTAGCATTCCAAGGCTACCTACCACCAGAAGTTGGCAGTTGATCTATGCTGTCATTATCGGAGTTTGCTAAACTGCAGTCTCAGTTACCTGACTTAAGTAGATCTGATGTACAGTGAATTTGTTGATAACAGTGTATCAAAATATCAGTAGTTATGCTGATATGCTTTCAATGGCTTCAAATTTTTTTACATGTTGTTGGTTTTGGGTTGGCACGTTAAGTAGAAATCATTTAGCAGAAATCATGCATAAATTATCAATTCGTGATGTTTTAAAGGCAAGAGAACACCCAGTAGCCTTGCTGAGTGTCTTTATTGCATTATGCCTATGCTTAATTCCAATTCTTTCACCGCCCTATCTTCATTCAGAAGAACGTCGTCCACAATTTTTTTCACTCCCATGCGAACAACATAAATAGGTGTTATGAAGAAATCTGCCCATAATCTCTTATTTCCGTTACACACCTTCAGATCTGTCTATGTTTTTCAACGTGCTGCGTACCTTCAGGCTTATTTCCATTCGTCCATTTAACCACACGTATTAACAATACTGATCACCTTATGTAGCTGCCTGGTTTTCCGTACATGTATATCCTCCCATCTGCGTATCTGTATGGGATCTTTAGGGTCACCTACCCATACGCCTAAGTATTATTTGCTCATTAGTCTAACCATTACAACAGAATAGAAAACTCATGAGATTCGTTCGGTTTCTCTCTTCCACACCGTGGAGGCTGGGCCTCTGTTTGCAATGTTTAGACACAAACTGAGTAAGTTTCCATGTTGCGGGTGTCGAGTTTGCGTTGATCGTACGGCCCGCTGTCCAAAAGATTCGTTCTGGAAAATGTGACAGACTGAAGCATGTCTTCTTCAGAAGTTCAGTAGGCTATTCCTAAACATTGCAGATAAAACCAACTATTACTCGCTGCTGCTGACCACAGTATATCCTGACATTCTGTGTCAGATGACTAGCAGTTAAGAGATTTATGGCAGACATTTTTCTGCAAGGACATCATACACTTTAGTTTAGCATTTATAAAGTTTAAACTGTAAAAACATTGTTGACAAGACGGTGTGCAGTGACAGATGAGGCTAGCTGTTCAGAATAAACAACTGACCCCAATATGCTGCAGTTTTTAAATAAACTTAGGCCTAAACCTATAAAATTAAAAATGGATAATGCTCAGCTTGATATGTAGCAAAATGGTGCTTCTGACGTCATTTCTGACTCATTTTTGAATAGGCATATTTGTGGTATGGAAAACAGAATGGATTGCAACATTTGTACAAACTGTAAATATGGTAGGCCTACTTCAATGACCGCTGGGTGACGAATGCTGTATCCTGTACAGCGAATCTGCGGACGTTGGAGGCATTTGGACGCGACGCGGTTTAGGCCTACAGTCATCCGAGGCTGTGTCATTCGGTTGGCGTTATCATGTGCTGCGAACCCTTCATCAGGCTGTTGTCAGTCCTTAACTTCAGGTGAAGCATGCAACAAAAACTTAACCTGCCATCGGTGTATCACCAACGGGACTTCGTTGGTTTAGTTCCACGTATGTTCGAGTGCCTGTGAGTGGAATCTTCTGCTTTCTGAGCATGTTAAACGTAAATTTCCCAGCGTCACATAAGATGCGTTAGGGAGACCAGCTTATTTGCTGGCGCTATATCAAATCATATTCGTAGGTACAGGTTGTTGGGTCAGTGTCGGGTGTAAGTCAGCATCCGGGGATGGTCAGGCCGGTGGAGGATGAGACGGGGAATGCAACGTGGTTCAGCATTATTCGTATGCGAATGAACTTTTCATTTGTTTGAAACTATTACACAATTTAGGAGGTCGAGAGACTCTTAGAAGGCGCTATGTAAATGCCTCCTTGCTTGCCTGACTGCATGCCTGACTGACTGACTGGCTAATGTAATATTTAATTAATTTGTGGAATTAGATCCTCCGATTAACACAGTTACAATCAACTTTGCATGAAAAATTAGCTAGTCTTTCGAAAATGAGGCATGGCAATATATACCGCGTAACAGCGAACATATTTTGAAACGTAGGGTCTGCAAGCGCCAAACAATAGGTGTAGATTCTCTAATCGAAGAAAACTAACGCCATAGGTCTATCAAATGATTGATGATCAAACAGACACGCCTGGGCTGTTATTATATTATGCATAGCAATGTGGGAGCTGTGAAATTATTGGGAAAGCCCTGCGCTCCTGTATATGTGTATTTGCTCGCTATTTTGCTTGTGCGTTACATACTTTTTAAACAGTCTACTATAAGATCTGAATCACCAACGTTGAGACTGGACCCTACAATATATAAGGCATAATGCAAGATCACCTTTTCATTATTTGTCAGTTTTCTCGGTTCGAAACTTATCTTATTTGCAGTGACGGATTTAGCTATAGACGTGGGGGTGGTTCGCCTCCCGCGCCCCTCTTGGTTATTTGCCGGCGCCCCTCAGACCAGACCTGTGCTTGCTGGACTGGCCAAAATGTGGCGCCCTCTGGAAATGCTCTTCCCCCACGCAAATAATCCTGGACCCGCCACTGCCTAGTCGTCCACGTTTCTTAATTTACCGGAACTCCAAGATCGTGCTCAAGACTTGGAACTGAGGGTCGAAGACATACGTAGGAATTTGACGTGACCTTACTCTGCTGGTAGATATTCTGAACAGCTCTGAGCCCATGTTTGACTTTATTCTTAACTCAAAATCTCCCTTTTGCCTCACGTTGACCTACTGAGCTAGCTCCTGGCTTATGGCCTGGGCAGCATTGAACAAATTTCATGGTTTTGCCTTGCACATTGCTACAAGAAGGCAATAGCTTCTCAGTGGAAATTCCACGCTTCAGTTGTCCACAGGTAAATTAATTAAATTTACCAAAGCGTTCCTTACTTTGTTCTTGTCGAGGTATGTCACGTTAGCATGCTATTGCTGACGTTGAGGTGTGCTTGCAAGATACGAATGCTCTTCTTTGGCGTTTTAAAATTACTTCGGTCACCTAGATTACCAGACTTGAGTAGGCCTAACTAGGGCTACACGGCGCTGATCTTGATGTAATTTGAGAATACACTTCTGTGGGCGGGTCCATTTTCTCTGTGGTTGATTTTTGCAGACTGCAGACAATACGACATAATATCCGAGATTTTTACGACTCGACGCTTCTGAAAGGTGAGTTTAAGATATAGAAAAGGACCCTCCGTGAGCCTTTGTAGCTTACTCAAGCGTGACCTTCTTCAACGTCAAACGCAAAAGTCACAGCCTATGCATGAGTAGGCCTACTTGTAAAAAAGTACACATATATATACACTCAAACTGGCTCGTATGCTGTATATGTATGTACAGATAATATATCCTATAGACGCGAAGTATTTGGGCCTACATGCATATCGGCCTGCACATGTTTAGTCTGTATTAGGCTAAGAAGCACTAGGAAGTATTTCTTTTCCTCTTAGCTGGTGCTGCAATGCGCTCATTGCAACGCTAGCCTAAATATAGTATTAATATTTTGCTGCATATGTGTGTACAGGTTAATTTTTAAAACTGCTTGTGTAATGTACGGAATGTGCTTTGATTTTAGGCCTAAACGGATTTAAATCGAGCCTTTCAAAGGTACGGATTATCACCAGTGAATCGCACATTCCAACATATCGTCTAATAAGCGACATTTCACTTATCATCGAATGCAAGGCTTTACCACAGTAGTCTAGTTTGAAGTTGAGTCATTGCAGTTTTATGTACAACGATTTGAGGTTCGTCTGTACAGCCAGAATATATGCGGGCCAAACATTTAAGCATAGGATTAATAAAGAAATATTTTAAAATATTGACATCTTAAATCATGATCTTATATATATATATATATATATATATATATATATATATATATATATATATATATATATATATATATATATATATATATATATATATATATATATATATATATATATATATATATATATATATATATATATATATATATATATATATATATATATATATATATATATATATATATATATATATATATAATTCAACACACGTGTAATTCAATAATACATGAATTGGATAGCTTTAATTCATTTATTTGCCGTAATATACAGGGACGTGGCTTTTGTCTGGAAAGTGGATGGACACCAATTTCTTTACCTCGCTTCCCCTCTCACGTAGGCCTAATAATTAATGTTTGACTAATTGTACGAAAAGTCCTGGTGAATGCGAAGCCCAGTCTAAACTTAATGGGCACATTTTATGATGTAAAGATATAAAAATTGGGGTACGGTGTCCCAGTCCAAAATCTGTGGGTACAGATAACCCGTATCCCCAAAAATTACGCCTGTGCTAATATGTGAGCACCATTGCTAGCTGTGCAATGGATGCCTGTCTGTTAGCGTTTGAATGGGAATGTGTAAAGTTGTAATATTAGCAGAGACGTAGGCCTAACTGCTGTTTTAAATCATATTTGTTTTCTTCCAGAGCCATGGAAAACTTCACGATCAGCGTTTCTTTTTCGGATCATGGGCAATCACTGTCTGATGAAAACTCTTTACCCTCTTCTTCGTTATTTACGTCAGAAACTTCTGCAGCTTCATCCGTGAATTTACTTACTTTTTCTTCCTCCCCACCCTCCCCTGTCTCTACCTCTGCAGTAACAACAGTGTTGTCCGGTCCGTCAGATAATTCATCCAGTCTTAATCTTCCAGTTACAGACAATGGTTCCAATTGGAATTTTTCTACACCAAACAACTTCTCGATGGGAACTGCTACGCTAAAAGGGGAAAAAGGATTTCCAGCTGGTGGAATTGCAGGTATTATTAAAATAATATTAACAGTATTAACAAAATAGCTTCAGTGTGTTTGTTTCCACAGCCAAATATGATTTATATTTAGCGTACAATTTTTAGACTTTTTTACATATATATTAGTTTATGAACATTTCTAAGCAGATTTTAAGAACCTCTTAAAGGCGCCAAAATGTGGTTATCTTACATAGCTAAACTGAGTTAAACAGTTTCGTCTGAAAATCTGAAAATTGTCTAAACTGAAAATGTTTCATGAGCTATTTCTGGCTGTAGATTTCTTATTTTGAGTAAAATACTAGCCAGCGGTGATGATCAATATCAGAAGACTTTAAATGATTATTAAAAGTTTCTCATAAGAAACACTTGATATGGATAGTGTCGCTTTTAGGTTCGTATTAACTCCTCTAATCTAATCTAAAGACTTCTAATATTAAGACTTTTATAGCGCCGTTGATTTATGTTGTCACCAGCGTGCATTTTCTGAAGCTGCTTATTTTGAAAACTACTGCAGGTATTGTCGTTGGTGGCTTCGTGTTCCTAGTAATCGTCGTCATGGTCGTTGTCTATCTTTGTCGAAGCCGAAGCAAAAGGTATACCTAGTTGTATCTAATATTATAATTTAACCCTATAGGCCTACAGAATTTATTCAAAGTAGGCCTTCATTCGTGGTTGTTACGAGTGGTTTTCAGTTGGTATACTGCCAGTGTCTTTACGACCAAGTTTTACTTTCGCAAATAGTTTTTGAAAGAGTGGAAAGCCATCTAATTAAAGCCGCCCATGCGTCGAGTTGGACAATCGACACCAGTAGATAAAGTCAGCTGTTCCCCACCTACGCGTCACCCAAACGAGTCTTTTCCCACTGCATCAGGCTTTGCACTGACTAAATCTTTTGGAGGTTTAGACCCAGGTCCTTCAGCTGCCTGGCTTGCTATACTAACACTATATATATATATTATTCGTGTGGTATGTATCTAAATATAAATAAGCTGAACGATACATTTATCTGAATTTCTCTAAATTTAAATAAACTGGAATCCTAGTCGTATTTCTTATAGGGCCCGCTGTTCTACATTGCATTATTTTTGATATGATAACCTTTACGTGCACAGGTTACTTATTAAAAGATTACTTACGTACTTGTTACCTTATACAGCTACGTCTATGAAGCAATGCGATTAGTATATGGATATATATCCATGGAATATCATGCAAGCCATCTGGGCAAACTCAGCTGGTCATCCTTTCGGGTTTGGTGTATGATAACCGAAGGAAGTTGGCAGGTTAAAGGGCATCCTATACTTGGATTGCTGTGGTCGTGTTTGCAATTCAATCAAAAAGTCCTTAAATCCCGAAACTGAGCTGCTAAGGAGTGCCTATACGTTCAAACAAACAAAACGTATTGTCTCCGCCGTATCTTATGTCTACATCTTTCACAACTCAGCGTTTGAACAAATATTTAATCTCCCAAATCTGGTTTTTCGAGGTAACAAGCAAACGTATCAGCAAGAGACACAGCTCATGTCTAGGTTTCGTAAGGAAGGCACAGGTACATGTAGCAGTAGGAGACATTGCTGATATCTAGGTTTCTTAATAGCTGCAATACAATGCTTAACAGCATTTATTTGTTCATCTTAGCGCGCAATGAAGATGATCAGATTAGGTAATCAGTTGGACGGTGATCAACTGACGAACGATCTCTTGTGATCACATGTCGGATGATCAGTTAATGGTCGATGATGAGACGGCTGGTAACAAAATATTTTATAAGCTATGCAGGTGTTGTGTTGTAGGTCGGAGAAATTGAAGAACAGCTTCAAGATAAACAATCGACAGAAATACGAAATAAATCAAATTCCGCTCAAGGCTTCGTCGGCAAAGAAGGTCTACAATGTCAACGAGTGCAGCAATTCGACGCGAATTAATGGTGGTCCAAGTCCACATGGAAACGAGGAAGAGGTTTCAAACGGTTCTAAATCAGCGACCGACAATTCAGAAGTTCCTCCTCCGGTTCCACGTCGGGATCCAACCCTTGGAAAAGACTCTAGTACTCAGCAACTACCGCCTCAACCAGACAGTACGATGGCCTGTGTCAATCAGGTCTCTGAACCATCATTTTGCATAGAGGCAAGGGAAGAGAGGGACTCGTTGGAATGTTTCCCTGATGAACTACCTCCACCCCCACCGCGTGACTCCATCTGTGTACTTGATTCGTGAGATCGGCGATCAACTATTGGAACTAATCGATAACCGTCGATGCTTGCAGATTCAGATTTGCGATCATGTACACAGCCATTTGGCGAATGCTTGTAGACTTAACGGTTCGCCTGGGTAAATCTGCTTCGGCCAGTTCGCTTTTAAGTGGCTTTTGATGCGGCGCTTGAGAATTAGGCAGATCGAGTAGATAAAAAGTTACCTAATCGTCAACATCAAATCCATTGCTATAACCAACGTGAAAGAATATCCGGTGCAGCTTATGGTCTGGATTAGACTTTTCACTTGCCATATCGATTTCATTCTATCCACATACACGTCATCTCTTCAATCTGACGATGCAATAACCTAGTTTTAAGCAATTTGCTGGCTTAGGTGACTGCTTGACACGACCCTCATTCCTTATGACGCTTAAAAAACTGATGCTACACACTTAGGATTTCCAGTAGCACTTTAAAAGTTTGAATTTAAGATTATGATTACGTACAGGACCACACGGATGCCCTTGCGGAGAAGCCGTTCAAAATGGCCTCTATATATATAGTATTTGCGCATAATTATAAGACGACAACGCAGGAAGTAAGTGTTGCAAAAGATAACTTGTTGACGCTCTGTTACTACCATCTACGTTGCTATATTTAAGAGGGAGAACGCTGTTGTAAAGGTAGGACTGGCTAGAGTTAGTTCCTCCGCTTGCGTGCTTATAAAATAGCATCTGCTGCTTCGAAACCATGCAATTAAGTAGAGGTCAGAGGTTACGGTGTCGTTGACTTATACATATCGATCAGCAGCCGTTCAAGGGGTGTTTCGCCAATGGCTTTCTTGAAGAACATGTTGACGATAGCAGTGGAATTGATAGATCGAAGGCTCGGCAGCATCAGTAGCAGCTTACCGAAGCGTGTTGGTTGATCCGGATAAGTCGATTGAACGTGACGACAGAGCGCCATCTGTGATTGGTCTTGCAGCGAAGCAACGGTCTCCGCATCTCGAAGCACTTTGGTTTCTAACGACCCGGAAGATAGCGCTGCAGTCGAAAAAAGACACATCGATTAAGAAAAAGATTCTGTTATTACTTTCAAGATTTACAGTATAAATGTCTGTATAATAGCATCAACGAAGACAATGTTTTAATATCAAGACAATATTATAATATTATTATAATATATCTTAATAATACTAAGGCAATATCGCTGACTGTTATGCGGTTTATGAAAACGCATGTGACGCCAGGCTTCCTCAGTGTAACAAAATTTTCAGTAGGCCCAATAAGCATGCTAATTTACTAAAGTTGATGTATATATAAATATCTGCACTGCAATAAAGTAAGGATTCAGAAATCAATTTTAAAGGACTGTCTGCTCAGTTTGCTAAGGCCTGGTAATAAGGCCAATGTTTATGTTTCTAAACAAGAAGCTGCCAAACAATAAGTAGGTCAAGCTGAAGGGCAGAGAATGACAATTTCACGTAGTGACAATTTCTGACAAGTGGATGGATTGAGAAATGTGATGCTGGTCTGAAAGCAAGTACATATCTCAAGACACTGTGGTTTTTTATTTAAACGTTTTTATAGAAAAATTGAGCTATTTTATTGCAATCTCCGAGTCCTGACTGCTACTGTATTTTTATTAGTAGGGACTATATGATTTTTAACGAGTGGGTTTCTTCTAATATTTTGAGCAAATGATAAAAGTGCTGATTGGTACTTAACTTTGAAATAATATTTTCATAAGCGATTTATCTTTAACTTGGAGGGGCAGGCGTACGATACGGGAGGCTGGAGAATTTGCGACAGTCGGCGATATAAAGCATGTGCGTAAAAACGAATTTCTGTGACATGGGCATACTCGACAGGCGTCCCGCGTGATAGGTAGCTCGTAGTATACATGACAGACCTGTGAGTGGTAACTAGTAGTATACGAACGAACTTCGTGTTGTAGAATACGCAAGAAACTATCGAACATTTGGTATTACGGGTACTCTGAGTCTAACCGCAATATGCTCAAAATACGACGATACCTGTTTTAAAGATGACGATTCCTTTTAGACAGGCAAATTCTGTCTGGTCAATCGACATGTCACGAAATTTTCCGACTATATCCTGCAGAGTTCGTAGGTCATTCATCCACGCGGCCACATCAACACCAGTTGCAGCAGCCGACGGCGTCTTCCTTTTTTTGTCCATCACTAGCAGCTGCAGTCTTGTCGAATCAGAAGATGAACAGTTCGGAACAGCTTTAACAGATTCGTTCGTTAAAATTATATTCAACAGCAGCTAAAAGATGTATATTATCCTCTTTTATCAATTTTACATGCAATTTTGTCTCCCTTAAATCGATTTTTCATCCCTCTGAATTTCTATGAAACCATGCATTTCCATCTATATAAATATAATATATATTATTGACGATAAGGATACCTAATGAAAACATAGCACCACCGTTCTTCGACCAGCACTACATCTTGTACCAAGTCATCGCCTCTCTCTGTCTTATATGTGTATGTATTGTTGCATGCTGGAAAACGGTTAGGCTCGTAGGGGTATAGGCCGAACCAGCACACAACGTTCGTTGGTTTAAAACTCTGTATTCTCGAACAATCGACGGCAGCATCAGACAGTAACAACGTCAACTCAACGAACTTCAACGAATCTCAAAGAAAACCTCAGAACCGACTCAGAACCAACGAACTTCTTCCAACACGGCAGCATCAGACAAAGAATTTTCCACAACAGTATAAGCTCTCTCTTTTATGCCTTCTTCTCAACCAACGAGACAACCACTCCTTTAACCATTCCTTCAAACACTCCTTCCAACACAGGTGCATGCGCACGTGTTCCTAACAGAATGTTGCATGGGCACGTATCACCTTCTGACTTAACCTCACCTGCCTTCCACACGTGCCCTCGCAACAGTATATATACTGTATGTATGTATATATATATATATTTATTATATATATTATATCCCTCTCTCCGTCTGCTCATTTTGTCCATCCATCCATCCCTCCATCAATTCAAATCACGCACCTGTGGCAGATGGTGAGCCTGGTGGGCGACTGGCGTTGGCGGCTGCCTCAAGCGGCACATGAAACTGGGCTGCGCCGAGTAGGAAGAGCTCCGTCCACCCGTCCTCGAGCAGCGCCACCTGGTCGCTGAAAGGGAGACGGACGAACGCAGGAACGTTCTTGGCCCACTTGATCGTCATGAAGAGAAGGCGTGCAGCGGCCTCACACACCAACTCAGCATCGGCCGCTGGCGTCACACACGATGCCACACACGGCATCTCGTGAACGTACTACAGTAAATAGCATTACAATCAATTAATCAATAGCATTACAATCAATCAATAACATTGCAATCAATCAATAACATTACAATTCACCATTCAATCAAAGTTTACTCAAAGTTTGTATCTATTTAGTCCATAATATTCTGTGCCAGATGAGCGCTTGCCATGTAGGGCATGGTGGCCTTTTGGAGAGAGTGCTCGGCTTGTAACGCAGAGAGTACGGGTTCGAAACTCCCCTGAGACGGTTACTGTGTAGGAACCTTGAGCAAGTCCTTCACTCACAATTACTCGGCGCCATCGCTTGATGCTAAGTCATTAGATAGTGGCGCCTAATAAAATAATAATAATGTAGCGCATGTCGAGTTATGTGTAGGCCTATACTGATCTTGTGCATGTCCTTTACGCATAAATTGCTCCTCACCATCGATTGATGCTTAGTCATTCGACAGTAGCGCTTAATAGATACAGGAAAAAATAATAAATAACAATAATTATCCATTGATCTTCCCATCTCTCCATCCAGATCCGTGCGTCCGTAGCCTACCCACTCAGACCCAGTATACCCGAGTGTTTTACCCCATGGGTTTAATCGATGAAACCAAACCTTCACAGACCGACTCTCACCTCAATGTGGTTAAGGGTGAATTATTGAGTAAGGGAATGTCTGCTGAGGTCATGTCATCAGCGGTGAAAGTATTAACCTAGGGCGTTACGCTGGGCGGAAGGACTCAGCAGGAGCTCCAAACAGTTGGCCAACGTCAGTAGCTACCTCACCGTAGGATACCCAAGCCAGTCCCAAACCTGGATAGAGGATGGTCGGAAGGATGTGTGCAGATACGTCGCCATTAAAGAAAAGAAGACGACAGAAACCCGTGACATTTGGCAATCATGAAACTTGACCCTGGCAGCGAGCGACAGAAAATGGTGGAGGGATTCGATTAAATGGGTATTGGACACATATGGACTTTAAGCTCATGGAAAGAGATGGTAATGAATCTATAATTATTAATTCATACCCAATCTCTACATTCTAATCGTAAGCATAAACTCAAGATTTTTACACCGCCATAAAGAAAGAGGAGTCCCTGGAACCAGCCTATTCACAGACGCTCAGTCAAATCAAAATCGATATAGGCAGGTAAATACAGATTCGGTTCAATGTCTGTACGTTGCTACGTCCGCTCACTAAGATCCAATGGTCACGGGAGGTATGATTTTCATTGTGACCAATAACATTCGTACAAAATAGATGACTAGATAGAGTATTACAGACACATTGGGGTATTTCTACTCAGGCGTCTTCCACTGCTACATTTTTTCAATCCACCTTGTCACCTTGTGCCGTCGGTTCCTGGAACCCTAGCGACCGCCATGACCAGCCTTCTCCACTCTCCTCTGTCCATTGCCACATCTCTCAGCTGCGCAAGATTCATCGCCGTCCTTCTCTGCACCTCCTCCATCCATCTAGTTCTCGGTCGTCCTCTTCTCCTCGTCCCCTCTCCACATGCCAACATCATCGCTTTCTCCAGTCCATCAGCGCGCATCACATGTCCAAAGTACATCATCTTCTGCCTTCTGGCTCTTTGATTCAAAGTCAGATCACCTCTCAGATCACCAATCTCCTGCAGTACTGACTCATTTGTTTTCTTTTCCCTCCACGATATCCTCAGGAGTTTCCTCCATATCCACCCAGCACCAAACCAATACCACCCATTTAAAAATCAGTTTAAAGATGCAGCCAAATGATTTGCACTTTAAAAAGTCGGCTTGTCATTTGAGATTTATTTTTTATTGTAGAATGACAGATTTAGTCTTATATTGTTGCGGTTTAATTACATGCGATGAAATTGTTCAAGGGTGTCTCTCAGATGTCTAAGAGGCGGTTACAAGCTGAGATGTCGATAAGACATTTCAATAACTGTATTTAGGTCTAAGCTTTATTCGAGAACGGCTTAACGACAGACAACTTCATTTCAGTTAATAAAAATGCCACCGCTAGCTTTTATATGATGTTATACCGGTTAAGCTGTAAAGCTGTGAACGCTTAACAAACGCAAGTAACATTGCTTACCTAGATAAAACTGGTCATGCTTGATGATTGTGCTTGTGAAACGTTCCTAACGCCTCTGAGAGGATCTCTAAAGGCATTATATAAAAGTTCAAATACATACTTGCATGCATACATACATACATGAATACATACATACATGACTACATACATACGTATATATATATTGCTGATCCCGACCATATGTATGCCAAATCACTTGCATATTTCCAATCTCAGTTAAAGTTTATTTGGCATCAATTCGCGAATTTTCTGCTTTCTGGAAATACTGTTGCATATGATGCAAAGCGCATTCAACCATAATGTTCCAAGTTTTTCATATTTATAAAGGAAATATGTGACCGTACCTGAGAAAACCTTCACAAATTCATTCGGAAAAATCATACTGTAATTGCTTATTAATTAGGAGAAAACTGCATGCTTCCATCATAAATAACAAAAGTAAAATAAAAAAGGCGTAGGTAAGTAAGTAATGCATTTGTTAACACGCCATATGTCCATCGACTGAGCGAGGAATCGTAGGAATCGTAGGTCTTCGCGGCTAATTTTTAGAATCCGTGGGTTAAAGTTTACCATAACTATGTCCCGACATACATGTAATTGCTGCGTCTAGGGTTCGTGAATGCTAATGGGTAGGCCATATAGTAAATTGGGGCATATTCATATTTTCTGAAGCTGCCACAAATCAATTCTCCATAAAAACTGCTTAAGATAAATATTTACATGACGTGGTTGTTTTCACAATAATCGATGCACATGACGTCAAATTAGGACACCAAAGGGATGTACTAAATTAAACTTTTTTGCAGGGCATCGTAATAAAATTGAAATAAAAATACCAACCGAAACTATGAATAAGAATCTAAGAAGTTTTGATAGCTAACACAGGAAGGAATCCAAATATGCAAAGTTCTCATTTTGACCATTTTAATGCCTACTTGCAATTAACTTTCCCGACTTTGAGAGGGTTTTCTCAGACATGGTGAGATAAAAACACTGTTAAAATTACTAATTAACTTAATAACGATCCAGGAACCAAACCTTAGACACTGGCTGATAAAGTAAAGCGCTGTATCCGTAAAGCGTCACAGTAGATGGGAAACGTTCGTGTGTCAATTCAGAAATAGGCGACCAGTATTTTGGCACTCTGTTGCTGTCGAATGATGTGGCGCCAGATAGTAGCACAGACGCTGCAGTCACTTGACTGGTTGCTCTTGTTGCTGGATCTGCAGACTTTCTGTCGACTTCGGCCACCTGACGACGAATTGTTGAAAGTCTGGGACCTCTTTCATGCTGAACAGCTGTACATTTTACCAGAGCATTATCATCATCATCATCATCATCATCATCATCATCATCATCATCATCATCATCATCATTATTATCATCATCATCATCATCATTAAGTCTGCATTTCTTAAGCGTCACTGCCTAGTGGCTACGCATCGATCAATGACGCTGAGCAATTGTGAGTGAAGGATTTGCTCAAGGTCCCACAAAAACTCAAGACGTGAGCATTAAAAATAGCAGCATTAACTCAGCAATAAATCTCACTGTACCAGGGCGATTGCTAACGCGCCAGTGTCACCTCACGTTCGGGGTTCGAATCCCGGTGAGTAGTACGAAACTCACAAGTTATCGGTTCTTTGTTGTCGAACAATGTTGCTACCCAGAGACAGAGAGATAGAGAGACAGAATGACAGAGACAGAATAGAGAGACAGAATGACAGAGACAGAGAGATAGAGAGACAAAATGACAGAGACAGAGAGATAGAGAGACAGAATGACAGAGACAGAGAGATAGATAGACAGAATGACAGAGACAGAGAGATAGAGAGACAGAATGAAAGAGACAGAGAGATAGAGAGACAGAATGACAGAGACAGAGAGATAGAGAAACAAAGAGACATAGACAGAGAGACAGAAAGTGAGAGATAGCAGAATCAAAAAGCAACGCCCAAGTTACGAATATCATTAGAGATTCATACACACCCTTAAGAATTCAGATTGTCAACTTACAAAAGAAACCTCAAAATATGGGAAGATTTCAAATGATGACCTTTTGCATGCATGCATGAGTGCGTGCGTGCATTGGCCGAGGTCGCAACTGTACGCAAAGCCCACAGATCGAAGACCTATGGCAGCTGTCAGGCTTTTGTTTCCAAGTGGACGGGGTCAGAGCAGCAAGCACTTTGGACACATACATTGCCATTACTAAGACCTCAAACTGTGTAAGCACGTCTAAGCAAACGAACACTAATACTTTCTGAAAAGACCGTTTCTGTAGAACAAACAGAACCGCGTTAAACCAAGACCCCGACAGCAGTTGGAGGTATATCGCACTCCGCCCGAGTGATTCGCACTTTGGGGAGGATTGTACCATCCACATATATATATATATATGTGCGTGTATATGTGTGTAGCCTAAGCCTATATAGCTGTATCTGTGTATATGTGTGATCTCTTTATATATATAATATATATGTGTGTATGTATATATATATTTGTATGTATGTAGCTTAAGCCTATTTATTTGTATATGTGTATATTTGCGCTCACCTGCTATATACATACATATATATATATATGTGTGTGTGTGTGTGTATTACATGGTGGAATGTGAAGAAACAGAGTATGCATTCGTGTTTGGTGTTTGATTTTGACTTGTAATGTTGCCGTGTTAATTGTCGGCTTCGTTCCTATTCACACGACTATTTATTCAGCTGCATGGCGACGCAATGAGAAAATCCGCTAAGGAAGCGCATTACAGGAGACGCCTGCAGAGATATAGTTATCGTGTAGAGTGGTCAAAGGATTGAGACGGTGTATTGATGTTGGATTTAACCCTTTATAGCCGAGAGTTCACAGCGTAGTGTTGAACCCATCGGAGAGGATTTTGCTCATCAGATTTCGTCGAACTCTGTGAGAATTGTAAGACAAAATGTCGTGAATGGGTATGGGTGCAAATACACGAGTACACGCGCCAGATACTGACAACTAGATGGCAGGATGTGTGGTAGTTGTTTATGTGGTATGGCAGTTTCATTAGTGATATATTCTGTTCGAATATACGCAGCGGACTGTATGTATAAATATAACGAGTAAGGAACAGGTACACACAAGTGAGGAGCAAATTTAAAGTAGAGCTATACGACAGGTTACTCGCACACTCAGTGAATAAGTGTATCAACATTCTTAATCCTTGACATGATGCAGCAGGACTTACATTAAGTCCGAGACTTCTGAGTAATGGAATGGCTTTATTTGATATGTTGATTGTTGAAGGAGGGGCAGGATTGATTGTAAGTGTACCTGTCTAAAGAGATTAAATGTTTGCACGAGTTTTGGAATAGTTTGCGTGAATAGAGAGAGGATCAGCCCAGAGAGACACCCACTTTTAATAGAATAGGTGACTGCGATTTCTGTGAATACATTTGGTATTTGCATAGGCTTAAGCCTTTAACCCACGTACATTTTGACTTTTAGCTGAGATATAATCTACTATAGAGGAAACTTTAAAACATGTTGTGAAAGCATCGCAGCTTGCTTAAAAAAGGTTTATCTGTCCATCACTATTCATAGATCACTAAGAACGACTTCTCCTGAGTCTTTACTCGGAAGTTACCTGACATGCATCAGAGATGATCGCAGACTTTGTGACAACGTGATACGCCTTTATGAACAACATATTTTACTCTGTGCTGTTAGGATTTATCGATAGCAAGTTGCATCGCATAAAAACATGAATTCTCAGGCATGTGAAATACATTTCTTTGCAACATAAGAGGATGATGAAAATAGGATTAATGGGATTCGCCTTTGTTTCAAATTGACTGATGCTTCGTCTTGCCTTCTATGATAACGGCGCTATAAAAGTATGCTACACGTGATTTTGCGTCAGTTTTCAGCTAGTATAAATAAAAAAACAGTCCTATATTATACCCGTATATTTTAAATGAAATTGCAATAAGAAATTTGTATAGCGTCTCTATAACAGAAGCCCTCGCGACCTATAAGGACACAGAAAGGCACGATCACGATTCATATATATTTCAGCTAGCATAAATATAAAATAGGCTTGTTATTCCTGTATATGTGTGTGTGTGTGTGCGTGTGTGTGTGTGTGTGTGTGTGTTGTGTACCTGCTGTAAACCTACCATCTCTGTTCATTCCAGCCTGCAGACATTTGTTGAGTCGACATGCTCTACATTGGTTACGACGCGTCTTGTCCACTGGACACGCTCCCTCATCACGTGACTTGCAGATGTATTGTCGACTCCTTCGAATCGACCTCTACAATTATATCCAGCACATGTAGATTAAATGCCCACGCCGAAATGCAGCGCCAACTAAGATATTCTGCTTAAAACGTTTAAATATTTATCACTACTGATAGATGACTAAGCACGACTTCTTTTGCGCAAGTTCCTTGATATATGCAGCAGCAGTGCTGACCCATGTCTAGAGATAAGATGCTGAACCTTTCTAAGCAACATGCAATATTTGTTACTGCATCGTTCATGTTTAGCTCCAAATTCCTTAACTTGTTCGTCGATGTTTCCCAGGATTTTGTTGACGATAACATTTTTTCTTAAACTGAAAAAAGATTTTATTTTAATTTATACCTGGACAAATATATTTGCTCCATTAATTGTGATTTATAATTTTAAGCAACCACATATTTTATTAGTTTTATATGTTATTTGGATTATGAACTGTGGTTAAGCATAGAATGGGATGCAGCATACTTGAACATATAGTTGCTCTACATACCTTGAAAAAACCGGCACACCTGGAAATAAAAGAAAAGTAATCGTAATCATTAACTTGAAAATCTAAAAAGCGCTACTTAAAAGCTTTCGGAGCAGAGCATCAGCTTATTTACGAGAGCTGCGTCAAATCAAAGGGGCTGTCCAGAGATACCTTACGAAGAACAAGACCGGGAAGGAGACAGCCTGTTTGGATTACCACGTTAAGTAAGTAAGCAATTAAACCAGCACGGTGTACTATACACACGGGATCTTCTTTCATGAGGCCTTTTTCATTCCTCACGAGTAATGTAACTTTCTTAATAAGTACACGAGAATGTGAGCTAAAGAACTCGCTTGTGCCTATACATCAACAACTGCATTTATAAAGCCCTGCATAGATTACCACGTTAAATTACCGCATTAAATTCGATATAATTCGTTCAAGATTGTGATTTTTATACGTAGAAATCTTACAAATGTAACAAATAACTTACAAATGTAAGTATATTATAAACTACAGAATTTTGATTCATACGATTGTAATTGAATAAAAACCTTCAAGGATCTCAAGCCGCATCGATTGAAACTGGTTTACCTATAGAATTTCGAATCGACAACTGCTTACCCGTCGCAGGCGTAGATGCCGTAATGTTTGCCAGACGAGTTATCACGACAGACACTGCAGGGAATATCCGTTAGAATGCGACCTATTATCAGCAATCCAAGTCGAATCAATCGTACTGTAGTTCTTATATATGTATACATATACATACATACATACATACATACATACATACATACATATATATACGGTGTCAAATCCAAAAAGAAACAAAGGAATCTCGAAAAGAAACGTAGGGATATTTAGTACAAAATTTATCATAGTATTATTTTAATAATTTTATTATAGTATTATTTTATCATTTAATTTCATTACATTTAGGTCTATTATATTTAGGCCTACTATGTAATGGAAACGTATAACTAATGGCGCTAAGAAATTGCGCGTAAAGGACTTGCTTCCTAAAGGTCAATAGATATAGGCTTACTGCGTCCACCTCACGCAGTACGGTTTGTCCCTTGTACCACGTGGAACGCAGAGGAGGCGTTCATTTCCTTTTCTTAGGCCCTTGCGCCAACAATGGACGAATCCCAAAGTCCTGGACACGGGTCCAGTGCATCGCAGGACTTACCGTTTACTTCTCAGCTTACGCCCGTTCCAAATTATACTGCTTGGTGACAGAGGCACGCTTGAAAGGAGACAAAGTTGTGGCTACGATATGTTTGTTGTATTTGGTCTGAGAAAAAAGAAAGGCGACTGACTGAATGCAATGTAACGGATATAAAAATTTATATAGCTCTTTAAGAAGGCCGATAGTTCAGATTGGCTCAGTTCACTCAATGGAGGATTGAGATGTGAGGATTAACTACAATGTATCAACTCATCAAACTCAGTTTTTCGTCGGAATGAATGCACTGAACAAACAGATTTTCAATTATTTTCCAGCCTTCACTATATATGGATTAAGGGTCAACGAGAAGGCCATTCATGTCAGCGTTAAATATGCACATAATATATGGAAAGGTAAGGTAGACCCCATCGGCTGCCTCTCTTTCTTGTGGATTGACCTTCTGGATATCGACCTGATTGTGGCTTGGTTTTGGTGTGCCATCGGTTGATGCCTTGTGCATTAGACACCGGCGCATTAGAAGTTACAAATTATTATTATTATTATTATTATTATTCTACTACTACTACTACTACTACTACTACTACTACTACTACTACTACTACTACTACTACTACTACCACCACCACCACTACTACCACTACCACTACTACCACTACTACTATTACTATTACAATAATTAATTATTATTATTGTGTCGACGACACTATGCAAATGATTAAAGTCACGTGGTTTTTACAGTTGTTCAACCATAGAGAAGAATCAGGCGTTTCTGTGTCTTTGGTGCATCATTACACTTGGTCTAACAAGAGGCCACGAGAGGAGAACAAAAGCACCTTATGAGGTTCCGATTCTAAATCAAATAGCAACTGTGTAAATGAACTATATCCCAACGGACACGCGATAGGGCTTTGTACCCGATCCATATTGAAATGCCCCACTGAGAAAAGTGGTGCTCTGAAGAGGCTCGAGGGCCAATGCAGTCGTTTGCGGACCACGCAAGACACTTATCCGCAATTACATCACGTGAAAGGAGAAACAATTCTTGTTGAGTACTGGCCGCGCCTAGCTTAGATATCCTAATTTGCGTAATCGGAAACTTCGGAAATTAACTCCTTTGATGTTACATTCTGTTACGGTAGGATTTTCCCACAGGAAAGTTCGAGTATGCATTATAAGCCATTTTGGCCCACACGCAGAAAATAGATGACTTTGCACGCAGATATAGATCGACTTGCACGCACATCACACATACACGCTATGTTTAAATGACTTGCTGCTATGTACAGTAATGTGCACTATATATGTATGTATGTGTACATGTATGCTGTTTTGGACATGGCACATGCCTAAGACCATTAATTTTGACTCTGCAAATGGCTCTTGCCTGATATCAGGCCATTATAAATGTTGTTGACAGTGGCTATTGTGAAGGAACGGTGGGCTACGCATGTGAAAAATCTCAAGACTTGCATCTCATCTTCCAATTATATACACGCCTTTCTCACACACTTCTTCTATGCATGTCTGTGAATAATGCAGTTAAAGTTTCACTTACCAATTGCAAGATACACCCCGGTATACATTACAGACCGACAATTGTTACCATATATATTCATACCAATATATGGTAATTGTACAGATCATTTGTTTAGCGCCTCGTAAGAACCTATCGCTAGTTAGCTGCACGAGCACGCCAAGGTGCCTTTATGCGTGAGGATGCCGATTCGCGTCCCGGTAGTGGCTTATTTCAGCGATCTTAATCTCGGGCTAGTATGGTCCGTACACCTGGACCCTAAATGGCGTGGCTCCCATTCAAACGGGCAGCGGTTATGAAGGATCTCACCCGATAAATTCATTGAAAAATGACCAGGGTCGAAGCCATACGGTCGTTATAGAAAAACGTACACATTTACATTTATCACAAGCGTTCTACACGTGGCTTTCAGACTAACAGAAAAAGGTGTCTTACAAGTCACATCTTCAGAAGTCTCATGTTATAAACCCCGTACACAGTATAGGGTCAATACCATACCAGACTAGGTAAAAGTCTGGTAAAGTGAAATGCCAACAGGGATTTGAGCAACATTAACAAAATATACATAACTAGTAATGCCTTTAATAAACATAGTGTATCACGATACGTAACTTTTATTGCATGAGTAAAAAGTAAGCCGTGACAGTTCCTTCAACAACCCTCGAGACGGTTAGCCTCGGTATATACTTGACGATGTGTGACCAATTCTCCGCCACTGCCTTGTTTGTGCGTAGTGCCAGTCCCAAGCCTGGATAAAGGAGGAGGGCGACGTCAACGGCCTTAGATGCCTAAGGTGTCGTTAAACTGAGGTACTACAATTTTCCCACTCTCCCTTGCTGTGTGATCATCTCACAAGCAGCATATCATTTTGCCCCGGCGGGGAGTTTAACCGTAGCCTGTGTTTCGATAATCCCTCATGCTAACCGCTAGACTAGAGCTCCACATTTTATACATCAAATAAACTATGCAATATGCTAATATATAGCATCTACAAAGTACTATTTAGTATAATATTCAATGTATATACTCTATATAATAGTTTAATATATAATAATGAACAGAATTGCATTCGTGTAGCCACACAATCATTTCGCCCAAGCTCGGTCCAAGGTTTTTACAAAAGCCGACTTGCTAAATAAGCAATTTAAGTTTTTACACGCTTTCTAGAAATCAAAAATCTCACTTGAGCAAGTCGAGTTTAACGCCAGTTTGTTCATGGCTTATTTCGTCCGATCAGCTCTCCAGTCTAACAGCTTCTCTAGCGCCAACTATATCAATCAATATTCACTCGCGGCAATGGTGAAAAGGCGTTTCTCGTTGTAAAGAATTGTGACAAAGTCTTAGGCTCAGCGTCTTTCTTCGCCTTAGCCCAGTGCATGCGTGAAACCGAACCCGTGACCAGAGACGAGCGTGACTTTGACTTCTATGAGTGACGTCTTCCCAGCTGTGTCCGGACGTTTTGTCAATGTGTCAATAAGACGCCGAAGTTGATTTACTGACTACGAGAAGATGATATATGGCAACGAATCACTCACCTCTAATGAGCACCCATGCCAATCGCTGCTACGCCCCTCTGTTTCGCTTCGTTGATTTCCTTCTGTCCTGTCTTCGTCATGCTTCGGGTCCTCCTCCTCCTCCTTGTCATATTCCTCCTGCTCCTGCTCCTAATCCTCCTCCTTATTCGCCGCTTGATGCCTTGACGCCCCGCGCACCTCAATCTCAACTCCCTAGATAGAGTCATCTCTCTGGAGGTGTTGGGCATTAGCACACCTTTACAGGTGTTGCGATGATTGGCAAATATCGCAGTGGCTACTGTCCTCGTTTGGCAGCAAGCGTCGAGTCTTAACCACCCGGCGTGAGCTCCACAATTAAACCAATTGAAGACAACTATTAGGGGCGCTACCGTAGCCACTATGCCTCCGGCCCTGGCTAGCCCGCGCTCACAGCAGACTCACACGGTGACTTATGAAACCGAACACCGGAGGGGATTCACAATATGTGCCCCAATCAGCGTCAAATACGGCACTCCAAGTCGTCAGCTGACGTGCAGAGGAGGCCCTTGAAGTGGATGTCAATTAGGGCGGTCAGTCGGAAATTCTGTTAGTTGAAAGTGGAGCCATTGTTGACGGCTGTTTGGAAATCGTTTATCGTCGGCTTTTCTAGTTACTTCGCTCGTCCTCTTAAACGCTTAAAATCCTCTGCCTTAAGGCACGTTTTAACTAGTGCAAAGAGGTGAAGGGGAGGAGGAGCAGTAAGAAGACAGGATGGCGAGTCAAAGGAGGAGAAGGAGAAGGACCATGAGCTGAAGGAGGAACTGAATGAGAATTAAGAGGCGGTGGAGACATCTGCAGGAGACTATATCTTATGGCTTGGGGCATGGGCACTGGGACAGATTATGCAGACCTTTAAATGATGACCATGCTATGTTACGCAGGATGTTGCCATATCACTGGGATGCTTCGATCGCCAAATGTAGTCATTAAATTCTTCTACTTGTTGAGGAACTCATTTTTTTATTGCAATTTGAAGTCGGGAATTTTAAGATAGCATTTAGGGAACAGAGAGATACAAAATTCTGGTGTTAGAAACTCGACATCATCGTAACTGTAATCATAATCGGTAAACAAAACTCCTAAAGCGCTACATAAAAGCTAAGCGCAGGGCATGCTGGCTGAAACAACGCATCACTACTTATTTATAGGCCTATATGAGACAGGTCTAAACATAATTTGAAAGCACAGTTAAGTATTGATTGCTATTTGAAAAGCTAAGCCTATTTTAATACTTATGTAGCAGTATTAAATAAAGAGAATATGACGGGTAGAAACCTGTAGACTACACAGACTGACTACATCGATTGATGCCCTGTGCATCATGAAGTCATGAGATTAGATTAGATCAGAAACTGCATAGTTAGAGATTAAGCTTTTGCCACTGGCATAAGCTCCACAAATAATTTTTAATTCAATCGTAATCGTAATTCCAAGATTTCTACAGCACCCAACGAAAGCCACGTCACGGGGACCAGCTTATGAACAGGCGCTCAGTCAAAGCAAAATCGATAGGCAAAAAGGTTCGGTTCCAGGTCAAGATTCAAGAATCAGGCAGAGAGACAGCGTGGCAGCTACGGTGGGTGATACTTGGGATTGGAACAGCCAATCACGATATCAACAACAATATTCTACTATGACTATCAACAATATTCTACTATGAATAAAGTCATGTGCGTCTGAGGTGTGCGACAAATGTAAAATTTTCAGTTAACCTCGGTGCATTTCTGTCCTGCTTTTCTCTAGAATTAGGTCAAGACATAGGTCATGCCCTCGGTCTTATCTCCAGCGATGCAGCACACGTATAATTGGCGCATTTACGTAATCGTTCTCGTTCAGCGGAGCGGAAAGGTCTTTTTAATCCGACGCGTTTGACTAAGCGGAGGTGTTGCTGGGAGTAATGCTTTCATCGCACGACTAATTGCATAGCCACACAAATGGCTTTAGCTGAGAGAGGATTCTCTCTCGACGGAGAATGTGCACCGACGGGTTAATCGTCACGAAGTGTGGGAATTTCGTTTCTGCGTCGGATCTAAGTCGCAACATTGTATGGGAAGAGTCTGTGCACCGTGATTGACTGAGATTCATTGTATACGTGTCATAATTCGAGACCCCATTGAGCAGTTTGTATTTATGGGCGGGGTGCACATGTGGCTTTAGAAAAGCAAGTCAGGATGTCATCAGAGTAGTCGCATAACTCTGGTGTGTATACTTACGTACGGTAAGTCGAGCACCCAACGCCAGTTTCCACGGTTCTTTGATGAACTTTGGGGTTACCTCTTAAGAATCCAAGTAGTGACTGCACTTGTGTATAGGCCTAAACAGCAGCGGGTCTACTGTATGTATTGAACGGATACAAGTGGGGTCATGCGGTGATGGTGAACTGAGGCCAAAGACGGCGGATATTTCGAAGAAGGCCAAAGCCTTTCGTGCTTATTGTCCGCTCGCTATACACGCCGTCTGTGCAAACGGAGTAATTAATTCGCAGTTTTTATTAGGCTACCCTGCGACCAAAATATTTACCTCTCTGACTCACGTAGGATAAAATACATCACGATATGACGAGATTCGCCATATTATGATGCATTTACTTATGTGATATCATGCAGTGCGCTCACGACTTCGTTACATCACACTGTAATGATCATTACACTACATCGCATTGCATTCTATTACTATCAAGGATCTATCTATACTGTATGAGATTACAGCGAATCCCATTAAAATCACAATTAGAGAGCTAATTAACGAAAATGTCCAATTCCATTATAATTTACGGGTCATAGCATTATTGCCGTGGATGCGACGCTGACATGCATACTAGAGCTAAGCAATAGAAAGCACAGTTAGTAACTGAATGTGTGATCATCCACAATATTCTAGGTCACATGGGCCATCCTTTTTGAGGTCCGTATATAAATATACATATCAGTAGGCTAGCAACGTACATTTGGAGGCTAACAAGTGTCATGCCATGTCATTGTAAGTAAGTAAGTAAGTAATGCATTTGTTAACACGCCATATGTCCATCGAATCAGCGATTGCTGTTGTTTTACCAAATCAAAAATTTAAAGCTTCGATTGATGTGCTGCATTGCCATCCGCTTCAGGTACTTCAGGAAAGGGAAATTATCCGTCATAATGCTTCATCAAAGTGTTATGCTTCTTAAAAGGACCTTTTTCTGGAGTCTCTGTAAATAGTTGCATCAGCCGTACCTTCTACAGACAAAGATCAGCCTTTGCTGGCGTCCTTTCTTCAACATAATCAGACCACCGAATCAAGGTCTCAACCTAGAAATCCTATTTTTGTAAAGCAGGTGAATGTCCGAAGAAAACACGATTAATTATTACTGTTTTGTTTTTCATGGTGGCCTATTGGCTGCTTCTGTTTTGTGAGGATTTATGCTAACAAGACACACGCAGAATAAACTGCGGTGGAAACACAGGTGGGGTTGGGACTGCCATTCATTGTCAACCCATCAGTAAAAGGACACACAGAGACAGGCGCACGTAGGGTAACATATAATTATTCAAATATCTTGTTCTCCTTTTGGCCCTCGGTTGATTTATTTGCCCTCTAAATAAGAACTTTTCTGTGGCTTCATACATGCGTCCATACAAATGGATGGCTTGCTGCGTCGCTTAATTGACAACAGTGGCATCTATATGCATCCTTACTCAGTCACGTAGGCAACTCTGGTCATTTTGGCACTTCATTACGTTTGCTGACCGCCCAGCGGAGTCACTCATGCAAGAAATCGCCAACAAAAGTCCATCCCCATCATCCACGCTCCCCTTCATCAGGATTTTCCGGTGCAATGAGTACGTTATGAGGATATCCCTCCTATATGAAAGCTTCAAGGGAACGACACGCGAACGATCCATTTGTAGGCTGTAACAGGTGGTCTTGCTGATCGCGAACGGTTCCCCATTTATACCGACCTATGCTTCTCACCATGCTAATATTTCTACAGGAGTGTAGCTCCCATCGCTGCTTCATGCGTGTCTCACGCAACATTGCGAGTCCTACATATTCGAACATGAAGTGAAGACGTTGTAGGACTCCCACAGGGCATCTACTGCCATATAGGAAGAAGGCAGATCTTGCCTGAGTCTAATGTGCATTGGCTAATTTGTTGCGAGCATTGTTGCGTTGCGTTCCTGGTCAGTTGATGTAGATTCTAAACCTCCCCTACTTCGCGCATTCATCTTCATGAAAAACGCTCTCTTTCTCTGGAGAAAGCAAGCTTAACGCCAATTTCTTTACCCTGCAGAAACCTTGGGCAGATAATCACAAAATCTGTTGAAGATTTCCAGAGACCTTGTAAGACCGTTTTTAGAACGCCGGAGTTGCCAACATCTTCATCATCATCACCATCATCATCATCACCACCACCACTACCATCGTCAATAGCATCATCATAGTCATCGTCATCACTTGCTTTAAGTTGCTTAAATATACTCAAAAGGTCTCAAAAACGACATCGGGGCCCCATCTAGGACCTCGCTGAGTAGTTCACAGCGATAACATGGAACCCCTGGCCGGCATATGAAGGATAAGCTTGCAGTGTTGCTCTTCGGCGATTACTGTGTTTCATTAAATCAGCTCTTATGTAATGTAAATTGCATAATATAAGCAAAATCAGTTTGCAGCTTAATTTGTTTGCGTTGCATGATGAATCGCTTTAGACGACTGGCATGCACTTCAGGCGTCCTTACTCTGTGGGTGCGACCCACAAAGGAGGACAGAGGAATTCACCTGTCGCTGCTTTTATTGATACACTTCTTACTGAACCATCGTCTTCACTTGCTTTAAGTTGCTCAATTGTCCCATGTCACCAGAAGAAATTTTTAATCTGGCACAAAATCATTTCGTGTTACACACAATGCAGGACCTGACGATATAGACCATTGCATTGCGAATTCTGCTATATATGCTGTTGTCGGAAATAGTCAGTTATTCCTTTTCTGCAGGTATTGTTCCATCAGGGATAAGAATTGCTAAAATGGTACCTATATTCAATCCGGAAATAAGTATAAATGCAAAAGAAACTCAGAAACAATTTTCAATGTAATAAGTCCAAATTCGTCGTCATTAATAAATTTTAAAAGTTTATATTTGCAGGCCAGTTAAAATCGATTAATTTAAACTCGTGTCTCATGTTTAAGGCAATGCATAGATACATGTACATATTCTTTGCAAGACTAAATGTTTTTTACAAAACTAAGACAAATCAAAGATATAAAATAATATGCCATCTCAAAAAATCAAACAATGTCATTAAACGTTAGCATTGTCAATCGGTCGTTATTTTGTAACTAAATTTTGATTAGTTCCAATTCTAACTTGATCGGTGGTCGTAGGTGGATTTTGCACAATTCTTTCACCACATCATACAGGTGATTTTTACCTGCCTCAAAATCACTTCCATCGGAATTCATCAGAAATTTGATGAAAAAACTCCTTGTGCTGCGGATTGACATCAAATCGACAATAATGTTTTCTATGCTGAAGAAATCAATCTCTAATATGCAAATTAACTCAAACACTTGCAGCCTGTTGAACTTCACCATATTCCTCAACAGTTCGCAGATTTCTGTGGGGCTCACGTTAGGATATCCCAACCCAAGTGTCGTGAGTAACTTTGCCTGACTCTGGATAAAGATGCACAAGCTCGGACAATGGACGTAGTAAGAGTTACAGTTGACGACTAGAGTTTTCAAAGACAGGTCGGACTTGTTTGCCATGAAAACGAAGTCTTCTTCCGTAAAGGTACAGGCTCTAAGTCGCAAATTTTCCACGGAAGGCAAGGGATACTTGGCTAATGTTCCCGAAAGATTAAAGCAGTCTAATCCAATCTTCTGAAGTTGATGATGGTGGCTCAACAAGCTCGAAATAGCTTGTGCAATACGCTCTCGAACTTCGTCGCTTATGGCTGTTTGCCGTAGATAAATCGAAGACAGATTGGTACATGCCGACAAAACACTCCCCAAGGTATCGACCGCCTCACCTGTCCAAGCATACTTTTCTAAGTCGACATCAACTATAATCTAAACAGAAAAATCGCATGCAGTATACAGGACCGTTTAAAGCAAACGACTCTTAGGAGCAACTTAACTAAAGCAAAATATTCTATATCATTAATTTAATTTACTTTAGTATTGAAAATGATTGAATCCTGCGAGCTTCTTAATAGTCTCTATCTCTACCTTTTGAACGACGACAGTCTATAATTTTATTTCATCAATTTCTTTATGTCAATAAAATATCGAGTCTATGGTCTCTTAACCTTCTTCAGCCATTAATTCGGAAACTGTGTATTTTATATGACTATCAGTCTCCCTTATCAATACGAAACAAAGGCGAGTTGAACTGCGACGAAAGGTGAAGCAGAGAGCCGCAACTGAAGTAAAAACCGAAACTCAGTTTAGACTACTTTTCAAAGTAGTCATTGATCACCAACCTTTGGATCAATATGATCAAGAAGTTTTGGAATCATGCGTGCCATTTTCACGTTACAAAGTCCAATTGTTGCTGGTTTGAAGATCACTGGACAGGCAAATGTTGTGGTTAGCCTCTGTAGTTTTTTCATTGACTTGTACTCCTTGCCGTACAGCCGGATATCTCCTGTTAACTCCTTGGCTTTCATTCTGACGACTTTGTTCTCGTCTGAATGAACAAAATAAAAACACATTTTGTAGAAAATTCGTTTACATCAGTAATATTCCTCCGTCTTATTCATCACCAATTCCTCTCCTATCTCTATTCCTCTCTTCCACTGTCATTCCTAGTTTTCGATATACAAGTTTATATAAACACATCAACTTCTGTCAATCTCTCAGTCTATATTTCAGCCTTGTATATCCTCTAGTTGTTGTCGTCCATGTACTATTATTTTGTTTATAATACTACCTCTTTACATCAGACATAAAACACTGTACACCATATAAAACTAACGCCATTAAAAAAGAAACAGAGTTTTCCGCATTGCAGTTAGGCTACCTGCAGGGATTTTGCTCTTCAGAGGATCCAAGCCTTCACCGTCTGTTTCAGCTTTCAATTTTGTAAATGCTGAAGCCATTTGAGACCAGAAATCTACAACAGTTAGGTAAAATTTACTGTGTTTAAAGTTCATCTTCTCGAAATTTTATGCGCAGAAGAGTGGTTTTTACAGTTGCGGCAATATTTATTTTGTTTTGCAATATTTGACGAGAAGCAATTTTTGTGTGTGATTTAGACTGTGAATTTTGACATCAAGATTGGCAATTCAGTAATCGGCAAAATTTAAAAAGCTTACTACAACATATATGAAGCAGTGTGGTTATAATTCTAGATTATATTTACAAGTAAGCATTCATTTCCCTGTGGCCATATATCAAGACTCGTAGGTCTTAATTTTGTTTAGCGATAGGCTATATAGAAAATGTTATCCTTGTAAAGGGATAACATGAAAAGTAACATATAATAATATGGTAAATTAAATGGCTGCATTTTCCATATACCTTGATATGAGTTACGAAAATTGCTAAGATAGCGAAGGATTTCATCTGTTCCAGCTGAGCCACTTGTCATGAATGGTTTCAGTTTTTGGCAGACTTCGCAGGTCAGGCGGAACCTCGACAGGTACATAGTTTGGCCGTGGTCTACATCGAACCAACTTGGACGAATTTCGTCATATTCTGAAACGAAGCTGACGAGTTGCCAGGCCTGCGACAGTAAGTTGGCATTGATTGCCCGGCCAACTAACCAACACATTCTAGGAGGGATGTGTCGAAGGGTGTGACCCATTCTCTTCACGAGCTCTGCGTTCTCTAGAATTACCGAAAATGCAAGCTCTTCCAGCGAAGCTGGTTTCAGTTGAGCACAGAATAAACAGACTTTCTCTCTCATATTATTGCCAGAGTGAGCTTTGTGACAGCCATATTCTTCCTGAAAGAACGTCAGACTACGATGACACACATGTCTATTGAATATATGTTAAAATGCAAGGAAAATCCTGAGTTTACTCATATCCACATATAATTGGTGTAAGAAACAGTGCCCATCGCAGCGTCACTGTGAATTATAGTTTTGCGCTGTTTGCCTTTAAATCTTACTGGAGTCATATTTCTACTGCACACTAACTAACTTACTTACTAAGGACAACACATTTCTGCTATACATAAATCAGTGGTTTCCAAGTATCTTCAAGTTTTCTGTATATGATAAACTTCAAACGTGACTGTTTGGGAAAATAGTAGGTAAATATCTCGAAAATTGGTAGTTAAGTATCTATGGTACTACAGTGGAGAAGTCTCCAACCAAATAAATTATTGTTCACTCTCATGGAGCAATCAAAACAGACATTTTGATTTCTGATGTTTTTAACGCTTTTATTAAGAATTTATAGATTAAGTAAAATGGTGACCGATTCGCTAAGGCACTTTTTTGGACCTCAGAATTATACAAAAACTTTGCAACAGATGTATGGCAGAAAAAATATTACACATATGTTATGTGATATAACAACCGCGCACTAAGGTCATTCAAGATACTTTGAAGTTGACACTTTCTGAGGCCTTCACAGTAAACTACGTAACACAATTAAAAGTCTCTAACAAAGTTCTGAGGCGATGAACAGTGCATTGTCGGATGCGAAAATTCGCTTGAACCAGTCGAATGTTTTGGCAACGAGTATGGCAAGTCACAAAATTTGCACAACTAGGAGCTATAGCTACGATGTAATATATACAGAAAATATGCGGCGTATGCCAACGCATGTAGCCTATGGACATATTTTGAGGACTAGATTAATACATTACAACACTGTATTTATAGTGCGCTAGTTGCACCTATTGTGACAAACAATGCCTAACGTCGATGCCATGTTTGAACCTATTTCTGAATTAAATCGTGTACTTGAGATAGCCTACATATCATATACTGTGGCAACCATCACACATTTTAGCTGTATGCGATCCAAAACACTGGAGCCTAAATTTAAGCGTAATGATAAACAATAAAAAAATTACTGTTATCTACCTCCTTCTCCAGCCAAACCTCACTGTCGATACAATTATTGGCATTAGACGGATACATTCGTTGCTACTTTTCGTCACACGAAATATAAATCGAACAAAAGCGATTTTCGAAAAGTCGATTACTTCAGAGCACTCGTTGAACTCCAGTGACTTGGCAAGACCTGAATCTGGAAAATGATGAAAACCTTTTCGGTGAGTAGTGCCTTTAAGTATATTATGAGAGAATAAAGAAAAATAACTACTAATACAACGTCGACCAATTTCTCTTACAGAGTTATGAGAACTTTCAACCGGATTCATTTGTCATAGCATTCCCTGGCTTCTAAAACCACTATACAGCTACTAAAATAATTTTGGTTGTAGCGCCCCCTATAAGTAACTCTCGAAGGCGCCCCTCGCTAACCGAGATAATGTTACAGTTCATTAAGAACAGGGTGTTTATGCGTGAGTAAATAATGTTCAGAATACTGAAAAAGTCACATTTGGCGGACTCTCGCACACACATACAGTCTAACCAACGGAGTCCCGTCAGGAATACACATGGAGCCGATTCTCTTACTGCTATATGCTTTCAACATCTCGGCTATGGTATGTTTTAGCCTCTCTACATCATCACCTTTAAGCCGATGATTCACAAATGTCTGGCTTCTCTAGTTTTTCATGTTCTAAAGTCATTATTTTTTATATCACGATCATTTTCAATGTCTGGTTGTATGTAACTAACCATTTATAACACCCTTTACGCAATTAGCTGGTCTAAATGATATCAGAATTTATTAGGAAAAACGAGTTCATCTGTAAGCAAGAAATGTTCAGATAACTGGAAAAATCACCACACGCCGGTCGTCGCACACACGAACACAGAGACCAGCCAAATGAGTTCCATCCAAAGTATCCGGGTGCTCTAACGAGGGACATACCATATTAATCAGTGCAAGACAGCCTGGAGACGTGCCCAGAACAGAAACTGCCGGCGACGTATTGTGGAGACGCCCTAACGTTAAGGAGCGGGGCTGATGTGTCATTAGGGTGAATATTGTCAGTATATTCTTCATTCTAAGATTCTACAGTATTATACAGTACAATGTACAGGATAGTAATAGCACTCGAAATAGCAGCGGCAAATGGCACCTAGAAAGGCCAGCGTCTCTTGCGACAGTCTCAGTGCGTCTGTCTATGTGAGGGTCCTCTATATTAGTGTCTGATCCTGCGTAGGCCGGGTAAGCGTGGCCTGTAGTAGCCAATAGTATTCATACGATAGTCCACCTGTCACAGCAAGCCATACATGATGATTACTTACCAAAACTGTATTGTAGTGTGTAGTCATTTATGCATATACGTTCTCAAAAGGTTTCATGGTGATAATGTCTATCGAGTTGCATCGCACTTTCAGAGTTCAGTCATGTACGTAGGTCTATGGTGCCTACACATGTAGTACACGTTTACATGTGTTACCATACCATCATTTGAAAACTTTTTGAGTAACTTTAAGCCCATAGAGAATCACAGTCGCAGTACCCCTTCTCATATAAGTCCAACTGGCGGTGGTATTGCCTTTCTGACCCGAGAACCTGCCACAGTTTTGGACTCACCTGGTTATTGTTTCCACTCTTTTGAATGTGCATCAATTACGCTTAAACTTCTGCACAGAAATCTGACTATCTTTAGTGTATATCGCCCTCCATCCTCCTCTTCATATTCATGTCCTCCGTCGGTCTTCTTGAAAGAATTTACCACCCTCCTCTCCACTGCCGCCACTACACCTCATGAATTTCTGATTACAGGTGACTTCAATATACAAGTCGATAACCCCTCTGACACATTTGCTTCTGAATTCCTCACCCTATTGTCCTCAACTAATCTGGTTCAACATGTCAAATTCCCCACCCACATTCACAATCACACACTTGGCCTTATTATCACATCATCATTCTCCAGTCTATCACCTGATATATCTTTCTCTTTTGACACGCCATCTGATCATTACCCCATCTTTATATATCTTAACATTCTTCCGACTCCACGTCCTGATCCTGTCTTTCATTCTTTTCGTCGCATCAGTTCAATAAATATTGAAGCCTTCATACAAGATATTTCCTGTTCTGACCTCGTTTTAAATCCACCCTCCTCCCTTGATGACCTTCTGTCTTCTTATAACACCACTCTTTCCACTATTATTGACAAGGATGCTCCTATTATTACCAAATCCCGTTCTCACTCTAACAATCCTTGGTTCAATTCCTATGTCCAGGCCTTCAAATCTTTCCGGCGACGCCTCGTGCGTGCCTACAAACGCACCAGGGATCCTCAACTTCTCTCTGCCCTTAAATCTTCCACACATAAATACCATCACCTTCTTACTGCAGCTAAACAGAGATTTTACTCCTCACTAGTTCCTTCCCGATCCTCTAGCCCTCGCCTTCTCTGGAAAACCATAAACCAACTCCTCCATCGGAAATCATCTAGCCCACTTCCAAATTCTCTTCCATCTTCTTCAGTAGCTGACTCCTTCTGTTCTTTCTTTTCTGACAAAATTAGTGCCCTCCGTCTTTCTCTACATTCTCTCCTCACCAAAACCAATTATCCTGCTGATGCTTCCTTTCCCACTTATGATTACCCATCCTCTTCAGCTCGATCCTCATTATCTGTCTTTCAACCCACTTCAGAGTCTGAAATATTACACCTGCTAAAATCACTTCCAAACAAACAGTGCGAACTTGACCCCATACCCACCTCCTTAATGAAAGACTGTGCATCTGTCCTTATCCCAATCATTACCAAAGTAGTTAATCTCTCCTTATCTACGGGTAATTTCCTCCTTCTATTCAAACACTCTCTTGTTACCCCTCTTCTCAAAAAATCATCTCTCGACAAGGAAATCCTTTTTAACTACCGGCCTGTTTCTAATCTGACTTTCATCTCCAAATTAACTGAACGGATTGTCCTATCTCGAATCAATGACTATTTAGCTTCTAACTCTCTCCTTAATCCACACCAGTCTGGTTTTACTAAACGCCACTCAACCGCAACTCTGCTGACATCTCTCTACCACAAGCTCGTTTCTGCCATTTCTCATCAACAGGTTTCTTGCCTCTGTCTCCTTGATAGCTCTGCAGCCTTCGACACCATAGATCACAATATCTTACTCCACCGACATTCAACCTGGTTTGGTTTTGCTGACACTGCTCTCCTGTGGATACAGTCTTATCTCTCCCCCCGCTCTTTCTCTGTTAAAACTTCGGAAGCCTCTTCTCAGTCATGCCCTCTCACTTACGGAGTTCCACAAGGCTCCGTTCTTGGACCTCTTCTGTTTATCCTCTATACTACCCCACTCAGTTCACTCATTAAAGCATGCTCCGTTGACCATCACCTCAATGCTGATGACACCCAACTATTCATCTCTTTCCAAATTGTTTCAATGAGTCTATAGATCATCTTCTTTGTGTGGTTAAACAAATCTCCTCTTGGATGACATCTAATCTCTTATGCCTGAACCCATCTAAAACTGAATTCATACATATAGGCCTACGTGACCAGCTCAAGAAAATTCCTGACCCCTATCTCCCTCAGCCTGGACTCTGCCTCAACCCACACCTTTAATATTAGCTCTTCTGTCCGCAATGTAGGTGTATTTTCGACCAGAACCTTACTTTTTCTGATGATATCACCCATCTTTCCCGCTCTTGCTTTATGCATATCCGCGACCTTTGCAGAATCCGCCCTATGCTTGACTTCAAAACCGCATCTACCATTGCCACATCCATAGTCCATGCAAAACTTGAGTACTGCAAATCACTTTTCCTCAATATTGACACAACCCAGATAAACCGCCTTCAAGCTATCCAGAATGCTCTCGCTCGTGCTGTCACCAAAACCCCCAAACACCATCACATCACCCCCTGTTCTCAAATCACTGCACTAGCTTAAAAAACCAGAACGAATAGAGTACGAAGTCCTATCCCTCACCTACAACACACTTCAATCCTCCCAACCCTCCTATCTTCGTCAATTATTTACTATCCAGCCACTCCGTTCAACCATCCACTGTAGCCGTCCGACTGTCTGACTGCCTGACTCCTGGATCTTGACCTGGAACCGAACCCTTTTGCCTATCGATTTTGTTTTGACTGAGCGCCTGTGAATAAGCTGGTTCCTGTGACTTAGCTTTCGTTGGGCGCTGTAGAAATCTCGAGATTACGATTACGATTACGAAACAGGATTCAAACAAAAAATTTACAAGATATGCTTACCTCCTTTGTTTGGCGTCTCAGGGTAAGATCGGATCATGCGCACAACTATACTGACTACGCTGTCTTCAGAATGCGTCAAATGTTTTCCGTTATTTTCGGTTAAGACGTGCTAAGATTTGATTGGTGAATTCGAATATGACTCGGAAATAGAGCAACTATTATTTTGAAACCCAACTGCAGTTTAATGAGAAATGGACCGGCGACGTGAATTGTGACGTCATAAGCGTAGCGCAGTTTGATGAACCTTCACTGTCTTTACAGAAAACTGAGTGTGACGCGATACAAACATGGGATATTGTTGTTTGTTTATTGCTCCAAAAACAGAATAAAACATTGCAAATGTAAATAACACAAACACTTATCTGGATGCAAAGGTCTACCCAAAAGGGCCAAGCTCCCGCTATTTTAGGGCAGCCTATAACACAATGATATATCGATGGCTAATGATTCATATACGAGCAGCTAATCAATTCTTAACTAAAATGAGAACAATATCTGTCCACAAAGAAAAGAAATAACCTACTACTTTGGCAAAACTAAAATTCAAATAAACTGTACAATGTTCAGTCGCATGATATATGATATATATGATATATGATATATATATAGGCCTCCAATTTTCGTATATAGATATATATTATACATACATATATATATATATATATATATATATATATATATATATATATATATATATATATATATATATATATATATATATATATATATATATATAATATATATATATATATATATATATATATATATATATATATATATATATATATATATATATATATATATATATATATATATATATATATATATATATATATATATATATATATATATAACGTTTCCCTAGTCTATTTAGCCAGGACGGTGGGTATGTGGCCCAATTAGTGCGTTTAGTAGAGTAGAAGTGATAGGGAGCAATGGAGAGTAATACGGTATTTTCCCGTAAGGAATATTTTGCTTATTAAGTAGCTCGCAGATTCTCTGCCAGGACTAGGGTAGTTGTTAGATATTTTACGTGAATTTCTTTAATGGAAATTTGTGGACGTTCTTAACCTGTTTATTCTGGAGGAATGGAGATTCTTCGACTCCAATGGGTTCACGCCATTCAGTTATTATGTTGCGCCTCTGGGGAGTCTATTTTGAAGTGGCGTTGAAGTGGCGCTTTATAAATTTTCGATTACATTACATTATAAGAAAGGACGCCAGCAAAGGCTGTTCTGTGTCTGTAGAAGATACGGGTGATGCAACTATTTACACGCCTTTACATAGACTCCAGAAAAAGTCCCTAATGAGAATCATATCAGCATACCAGTATCCCAGAAGAAGACTTTCACAGTAGAACATATTAAGAATCATATCAGTATACCAGTATCCCAGAAGAAGACTACCACAGTACAACGTGGCAGTATCTTCTGTTACTAGCCATTATATCTGGCAAGGTAACAACTGATATTGTTGTACAATTATGCATTAGAGACTCGCAAGAAGTCTATACACAGTAGCCGGTGAACCGTGTCAGAACGCTATAGCATCGGGACTGCGAAGGGCATTGACTTCTACTTGTCTTCGAGCCAAGATGTCAGATCGACAGCACATGTTGCACAGGACCTGTGAAGATCCCAGGATTTGTCTTTATCATCAATTTTTCAGCAGAAGTAGAGCTCATACGCTTTCTTAATGAGTGCCATCATGCAGCATCTTTGAGGTTTATGCTTATACTCGCCATAAATGTTCCTCTTCAGCGATCACTCTCTTTTATTAAATCAACTCTTTTGTAATGTAAATCGTATTAATTAGGAAAATCAGTTTGCAGCTTAGTTTGATTGTGTTGCACGGCAAACCGCTTCAGACCATTTACAGGAGCTTCAGGCGTCCGTCCTCTCAGGGTGCAATTAAGAGGACGAGAGGGGAGGTAATCCGTCACTACTTTTTTATTATTATTTTATTATTTCTGCACCTATGGAGCGGCAATGTGCAGTGACTAAGCATCAGTCGATGGCACTGAGCAATTGTGAGTGAGGGATTTGCTCAAGGTCCCTATACAATAACCGTGCCTCAGAGGAGTCTCGAACCCCTACTGTCCGCGCTACAAGCCGAGCGCTCTAACCAATAGGCTATCGTGCCCCTTCAAACGATCCAACTGGACATTGTTGTGCGACATCTCAATGGAAATCAGTTTTGCCGGGCACCGTACATTCTAAATGGCGTCATGGAGAATGCACAGGAGTTCAAAGCATTCAAGCTTCTGATGGTGTATTTGAGGCACACAGGTAAACTGGTGATAAAAGTGTACAATCGGCCACGTGAAAGGACCAGAAAAAAGGACGGAAATGATGCACAAAAGGCAATGACTAAAAAATTCATCAGGAAATTTTGGACTCTTGAAAACGGCCTTCCAAAGTCTGGCTCAATAACATAAAAGGCATAAGATGAAAACTCGTAAAAATGCCAAAATGTCTAAACAAGGTCACCTTCAAACTTCTTTTTGGCACCAAAGCTGGTAGCTTCACTGCCTAACGACAGGCCTTTCCCTCATAGCTCGGACCTACAAATCGCTCATTGCTCCCCATATTTCAAATTCTGGCACCTTAACTTCCGCCAAGTTTTTTACCATTACTGCTTCCAACCACAAATCACATTATTACAATATCTCACGGTTGTTTTTGCAAATAGTTACTTGTATTTTCAAACAATTCCTCGTTCTTTATATGGAAAAGAAACTCTAAAATAATACACAATGTAATATGTCCAAATTCGTGCGAATTAGTCTTCATTAATAAATCAAAAAAGTTAAAATCATTAATTTAAACTCATGTCTCATACTTACATGCGTATATTCATTTTAACACTGAAAAACCTTTACAAAACTTGCAATATACATAAGAAACGGACAGTTATGTGAACAGTATACGTCTTCTTACATATAGATCATGAAAAGCGCATAAGACTAAGACAAATCAAAGATATACAATAATATGCCATCCTGTGATAATGCAATCAACTTGAAAGTTAGCATGGCCAATCGGTCGTTATCTTGATCGGTGATCGTCGATTGACTTTGCACAATTCTTTCACCACTTCGTTGAGATGACGTATTTCGGCCACAAAATCGCTTTCATCGAAATCAATTGGAATGCCGATGAAAAACTTCCTTGTGCTGTGGATTGACATTAAATCGACAATCACTTTTTCAATGCCCATGAAATCGATCTCTTTTACGAAATTTAAGATAAACATTTCCAACTTGTTGAACTTCGCCATAATCCTCAACAGTTCGTAGATTTCAGTAAGGCTCACTGTAGGATGTTCCAAACCAAGAATCTCGAGTGACTTTGCCTGATTCTGGATGAATATGCATAAACTCGGAAAATGGACATTGTAACTGTAAGACTTAACGATCAGACTTTTCAAAGCCAGGTCTGACCTGTTTGCCATGAAGTTCAAGTCTTCATCGGTAAATTTACATAGACGAAGTCTCAAATTTTCCACGGGAGGCAAAGGATAATTGGCAAATGATCCTGCAAGGTTAAAACCTTCGAATCCAATCTTTTCTAGCTGATGATGGTGGTTCATCATTCTCGAAATAGCTGGTGCAAAACCTTCTCTAACTTCGTCGCCTGTGGCTCTTTGCCGCAAATAAATTGAAGAGAGGTTGATACAAGCCGACAAAACACTCCCTAACTTATCGATGTCCGCGACAGACCAAGATGTTTTTCTTATGTCAACATCAACTATCACCTAAAGAGAAAAAATAGCGAGAGCATACAGGTAAAAAATCTAAGACAACTAAGACTTTAAAGAAGTTTAGAAGATTTTACCACAAAACCAATGGAATAAATAATAATGAGTCTTTGTGGCCATTTCTATTATGTTCTCTTAAAAGCAACCCTTCTTAAGAGCAAACTTCACTGAAGCAATTTAGTTTAATCGATTAATATACTACTTCAACATTGAAAATGACGGACTCCTGTGAGCTTCCTAACAGTTTCTAACCCTAGATTTTCAAAGTCGACAGCTTATATTTAATTTAATCATTTTCTTTATGTTTATTTTTGTAAAATATTCAATCTATGGTCTGTTAGCGTTTTTCAGCAATTAATTCTGTAACTGCGCATTTTAGATGACTGTCTAACAGACAAAGGATGCATCGATAAAGAACAGAAGGACAGACATTCGAGAGAAGAACTATGACGAAAGCCGAAGTAGAGAACCGCAATTGAAATTAAAAACGAAGCTCATTTTAAACAACTCATATGTTATTTATCACCAACCTGCGGGTCAATGTCATCAAGAAGATGTGGTATCTTGCGCGATTTTAGGTCTGAAAGTCCAATCGTTGTCGGTTTGAAAACAACAGGACAGGCAAATGTTTTATTCAGTCTTTGTAATTCTTTCATTGACTCGTACTCGTTGCCATCCAGCACGATGTGTTCTCTCAACTCCGTGGCCTTCATAAGGACGACATTGTTCTCGTCTGAATGAACAAAATAAGGACAAACTTTGTAGAATGTCAGTTCATAATAGTAATATTTCGCTTCTTAGCTCATCACCAATTCTTCCACTATCTCTTTTCCTCCCTCCAACTGTCTTCCCAAGTTTTCTGCATGTAGGTCTATGTCAAAATCTCTGCTTCTGTCAATCTCTGAGTCTGTACTTTAATGTTGTGTATGCTTCAGTTGTTGTTGTTGTCAGTGTACTTTTATTTTGCTAAATTTACTACTTTTTAAGTTTTTAACTGTGAGTCTGCCTTTATCAGCAAAAACACTGGATAACAGGTAAGACTAATGGCATTTAAAAATCGAAGAGTATTCCGCACTACAGTTAGGCTACCTGCACTGATTATTCTCTTCAGAGGTAGCAATACTCCACTGTCTGATTCAGCTTTCAATTTTGCTATTGCTGAGGTCATTTTCGACCAGAAATCTACAACAATAAGGTAAAATTTACTGCTTTCAGAACAACATTTATGTTTCTTGCAAAAACTGACGAGAAGCAGTTTTTTATTTACACTGTAAATTTTAACAACATATCAATTTGGCAGTTGAATAATCGGCCAGATTTAAAAAGCTCATTACCACAACAGTGAAAGAGTATGATATATAGTTCTAGACGATACTTGTAAATATATTTTCTTTTTTCTTGTTGACAAATATTAAGACACCAAAATATTAATTTGTTGTTGTTGCTGTTGTTGTTGTTTTTATTATTATTACTGCTGCTACAACTACTACTTCCATTATTATTATTCTTGTTGTTGTTGTTATTATTATTATTATTATTACTATTACTACTACTACTATTATTATAATCCTGGCACATCACACAGGCACGCCGAAATGGAGCCCCCTATCCTGTATTATTATTAGTAGTAGTAGCAGTAGTAGTGGTGGTGGTGGTAGTAGTAGTAGTATTAGTGGTAATAGTAGTAGTAGTAGTGGTAGTAGTAGTAGTAATATGAAAATTTTTAGCGCGCGCAAAGCCACGCAGAAATGCGAATCGGAGGCGTGGATAGTCAGTCAGTCGCCAGGTGAAAACAGATATCCAGAGATTTGAAAGCCAATGAGAAATAGTGAGTTTTCATGCGTTTCTTGAAGGAAGAAAAGGAGTTCGAGCTTCGTTGAAACATTGGTAGACGGTTGCGTTCCTTCGGGCCAGCGGTGTGAAATGCACGAGAGCCCAGCACAGTTCTACATCGTGGCTCAGCCAAGAGACCCGTTAAGCAGATAACCCATGCAGAAAACCCTGTCAGTGTATGATATGTAACATGTAATAATTTGGTGAATTAAATGGCTGCATTTACATCTACCTGCATAGGTGCTATCAACATTGCTGAGATAATGAAGAATTTCGTCTATCCCAGCAGATCCACTTCTCTTGTAAGGTTTCAGTTTCTGGTTCACTTCACAATACAGCCGGAACTTCGACAAAATCACACTCTTGCTTTGGTCTACGTCGAACCAACTTGGTCGAGTGTCTCCATATTCTGATATGAATTCGACGAGTTTCCAGGCCTGAGAGAGTAAGTTCGCATTGAGTGCACGGCCAATCAACCAACAGATTAATTGAGGCAGATGGCGGAGAGCGGAATCAACTATCTTAAAGAGCTCTTCGTTCTCCACAATCACAGAAAAAGATAACTCTTCCAACGAAGCTGGTTTCCGTTTCTTACAGTAGATGCATGTCTTCTCTCTCAGATTTTTTGTTCGAAGTGTATGACATCCATATTCATTCTGAACGAACGTTAGACCATGATAACGCAAATGGATATTGTATATGTGAAATGCAAATAAAACTCCAGGGATAATCATTATTATCTTTTTATTTGTGCACTTATTAAGCGCCACTATCTAACGACTAAGCACCAGTCGATAGTGCTGAGCACTTGTGAGTCAGGACTTGCTCAAGATTCCTACACAGTAACCGTCTCAGGTAAGATTCGAACCTGTACTCTCTAACATACAAGCCAACAGTTCTAATCAATCGGCTACTGTGCCCCACAAACAGCTAAAAAGTACCGAGTTTATTCATCTCCACACATAATTGGTGCAAGAAACAGTACCCAACGTAGATTAATGAGTGTCATTGTGGACTATAGCTTTGAGGTTTATGTCTTTCTAATCTACCTGGAGTCATACTTCTGCTGTATGCTTTTTAAGAACATATTTCTGCCATACATGAATCAGTGGTTCCCAGGTATGTTCAAGTTTTCTATATTCTTTTTTACACAAAGATTCATTATCAATGAATCAGAAGTTTCTTAATAGGAAATCTCTAATGGCTTTTACAACTAATTATCAATAATAACTACACTGAACATTATGAAACACAAAGTTCAAACACCTCAATTCGGAACAAGTACTAGATAAAGATGTTGAATATTGGTCGGTAAAGATCTACGGTACCATACGGAGAAGACTACGATCAAATGAATTATTGCTCGCTTTGTTGGAGCTACCAAAATATATTTTTAGATTGTAAGAGCGATCAAAAGCAGACTTTTGGATTTCTTATGTTTATTAACGATTTTAATAAGAATTTAGACCATATGTTATCTAAGATGGACGCCGATTCGTCATGGCACTTTTGTGGACCTCAATATTACAGGAAAATTTTGCAAAAGATGTCGGAGAAATATTACACACATTTCATGTGTTGTCACAGCCTCGCACTCAGGGCATTTAACTGAGGAGGTACTTTGAAGTTGACATTCTCTAAGTCCCTCACCATTAATTACATAACGTAACTAGGAGTCTCCAGCAAAGTTCAGAGGTGATGGACAATGTGTTGTTGGATGCGAGAATTACTTGGGATCAGCCGAATGATTTGGCAACGAATATTCAAGTCAAGATATTTTCAAAGTATCGACATATAATTATCGAAATACAATTATTACGAAAATACGCAGCGTTTGCCAACGCATGTAGCCCACGGATATATTTGGAGGACTGGGTAAACACAACACAACACTGTATTTCTATTACGCCACTTACACCTATTGTGACCAAAAGTACATAACGTCCATGAAATGGTTGAACTTAATCTTGGATAAAATCGTTTACTTGAGATAGCTTACTTATTATAAATTGAGGCAATCGTCACGCATTTTTGCTGTACGCCATCCAAAAACATCGCAACCTAAATTTATGTAAGTGTAAACAGAAACAATAAAAAATACTGTCGCTTACCTGGGAACCATTTTCCAGCCAAATGTCACTGTTCAAACAGTTATTCGCATTAGATGGTAGCATTCGTTACTCTTTGTTGCACAAATTATGAATAGAAGAAATACAATTTTCGAATAGTAGGTCAGCTCACTGCACTCTTTGAACTCAAGTGATTAGGCAAGTTGTGAACCTGGAAAATGATGAAAAAGTTGTTGGCGAGAAGTTCCTTAAGTATATTATAAGAGAATAAATAAAAAAGAACAACTTGTGCAACGTCGTCCAATTCTTTTTACAGAATTATGAGTGCATTCAACCGGATTCATTTGTCTTTAGCATTCTTAGCAGTAATAGTTACTATATTTAATGATATCTTATGGCATCAAAGACCGTTGACGTCGCCCTCCTCCTTTATCCAGGCCTGGGACTGACACTACCCGAGTTCGGCAGTGGCGGAGTTTTTAGCATTCTTCGGCTTCTTAGGCCACTATTTAGTTATTAACATAATCCTGAATGTATGTTTGTAATCAAGCATTTTTATAGCGCCCCCTATAAGTAGCTCTCGAAGGCACTCCTCGCCAACCGAGATAATGTTACAGTTCACTAAGAACAGGTGTTTATGCGTGAGCAAATAATGATCAGATAAATGGAAAAGTCACATTTCCTGGGTTCTTGACCCAGACTCAGAGCCCAACCAACGGAGTCCCGTCAAGAATACACATGGAGCAGATTCTCTTGCTGCTCAAAGCTTTCGACATCTCGGCTATGATATCTTAACATGGTCTGCATTGTTAACTCAATGCCTATGTCTCATGGAATATGGCTTCTGTCACTCTGGTATCATTGTTGTCCTGCGGATCAGCTTAACGAGCTACATTAGTAACGTCACTGACTGGATGAAGTGCAATAGGCTGTGGCTGAATTCCTAATAGACAGAATTCTGTTGAGGCAAACCTGGCGAAAGGTAGACAAATTAGACTGCAGCAATTTCATCATTGTTGCAGACGCTGTATAGGCCTACCAATAATACGGGGTCCGTGACCTCGGCTTTTTCCTCGACAGAGAGAGACCTCTCAATGATGTCACACATTACAGAGCTAGTGAAAACCAGTTTTACGATCCTGACACAACTTATCGATCTCCCTGTTCCTCACAAAGGCTGTGACCTAGTAACTATTAGGCCCACAACTTTTACCTTACTCAAATTGTTTCCTACAATGTTGCATGATAGCTTGCCACAGCTCAGTGCCTTCATGCCTTCAGGCAATCATCAATGCCGCTGCTCGTCTAGCCGTTTGAATAAACACTTGTGCTATGAGACCAGCTTCAGTGGCTCAGGATCAGACTTAACCTTTGTCTGCTTGTATATAAATGCTTGTATAACTGTGGACCACGCTATCTGGCAACCTGCATCAATCCGCCATTTGATGAACTCCATCGACTGCGACTTCGGTCATCAAAGTCTGCCGATGTCTTCTCACCAACGACAAAGACAAAAGCGAGTGATAAGGTCTCAAGGGTCGCTGGTCCGCGTGTGTGAAACAACCCTCCGGCTTCTATTCAGAAAGCCGAGAGTGTTCACGTTTTCAACAAACAATTGAAACTCTATTGTTATCTATTGTTATTGTTGTTGTTATCTTTAACTTAATTTTAAGTACATTCGTAGCACATGCAATGACAACTTGCAAAATGGAACACCTTTGAATTAGCTCGTTATCAACGATTCTATAATAATTTCTATATACATGTAATATGATGTATCCAAGAACTTATAGAATGAGTTTTAAAAGCCTCACAAAGGCTCTGCGGCATGACTATTTAGAAGTTCCAAAAAGACACGTCTTAAGATGAGCCGAGAATGCTTCTCGAGCTGCTAAGGGGTAAAAGTTCAATTTCCCCACGCCGGTAAATTGTCTGGGTCTAAAGAAGCAAATATAAGCAAATATACCGAGAAAACCAAGAAAATTCAGGTGTAACGCCAATGTGGCCATACCGAGTGTGTGTTCGCACGTCGAGTCGCAACACTTATATGTTACAAAACTTTTCATTACATAACATAAGACTAGGTAAATATTACATTACTTTGGCTTACCTAAGAGTGTACAGACATGTGCAAGTATCTCACCATAAAATCGCTTTAGAGCTTGGGTTGAGGCAGTTTAAACCTATCGATAATCACCGCCATAATTTACAACCATATTACATGCTGGATTGCAATGAAATTTACGAGATCGGCTCACCTTTGTGGTTTGGCGTATCAGTGTAGGATCGCTACCAAGATCGATACTAAACTAATCAAGAATTGTTAAGGCTAGTGAATATAGTTTACAAACTGTTTAACGGTTATTGGCGCTTGAGATATCAATCGTGCTAAGGTTTCGGCTGTTGTTTCGTGTGATAGAGCCTAAACGAATTGCAGTAGATTGCGCTACAAATGTGAACTGTGACGTCACAAGCGAGCGAGCAGTTTTATGATTGGTCGCTGACGCCATAAAAGATTGAATGAAACAGATCGAAGAATAGAAGCGAATTTATTGGAAAACAAGGAAAGCTATGGCTACAACTGAGTCAAAATTTAATGCTGTGTTGTAGGTGCGGAGCAGACTCATCCCCTTAATTCTTAGGTCTATCAGTTAATGTCCAACTCCCCGATGCATTAATAGCAAAATAAACTTTATCATCAGTTCGTTTCATCTTACTACCATTCCTCGCTCAGCTACACATAATCCTACGTCATTTATCGGGGCTCTGTTATTCGCACCTCACTTTTCTTTAGTGCACTACCCAACTAAGTCTTTTACTGAGTCAAAGATGTCCGGGTGTTAGGCGCCACATTTTCCTTTCTGTCTTGGTTTATTTGGCTTATTGTCTCCAACCGTCTTGACTACTGCAACTATTTCTTTCTGACATTTCAATAGCTAACGTGATGAAGCTTTAAAGGCTCCGAATTACCTTGGTCGAACCTATCACTAAAATCCAAAGTTTGAACTTATCGCCGATCCTAAAACCATTGCATTCACTGCCGACAGAAAAGCGAATAATTTGAATACTGCGCTAATTATGTACATGTCTACATTTTACCAAAACCTCACCTTCTCATTCCTTGAAGACTTCAAAGGCTTGTCTCTGCTCGATGAGGTACCCGAACAGTCTTAGATAATCTGACTATTCCGTGGACAAGGAGAGATCTCGACGGACGTGTCTTTCTCAAACCGGTCCCTGACTTTAGAACTATCTCCTGGCAAACGTCAGCTCAGCAAAGTTTGTGCTGACCTTCAGATCTCTACCAAACTGCTTCTCTGCCTTCTTGAACTCCCCTCTTGGCTTTTGGACCGACTCACTCTGGAATGTGGTTTGCATAACAATTTTGCAAGCGTCGACCAATGAAACATCAAGCATTGAGAAAGCGATAAGGGCTAGAGAAAAAAGAAGGACCGAAATGGTGTACAAAAAGGCGGATGGCTAAAAATGTCGTCAGAAAATGTTTGACATTTGAAAACGGCCTTCCGATGACTGGCTGCATAATAAAAAAGCTATTAGATGAAAATCGCCAAAGTGCAAAAATGCCAACATTTACAAACAATGTCATCTTCAAACTTCTGCTCCGCCATAAGTCAGGCAGCTCTACCAACAGGCCTTTTCCTCACAGCCCGGATCTACAGATCAAGACTAGAGGTCCCCCTACTTCAAACTCTGGCACCTATATTGCAGTCAAGTCTTTACCGTCACTGCTTCCAACCAGAAATCGCATTAATACCAATATCTCACAGTTGTTTTTCCAATAGTTATTTTCACAAAAATTTCTTGTACTTTATACGCAAAAGAAACTTGAAAATAATACACAGTGTAATATGTCCAAATTCGTCCAGATTCGTCTTCATTTATAACAAAATAAGTTTATGTTGCAGGCTGGTAAAAATCAGTTATTTAAACTCGTGCTTCATTTTTAATGTAGTGCATTCTTACATGTATATATTCTTAGTAAGACTGACAAACTTTACAATGTACACGGAAAATTATGTATACAGAATACGTCTTCATACATACATACATACATACATATATATATATATATATATATATATATATATATATATATATATATATATATATACATATATATATATATATATATATATATATCATAACACGCGCATAAGACTGACAAATCCAATATATACAATAATATGCTATCTTGAGATAATAAAAAACAATGACATTGAAACTTAGCATCGGTCATTATTTGGTTAATCAAAGATCGCTTGTAATCACTTCCAGGTTGATCGGCGGTCGTCGATTGATTTTGCACAATTCTTTCACCACATCATTCAAGTGATTCATTCCTGCAGCAATTTGGCTTCCATCAGAATTAACTGGATTGTAGATGAGACATCTTCTTATGCTGTGGATTGACATTACATCGACAATGATTTTTTCTATGCTCACGAAATCAATTCCATTCATGCAAAATAATTCAAACCTTTGCAGCTTGTTGAACTTCGCCATAATTCTCAGCACGTTACAGATTTCTGTGGCGCTCACGGTAGAATACACCAACCGAAGGTAATTGAGTGACTTTGCCTGAACCTGGATAAAAATACAGAAACTCGGAAAATGGTCGTTGTTAAAGTAAGAGGAAACGACAAGACTTTTCAAAGCCAAGTCTGATCTGCTTGCCATGAAGTTGAAGTCGTTTTCCGTAAAGGTACATAGGTCAAATCGCAAACTATCCACGGCAGGCAGGGGATTCCTGGCTAATGTTCCTGCAAGATTAAAACCTGCTAATCCAATCTTCTTAAGCTGATGATGTTGGCTCAGGATTCTTGAAATAGCTGCTATCACATCCTCCTGAACTTCGGAGAATGTGGGTTTTTGCCGCAGATAAATGACAGACAGGTTTTTACAAGTCGACAAAACGCGCCCCAACTCATCGATGTCCTCAACAGACCAAGCTGTCTTTCTAACGTCAACATTAAATGTCACCTAAAAAGAAAAACACCATATAGAGTACGCAGGTATAAAAACTACGACAGCTAAAAAATTACTAATAAACTAATTATGCAACTATGTGACCATTCCTGTTACTTTCGCCTTAAAGCAGCGACTCTTTAGAGAAACTTTACCTACGCAAAATAGTCTACTCCATTAATGTACTACTTTAGTATTGAAAATGACTGATTCATGTGAGTTTTTTTAGTTTTCACCTCTATCTTTTCAACGTCGATAGCTTGTATATTCTTTAACAATTTTTATGTTTAGAAAATATTCAATTTATGCACTAAAAACATTCTTCGTCTATTAATTCGGTAACTGCGTATTTTATATGGCTATCTGTCTAAGAGAAAAGGACAAATTTTCGTTATTTCCTATGAGAAGTATGACAAAAGGAGTAGTATGGAGATGCAATTAAAATAAAAAAAATCGAAGTTCGTTCCAAAATAATCGTATCTAAATGAAAACCGACCTCTGGATCAAAATCATCAAGAAGATGTGGTATCTCATGCGATTTTATGTTCTCATGGCCAACCGTTGTTGGTTTGAAAACAATAGGACAGGCAAATGTTTTATTCAGTCTTTGTAACTCTTTCATTGACTCGTACTCGTAACTGCAAAACTGGATTTCTATTAACTCCGTGGCTTTCATTAGGACGACATTGTTCTCGCCTGAATGAACAAAATAAGGTCATGTTTTGGAGAAAATTCCTTTTAAATGGCAAAATTCATTATCTTACCCAAACAGTTCCTCTCCTATCTCTATTCCTCTCTTCCAAGTCTTTTCATTTTTTGCATATAGGTCTATGTCAAAACCTCTATTTTGTCAGTCTCGTGGTCTGTACTTCAGTATTGTGCATGCTTTAGTTGTGGTCGCCCATGTACTTTTATTATGCTTTTTGTTAAAAACAGACTTTTAACACTGGATAATAAGTCAGACAAATGACGCCTAATGAGACACATAGTATTCTGCAGAGCAGTTAAGTTACCTGCAGGGAGCATGTTCCTCAAAGTTTCCAAGTCTTGTCTGTCTATTTCAGCTTTCAATTTTGTAATTGCTGAAGCCATTTTAGACCAAAAATCTACAACAGTAAGCAAAGATTTCCTGCGTTTTAAGTCAATCTTCTCAAAATGTTGGGCGGGGAAAAGAAAATAGGAGTTTGCAACATCTTTATTTTGTTTGCAATATTAGAAGAGAAGCAGTTTTAGGATTTAGCCTGTAAATTTTAGCAACGTATAAATTTGGCATTTGAATAATAATCGGTCAAATTAAAAAATCTCTATCAGAGCAATGAAAGAGTATGGTTATAATTTTAGACGATATTTGTAAGTATATTTTATGTTTTCTTGTTGCCAAATATGAAGACACGAAACTCTATATTTGAGGCCAAATGTCAATACTTGTCAACTTGTTGTTAAGCTGATAGGCCATGTAGAAAATCCTATCTATATGTGACATGTAACATGAAATTATATGGTGATTGAAATTGCTGCGATTTCCATGTACCTTCATATTTGCTATCAAAATTGCTAAGATAGCGAAGAATTTCGTCTATCCCAGCTGATCCACTTCTCTTGTAAGGCTTCAGTTTCTGGTTGACTTCACAGTAAAGCCGAAATCTCGATAGCATCACACTCTTGCTTTGATCTACATCGAACCAACTTGTTCGAGTTTCTCCATATTCTGATATGAATTCGACGAGTTTCCAGGCCTGAGAGAATAAGTTCGCATTGAGTGCACGGCCAATCAACCAACAAATTCTTTGAGGAAGATGGCGGAGAGCGGAGTCAGCTACCTTGAAGAGCTCTTCGTTCTCCAGAATTACAGAAAAAGATAGCTCTTCCAACGAAGCTGGTTTCAGTTGATTACAGTAGATGCATTTCTTCTCTCTCAGATTTTTTGCTCGAAAAGTATGACATCCATATTCATTCTGAAAGAACGTCAAACTATGGTGCAAATGAAAGCACAGAATTTATTCTTCTCACATATAATTGGTGTTAGAAACAACACCTAACGTGGAATAATAACCGTAGTAGTTCCAATGTTTAATTACAGCTTATGGCATCAAAGGCCGCTGCCGTCGCTCTCCTCCTTTATCCAGTCTTGGGACTGGCACTACCCTCAAACAAGGCAGTGGCGGAGTTGAATAATAACCGTCAGTGAGAATTATAGCTTTGTACTATACTGTATGCCTTTTCAATCTACACGGAGTCATACTTCTACTTTATAAGCCTATGCTTATCAAGGTAACATACTTATGCCATACATAAATCAGTGCTTCTAAATTACGTTGAAATAAATTGGCTATATGTTTAAATACAAAGATTCTCTTATCAATGATTCAAAGGTTTCTTCCTGCAAAGTATTTATTAGTTTTATATATGATCATCGATAAAACCACATTGAACGGCATAAATGACGAAGTTCGAACTTGATTATTTGGAAAAATAGTAGGAAATCGTGAATATTTGTATGTATGAACCCACGGTAACACAGAGGAGAAGGCTCCGATCAAATGAATTATTTATGAAATTATGAAAAATGTCTATAAACGTTTTTGATAAGAATGGCTTATCAAAAAGGTTTTTGTAATATGAACTGTATTGGTTGCCTATTATTATTTTGGGGTGCTGATTTAAGATCTGGGCTTTGAAAAATGCCCGCAAGTCATTTTTATGCTAAAGGTCATCTTTTATTCAATAATTATTAGCTACTGTAGGGATACTCTCACTGTTCTGGTTGGATTTTTTGCTTTCTTGTGGAACAAAACACATCATCTCACCTCACTTTTCTTGTTAGTATTGTTGCGGAAACATGTGGTTTTAGTTTCAAAGTACATTTTAGCGCTAAGATGGAAAAATTACAGCGTCGCGGGTGTATTAATTTACCAGAAAAGTTTTGCTATGTTTGTGGACAGTATAGGAAAGCGTTAAGTCGTCAATTTGTTTGGCAGGGCTCTCAACACCCGGTAGCGAGTTTTTGGCTTTGTAGAGGCAACCTTGCCCTTGAAATCGTCCCCTCATATATATTTATATCTATATATTATAAAAGCTCAAAGTCGTTCCTTAACAAAGCCTGTGAAGCAAGCCTACAATTTCTATTTTGGCTGTCATATTGGTGATTAAGACAAACAATGAAAATTAAGGATCTTCTACGCCATCTGAGCTCATCAAAACAGCAAGCTGAGTTTTTAGGTTCAAGACTTCAGGAGTGGAATCTTTGAGCTAAGGGTACAAAAATAGAGTTACTGAGAAAGAGAAATGTGGCTTTGTCTTTATTTTACAACATGAAGGATTGTTTGTGTTTCTGCACGGATATTTCGGGGCTGATGGAATGAATTAGCAACATATCACAACCCTAGGGAATAGCGTCTATTCCTAGACTCATAAAACTTCAGTTTAAAAGCTGTACTTTCCCATAAAAGAAACCAAAAGGCTTCTGTCGAAAGTGTCACATTCTGTGGGAATGAAGGAAACCTATGAAAGCATGGAAAAATACTCATTGCTATAAAAAACGACCAGTAAAAATGGCAAATATATTGTGATTTGAAAGTGAGTGCCCTGCGCGCTTGGGATTTAAGGCGGTTTTACAAAGTTTTCCCCTTTCCTGTGTTTGTAGTACAGCAGAGCCATAGAGAAATACTACAAAATAAAAGACCGGCTCACGAGAGATAACTTTATTGTAACTTTATTCCTGGAAAGGGTAGCGAGAAGTATAAGCCTTTAGTCGACCCTTCGAAAGTTCTGCTTCCGCCATTACCTACCAAACTTGGTCTTATAAAGAATTTTATCAAGGCTTTGGACAGTAATTGATTTTTGTACTTAAGAAGAAACTTTTACAACCAAAATGACGCTAAAATCAAAGAAGGTATCTATGTTGGTTTGCAGGTTAGGAAGGTACTGAATGATACTGAGTTTGAAGAAAAATTGAATCGGGAGGAGCGCCCTGCATGGAAGCCATTCAGATCTGTGGTCAAGGGTTTTATGGAGAACCATAAAGATGAAAACTACCGTTAGCTCACTAAATATTTTTCAAGAACTACAACAATCTTGGGGGCAAGATGTCTTTAACAATCCACTTTTTCAATTCGCATCTTAACTTCTTAGTCAGCGATGAGCAGGGTGAAAGATTTCACAAGGAAATGGAGAAAAGATACTATGCAGATGGAAATCCCTGCATGCTAGTTTTTTTGCAAAGAAAAGACATCTCAACACAAAAAGGAAGAACTGAAAAGATTTCAAGCGTAAACGAGGATTAAATGTTTTTCTAAAAATTTTATGGTTACTCTTGAAAATATATGGTAGTTAACCTTGAAATAATCTGTAACCAATTTCTTTGTAAAACAAGTTATGAAAATAAATGCAATTTCATGGCAACAATCAAATAATTCTTTGGATACCCATATTTTACTCATATAAGCAACGAAATAAGGCCTACAACAAAGCAGGGTTTTCATGGCCAAATTTGAATTCAGCACCCCAATTCAGCTACCATATCCGATTCGTTAAGGCACGCTTGTGGAGTTCAGAACTATGGGAAAACGTGGCAAATGATGTATGGACAGAAGAAATATTACACACATTTCATGTGATATCACAACCGCGCCCAAAGCACATTTAACTCAGAAGGTTGACATTTTCTAGGCCCTGATCGTGATTTACGTAACGAATCTAGGGGTCTCTAGCAAAGTTCTAAGGTGATGGACAGTGCGATGTCGGATGCAAGATTTCGCTTAAATCAGTCGAATTAGTTAACATCGAATATGGCTACATTGCTAGTCACAAAATCTGCACAAATAAGAACTATAGTTCAGACGAAATAATATATTCAGAAAAAATGCATCGTTTGCCAACGCATATAACCCACGGATATACTTGGACTAGATTAATTCAACATAACAGTGCATTTATAGTGCGCCGCTTAAGCCTTTATGAAAAACCGTGCATGTTATCGATATTCCTGGATAAAATCGCATACTTAAGTTACCTACTTAAGTTGTGGCAACCGTCACACATTTTAGCTCTATGCGATCCAAAACATTGGAACCTAAATTTAAGCTTAAACATAAACAATAACAATTACTGTCACCTACCTGCTTCTCCAGCCAAGTCTCACTGTCGATACAATTATTGGCATTAGGCGGATACATTCGTTGCTACGTTTTGTCACACGAATTTTAAATCGAACAAAAGTGACTTTCGAAAAGTCGATCACATCAGAGCACTTTTTGAACTCCAATGACCTGGAAAGATGTGAATCTGGAAAATGATGAAAACGTTTTTTGATGAGTATATAGAGCCTCTAAGTATATTATAAGAGAATAAAGCTTAATAATTACTAATGCAATTCTATTTGCAGAATTGTGAGTGCATTCAGCCGGATTCATTTGTCTGTAGCATTATTCGGTCTCTAAAGTCACTATTCAGTTATTAAAATAACGTTGAGTGTATGTTTGCAACAAAAGTTTTATAGCTACCTCCAAAAATAGATTTAGAATAGCGATCCTCGCTAACCTAAATAATATTAAAGTTCAATAAAAACAGCATTTTGATGCGCAAGCAATTATTCATATAACCACTCTCGCAAAGACAAAGAGTCCCACCAACGGAGTCCCATCAAGAATTTGCATGGGGTCCATTCTCCTACTGTTTAACACTTTTGATATTTGAGCCATGCTGTCCAAACTTGGTCTACATGGTCGCCTTTACGCCCATGTATCATAGATGTATGGGTTCTCTCGTCCTGGAATCACTGACATTCGACGTCTGTGTGCCAATTAAAGACCTTCATCAGCGACGTCGCTGACGGGATGAAGTGCAATCAACTGTAGCTGAACTCCTCATAGGCAGAATTTCTTTGGTAGTTAATCTCACACAGGGTAGAGAAAGTGAAATGCAGCACTTCCGTCGTTTGTGCAGACGCTAGTTAACCAAAATATGAGGTTCGTGACCTCGGCTTTTTCATCGACAGAGATATCACAATGTGATGTCACACTATGCAGGGCTAGCGAAGACCAGCTTTACGATTTTGACACAAACGATCTCTCCCTCCCTCTCCCTGTCCCTCTCCCTGTCCCTCTCCCTCTCTCTCTCTCTCTCTCTCTCTCTCTCTCTCTCTCTCTCTCTCGGTTTCTCACAAAGGATGTAACTAATAGGCCTATAAAGTTTTATCCGAAGTCAAACTGATAACTGGAATGTTGCATTTGCTGACTTGTCACACCTCAGTACCATTCGCCTTCTAGCAGTCAACAACGCCTCTGCTCGTCTAGCCGTTTGACTAAATAAGTTCGACCACATCACAGTTGTTCTACGAGACCAGTTTCAGTGGCTCAAGATCAAACTTTATCTTATCTGCTATCTAACTTTAAGTACATTCGTAGCACATGCACAGACAACTGGCAAAATGGAGCACCCTTGAAGTAGCTCGTTACCTACGATGCTACTGTATATAAATTATAGTAATCACATCGCGTTACATTACAAAACGCAGACCTATGTAAATATTACACTATGTAAACCTGTGTGCATATGTACGGACACGTGTATGTGTTTCACCATAATATCGTTTTAGGAGTTTGGGTTGAGACTGTTTAAACCTATCGATATTAACAGCAACAATACACAAGCATAAAAGGAACCGAATTGGAATGAAATTCACGCGATAGGCTTACCTCTCTGGTCTGGCCTGACAGTGTGAGATCGCTTCGAAGCTCGCAACTAAACTAACCATGTGGAAGATAATCTTCCAAATATTTATCGATTATTGGCGCTTAAGGCTGGAATAGGAAACAAAATTTGTAACTTTGCTGCTATTTCATCTGATATAGCCTAGACAAAAGATGGCCCCTTCTTTGGCCTAGACGAGTTGCAGTAGATTACGCAACAGAGGTGAACTGTGACGTCACAAGCGAAGCTCAGTTTTATTATTATTATTAATCAAAGAACTTCTATAGCGCCACTGTAATAATGCTTGACGCATCAGTGTGTGGTCGCAGCTACGTATCTTCGTTCTGCATGTCAAGTTCCATGGTGAATCCGGTCGAAAAGAAAAGGAAATCCCAGAAGACACAGAGACATCCTACGGAAGAAATGAATCCAGGAAGAGATTTGTTTTTTTATTGGATGTCTGAAGGCCAAAATAGACTTTACGGAGCACACATTTGCCGGAATAGAGTTCCAGAGTCTATGGCCAGCGACAGGAAGGGCACGTCTGCCGAGAGCTGTCCTTGTCCAAGGAATAGTCAGATTTAGACAGCCAGAAGACTTGGTCGACTAGACACAAGTCTTGGGAGTGTTATGAACAGTCGCTGTCGCCATGAAAGTTGGATATAGAACGATCGAAGAATAGAAGCGGACGAATGGGAAAATAAAGATTGCCCTGGCCACTACGTAGTCAAATTTAATGCTGTGTTGTAGGTGCGGAGCAGACTGCTACCCTGGTTATTCCCAGGGTTATCAGTTCATGTCGCTGCCCACTGAAAAACCAATCATTCTTATTCGCTTATTGTATGCAAGTCTCTACATTTCAGCCAACCTCACTCTGTTAATCTATGATTGATTCAAATTCTTGTCGCTGTTCGACGATGTACCAAAACAGTCTTAATCTGACTTTTCCATGGGCAAGGACAGATCTCGGTGGGCATACCTTTTTTGTAACCGGTCCTGGATTTTCGAACTATCATCTGGCAAACGTCAGCTCTGCAAATTCTGCCTTGGTCTTCAGACCTCGACTAAAAACTGTTTCTGTATCTTTCGAACAGGTCTCTTGGCTTTGGGCCGCACCATAGACATCATGAATATTAATTAGGCTGCTGAACGCCTGGGTCTAGCCGAGCTAAAATTGACGAAGTGGCGTTCAGGAAATTGTGGGTAAATATGTGGCAGAAAGCAACTAACTTCGTTTTCCCATATGCCGCTCATCATAATTTGTTGTAAGTTTAAAGACTAAATTAAGCAACCTCGTTCCCCTAAATTTATAGATTTATTGAGTAAGTCTACTGTCGCTATAGCAAATGTACTATGTTCACTAGCACGGATTATAGTACTTAATGCACAAGTTTGGTTGTCCAAAGCGAGCTATTGCATACTGAGGTTCAGCCGAATTCATTAGGCCAATACATTACATTACTTCATTGGCCTATATTTTCGTGTGGACCCGGTTAGCATACCGACTGTGGCTTTATTTAACAGATTTGCATCTCGGCTAGCATGGCAGTAGAAGCCTTCAATGGCGTGTAACCATTCAAACGGCTGTATCATTGAATCATCAGTCTAATTAATATTCAAGATGTCTATGGACCGGACTTACCTTGGAATGGGGTTTGCATAACGCTTTTCTTAACGTCGAGCATTTACTGTTGCTACATTACGCATTGGGAAAACAATACGGCCATGTGAAAAAGACCAGAGAAAAAAGAATCCCCGAAATGGTGTACTAAATGTTGGATGACTAAAAAGTCGTCAAAAATTTTGGACACTTGAAAGCAGCCTTTAAAAGTTTGGTTCAATAACATAACAAGGAAACAAATCATATATCGGTAAAATGCCAAAATGTCTTTAAGAAGTCATTTTCAAACTTCTGCTCCGTTCCAAGACATGGCAGCTTTATGCCTACCGACAGGCCTTTTCCTCACAGCTCAGACCCAAAAATCGCACCGAACTCCTACTCCTCATACTGCACATTTGACATCTTATTAACTGCCGTCAGGTCCTCACCATCCCTGCTTATTACCACAAATCGCATTAGTACAATATCTCTTAGTTGTTTATCAAATAGTTATTTTTAAATTTTTCTCTTGCTTTGTATGAAAAAAGAAACTCAGAAATAATACATCATGTAATATGTACAAAGTCGTCTTCACTAATAAATCAAATAAGTTTATAATTCAAGTCTTACTGTCACTGTTTCCAACCAGAAATCATATTGACACAGTATCTTATACAGTAGCTGATTTTCAAAAAGTTATTTTACAAATGATTTGCTTGCCAAATAAGCAAAAGATACTCGGAAATAATGTACAATGGCCAACTCGTCGAATAATAAATCAAAAAGGTTTCTAATGTAAGCCAATGAAAATCAGTTATTCAAACTCGTGTCTCATTTATAAGGCAATGCATACTTGCATGAATATATACATTGTAAGACTTAGAAACCTTTACAAAACTTGCAATATTTACATAAAAAACGAAAAATTATGTGTACAGAGTACATCTTCATAAATAATTATACACATATAAGAGAAGACGCATAAGCCTAAGACAAATCAAAGATATAAAACAATATACTATCTTGATATAATTCAAACAATGACATTGGAAGTTAGTATCGGTCGTTATTTTGTTCCTCAAACGGGTGTAATCAGGGCTAGATCGATCGGTGGTCGTCGATTGACTTTGCACAATTCTGTTATCACATCATTCAGGCGGTTCATTTCAGCCTGAATTACGCTTCTGTCGGATTGAGTTGGATTGCAGAAGAAAAATCGCTTTGTACTGTGAATTGACATTAAATCGACAATGATTCTTTCTATGCTGACGAAATCAATCTCCTCCATGCAAAGTAAATCAAATCCTTCCAGCTTCTTGAACTTCGCCATAATCCTCAACAGTTTGCAGATCTCTGTAAGGCTCACGTTAGGGTATACCAACAGAAGATTCTCGAGTGACTTTGCCTGATTCTGGATAAAGATCGACAAGCTCGGAAAATGGTCGTCGTAATAGTAAGAGGAAACGGCCAGAGTTTTCAAAGCCAAGTCTGACCTGTTTGCCATGAAGTTCATGTCTTCATCCATTAAGGTACATACCTCAAGTTCCAAAATATCCACGGGAGGCAAAGAACAACCGGCTAATGTTCCTTCAAGATCAAAACCTGATAATCCAATCTTCTGAAGATGATGGTATTGGCTCAGCAATCTCGAAACAGCTGGTGACACATCCTCTTGAACTTCATCGAATATGGGTGTTTGCCGCAGATAAATGAAAGACAGGTTGTTACACGCTGACAAAACACGCCCCAACTCATCGATGTCTGAACCTGACCAAGCAGTCTTTTTAATGGTAACATCAACTATCACCTAAACAGAAATATAGCATAGCGTATATAAGTATAAAAACCAAGATAGCTAAACCTTTATGAAGTTTAGAAGATTGTGTCACAACACCAAACGAACAAACTAATAATGCACCTATGTGGTCATTCCTATGACTATTCCTTGACGCAAAATAGTCTACTCCCTTAATCTAAGTACTACTTTTGTATTAAAATTGATTGATTCCTTGGAGCTCCTTAAAATTTTCCATTTCTATCTTTTCAACAACGACAGCATATATACCTTTTTCATTTATTTAAAAAAAATAATCAATTTATGGTCTTTTAACCTTTTTCAACGTTTAATTCGGTAACTGTGTATTTTATATGACTATATCTGTCTACCAGACAAAGGACAAATATTCGTTTGTTCATTGAGAAGAAACTTTTACGAAAGGTGAAGCAGAGAGCCTGCAATTGAAACAATAGCAAAAGTTCGTTCTAAAATAATCGTATATAATTGAACACCTACCTCTGGGTCAATGCCATCAAGAAGGTGTGGTATCTCGTGCGTTTTCAGGTCTGAAAGTCCAATCGTTGTCGGTTTGAAAACAATAGGACAGGCAAATGTTTTATTCAGTCTTTGTAATTCTTTCATTGACTCGTACTCGTAGTTCCCCAGCGGGATTTCTGTTAACTCCTTGTCTTTGATAAAGACGACATTGTTCTCATCTGAATGAACAAAAATAAGGACAAGTTTGGAAGAAAACTGTTCATTTTATTGGCAGCATTCCTCTTCTAACCCCAACTCAAACTTCCCCTAATCTAACATCGCCACTGCCGTACTCTGTTAGTGCCAGTCCCAAGCCTGAACGAAGGAGGAGGACAACGTCAACGTTTTTAGTGCCATATGACATCGTTAGACATTGGAACTACTACTACTCTAAATCTCTCTTCCAGAGGCGATCCATGTTTTCTGCATATAGGTCTATGTCAAAACCTCTATTTCTGTACTTCAATGTTTTCATGCTTTAGTTGTTATCGCCCATATACTTTTATTTTGCTTATTATGCTTCTTCTTGACAAACAGACATTAAACACTGGATAACAGCTGTGGCTAATGACGCTGAATAAGACAGAATATTCCATACAACAGATAGGCTACCTGCATGGATTGTGCTCTTCAGAAGTTGCAAGTCTTCACTGTCTGTTTCAGCTTTCAATTTAGTAATTGCTGCAGTCATTTTAGACCAAAAGTCTACAACAGTAAGCAAAGATTTCCTGCGTTTAGAGTCAATCTTCTCGAAAGTTTGGGCTCGGAAGAATAGTGGAGGTTAAGGTACATATACAACATCTGTTTTGTTTGTAATATCCCATCACATACAATTTTGTAACTTAGGCTGTGAATTAAACAAAGTATACATTTGGCAGTAAATTCGATCAAATTTAAAAAGCTCACTACCACAGAAACGAAACATTACGATAATGTTCTAGACGATATTCGTACGTATATTTTCTTGTTTCTTGTTGCCAAATATCATGACACGAAAGTCTAAAGTTATTGTTAAGCTTATAGTCTGTGTAGAAAACCCCATCTACGTCTGACATGTAACATGTAATAATACAGTATGGTGAATTAAATGGCTGCATTTCCATTTACCTTCATAGGTGCTATCAACATTGCTAAGGTATTGAAGAATTTCGGCTATCCCAGCTGATCCAGATGTCATGTATGGTTTCAGTTTCTGGCTGACTAAACAGTAAAGCCTAAACCTCGAAAGAACTGTAGTCATGCTTTGGTCTACGTCGAACCAACTTGTTCGAGTTTCGCCATAGTCTGATACGTATCCAGCAAGTTTCCAGGCCTGAGAGATTAACTTCGCATTGAATGCACGGCCAACTAACCAACAGATTCTGTGAGGAAGGTGGCAAAACGCGGAGTCAACCCTCTTCAAGATCTCTTCGTTCTCAAGAATTACGGAAAAAGATAGCTCTTCCAAAGAAGGTGGTATCCGTTGATCACAGAAGCCACATTTCTTCTCTCTGAGATTCTTAGAAAACTGAGGAGTATGACAGCCATATTCTGCCTGAAAGATCGTCAAATAACGATGCAAATGAAAATCCAGAATTTATTCATCTCCACACATAATTGGTGTTGGAAACAACATCTAACGTGGAATAATAACTAGCTTAGGAGAGTACTAGTCATTCCAGGCCGTTGCCCGTCGCTTTTTGAATTTCTTCACTTTGACTTATTCACTTAGCACTGGGCAAAACCTCCTCCCTCTCGGGAGTGGCCCGGAGGCGGACTCGTGCACGGGGCACTCGTCCATCAAGTGTATCGATACAGTTTCCGTCACCAGTTCAGAGCCTGCTGTAGTGCCCTCGCCCGTCGCCCCTGGGTCGGGGGTTCCGGGTTTTCACCCTGCACGCACCAGGGCGACACACTTCGAGCCCATCACTTGCTTTTTACAGGCGGCCGCTCCGACATCCTCCAGTTCGACTAGGGGCCACCAGGCACCGATCCCCAGACGGGCACCACTGCGCAACCCCCACGACCATGGTACGTGCCAGTGGGAATTAAAGCTTCATGCTATATGCCTTTTTAATGTACCTGGAATCTTACTTCCACTGTGTGCTTATTAAGGACAACGTACATACATAAATCTTGGGTCCCATGTATGTTTAAGTCTTCTGCGTTTTCATTACACAAAGATTCTATCATCAATCATTCAGAAGTTTTTCTATAGAAAATCTGGAAAAGTTTTACAACTGATTAATTATTCAAACAAACCACACGGAACATTATAAATGATGAACTTCGAACTTGATTGTTTAAGAAAAATAATAGGTAATAATAATCTTTAATTTTGGTATGTAGTAATCTAAGGCACCAAAGAGGAGAAGGCTATTACCAAATAAATTCCTGCTCACTCTGAAAGAGCTATCAAAACAGGTCACTTTTTTCTGTTATTTATTAACTTTTTCAGTAAGAATTCATAGATTATCTACGATGGTGGCCGATTGGTTAAGGCACTTTTGTGGACCTCAGACTTACAGAAAAACATCGCAAAAGATGTATAGACAGAAGAAATGTTACACAAATTTCATGTGATAACACAACCGAGCACCAAGGGCATTTAATTGAGAAGTTTCTCTGTAGTTGACATTTTTCTGAGGCCTTCACTGTGAGTTACGTAACGTAGCTAAGCGTCTCTACACAGCTGTCCGATGCGAGGATGATTCGTTTCGATCAGCCGAATGATTTGGCAATGAATATGGTAACATTGTGAGTCACTAAGAGCTGTAGTATCGATGTAATATAATAATTCCGATAAAATGAAGCGTCTGCCAACGCATGTAATCCATGTAATCCATGCCACCGCATGTAATCCATAGATATATTTTGAAGACTGCGTTAATACAATACAACACTGTATTTCTAGTGCACCACTTGCAACTATTGTGACCAACAGCGAATGTCGTCGATGCAATGTTTGAACCTATTTCTGAATTAAATCGTTTACTTGAAATAGCCTACTTATTATAAGTTGTGGCAATCGTCACCCATTTAGCTGTACGTGATTCAGAACATTGCAACCTAAATTTAAGTGTAAATATATAGAGTGAAAATTACAGTCGCTTACTTGTGAGCCTTTCTCCAGCCACGTGTCGCTGTTTAAACAGTTATTCGCATTGGATGCATGCATTCGTTGTAACGTTTGTTAGCACGAAATATGAATGGAACAAAATCAATTTTCGAAAAGTCGATCCCTTCAGAACACTTGTTGAACTCCAATGACCTGGAATGTTGTGAATCTGGAAAATGATTAAAACGTTTCTGGTGAGTAGTGCCTTTAAGTATATTATTAGAGAATAGAGTAAAATTATAACAACTAATGCAACGTAGTCCAATTCCTGTTACAGAGTTATGAGAACATTCAACAAGATTCATTTGTCTTTAGCAGTCTTCCGCTTCTAAAGACATTATTTAGTTGCTAGGATAATCTTGAATGCATGTTTGTTTTTGAGTAACCATTGTATAGCTCGCCTTACCTAATTATCTAGTCTAAATGATTCTGAAGTTTATCCAGAAGAACAATTTCTTCTGTTAGCAAGAAAACTGGAAAAATCACCATTGGCAAACACGAACACAGAGAACAGCCACCTGAGTTCGATCCAACGATGTCAACTGACAATCATGTTCAGAGTCCCTACTCCATGTTGCATTAAGCACAAGCAATCACAACAACCGAATGAAATCCGTAGCATACGGCTAAGCTCACCCACTGGCGGCACTCAACATTACTTACTTACTTACTTACTTACTTACTTACTTACTTACTTACTTACTTACGTGCAGATGGTAATAGACGCAGCTTCCCGATATCTCTCAGGGCTCCAGGACAGACATCAGTAACCGACCGGTTGATCGTAGAACCTCTCTATGATTGACGATCTACATCATTTCACAGACCCTGCTTCGCAACTTCATCATCGGATCCGTTAAACGATGCGTAACAATGTTGATGAGAAGTTCTAAATGTATCTGTTCTTATGCATACCTTTAAAAACACATATAAGCACAACTATATACGGACCGATTTTAACGCCGGTCGGCAAGTCAAGCCGTTTCGTGTATGTTGGCATTTATTTTTTATCTGACCTGTGTTATAGTATGTAGTCATTTATGTAGCCTATATACGTTTTCAAATTGTTTCATGGTGACAACGCTTACCGAGTTGAATCGCACTTTCAGACTCCAATCATGTACGCCTAAGTACATATGTTCGTGTGTCATCATACCATCGTTTAAAAAATCTTTTAAAAATTGTTAACTTACATCAGTTTAAGCCAATAGAGGATCAAAGTCGCAGTAAATAGTGTAAGCAGCGTTGAAAAAAAAATCTCAAGAGGGCCTACCTCCTCTGTTTGGCGTCTCAGTGTAGGATTGGTCCCATGCTCGACACTAAATAAGTATGAAATATGAAATGTTGAGGTTATTAAATGCAGCGAATTGTTATCGGTTATAGTCGTTTAAGATACAAGTCGTTCTAAGGTTTGGTCGCTGGAGTAGACTAGGAAGAGGTGGGAAAATACGAATTATTTGAAATCCAGTTGCAGTTTCATCGATGTTGGTAGATTAAACCACAAAGATAAATTGTGACGTCATAAGCGATGCGCAGTTTATGTACAATCTATCTCCATGGAAACTGAATTTACAAAGGATCGTGAAATAAGAAAGGAAGAGAAAAACGCAACATAAAATTCTGGAAAAAGGCGAAACCGGAACTTAATTGAATTCAGCGTACTGGTGTGTTGTAGGCGTTACGAGATAGAAACATGCGATATATAGGCCCTATGTATGTATATATATATATATGTATATATGGGCCAAGAACACCCGTGAAATGTGCTTACAATACGGTGTAAACATGCTGATAAAAATAAATAAATATATATGTGTGTGTATATATAAAACATCAATACACATAAAACTGTTGACCGTGGTCCATTTAGGACAGTTAGGCAGGACGATCGTTCGATGGTCCAGTTAATGCATTTAGTAGAGGGGAGGCGAAAGGAAGCAATGGGAAGTAATAGGGATTTTTCCTAAGGGAACATTTTGCTAAGTAGATCGCAGATGCTCTGCAGGAATGAGCTAGTTGTTAGATATGTTACGTGAATCTCTTGAATTGAAATTTATGGACGATCTTAATCTGTTTATTGTAGAGGAACGCTTATTCTTCGACTCCCGGATCAAACGCAGATCAAAATATTTGTACCGAATTTTCATCATTATGTCTCAGAAAATACCCAATGGCTGATAATTGCTTCGATCAAATGCGACAGAATGCGATGAAGTTTGACGTCTCAGGAGGAAATCGCCGCAATCGTAATCGTAATCTCGAGATTTCTACAGCGCCTAGCTAAAACCAAGTCGCGGGAACCAGCTTATTCACAGGCGCTCAGTCAAGGCAAAATCGATAGGCAAAAGGGTTTGGTTCCAGGTCAAGATCCAGGAGTCAGGCAGTCAGACAGTCGGATGGCTACGGTGGATGGTGCTTGAAATTGAAGCAAGAAGAGAGATAAGGGGAAGAGGAAGAATCAGGATAACAGTTTTGGAAATGTTTTCAGTTTTGAGTGAAAGACCAGCGCATAAATTGCAAGAGGTGAAGTGCTGGTGAGTTCATATGATGGGTCAGATAACTGTAATTCTGGCAGGAGTTTATTCCAGAGGAGTGAGGTAGCTGTGGCTATGGAGCGATTTCCAAATTTTAAGGATGAGATGACTGGAGGACGAAGACGTGTTAGCACAGACGAGGAGCGGGTTGAACGGAGTTTTTGGATTGTAGTTAAATGACGAAGATAGGAGGGTTGGGAGTATTGAAGTGTGTTATAGGTAAGGGATGAGACTTTGTACTCTATTCGTTCAGGTATTTCGCTTGAAGTAAAACCACAGTTAAATCACTATCCGTTGGAGAAGCCTGGCCGAAATCTGATAGTTCAGAGAAACCAGAAATGAGCTTACGGTGAGTAAGCAATTTAAAAAGATGAGTCTTTATGCTTGATCTGAATACCATTAAAGACCTAACAGAACGTGCCAAACTAGGCAATGAATTCCAAGTCTTCAGAAAGCCCGAGAGTGCAATACTGTTTTGGTGGCAGGCACTGCAAGAGTCAGTGTTTGTTGATCGAATACAATAGTTGTCAGTTCGAGCGATAAGCAATTAACAGAGACAATTCTGCTGATTTAAATATAATTGCCTACTTTGTAAACTATAAGACAGAGTTTAATTGGAATCTACAGTATGCTTGATGGCCATCAGCCAGTGTAATGAATGCTATACAAGTAGACCTATATCTCACAGTCGTTTTAAAAATATTTCTCAAAATTGTCTCTTGCTTTATTATTATCATTATAATTAATATTATAATCTTTCTTTAATAATAATAGTAATAATCAAAATGGTAATAATAATAATAATAATAATAATATTAATATTAAGCAGGCATTTGTAATGCGCACAGTTAAACTACATCAAAGCTGACGTAAATGGTAGTAGTAGAAGCTAGTCAGATGATTCAAGTGTAAAGTTAGTGACAAGTGACTCTCAACAAGAACTTCAAAGTCACGCACATAATATGTTGATGGAGTTATCTGAACTCGAGATGTCTGAACAAAGAATTTTTGCGTGCTAAAGTAGCACGAAAAATTACATAATTTTTTTAGATATAAATAATTCTTTAAAAGTGTATAATACAGGCTGTGCAAAATAATTTTTTAATCCTGCCACATCTTAAGGCAATGCACACTTACATGTATATTATATATATATGTATATATATATGTATATATATATATATAGGAGTAACAAAATATTTACAAAACTTGATGTACACGTCAAAGTCTGGCTTTAAGCTTACAAAATAGGACTGCTTCGCCATAAACAAATCTAAGGGAACGCGTGTGAGACTTAGGCACATTAATTATATACAATACTATGCTCTCATAAGATAATGCAGTGAAATGGCAGTAAAAAGTTACGATGGCCAACCAGATATTATTCTTCAAATGAATTCAACTATATCCAAGGTTATCGTGATCGGCGGTCTTCGATTGATTTTGCACAATTCTGTCACCACATCCTTTAGAAGATTTATTCCTGCTTCAAGTCCGCTTTCATCAGAATTAGTTGGAAAGTCGATGTAAAATTCCCTTGTGCTGTGTATTGACATTAAGTCGACAATAATGTTTTCTATGCTCACGAAATCAATTTCCACCGTGCAACGTAAATCAAGCACTTGCAGCTTGTTGAACTTCGCCATAATCCTCAACAGGTTGGAGATTTCTATGAGGCTTACTGAAGGATATACCAGCTCAAGATTTTCGAGTGACTTTGCCTGATTCTGGATAAAGATGGACGAGCTCGGAGAATGGACGTCGGAAAAGTAAGGGTGAACGACTAGAGTTTTCAAAATTAGGTCTGACCTGTTTGACATAAAGTCCAAGTCTTCTTCTGTAATGATACATAGACGAAGTCGCAAATTTTCCACGGGAGGCAAAGGATAACTGGCTAATGTTCCTTCAAGATTAAAACCTTCTAATCCAATCTTCTTAAGCTGATGATGGTGGCTTAACAGTCTCGAAATAGCTGGTGCCACATCCTCTGAAACTTCGTTGGGCGTGGAGTTTTGCCGCAGATAAATCGAAGACAGGTTGTTACATGCCGACAAAACACGCCCCAACTCATCGATATCTGAACCTGACCATGTTGGTGATTTTGTTAGATCAACATCAGATATAACCTGAAACAGAAAAACACTATAAGGTGTACAGGAATGAAAAATAATACAGCAAACTATTCTAGACTTCTATGGAACGTGATAATAATGCTGCTTTGATGGCAATTTCTAAAACTTTCTCCCAAGAGCAAGAAGTCTCAAGAGTAAAGTCTGACTTTACTGAGACAGTAATATACACAAAACTGACTAGATCATGTGGGCCTTTCAATAGTTTCTAACTTCACCTTTTCAAAGTCATTAGCCCATATTTTCTTTAATCATTTTCCGTATAAATTTTAAATATTCAATCTATGATCTGCTAACCTTCTTCGCCTATTTATTCTATAAATGTGTATTTTATATGACTCCAGGTCGACAGAGAGAAGAGGTTGACGCCAGGTGAGGCAGAGTTCTGCAATTTAAAAAACACAAAGCTCATTCTAAAATACTCCCATATAAATAAACACCGACCTCTGAGTCAAAATCATCAAGAAGATGTGGTATTTCATCCGACTTCACGTCTCGAAGTCCAATCGTTGTCGGTTTGAAAACAATTGGACATGCAAATGTTTTACTTAGTCTTTGTAGCTCCTTCATTGACTCGTACTCGTGTCTGTCCAGCAGGCTGTGTGTTGCTAACTCCGTGGCTTTGATAAGGACGACCTTATTCTCGTCTAAATGGTGAGCAAAATAAATAATTGTTCTTAAGAAACAATGTCAGCGCATTTTTGTATTGGAATGCTTAGCGAGGCATGGTACCGACTTGCGCCTGCCTGGTTGGATTGCATGAGTGATGTGGATGTTCGCGTGCATGGTGGGCGCGTGGTACTTAATTAATCTTCCTCTTCTGCCTATTCAAAGTTTCTTCTATCTCTTTTCTTTGTTGAGATGGATAAGCTCCGAAGAGCCAGTTAATTGTTCGGCAAGTAGATAAAAGCAAAATGCTGAATTCAAATTTAAAGAGATGCACTGAGGTCAAAGTTGACAACAAAAATTATAAGTGACATGCATTTGAAGGCCGAATATTAGTCATAGGAAAACAAAAGATATACTCAAGACAGCATGTAGAATCGAAGTGCAAATGAATTCAGCAATTCATGTAGCGCCATCATTCTTATAACGAGGTCAAAAATTGAGCTGGAAACTATAAGGAAAATGCAGATAAACAGAGTGGATGCACAGCTCTAAACTATAAATAGGCAAAAAAGATAGGGTCCCTCGCCCATATTTTCAACATTCTGAAATTTAATTTAACCTCACGTAGATGTGGCAATTGACACGACACCAGCATGCAAACAGTGTAAACCAGAGATAAAGTGTAGTGTGCAGGTTTGAGCCTTCTCTGAGGCAGTCAGTATGTGCGAACCTTGAACAGCAGGCCGACACTTCGCCACCATGAAATATTCGATAAGCGGTATAATTAAAGACATTTAGTTAGACACAGAGTATTCAGTATAGCATTTACCTGCGCAGATCTTCAAAGGTTCCAAGTAGTCTCCCTTATCTGTCTGAGCTATCAGCTTTGTTATTAATGAGGTGATCTTAGACCAAATATCTACAACAGAGGGGTAAAATATAATGCATTTACAGCGCACCTTCTCGAACCAGTTCGATGGGCTTGGAAAGAAGCTGATGCTGCCGACTTGGAAATGCTGGGCGGAGAAAAAGTATCTAATCTAATCTAATGATTTCTATAGCGCCGTTATTATAATGCTTAAGGCATCAGTCAATGGTCGCATCAATTATTTTGTTGGCAATATTCTACCGTAAAAGTATTTTGTGATTTAGACTTTTAATTTAACAACTCTATACTTTAATTAAGGCTTAATTTATTGCTTTTAACAGCAGATTGACATTTTATTACCATAAAGCACTCAATAACAGCACATTTATTAATACGAAGAGTATCAGAGGATTTGAATTTTTTTTACTGTTTATGTTATGCTGCAATTCGAATACGAATATCCTTCTGAACCATACTAGATTTCGAATGCGCTAAAATGCTTGCAGAGCGAATACTTTTTGACTTCTATATCTTCTCAACAATCATAATTATAGCTTAAGCAAAGTTTTACCTATCTTATAATCTGAACCACCTTAAGACCGAAATACCGTAGAACTGAGCATGCTGCAGCCCGCCACACTGTAGGTTGAATTATACTGAGAACAGTCTCTTTCTGATGGCGATGCCTATACTTAAGTAACTACTCTGAAGACGGAACGCAATCGTTGTTTGCGTGGACGCATTCGACCGTTGCCTGATTGGTACCAGAAAATCCTGCCGGACCTAAGGGAACCTCGCGACTGAGGCTAATCTTTTAAGCTTCTGCCTGATGAGTGAAGAGCTATTTGGTGATGATGGGACTTTGATCAATTCATCAGCTGTTGGTAATCAACTCTCTCTCTCTCTCTCTCTCTATTTTTCTCTCTCTCTATTTCTCTCTCTCTATTTCTCTCTCTATTTTTTTCTCTCTTTCTCTTTTTCTCTCTCAATTTCTCTCTCTCTATTTTTCTCTCTCTCTATTTCTCTCTCTCTATTTCTCTCTCTCTCTCTATTTCTCTCTCTCTCTCTCTCTTTCTCTCTCTCTCTCTCTCTCTCTCTCTATTTCTCTCTCTCTCTTTTTTTTCTCTCTCTATTTCTCTCTCTCGCTCACCTAAAACGATTACCACCAGGGTTTGAATAAACTGCCCACTCGCTCAATGACCATTTTTCCTAAATACTATGTTGCATCTACTTTCTCTTGACATTTCTGTACCTCTTCCTCCTCCTCCTCCTCCTCCTTTCTCTCTCTCTCTCTCTCTCTATATATATATATATATATATATATAAAGCCACCTCCATCATATTTCAAAGCGATTGTTGTGTAGAATACCACTGACAAGAAAATCACAAATTTTATTTAATTTTATACTTTAGATCTTAACTGTGATGTTAAGTCGCAAATTACTTACATGTACCTGGATAGATTAAGGTCTTCAGAAGTCCCAAATAGCCTCGATTGTCTGTCTCAGCTTTCACTTTTTTCATTGCTGAGGTCATTTCAGACCAAAAATCTACAACAGTATGTTCAAATTTACTCCGACTAGGAAATTATGGACAAGGAAGAACAGCGAAGTTCACGATTACATCATTTAATTTGTTTGCAATATTCTACCAAAATAGGACTATAAATTTAATAAAATTATAAATTTGGCAGTGGAAAAATCAGTCAACTTTAAAAAGCTCAACAATAAAGAAGTGAAACAGCGCGGTTATAATTCTAAACGATATTTGTGAGTATAAGTATTTTTGTTTTTCCTTGTGGCAAAATATTAAGGCTCACAATGTTTAGCAATGGCTAATAGGGCCTATATACATCACATGTGAAATGTAATAGTTTGATGAATCAAATGGCTGTATTTACACGTACCTTCGTATATGTTATTCAAATTGCTAACGTACTGACAAATATCGTCTATCCCAGCTGATTGACCTCCCATGTACAGTTTCAGTTTCTGGTAGACTTTACAAAGCAGCTGGAATCTCCGTAGAAAGATAATCATCCTTTCATCTGCATCGTACCAACTGGGTCGAGTTTCGCCAAATTCTGAAATGAATCCCACAAGAGGCCCGGTCTTGTGCAGTGAAAATCCATTAAGTGCACGGCCAGTCAACCAACAGATTCTATGAGGAAGGTGGCAAAGCGTCGACGCAAGTTTCTCCAGGAGTTTTGCGTTCTCCAGTATGACAGAAAAGGCTAACTCTTCCAGTAAAGCTGGCGTCCTTCTATGACAGTGGATGCATTCTTTCTCTCTGAGCGTATCGGTAAATTGAGGTGTATGACAGCCATATTCTCTCTGAAAGAACGTCACACTATTGGTGGAATTGGTGGAGTTTATTATCGAAAGGTATTTGCAGAGAACGATAGTGCAATAAACTTCAGAGTATATATGTACTTAACTATAACCACTTTATTTAGGTATAACTGAATAAATTGTAACTGTTAAAATGTAATTAAAATTCAGAATTTATTTGTCGACACATATAATCGGCATAAGAAAACTAATAACCGTCGTCGAGAATAAATTTTGTGCTGTGTGCCTATTTAATCTATCAAGGGAGAGTCATACTTCTACTGTATGCTACAAGAGGCAGCAGAATTCTGCCGTTCATAATTCAGTAGTTCCCAAGTATGTCGCAACTGAAACGCATAACTCCAATCTAAAAGAGAAACTGACTTGCAAATTATTTTGAACTGTTACTTAACGAAATATGCATACGACTCTCTGCTACTATATCTGATGGTTTTGCAATGATTCATTCATTTACGTAAGAATCCAATGGTTAACGTTGTGTTGAAGCTAAATCACAACAACATCTATGTGCGAATTCAATTAATTATTTATCGGAAAAACGTACTAATGCGCCTTGGATCGAGACTCTATCACAGTCCACGTTATTCGTGATTTATTAGACGCCAGAATTGTTGCAGCTGGTAGATTTGCAATGAACACCATCTCCCTAAGCAGTTTTAACTGTAATACAATCTGAGGGCCACTTCAGAAGTTGAGAGAGAGAGACACTTTATGAAAGCACTGTGGTCCTGTTTACCTTAAAACTCTGAACGGATTCTACTGTCTTAAGCCTGAGAATAGGCTAAGTGGGTTTGGTAAACTGTAGAATGTTGACTTTTCCCAAACATTAAGTTTTTCTGTTACACCCACTGGCAGCTTCGCAAACCCGAAAAGCTGATACCATCGGAAGTAAATCTTCCCCGCTATGTGTAGTCGGCAAGACGGTCCTAGAACCGGTAGTAGAAAGTGAAACTATAGGCATGAGTAAAACAGAGGTAACACTACGGAAGCTTGAGGAAGCGATTCTGTCTAAACTGGTCAGTGCACTCGCGTGTGTCACAACCATTACACCCACTGTTTGGTTCAGAAACATGTAAAATAATTTATCTCGCCTACCTGTGAGTCGTTCTTCACCCAAATATCACTGTTTAGGCAGTTATTCGCATTATATTGTTGCATTAGTTGTTACGCTTCGTCGCACTAACTGTGAATTAGACAAAAGTTCAGTGGATCAGGATCAAACTTAATCTTTACCTGCTTGTATAGGCCTATTAATGCTAGCATGACTATTTCGCAAGCTGAACATGAAGTACATGATGATCATTGTAACTAATGTAACTAAGTCAATACTAAAAGAAAACAGAAGTAGCTGACTTCTGTTCAGTCAGCCTTGCGCTATACCACGCATATATAAGGTGTTTCATGATTAATGTACCGTTATGAGGAATCACAACACAGGCGCTAATCAACGTCTATGATCGTCTGACAGTTCAAATAAGTACGACCACATCACACTTCTGCTTTGAGACTAGCTTCGGTGGTTCTCAGAGCTTCTCAGCCAAATCTACACGCATTTTAGAAGCCGAGTTAGAATGAAATTCACGAGATAGGCTTACCTCTCTGGTTAGGCGTAGCAGTGTAGGATTTCTCCCAAGCGCGCAACTATACCAACCATGAATTTCTTTAGTGGCTGGGGAATATAGTCTACAAAATGTTTATCAGTTATTGGCGCTTAAGATATCAATCGCGCTAAGGTTAGAATAGGTAACGTTGTCTTTATAACTCGCCTGCTGTTTCGCGTGCTGTAGCCTAGATGAATTATCGTAGATTGCGTCACAAAGGTGAACTGTGACGTAACAAGCGTAGCTCAGTTTTAATAATAATAATAATAATAAAAATAATAAAAATAATAAATAGCAATTATAATAATAATAAATCATATTTAATATTTAATAACAATTAGTAATTAATAATAATAATAATAAGCTAAGAACTTTTATAACGCCACTGTAATAAAGATCAAGGCATCGGCCGATGGTCGCTGCTAAGCAAAATCGTTGTGCAAGTCAAATTCCATGGTGAGTCCGGTCGAAAGCCAAGGAGGGAATCCCAGAAGACACAGAGGCAGTCTGGTCGAGTAGAGACAAGTTTTGGGAGGGTTATGGACGGTCGATTTCTCAATAAAAGATTGAATAAAACAGATTAAAGAATAGAAGCGAACTTATTGGAAAATAAGGAGAGCTATGATCACAACTAAGTCAAATTTAATGGTCTCTTGTACATGTAGGTGCGGATCAGACTCATCCCCTAGTCGTTCTTAGGTCTATCAGTTCTTGCCCAACGCCCCAATGTGTTAAAAGTAAAATAAACATCATCAGTTCGTTTCATCTTACTACCATCCGTCGCTACGCTTCGCACATGTCGTTCACCAAATCTCTGTTCTCGAAGTGTTTTACTGAGTCCAAGAAGTTTAAGTCTTGTGCCATATTTTCTTTTATGCCTTGGTTTATTAAGCTATTTGTCTCCAGCCGTCTTGACTACTGCAACTAGCTTCTTATCGTCATTTCAAAAGCTAATGTGATGAAGCTTTAATTTAAAGGCTACGAATTACCTTGGCCGAAACTATTACTAAAATCCGAGGTATGAAAAAAGCACAAATCGCCGATACTAAAATCATTGCATTCGCTGCCTTTACAAAAGCGAATAAGTTGAAGACGGGGTTAATTGCATACAAGTCTCTACATCTCAGTTATACCTCATTCTCATCAATCTGTGATGACTTCCAAGGTCCGTCTCTGCTCAATCATGTACTCGAACAGTCTTAGAAAATCTGACTATTCCGTGGACAAGGAAGATATCGGCGGCCCTGCCTTTTCTATAACCACCCCCTGACTTAGGAACTATCTTCTGGCAAACCTCCGCTCTGCAAAGTCAGTGTTGGCCTTCAGATCTCGACTAAAAACTGTCTTCTGGAACTCCCCTGTTGGCTTTCGACCGGACTCATCCTGGAATGTGGTTTGCACACCGATTTTGCTTAGCAGCAAGCAGTGACTTATCAAGCCATGCGAAAACAAGACTCCCATGTGAAAAGGGCCAGAGAAAAAACAGAAGGAACGAAATGGTGCACAAAAAGGCAATGACTAAAAACTCGTCACACAGTTTTGGGCACTTAAAAACCGCCTTCCAAAGTCTGGTTCGATAAAATAAAAAAGACATAAGATGAAAAATCGCCAAACTGCCTAGATGTCTAAACAATGTTATTTTCCACCTTCTACTCCGCCTAGAAACTAGCAGCTTTACTGCCTGCCAACAGGCTTTTCTTATAGCCGTTTTCCAAATAGTTATTTTCCAAAACTCTCTCGTGTATTATATGCAAAACAAACTCAGAATTAATTTACAATGTAATATGCACAAATTCGTCTTCATTCATTAATCAAGAAAGTTTATATTTGCAGGTCAGTGAAAATCAATAATCTAATATCATGTCTAGTTTTAATGCAATACAGACTAACATCTAGATATTCTTTCTAAGACTAACAAACGGTTACGTAACTTGCATTATACATAAAAAACGGAAAATTTTGTACAGAATACATTTTCACACATATAAATGATTAAACGGGCCTAAGAATAAGACAGATCAAAGATATACAATAATATGTCATCTTAAAATAATCAATGATATTAAAAGTTAAGATGGCGAATCTGCCATTATTTTGCTACTAAAATTTCTATATTTGGAATAACAATTCAATCGGCGGACGTCGATTGGCCTTGCACAATTCTTTCACCACATCATTAAGGTGATTTCTTTCTGCTTCATTTTCACTTCCATTTTCGGAACTAGTTGGATTGTGGATAAAAAATTTCCTTGCGCTGTGGATTGCCATAAAATCGACAATGAGTTTTTCTATGACTACGAAATCAATCTCTCCCGTGTAAATTAAACCAAAAGCTTGCAGCTTGTTGAACTTCGCCATAATCCTCAACAGTCTGCAGATTTCTGTAGGGCTCACGCTAGGGTATTCCAACGCAAGATTCTTGAGTGACTTTGCCTGATTCTGGATCAAGATGGACAAGCTCGGAAAATGAACTTGGAAAACGAAAGAGCTTACGATGATCAGAGATTTCAAAGCCAGGTCAGACCTGTTTGCCATGAAGTTCAAGTCTTCTTCCGTTAAGGCACACAGGCAAAATTCCAACTTTTCCACGGGAGGCAAAGGACACCTGGCTAATGTTCCTGAGAGATTAAGACCTAATAATCCAATTCCCTCAAGCTGATGATGTTGGCTCAACAGTATTGAAACAGCTGGTGTCACATCCTCTAGAACTCCATCGAATGTGGCTGTTTGCTGCAGATAAATGGCAGACAGGTTTTTACAAGTCGACAAAACGCGCCCCAAGTCATCGATGTCTGAACCTGACCAAGCTGTCTTTCTTATGTCAACTTCAAGTATCACCTACACAGAAAAATAGCATAGAGTATGCAGGTAAAAATCCAAGACAGTTAAGATTTTAAAGAAGTTTAGAAGATTTTTGTCATAACACCAGTGGAATTAATAATAATGCCCCTTTGTAGCCATTTCTATAACGTTCTCTTCAAAGCAACGACTCTTAAGAGCAACTTCACTGACGCAAACTGGTCCACATCATTATCATTTAAAACGTTGATTGCCTATATATTCTGTAATCATTTCTTCATCTTTATAAAACATTCAGTCTTTCGTCTGTTAACGTTCCTCAGCTAATAATTCTATAACTGTTTGTTTTATAAGACTCTAGATCTAACAGACAAAGTACTAACATTCGTTTGTTCTTTGAAAAGTGACTAAAGGTGAAGCAGAGAGCTGCAATTGAAATAAAAAGAAACGAAACTCGTTCTAAAATACTCGTATCTAAATGAACACTGACCTCTGGGTCAAAATCATCAAGAAGATGTGGTATCTCATGCGATTTTAGGTCTGAAAGTCCAATCACTGTCGGTTTGAAAACTACAGGACAGGCAAATGTTTTATTGAGTTTTTGCAGCTTTTTCATTGACTCGTACTCGTCTCTGGTCAGCAGGATGTCCGTTGATAACTCCGTGGCTTTTATAAGGACGACGTTGTTCTCATCTGAATGAACAAATAAGGATACGTTTGAAGAAAGTTCTTTTGATTTAGTGATATTCCTGTTCTTACCCATTCACCAATTTTTCTGTTTTTTTTATTCCTCACGTCCACTGTCGTTCCATGTGTTCTGCATGTAAGTCTATGTCAAACCTCTATTTGTGTCAATCTCTCCGTCTGTACTTCAGTGTTATATATCCTTTAGCTGTTGTTGTTGACTGTGTACTTTTATTTTTGCTTATTTTACTACTTTACAACAGGAGGCCTGTTTTTTAGAGCGAACAAAACTATATAACAGAAAAGAATAATGACATTCAATAAGACATAGAATACATCACATTGCATTAAGCTACCTGCACAGATTTTGGTCTCCAGAGGTCCCAATTCTTCACTTTCTGCTTCAGCTTTCCACTTTGTCATTGCTGATGTCATTTCTGACCAAAAATCTACAACAGTAAGGTAAAATTTAAAGTACGTCTTCTCAAAGAGTTGGGCGCGGAAGAACAATGAAGTTTGCATTTTTATTTATTTTTTTAATTTTTTATTTATTAAAGCACTTGTAACGCGTCCAATGTCACTACACCTGAATCTGCGGCGCGGATGTATGTATGTATGTACGTATTTACGATATCATTTATTTTGTTTGCAATATTCGACGAGAAACAATTTTGTAACTTAGACTGTGAACTTAACGTATAAATATAACATTTGAACAATAATCGGTCGAATTTTAAAGGCTCACTACCAAAACAATGAAGCAGTGTGGTCCTAATTCTAGACGATATTTGTAAGTAAATTTTCTTTTCTTTGCTGCCAAACATCAAGACATGAAAGTCTTAATTTGTTGTTAAGGAGGTAGTCTATATAAAAATTCTATCTATGTGGGACATGTAATAATATGGTAAATTAAAAGGCTGCATTTTCCGTGTACCTTCATATGTGCTATCAACATTGCTAAGGTAGTGAAGAATTTTGTCTATCCCAGCCGATCCACTTGTCATGTAGGGTTTCAGTATCTGGTTCACTTCACAATACAGCCGGAACTTCGACAAAATCACACTCTTGCTTTCGTCTACATCGAACCAACTTGTTCGAGTTTCTCCATATTCAGATACGAAATCGACGAGTTTCCAGGCCTGAGAGAGTAAGTTCGCATCGAGTGCACGGCCAATCAACCAACAAATTCTTTGAGGAAGATGGCAAAGAGCGGAGTCAATTATCTTGAAGAGCTCTTCGTTCTCCAGAATCACAGAAAAGGATAGCTCCTCCAACGAGGCTGGTTTCCGTTGATCGCAGTAGATGCAGATCTTCTCTTTCAGATTTTTTGCTCGAAAAGTATGACATCCATATTCTTCCTGAAAGAACGTCAAACTATGGTGCAAATGAAAGCACAGAATTTATTCTTCTCACACATAATTGGTGTTAGAAACAACACCAAACGTGGAATAATAACCGTCAGTATGAATTATAGCTTTGTGTTATGTGCCTTTTTAATCTAACCGGAGGCATACTTCTACTTTATAGGCCAATGCTTATTAAGGTAACTTACTTCTGCCATACAAAAATTAGTGTTTACTTTGAAATAAATTTGTTATATGTTTAAATACACAAAGATTCTCTTATCAATGATTCAAAAGTTCCTTCCTGCAAAGTATTTATTAGTTTTATATATGATCATCGATAAAACTACATTCAACAGCATAAATGACGAAGTTCGAACTTGATTATTTTGGAAACATGGCAGGGAAATCGCGAATATTTGTATGTACGAACCCAGGGTAACACAAAGGAGAAGGCTCCGATCAAATGAATTATTAATGGAGTTATGAAATAACCTTTTGATTTCTGATGTAATAAGAATCGCTTATCAACAGGCTTTTTGTAACATGAACTATATTGGTTGCCTTTTATTATATTTTAGGTGCTGATTTCAGATTTGGGCTTTAAATATGCTTGCAAGTCACATTTTTATGTAATGGGCCATGTTGTTCAATGATTGTTAGTTACTCTAGGGATACTTTCATGGTTCTGGTTGGATTTTTTGTTTTCTTATTCCTCATAGAAAGTGGGAGAAAGCACATCACCTAACCTCACTTTTGTTGCTAGTATTGTTGCGGAAAAATTTGTTGAGCTGTGTTACCTAAGATGGTGGCCGATTCATGAAGGCACATTTGTCGACCTCAGAATTACAGGAATATGTAGCAAAAGAGGTATGGGCAGAAGAAATATCACACACATTTCATGTGATATCACAACCGAGCACTGAAGGCATTTAACTGAGCAGATACTTTGAGGTTGACATTTTCTGAGGTTCTCACCGTGGGTTACGTACCGTATCTAGGAGTCTCTAGCAAAGTTCTAAGGTGATGGATAGTGCTTTGTCTAATGCGAGAATTTGTTTGAATCAGTCGAATTAGTTAACATTGAGTATGGATGGCTACATTGCTAGTCACAAAATTTGCGCAACTAAGAACTATGGTTCCGAAGAAATAATATATTCCGAAAAAATGCAGCGTGTGCCAACGCATTTAGCCCACGGATATATTCTGAGGACTAGGTTAATACAATGCAACAAAACATTGCATTTTTAGTGCGCCGCTTAAACCTTTGTGACAAACCGTGCATGTTATCGATGTTCCTGGATAAAATCTTATTCCCAAGTTACCTTCTTATCATAAGTTGTGGCAGCCATCACGCATTTTAGCTCTACGCTATCCAAAACATTGGAACCTAAATTTAAGCTTAAACATAAACACTAAAAATCACTGTCGCCTACCTGCTTCTCCAGCCAAGTCTCACTGTCGATACAATTATTGGCATTAGGCCGATACATTCGTTGCTACTTTTCGTCACACGAAGTTTAAATCGAACAAAGCGATTTTTTACAGTCGATCACATCAGAGCACTTGTTGAACTCCAATGACCTGGAAAGTTGTGAATCTGGAAAATGATGAAAACGTTTTTTGATGAGTAAAGCCTCTAAGTATATTATAAGAGAATAATGCTTAATAATTACTAATGCAATTCTATTTGCAGAATTGTGAGTGCATTCAGCCGGATTCACTTGTCTTTAGCATTATTCGGTCTCTAAAGTCACTATTTAGTTATTAAAATAACGTTGGGTGTTTGTTTGCAACAAATGTTTTATAGCTACCTCCAAAAGTAGATTTAGAAGAGTGTTCCTCGCTAACCTAAATAATATTAAAGTTCAATAAGAACAGCGTTTTGATGCGAAAGCAACTATTGTTCAGATAACCACTCTCGCAAAGACACAGCGTCCCACCAACGGAGTCCCATCAAGAATTTACATGGGGTCCATTCTCTTACTGTTTAATACTTTTGATATTTGAGCCATGTTATCCAAACTTGATCTGCTTGGTCGCCTTTATGCCGATATCTCATAGATGTGTGGCTTCTGTCACTCTGATATCACTTATCTCCTGAGGAACATCTTAACGAGCTGCAGTGACATCATGGACTAGATAAGGTATGGTCCAGTGCAGCTGAATTCCTCAAAGACAGAATATGTCTGGTGATTAATCTCACGCAGGGTGGAAAAAATTAGACTACAGCGCTTCCGTCACTGGTGCAGACTGTTTAGCCAAAATATGAGGTTTCTTAACCTCGGCTTTTTCCTCGACAGGGATCTCTCAATCATGTCAAACATTGCAGGGCTAGTGAAGACCAGCTTTACGATTCTGACTCTCTGTCTCTGTCTGTCTCTCTCAGTTTCTTACTAAGGATGTCACCCAGTACCTAATAGGCCTACAAACCTTTATCCTAAGTCAAATTAATTACTGCAATGCTGCATTTCCATGCTTGCCACAGCACGATATCAGTTGCCTTCAGGGGATCATCAACGCCGCTGTTCATCTAGCGGTTTGACTAAATAAGTTCGTCCACACGACACTTGTGATTTAAGACCAGTTTCGGTGGCTTAGGATCAAACTTAAACTTTGTTTGTTTATAAGTGCTTGCATAACTGTGTGACTCGCTATCTCGCAAATTGCATCAATCCGCCATTTCATGAACTTCATCGACTGCGGCTTCGATCATCATTCGATGTCTGTCGATGTCTTCGTACCACCGACTAAGACAGAAAATAATGATAAAGCCTTAACGGTCGATGGTTCGAACCTTCCAGCATCTATTCATTAAGCCAAGACTGTTAACTCTTTCATCAAACAATTGAAACTCTATCTGCTATCTAACTCTAAGCACTTTCTTAGCACTTGCACTGACAAATGACAATATAAACAACTTTGAAGTAGCTCGTTACATACGATGCTAGAAAAATTGTTAGGCCTACATTAAATAAGGAAGGCCTATGTCAATATTAGGCCTACATTACGTAGGCCTATGTAAATATGTACGAACAAGTGTAGTCTCACCACAATACCGTTTTAGAAGTTTGGCTTGAGGCAGTACAATCCTATCGATAATCACAGCCATAATATACAACCATATTACAAGCCGGATTGTAATGAAATTTACGAGATCGGCTTACCTTTTTGGTTTGGCGTATCAGTGTAGGATCGCTACCAAGATCGACACTAAACTAATCAAGAATTGTTGAGGCTAGGGTATTGTAGTTAATAAACTGTTTAGGCTAACGGTTATTATAGCTTAAGATATCAATCGCGCTAAGGTTGGAACAGGACAAACAGCCATTATTTGTAACTCGGTTGCTGTATTGTGTGATATAAGCCTAACCTACTGGAGACGAGTTACGATAGATTGCGTCACAGAGATGAACTGTGACGCCTTGGTTTAATTGGCTAATTGTCTGCAGTCGCCTTGACTGCTGCAACCGCTTCTTAATGACATTTAAAAAGCTATCGTGATGAAGCAAGCTTTAGAGAGTCCGAATCATCTTGGCCGAGGCTATCACTAAAATCCGAAGTAGGAACATATCGTCAATTCGAATATCATTGCATTCGCTGCCTATAGAAAAGAGAATAAGTTAAAGATGGGTTGATTGCATACAAGTATCTACATTTCAGCCAACCTCACTCTCCTCACTCTGTGATGACTTCCAAGGCCTGTCTCTGCTCGACCAGGTACCCCAACAGTCTTAGATTATTGATCTATTTCGTGGACAGGGTTTGCTTTTCTGTAACCGGTCCTCTACTTGGGAAATACTTTCGCCAAACGTCCTCTGTGCAAAGTCTGTGTCAGCCTTCAGATCTCGACTAAAATTGATTCTGCGTCTTTTCGAATTCCCCTCTTGGTTTTTGGCTGGAGTAGCGGGCATCGACTGATAATGATTCATCAAGCATTATCGTCGTTGCTCATCCTGAACGCTACATGCTTCAGAAACTCTGCACATGCTGTCAACTTTCAACTGCAGTTGGAATCTGCTGGAAGGGTTCTGCGCATGCGCCCGAGCTTGCCGCGGATGAATGTCGTGTTCTTAATGACATTTAACTTCGTTATTAAGGCTAGTGCAGATAGCGCCGTTGATTAGCTTCTGTTGAAGCAGTCCTATAGAAATTTCTGATTGTAATTACAGTTACAACATTAAATTATCTGTGTGGCTAGTATTTTTCGGATTATTAATATTACGTTATGAAGCACATAATGTAGTAAGCTGTAAAATATGGACTAGAATACAATGAAAAAACCTAAAATAATGCAAGGGAAATAGCCCAAAATAACATATTTTATAAAAAGCCTCTCACTTTAAAGGGAGCTCTGCCACCTGACCCACAACCGAGGCTTTGCCTCTGATCCTCACTGGGACTCTGCCCTAGATCCTCGTATAGTCTCGCGCTATACACTTGCCATGCTGAAATCTTGGATCCGCTCTTGTATCCTGGTGCCAAATACAGTTTGCTGCCTAATCGGTTGGAGGTTTAACTTATTTACTTAGTTACTGACAGGACTAGATGGCAGAAGTGAGAGAGTCATCAAGACAAAGAAACAGATACATGCAGGTGGATACAGAAATAAGCGTCAAATGGCCCAACTTCGTACTTGTGCTAGATAACTTAGGCAAGAACTCCTTGCCTTGTCAGCTTCTGTCATTCGCCGTGTAACGTGGCAACAATTCTGCATACTGTACTGTAATTTAGCTTTATGGCCTTTAGAAAGTATTCCTTCCAACGAGTATACAACTTTGCTCAATCCCATGTACAGGCTGTAGCTTACTGCCCCAATTTGAGGCCACCAAATCTAGACGATGAAGAATCGTTGAAACTTTTGGCATGGATTTACTGCAAGCCTACCAGTGGTGACTTTCTGGGTATTCAAGTTAACATAGTCTTTGAATCACCTTAGAAAGTGCTATACAAACACATCACATCCATTTCAGTGATGATTTCGACAATTACACCTGCTTTCAATATTTTTACTAGATCCCTGTCCAGCACACACACACACACAACTATAAATTACACCATCTGATTTTTCAGTTTCATTTTTAAAAAACTACTGTGTCACGGACCAGATGCCACATCTCTATTCAGTTAAGCACTGTATAGCCAATCAAGCAAATCAAATTCAAAATGTTGCTTCACAAAAAGCAACAGATCTGATGAAAGAAAGACATGAAGACATGTTCAGGTTCGCCCATGGAGGGAACCAGCAAAGACAACATTAATGATGATGCTAATTTAAACCAGGTAATTTGTTTGTTACTGTGCTGAATCATTTTAATAATGCACAAAGCATCAACAGCTGATAGATGCTACTTGGTAACCAGATCCGTAAGAGCCAAAACCCTAGATCGGTCCAATCTGAATCTTGAAGCAAATCAAGGCAATTATATTAGGACTGCAACACTCAACCTAACGATACAACGAAAACATCTGCGGTACAAAGTTTATCAATATGTTCAAAGAAATCATGACACGTTTAGGAAGTAGTTATCAACGTTATCTAATCCTGTTGATAATCAAATCAAAATCGATCTTGTGGAGCACGCACGTCATCGATCTTGAGGATCATTCTAACAACCTGTGTTGCCAGCATGATCTGTTGCTTTTTGGAAAGCAGAGTCTCAATCACATGTTGATCCTTCATATCTGCAAATAATTATCCAGAAATCACACATAAGAGTACTTACAATCATCCTCTACCTAATGAAAATTATCGGAAAAATTCACAAAAAGGTAAAAGGGATTATTTCTTGGGAATTGTCTTACATGCAATATCCTTCTAGGCAGTTTCACTCCATAGCATATCCAAAATCGAATGTATTCTCAACAAGACAGCCAAGTATCTTTGTTGTCTCTTCAGCAGTGCCTCCCAGTTATGCAATATTAACTTCAAAATCATTATTAACACTGGCATTTTAGTTTCATGGTGCTTAGTCTTAAATTGATCGATGTAGAACTAGCATGTTCACAGACGATGCATGAAGATCAGCACAAACACATTACACCCGAAACCAAATGCCAAAGAAAACTGTAGGATGCCTCTAGAAATCTCACACGAATTGCTACTACCACAGAAGTTCAAACTGAAGGCAGAATTGCATCAACAGTAGTGCCCTTGATATAGTCACACATAGTATCCTGAGATGGATGCTATATAAATATGACCCATTAAAGAGGCCCCAAATTTCCTCTACAATTTCTATCTCATCTGCATAATCAAATCTCATTTTATTTTTTGTGTATTAGCATAGAAAATCTGATTGAATTGTAATCTAAAGTTTAACCATAAATAATTTGTTGGATTTACCATTGCTTCCCTTGGAAAGGCAGTCAATGCCAAGACGTGGATTCTTCTCAAGGACATGACGGGCCTTGATATCAGCCATGGTCTTAATGGGATGATGGCCACTGTTTTCAGCCAGTGCCATTGGAATGCTTTCCAAGGCATCGCTAAAAGCTCTCATGGCATACTGTTCCAAAGTTGAGATCTAAAACAGCAGTTATTTCAGCAACTGACTAAAATCAAACAAAATATATTAACATAAACCAAATTAATTTTGTAACAAAGAACAATGTTAACTTTTTCACCAGTATAAACCAAGGTATACTGTCCAAATGCCTGTGGATGTTTTGTGTATGTTTTATAGTAATCATTAAGCCACATGGCTACGAAGCACAGTTTCAATTACAAAATTGTTTTAAATTAATTCTGGTCAACTGCATTACCAGCAAAGTCAACATCATACAAGATGTTCTTGCTGCCTTTTTAAAATTGTAAGAAGACTGTCTTTTCTAGGAAATAGTTTTGTTAGCAGCAAGGCCAAGTTTCTGACTGCACTCCTCAACTGTGCATTTAATATGCCAGTACTACCAAATTTCCAAGATTATTTTAGAGGAATGTTGCTTTCCTGTACACGTTGCAAGATAATCTTACAGAAATCAAAATTTTCCAGACACCTGAGAAATTCAGAAGCAAGTGATTACACAGAATAATTGATGCAATTCTTACAAACTAACCTGGTCAGCACGGTGTCTAACAGCCAGAGAGCAAGCAATCTCCGATGCTCCACCTCCATAAACAATGCGATTGTCTTTGACAAGATTTCGCACCACACAAATGGCATCGTGTATGCTACGCTTTGCTTCTTCTATGATCTAAACAAGTAAGTAAGACATTTATTAACAGGTCATGTGTCCATCGGCTGACCGAGCAATCGTAGGCAAATCATAGACAAAATCATTCACAACAGATAAATGTTCCATACAAACAAATTAACACTGAATACTTGTTACACTCAATCAACTGACCTCTGATAAATTAATTATTACATACAATGTAACTGAAAATGTAATCCTAATTGTATGTGCACACTTATACAGGGACTCTTAAAGAAAACTTCTTTGAGGAGCTCCTGATCCGATAGAACAAGACCACGATCGAAGACATCACATACATACCATTTTGTTTCCACCCCTAAGGAAGATGGTGACTGCCCGAGAATTCTTGCACTCCTCAATTACAAGCATCTTGTCCTTCGTAGTCCCAAATGACAGTTCCCGAACAACACCTGCACGACCGAGCTTCTCAGCCGTGAGCTCTGAGAACCGCGGCACAATTCGGCCTCCAGTGGCAATGGCAATCAACTGAAAAAAATGAAATTGATTATGCAAAGGCCTGTCAAGTTTCTACTATTTCATATTATTTGTTCACAGTTAAATAATAAAACATAATATCACAGAATGTAAATTCAGAAAGCATGGCATAAACTACTGACAAACATGAAGTAATATATTCAAAGACCAGCACAGATCAGATGTGGAAAATAAGTGCCACCCTACACGCATTACAAATTGTTTCAAACAGTAATAATATATTAACGAGAAAATGAACTTAACAATATATGTACTCATAATAAAACGAACAATGTGAACTGCCTACAAGAAGTACTCTGATTCCTCCTATAGCTACATTTTTGATGTCTTAAAAGACATCTGTGCTTACAAAAGTATTAAATGCACACCAGTTTTAGCCAAAAGTCCATTTCAAAATTGAAGACTCACCTCAATTTCAGGACCACCAACCCAGCGAACAGCAGGAAGCTCTCTCTGAAGAAGAAGATGATTAGCTTCATCATCAAAACCCCACTGGCAGATAACAAGGTTAGCTCCCGTATCTTTCACCTAGCAAAAATCCAAAACAGCTCTTTGTTTAACCAGAATCAAACGCAAAAAGTAAAAGCTTCAGACAGACTAGAAGCAGGGATATCCAAACTAATATTGCCAATGGCCACTCAAACAGTTGTAATCAACCGTATTTTCCGGCAGATAAGTGATATCACAAATCTAGACACATGCAGCAAAAACAAAAGTTTACAAAGATCAGCTATTCGTATTAATTTGCCTTATTAGTTCCCCCTTAGTTTGGTTTACTATGCCACTAAGAAATTCTGTGCACAGGCTCAAACTGTAAGCACAATGATGCAAACAATCAAAAAAGAAATTCTTCTAAACTAAGACTTTGAACTGCTGGTGGTTACAAGTTACTTTATACATTGTGGACCCATTAAACATGAAATCGTAGAGGTACACGCCATCGAAATGACATGTAAACCAAGCCACGTGAAAAACCATCAAAACATTATACTGCTTTCTGCAGAAACCTCTTCAAATAGATTTGACCATTCTCAGTATTTAACAGAATGCCCTTGATTTGGTCACATTCACAGTCCGTGTTTCAAAATACCATGGCATATGAATGACATGCCATTTAATGATAGCCGCAGACTACTAATTTTAAAAATCTCGATTACACTTAACAATACATCACCATTCCCTTTAAATGACCATTATCATTATCTGCTGACTTGATACAAATTTTATTTGCATCTGACTCATCATGCTACTCAACTGATTAAATTTAATTTAAAAAACAGAAAAGCTGCATAAAACTCATAATTCCCAGCATCCCAACTTCTCACCTGCTTGATCATCTCCTCGAATTTAGCAGTCTCGTACTCCTGCAGCTTTTTATAGTCTTCAACTGACTGAATCTCTACTTTGCTCTTGGTTTTAGGCTTAGGTGGCTCAAATGGGCATGTCAGAATGACCATCTTTGCATCCTTCACCACCTGGAAAACAATTTGTCATAATGCTCAACATAATTCCTGTATAAACAAGGTACAGTTAAATTTAGACATAAGGAAATGATTTCAAAATATCAAAACAAAATTAGCTATTTCTACGTAGCAACACAGAATTCTTCTTTCAACTTAGAAAGAATTTAAAACGTTTCACTACATGGTTAACCATTACTGCATCCTGAGTTTGTATAGTACTGTAATAAGAAAATTCCATACCACCATGCATTCTAATAAGACACATGACACTAATGCATGTAATTATGCACCTGGACATTCATCATAGGCCTCTGAAAGCCTCGACAGTGCTAAAACATGGCTATATCACAGACCTAAAGCATGACTTGCCAAACTTACTCTTGTGCTAAGTATTTTGAGAACAGCTTTGATTTGGCCATGCTGACACGTATCATTATAAATACATAATTTGATGCTTAATATTAAAATTAAATTTCAAAGGGAAAAGACCAATCTATTAGTCCATTAAGACGTAATTTCAACCCAGCTGTAGTGAAAATTTGGAAAACAATGAGAATTTTAGTTTTTGCGTATTGTAGATCATATTATGTTGCATAATTTAGACACATAAGCTAAATTATCCAACATAATACGATCTACAATATGCAAAAACTAAAATTCTCATTGTTTTCGAAATTTTCACTACACCAGCCAAACTACCTATTCTCTTGCATGCACTTCAACAATACAGCATCATCCTTCTCACTGGTCGGCCATCACCAGATCTGTCTCTTCTGGCTAAGACACAACATGCTTGAAAATTGTTCCCTTTTGCCTGGCTGGGTTGGAGCATTACTAAATAGGTATCCTGAAGAAGTGCTATATAAATTTACCAAATGAATGAATGAATACATGAAATGTTTCATACAAATTTAAGTTTTAATTTGGATAAATGTACTTGAAAACTGCATTTTAACAAGCAATTACTGTATACAGAATCTGTTACTTAAGACAAACCTTTGGCATTTGTGGATGACTGAAATCTTTATCAACGATAACACCTCTGACAAGCATTGAATCCTCCATCTGGCCACCAACTTTGCCCTCAACTTTGATAAGCTCAAAATCAACATCTTTTCGCTCAAGATCAGCCACTGACAGCACAGCATTCACGGCAATTTCTGCCATCTGACGATGGCACTTGTTGACTCTAAAGTAAAAGAAGAAAATGCCAAATGACAAAAACTGTCCTTAATTCATATAAAAATATGAACAAATTTACACAGTAGGTCAACCAGAAACACACAGCATTACCAAAATGTTTATATAATGTAATCACTTTAAAAAGTATGACTGTTACAATAGGCATAACCACTAAACATTGCATGTATAACACTTGTAATGCAATTTTCTGCATAGTCAGTGAAAAAAGGCATGCTAAAAATTATGGCTAATTATGGAAGCGAATGCAAAGGGTTATATACTCAGAACTTGATGTATCAGTTATTTCTTTAGCTAAAGAGTTTCAGCATATTTGTCTTTGTAATACCAGTAAAAATCGAGGTACAGTAATCTAGATGACTGAAGACCAACGCACTGCCAGAGATATCCTAGCAGTAAAGGGATACAACACCTAAGTCATGAATATGCACGTATGACGATTCACAAAAAACTTATCATGCTTTGCCAAAAAGATCTTACTTTAAACAGTATGACCACTTTCTGCATACTTCTGCTGATGTATAGATACAGCATTAAGTGAGTGCCATACCTTACTTACATACTTTTTACAAACATTTAACTCTTTCAAATAATATAATTGAACACTGACACATAATTAAGAAAATTCCTAGACTCACATCTTTGAACTGAGTGTAGTCATAGCAGTTTGGATAAGTGGCTCGAGATTGTTTACATCAACTGGAAAAATCTCTGATATTCTGTCCAGTTCATCTGTGGCAACATGAGCTGCCAGCTCATAACCATCAGCAATTCGAATTGGGTGGATACCTCTATCAAGAAGCTGCTCAGCCTGTTCAAGCAGAGCTCCAGCAAGAACTAAAACATAAGCAAACCCAAATGTCAGAATAAAAAGAAATTTTTATGAAAATTAATGAACATAATTGTAGGCCAAAACACTGATCAGTCTGCTCAATCATTTTAATTTTTTTTAAATCAGAACTTGTGACCAAGTAAATTTTTAATCTTAAATTCATAAATAATGAAATGCAGACCACAACTGTTGATCTTTGAGAAACTTGAAACCGGCAATATGTAAAAACCAATATTTGTATAAAATATTTAATTAACATGTAATTCGTAATTTATGTTTTTTAAAGACGGCAAAAAGAAAATCTACGCAAACATGTAATTGGCAATGAAATCAAGAAAACTTGTGCAAAAACTACTACAAATGTAACTGAAAAGAAACAAAGACAGCTGTGAAATGGTATTCATAAAGCACAGAGTTCAAATCATTACAGGAAGCTCAAACAGAGAGTTGTAAAAGCATTAACTTAAATGTACACACAAAGCAGTAAAATATCATGGATTAACAATTCTCTTATAATGACTCACCAACAACTCCTGTTGTTCCGTCACCAATTTCATCATCCTGGGACTTAGAAAGCTCAACCAAGAGCTTGGCAATCTGATGTTCCACATCCATCTGCTGGAGAATAGTAGCACCATCATTCGTGATGGTCACATCACCATCTGGTGACACCATCATCTTGTCCAGACCCTTTGGACCAAGCGATGTCTTCAGTACTTCAGCAATGGCTTTTGCAGCCAAAATGTGCGACTAAATCAAACACACAACCATTGGAAACATTGGTTCAGTGATGTGCCAGCTACACCATCGCACTCTTGAAAAAGGCTAAAGGAATATTTTACTTTTAAATACTGCATAATTTCACATTAAAATACTGATTCACAGAGCTTGTTTTTTAGCTCCAACAGCCAGGGCTAGCAGACTTTGTTTATTTTTTGCAGATGCGTTTTGTGTCATTTCATGTAATTTTCATTCTGTTGGTGGGGCTAGGCAATATTGAGAATAATGAGGGTTTCCATGGCAGTGATAACAATAGTACTTCCACTATCGTACACCACTTTTTAAGCCAGCAACATCTAGTGTCAGTTTATGCAACTGCCTCAGAGAATGGTTACTGAGCATTAAACCAGTCAGCCACCCCATGATGTACATGACAGTGATGACACATGACACATTTGCAACTGTTGTGATAACGGGAGACTTAGTGAGCAAAATTGCAAAAACTGAAATGAGGTTTCACTAGCATAAAGTGGTCAAAGCCACACAGGACATGCCATTCTAGACACTTCCACAGTCCCCATTATTTGAGGTCTATGCTAACAGCAAACACTCCAAAACCATGAATTATACTATGCGTTTCTACAGTCAGAATACTGCAGAAAATCTTGTTGGCTAAGAATGTATTTCGATGCAGGATACCTTTCCCACAAATGCAAACCATTACACATGATAAACTTTAACCGCCACCATAACCATACAACAGCAACCTTGTCTTGACTTGAAACCAGTACAAACACACAATGGACGCTTGCTTACTGGCTTTCAATGCCATTTCTGTGTCATAATTATTAAGACATTAATCTGGCATATTTAAGTCAACAGAAATTCAACATTTACTGTATTAGCAAAAGTATTATTGACCTAGTAGATGACCAAAGGAAGGCAAAACAACATACTGGGTGAAACTTACAAAGGCCCACGCAATTTCAAAAATGCTCTTGAATTTAAATCAAACAGCATCTGATTTTTTATTTTATAATGTGGACTTATTTGGCATACTTATAGTATCAGGGCCCGGTACTATAATTTTTATATTTTTTTAAATTTTATATTTTAGGTGTGGCTTTCGGCCTGGTTGTAGTTGCCGCTAAGACGAATCTCTTCCAGCTAAACACTGCTAGCAAAGATCAATTACGCATTATTCAATATTTACAAAGCTGAACTAACCCTAACCCTAGCTTTAACCCTAACCCTTATTTAAAAGCTGTCATTAGAATCTGTTTTTTACTTCAATCAATGATGGGACACTTCCAGAAGCCACGCCTATAATTAACGTCACTACGGAAGGCAACGCCGAAAAGCAACCAACCAGAGCGGTTCCCGATACTATCAGTTTGCTCCTATGCGTGAGGATGCCAGTTCGCACACCGATCGTGGCTATACTGCTGAGATTTTAATTTTGGGCTACCACGGTCCGTACACGGGGACCTTAAATGGCGTGGCGCCCATTATACCGGGCTGCAGTGCTGAAGGATCTCACCCGATGAATTCATTGAAAATTGAGCAGGGTCGAGGCCATATAGAAAACCGTGTAGATTTACATTTGCGCACGCCGACATGCCGTGCCATGCTAGGAGGGAGAATGAGAAAGCATTTTATACCTTGTGGGCATCCAAGCCGGTCAACCTCTTCTGTTTGTCTTCGTCTTTTATGATCAAAAATGGTCGACCGTATTCGTCAAAAGCCAATGTACCGATGGCCGACATGTTGACTTAAAGTTGTATATATCTAATAACAAGAAATTTTAGTTTAAGCAACCGATTACCAACGATACAAAAGCCAACATGAGTAGGACCACAACACCGAATCCTAGACAACTAGCTGGTCCTCTGTTACCACAGACTATACTTAATGACGTCATATAGCAGAAACTAGCGTTGTCTAGCAATTGGACAAGAGATGAAGGCAGTTAAAGCTAAAATAATTCTAAATTATTTAAACTTTCATGGTGCTTTACTAAGAGAGAAAATAATTTTGTGTTTGTCCATTTTGTAATGAATGATATTAATCAAGTATGAAGCAACACAGTAGCGCCGGTAGTCAACGCTTAACAAGCAAAAAAACGATGGCGCTAGAGTATTTCTCATAACAGCGCTGGTTCTCTGTTGCAGCTTGGGACAGCATTCTCGTTCTTTCTGCAATGGGGCGCTGATTGTCAGCAAACTAAACCTTCCTGAGAGTAAAATAAGATCGTTTCTGTGTATAAACGTACGAACATAATATCCTTAATCTGAGAGTGGCACAGCTGGTGGCGGAAATAGTTGTGAAGCCACTCTCTGAAATAAACTGCCGCCAAAATTACGACAATTATCTGACCTATTATACGAACTCGCCAACACTTCACCCCTTGTAATCTGCTCAGGTCTTTCACTCAAAACTAAAAACTTTCCCCTTGGACAGATCCTATCATGATTCCTCCGCTTCCTCATATCTATCTTCTCTCTCCAATTCCAAACATCATCCACCGTAACTGCCTGCCTGCCTGCCTGCCTGCCTGCCTGCCTGCCTGCCTGCCTGCCTGCCTGCCTGCCTGCCTGCCTGCCTGCCTGCCTGCCTGCCTGCCTGCCTGCCTGCCTGCCTGCCTGCCTGCCTGCCTGCCTGCCCCTTGGAATTTCATCTGGAACGATTCTTACCCTTCCTGCCTAACAATTTTGTTGTGACTGAGCGTCTGTGAATAAGCTGGTTCCCGCGACTTCGCTTTCGTTGGGCCCTTTAGAAATCTTTAATTTACGATTACGATTACGAGTAAAGAGCGGAAGGGGCAAGTTGGTTTCTAAGCAAATAAACCTAAACCCGGCAACCAGATAAAATGTAAATGTTTTTCTCTGCCTTAAGTTTGTAGTCCGACTTTGCTGTTGTGCAATGTGCAATTCGCAATTGCACCGTGTAATTTATTTATTCACCAATCATTAGTTCTTAAAATGTCTGTAGTTCTGTAGCCACCCCCCCCCACACACACACAACGCCTGTGAATAAGCAATTAAGTTTCTTCGACTTAGACTTTGGGCGCTGTAGAATTCTTTAGCTTACTAATACGATAACGATAGTCGATAACGAATGAGGCAACTTATTATCTTCTATCTTATCTAATCTAAGAACTTCTATACGCCATTGTAATAATAATGCTCAAGGCATCAGTCGATGGTTGCTGCTAAGAAAGATCGTTGTCCGAGCCAAAATTCCGTGGTGGGTCCTGTCGAAAAGCAAAGGGGAATCCAGACGACAGAGACAGCCTACGGAGGAAAATATTCCAGGAAGAGGTGAATTTATGTCGAGCTCTAAATGCCAAAACAGGTTTTGCCGAGCGAGCATTTTATCCTGCAGTACAATACGGATGTCCAATATTATTTTACTGGCTCAGTCAGTCAGTCAGTCAGTCAGTCATTGCTGGCTTTCAAATGGCGTTTAAAAACTTTCAACATTACGATTTTGTTAGGCAGTGACTTACAGATACAAGTTAACGAAGATTGTCCCCGATCTGAGAATTAGTGTACTGCACTCGATGTGATTATCCCTCTGGATAATCAGGAATATTATAACAGTCCTACGATTGATCGGCATGGTCTTGCGTGTAGAACTTCAAAAGACTAGTAGACCTAATTATAAGGCAGATTTTTTTCAAAAACTGTATGCCTTCTGGACAATAACATAGCCAAGCACACCCACGTTGGGCCAGTTAGCTGGCCTAGATATGTCAGAATGTGGCGCTGGTGAAGGATCTCCTCCGATAGGGTCGAGGCCATACGATCGCTGTAGAAAACGTGTACAATTTACAATTTCTTACAGTGTTGTTCCAACGTGTATTGTCGGCTGGGAGAGATCATAAGTCTTACTGTATAAGGTGCATTTTGACAAATTTTATTCAGGCTCCATTCTTCCTCTGCGCATGCGCAGGACTATTTTCTAGGGATTTTCAAGGACGCGTGAAGGTCGATTTTCCAGGACGTAGCAAGTGGTTTTGCCAGTTAGACAGCTGGGTAGGCGCTGGTTTTCTTTGGTTGTTCGGAGGTGAAGGCTGGACCAGAAATTCGAGGATTGTTCGTCTGACTCCATGTGAGTGCAGTTAAGTTTTTGAACAGAAAGACGATTTGTTTAAAACATTTATGCAGTCTTTGGTTGATGAAATTATAGAGCCACTTACACAGCAGAATTTAACAAATCGAAGTAATATGCAATGTGGGGTATTCATGCCACTGTTTGTGAAAGATGAGTGGAATGCACAGCGCTTTACTTTACCGACTTTGGAACCCTTTTCTCATGCACGGTCATATATCTGTACTTTTTGCACACATTTAGTGTTAGAACATGAGAGAGAGAGAGAGAGAGAGAGATATTTTTTATTGACAACCAAAAAATAATTAACAAGCACAATTAAAGTCTGTCACATACAGTGGTGCCAATGGGCTGACCTAAAAGGAACAAACAGTTCCGCTACTAAGGTCACCTATTTACATCATGGATTACAAAAAGGTGACAGTAAAATACTGAGTAAAACAATTAATAATCTAAAATATAAGTAATTATTATAATCAATGTCATTGCATAAACCTAAACAAAACAAAAAACACTTAACTAAGCACCAAAAAAATACTTAACTATGTGCATTGAGTATATGAGATTTTAGATTTGTTTTAAACTGGTATAATGTTGGCAAGCTAGTAATAACAGTTGGCAGAGAATTCCAGAATGACGGTCCACATATTATAATACTAAACTGCCTATTAGTAGTGTGAACAGAATGTTTATGATACATATGAGATGATCGTGTATAGTGACCATGCACATCTGAATTCATACAAAAGTATTGGTAGAAGTCCACAGGTAATAGATTATTTTTTAGTTTAAACATAAATAAACCTATTTGCAATTTATTAATACAATCAAAAGGTAATATTCCTTGACTATGAAAGGACAATCGAGTGCTGGTTCTGAAGGGTAGATTAAATATAATTCTGATGATGCGTTTCTGTAGGGTTCTAAGATTAGACAGGCGAGTATGATATGTGGAAGCCCAAACAATGTTGCAATACGAGATATATGGATATATTAAGGAGTAATATAGGTTCAATAATATATTTTGGGGTAATTTGTGGCGGATACGAGAGATAATACCAATATTTTTTGATATTTTTTTAGATATGGTATTTATGTGTTCTTTCCAAGTCAAATGTTCGTCAATGTGAACTCCTAGAAATTTTGTGGATGACACCTGATTTATATTTATATTATCTATTTTTATACTGAGATTACATTTAGGTATAATTTTTCTCTGTGAGCTAAATAATATGAAATTCGTAACAGAATGTGAGTCTGGATAAGGAACGCTGTAAAATGAAGAGTCATTATTCATTCATTTACTGAGAGCAGTTATGTAGTGCCCCTTGAAGGTATCTGTTCAGTGATGCTCCCAGGCCAATCCTGGTATAAGTGAACAGTTCCAAGCATTGATAAAATGTGCATGATGCATCCATAGCATCATGACAGAGTCTATTCCAGACATGGTCCAACCACTCAATAGGCATGATATTGAAATGAAATGTAATAGCCATTTATTCACTGAAGGTCAACAACATATTAACCCATTCCCGCCTGAATTTTATTTCCCCAAAAATGAATAAATTGACGGTACACATGGTAGAATGACAACAGTGCAACAAGGGTTACAGTGAAGTATAATAAAGTGTACATTTTCTGAATCAGCAAACTTTTGGCTATGAAATGCACATTTTATTGTGAACAAAAGTTAATTTATATAGCTGCCTTAGAATGCCAAATGGCAAAACGGTCACCGATGCACAGATGAGCATTGCATTTCTCACAACAGGTAACAGAAAATAATTATAACTGGTATCTTTATATTTGCCAGTCTTTGGATTTTTATGCTTAGCCCAGACTCTGCACCTTTGCCTAACAAGTGAGTTAGAGAGAAAGTGCTAGACAAGCAGCTTTAGTATGGGTGTAGGGCACCTACCGGGACCTGGCATAACAGCATCATCAGTGATGGGCAGTGTCTGAAGGTTCTAGTGCTCCAGTAAGTGGAATGTCCTTTATGGAAAAAGTTGTTTGCCAGTTCCAGTGATCATCATCAGAAGCTGCTATTGGTTGGTTGAATGATGTCCCAGCAGCAGAAGGGAAGGAAGCGAAACGATCACCTGGACAATGACCACCTTGAACTCGACTTTGACCACGACCTTGACTTTGACTATGACTAAAACATGACTTGATCCACCTCTGATGCTACTGTTGGCTGAGAAGTCCTTTTCAACAGATGCAGATGTTGCCTGGAAATGGAAAATGATATACAACTGAATTAGAAGAGATGAATGGAAAAAGCATCATTCATCACCAGTCAGCTGATCAACAGGCACGCCCACTTTTGCCATCAAATTATTTTCATTATGTAGTTTTTGTACTTTTGCTAGTATTGAGCATCAATAAATATCACTAGGCTTTCAATCAACATAATAACAAAATTTCACATCACAGCCATCAAGAATTTTACACAAAATAAAAACAAAATAAAACAACATTGTATCGCTTACCTCTCCAACCTCATCATCAGTCAGCAGTGCTGCTGAGTCCAGCAGGCATGGTTTCGTTTTCGGACTGGTTTCGCATGCAGGGCCGATTCCAAACAAACTAGTCACTGCCGAGCTTCAAATCGCCTACGAATTTATATTCCGAAGAGGTAGACTTGTCATCCGTGTCATCCAGAACATGCCTCAAAAACTTCCGATATCGGAATGCCTTTTCCCATCACTTTAAACTCTTCTCACAGTAAATCTAATTATTTCTCAACAAATCGCAATCCAACATGTCCGGAAATTTACCAGCAACAATAATGCTGTTTTTAGGTATGACATAATTGAGTTATAATTATTTTCTAGTCTGTTTCAACGCCTCCGATATTGGGTCGCTAGCGACCCAATCTGACGGGAATGAGTTAATACCATAGCTATCAGAAAACCATCGATATTCACAGTGGTTGATGTGCAGGGCAAAAGGTCAACCCAAAATGGTCCAAGGCACCGGCTGGCAGTGTACTCATTTTGTATGTTGCATTGTTGAAGTGCATGCAGAAGGAACAAGTTTGCATCAGGTCATGGTGTAGTGTACAAGAGATGCACAGCAGTGGGCTAGGAACAGAGGCCAAAATGAGTGGCAGTCCACTGGGATCGAGCAGACAAAAATACGGTGCAGGTTGTGCATCCATGCAAAGATGCTTGTCTAGCCATGTGCTCGTTTATTCGCTCGGCCGCATGCTGTACCAGTCAATATGTGGTACGTAATCAGCCTAATTTTGAAGGTTGTTTACTATTGCATGGGAAACCAGTGTAATGGCTTTTTACTGTTAACATCTTTCACTTACTGTTCAAGAAATATTTTAGTTTAGTTTCGAATTTAGAATTGCTTAGTGTCATTTTTCTTGTGATTTGGTTGGTGGTCACCGAAAGTACGCGCATACCAAGATGGCAAGTGTTACTGACTCACTGCTGCTGCGTATCGCAGAAGAACATCACCATAGCAGTGCTAAGGTGACGGTCGTCGGCACTGGACAAGTTGGAATGGCTGCAGCTTTTGCGATGATGAATCAGGTGGGTGTCTGTTTAAATTTACTTGTTTGTGACTTACTATTACAGTAATTCTGAATATACAGAAGTTGTTTATTGTTGAATTTAGACATCATCTGAGTAGGGTTGGTGCAGGATTAGATGAACTAGATAGAAAGCATGTGCCTTGTAACCATTGTGTCTGCACATTCTGTTTTCCACAGAGCAACCTATTGATGCGCAAAGGGCATATTTCATGGGGTAATGTTAACTACTTTTGAGTTATTTCTAGCATGAGTTACGATGAAATATTTAAAAGACTAGTGTCAGGGTTGGGGTTGATTGGGCTGAAAAAGTATGTGTGAGAGACAGAGAGAATGAGAGGCAGAATGAGATTGACCAGAAAGTTGAAAGAAAACCATGAAAGCCAAGAATGAAACTTGGAACTCCTAGAAAAGACTCTGTCACAGATATCCACAGAACATTGTAGACTGAGGAAATAGAGACAAGGGTTTGGAGCAACTGACCTTTGTTGTTGATGATGGTTGAATAGCTGCCAGTCAGAGGAATTACTCTGCTGCTCACACCCTCATTAGTTTCAGAGTTGAAGGACAAGAAGTGAACTGTCCTCAGATCTTGATAAAGCAAGGCGGAGAAATAATGCTGCTCTGGTTTTTCTGATGTTCCATGATGGATGAGCTGGAAAATATTGTTTAGGGAGTGATCTCTGAATTGGCCTTGGTTGACATGGTGGAGGATAAATTGAAAGGAGAAATGATGGACCTTCAGCATGGCCAGGCCTTCCTCCGCACAGTTAAAGTGGTTGCAAGCACGGGTGAGTCTGATTTGAGTATATCACAGCCTATATGTTGTACATCTACCTTAGTTTTTTGCCATGAAATTCATATTGTGTAGTATCTTACTGGCAGGGAAAAGCCAGTTCGATCTTTGAGTATATATTATGCTGTAAGTAATGGGCACTGTTATCTTATTTATCTTATGACTAGACATCAATTGATGGCACTGAACAGTTGTACATGAATGTACATGAATGACTTGCTCAAGGTCCATACACAGTAACTGGCTTAGGGCGGCTCAAACCCAGACATTCAATATTACATGGCAAGTGCTCAAACCATTCGGCTGCCACGTCACTCACGTGATTCCGTGATACCTTTATACCTTTTTGGCTGTATTAGTATCTAAAAGATGTACACAAAAAGTGCAGTTTTAGTGGATTGCAGTTTTTGAATGTCTTTCATATTTTGGATGTCTTTCAGATTATGCTGTTTCAAGGGGTTCAAAAATCTGTGTGGTGACCGCTGGAGCCCGACAGAATGAGGGTGAAACGAGGCTGCAGCTGGTTCAGAAGAATGTCCAGATTTTCAAAAGTAGGTCAAGTGCAAGAGAATACACTGCTGCATCACTCTCGGCCAAACTATATTTAATGCCAGAATTAGCGTCCCCTGCAGTTCCAGCAACTCTTTTTGTGCTTTGTCAGAACATAACGGGTTTCAAAAATTAAACATATACTGTCATTGGTCAAGTTCTAGAGCTCCTAAATGGACAGAAAACAGTTAAGTCAGCAGCATGAGTGGTCTTTGTGACAGGTTTGTAGATTAAGGCTAGCAAACTAGAGTTGTCTTCTGTCATCTGCGTCAGTGTGGTTATCACTGGCAGTTAAGCTTGTTGCCTTTGGAAGTGAATTCTGTAAGTTATGCTAAATAAATACTTTGTTAGTGTGAACCTTCCCTACCTTTTCTTGGGATTGTGTAACTGTTATAACTGGAAGCAGCTCAGGAACGGCCATGGCTTGTTAGTTTTGTTTCAGAGTACCCTTATGTAATAATAATTGTAAACTCAAGATTTCTAAAGCACCCAAAGAAAACCACATTTTGGGACCAGTGTTGTGCTGAAGGTCCATCCAACAATATACTCTGATCAAAGCGATTTCTGACATTTGATATCTGTCTAGACTTTATAATAAACAAACCAAGTTCCTATGTTTTAGTCGTCCCTTCTGTCAGTTTGGTTGGCAATGAGATTTATCATTTTCAGGATTTTGGAACTGTAATTACTTGCCCAAGTCTGATTTAAGATTTGGCCCTAGAAACTGTACTGCGTAAAAGCCTGTCTCTCAAGCAGTTGACTGGAATAATTCAGGTTATGGCTAGATTAATTAACGTGACTTCCATTAACGTCTTTTTCATAACAGAAGTCAGTAGAATGGAATAGGATGAGCATTTGATTGAAAAGAAGATCCTTCTGATGCTATTTGTCATTGGCCTTTGTAATGTAATACGTTTATGTAAGAAATATTGGCTTAAAAGATTATCTTGGTTTATACAGTTCATGTCGTAAAGCGAACTTCTAATAGTTTTGGTCAGAGTCTTCAGTTTTTTACTTATGATGGTTTACAAATTATAATTTATTACACTTTACATACAAATAGTTTGCATTTCAGTTATTTCTAGCAAACATGGGAAAACTAATACTGATTTGTTTCAGTTTATTAGTTAACAGATTTTTATGGTGGTTTTTTTATAGGCATTATTCCCAACTTGGTTAAGTACAGTCCAGACTGCATCCTTGTTATTGTTTCAAACCCAGGTAAGTGATTAACTGGATAATATTTTTCTGGCTATTGGTGCATTGTGTGTTCAGATGCCATATAAGTTTCTAGTTGCATCATGAAATACCACGGTTGTCCTCTGAGATTTGGTGCAAAACAGTGCAACAGCTGCTTGTACAAGGTTCAAGAAATGGCCATAGGGTTAAAGTGGACTGATGTTAGATATAATTAAAGTACACTGTCATCAGACTTGACAACAGACAGTAAGACCTTTATTCTAATACTCTGCGATCAGATCACACTCGCAGAACAGAATATGCTAAACTTGGCAAAATGCTGAAGTGGAGAATCAGTGAGCCACCCCAACAGCAATGTCGTACATAGGGCATACAAAGCCCATGTAGGAATATTGCCATATGGGCTTCATAATATTCTACAAATGAAGTTGTTGGAGTGAGCAAATCTGTTAATTCAACCATTCATATACAACATAACTATTGGCATTGCTGAAAATAAATGTCTTAACTTATTCTAAATTTTGCAGAAATTACGTGAAAAGTGATGAGCCAAGAAGTTGCTATGACATTTTGAAGACCAGTTTTCCCTTGGTGATAAAAACATCTGAACTGATTTTGCAGAAGCCAAAATGAATTTGTAACTTTTTCATTTTGTTGAAGGAACTTGTTGTAAGCCATTTCTCTTTCATAAATGTTATGCAGTGGACATTCTGACATATATTGCCTGGAAATTGAGTGGCTTACCACGCAACCGAGTAATTGGAAGTGGAACAATGCTTGACTCTTCCCGCTTCCGTTTTCAGATCAGCGAGCGCCTGAAAATTGCTCCACAGAGTTGCCATGGTTATGTGATTGGTGAGCATGGTGACAGCAGCGGTAAGTTGAAACTGATACATACTTGCATGTTAGCATCATTAGGAATCGGATACTTTAGTTTTGCAATGGTTCATAATCAGCCTTTAAAGATGCATTGTGGAAAATTTTGGACACCTGAGTTCTGCAGTAACTGAACTCGGTACCTTTGCCACAATGTACCAAACTGCTCTCCTTTTATGTGAAAGAAAGCAGTTGTTTCCGAATCAGATGATAGAAAACTCACTGAAATCCTGAAGGTTTTTAGAGGACAGTGGGTAGACTGCCTTGAAATGCAAGCAGAAAAATGAACTCCAGTGCTACATGAATTTTGGTTATTTATTGCTAAATAATACTAAATGATACTAATAAGCAATACTGAAGAGACAGAGAACAGTTTATGTGCTGTGTATGCTGGCTACGGTTAGAGCTACTGTCTTTGTAGAGTTCAGAATTTCTAATTTGAAAAAGAATTTGAATCTAAGATCAACTGTGATCACTATTGATATTTCTTAATATGTGATTGAAGTTCAGAAGCTGAGGAGAGTTGTGTGAAATCTGCATTGTCAGTTACTGGCATTTATCTTCTAGTGGCCGTGTGGAGTGGTGTTAATGTGGCTGGCACTCGTCTGCAAGATATCAATCCACGCATCGGTACATCTGGTGACCCAGAAAACTGGGAACAGATACATAAGGATGTTGTAAATGGGTAGGTTGCCTCTCTGCATAGACAACTTAATTCCTTACTTACTTACTTACTTCTCTATAGTTTTATAAGCCATTACATGTCTTGCATTAAAGAAAGTTATGTCCATGTTTACAGAAAAATATCAGTGGTGAAGAATGTAAGGGACTGTGGTATTGATTAGACTAATGTTGTTTGCATGCTACATAGGGTTTATGGATAAAATTAGAAGTATCTACAGTAATTGTAATTAGTAACTTCTATTGTGCTCGTGTGTAATGTGCAAGGCATCAACCGATGGTGCACCAAAGCCAGGCCACAGGTCAACCTCCAGAAGGTCAATCCACTAAGCCAGTGGATAAGCAGATCGATACAGTGAGGCATTTTTCCATAGTTGCGTTGTTCTGTATCTCAGCTCTCCCTGACAGAACAAGACTGTCAAAAATACATATTGAAAGTGTCTGCAGTTATTTTGAATATTGTGCAAACAGCATGGACTTGAGGGTGAACTACGCAATTCAACACGTTGTGAACGCAAATTCATAACTTCCATTCCATACAGTAACCATTGCATACAGCAAGCAGTCATGCAGACGAAATGGAACCATCAAATCTATTGATTTCTATAAAGCTATTGTCATTGGGTACAAGACATCTGTTGATGGCTGTATGAAGTAAAACAACGCTGAAAGAACCGACTTGTGTTGGAGAAACCCAGTCAAAGACCTACTGGTTAAGGGATACTGGAAAGCAGGCTATGGTGGGTAAGCAAGCTGAAACAAATGAGTGCCCAATTATTCTGTTGTGAGGCACAAAATTCAATGTGTCTGTTGGTTGAATGCGATATCTGTGGGCCTGGTGAGCAGTAAGAAAAGTTAGATCATCTAATTTGACCATAACTAAAAGTAACTTTGATTTTTAAATTTTATAACAAAGCTTGTTGTTGTTGTATGAGTTGTAATGATTAGGAGCCAGATGTAATTTTACTGTACTAAGTAGTGATCTCTGTATACTGGGTATAAGAAATTGTATTTATGTGGTTTTTAGAAATTATTGCCAAATGATTCTATTAATTTTTAGTGTTCCCATGTCTTCTGTGCAGACACTATATGCATGTATGTAACTTCCAGGATGTAGTGTCAAGATTATTTGTTTTCTTATATTTTTCAGAGCCTATGAAATCATAAAGCTCAAAGGTTATACCAGCTGGGCTATTGGCATAATGGTGTCAGCCCTTTGTAATGCAATACTAAAGAACCAGAGAACGATCTATGCACTGTCTACGCTGGCAACGGTTAGGGCTGCTGTCTTTGTAAAGTGCAGAATTGATGATATGTTATAAAATCTATTGGCAGAATTTATATTGAGCCATATTTAGAAAGTACTCAGAGGTTCATGTTAGTGTATCAGTGGCATCTAGCAAGGTGAAGTTTCACTTGTTAAGATTTTTTGTTAAGCTTTCATTGTTATTGTTATTGTTATTTAATAACGTCTATGGTGCCTGTGTCTGATGCACAAGGCATCAACTGATGGTGCACCAGAACAAAGCTGCAGTCAGGTCAGTGTCCAGAAGATCATCCACTAAGACAGACAGACAGACTAAGGTGGAGAGGCAGTTTTAAAAGGTGAGTCTTAAGTTGACACACGAGACTGAGCAGAACGAACAGATGCGGGAAGGGATTTCCAGAAACCGAGAAAGCCCGTTCACAAAGAACAGTTCTGTCTTTGGGTATCACCACAGAACGACAAGTTGAGGAATGAGGAATTGTTTTAAGTATTGTGGTTGGCCAGAGTTTTATAAACTAAACTCCAATTTGAAATCCTTTTCTAACAGGATGCCAGTGGAGATTTAAGTACAAATGCTGATATTTTGATGTTTTGCCAGTGGAGATTTAAGTACAAATGCTGATATTTTAATGTGTTTTCGAATTTAATTTTGATGCATTAGTTTTATAGCTTGTGCTGGTAAATTGTGAGTGTAGATTCGTTTATAAGTGACATCTAGCAAGTTGGATAAATGCAGTGTACTAAGATTTTTGATTATGCTTTACCTCTAATGTGTGCTGGTATTGGTTGATGCATGTGCTGTCAGGGCTACCATGGCATTACTGATGAAGTATTCCTAAGTCTACCAGTTGTGGTTGGAGAAAATGGAATTACTGCAATCTTCAACCAGAAACTTTCGGAGGCAGAATCAGCTAAGGTCTTGGCCAGTGCCAAGACACTTCATGACATCATCAAAGGCATTCAGCTGTGAACAAATGGGTATGCAGCTTAGCTTGCTAAATTTTAAAAGGTTTTTGTCAAGTTAAACTTTATAATAGTTTTGGTCAAAGTCTTCAGCAAAATCAGAAAATATTCACCCACTTTCTGTTTGTTTTGCTTTCACTCAAATATTTGTGAGACTTAACAAAAATGTTTAAAAAAATTAATTTTAACATCGCATTTAATATATTCTGCTTTTATTAAAGTGTTTTACTTTTTGTTGTTAAATGTACCATGTTAAGTTTCAAAGGAAGATTTTGTCTTTTAAAAATACTCAATATATGCATTTTTGAACATTTGGGTTATTCAATTATTGAATTGGAGATGATCAGAAGTTGCTTTTTTAAATATAAGTTAGCAGTATAAATTGATTAAAGTTGATAGTATTGGTTATGTTTTCAAACTTATCCTAGTCTAAACTCATGGAAAGATATTATAATTATTATAAGGATTATTTTTTTTGTAGTGTTCATCCAGTGAATCGAGTTCTTAAACAACCCTTGTCCCAATCCTCAGTCAGTTTCCTGTTGGCTCCTAATTTTAGGTGGACAGTTCGTAAATGTCAGTATTTATTGTAAAGGTGTATAAATGTTTGTATTCCATATTCATTGATGTAGTTATTTATTTGACCATGGTTTGTAGAATTCCCATTTTGTATTGATTCTAAATCCCTTTTAACCTTTTCATTAGAAGTCAGTCTGTGTAGAGGACTTTCTATTTGTGATATCTGTCGTTTTCATGGTTATTGCTGAGAATGAATTGGTATGCCTGAAGAGAGATAAACTCGTCTCTTTGAGCATGGAGCTTGTCTCCCCTTAACTTAAGAGTTACATTTTGAGTTTTGCCAAATGTTAGATTCTTTGGTGCTTAGTACGGGGGTGAAAATGTTCTTTTTTAGACCTGTTTAACTATGGGTAAGATGACCAAAACTCAGTCCTACAGAAATACTGTTCATATGACATGAAACTCAAATATGATCATTTATGAGTATGAATTCAACAGCTTCACAGAAAATGATATAACATAAATTAGAAAAGATTTGATGTATTCTGACAGATTGCTCCAGCAACAGTGAATGTTCATAACTGCTTTTCCTTCATTGTGAAGAAGTTGACGCATCAGTATGGAAGTAACTTGAGATGCTGTTCAGAACAATTTGTTAATTACAGCCTTGAATGTGCTTGTCAAACAATGGCTTGTTTATGTTTAGGATTGGTCTATGTTACCCAAGTCTAGTCCTTTGTATTGATCTGAGGTCGTACTAATGGTAATAAGATGACTTCTCTTCATGTCAATCACAGACTTGAAAGTTCTAGTTAAATATTGGTTTGCTTTTTTAAACATTTTACTTATTAATTCATAGATTCTTCACTTCTTCGTTGCTCAGTAAGCTAAGTCATGAGAACCAGCTTATTAGCAGGTACTGACTAAAATACAAAATCAGTGAAACTTGTAGATTATGGATTGGTTCTGAACCTGAATCCCAAGGTTAAGCAGATCATTCTGTGCATTGCTGTTGAGCTTTGACAATATCATTCAAGTAGGAATGGATGATATACTGTTATGCTCATGTTTTCTTTTGTTAAATTGATTCATATGTGGATGTTTCACGATTTACTGTTGATGACTTAGGGAAACTCTTTGTGAATCAGTGGATAACTTGTTGCCCCAGAAGTACACTAGGGCAGAGCTTACTTTTGAAGTTGAGAAATATGATCTTCTTACCCTCTCGTGTTGTTCCTATACTTGAGAAAAAGAGGGCAAAACATGTCTACTACTGATAAATATTTAGAAGTAGCTCAGTGACACTGAAGTTTCTCATACTACACAAGCTGAGGCTGCCGGCCGGTATTTTTAAAAACTAATTACCAGTACTGCTTCAGTACTGCTTTTCTCAAGTCATCATGCACATTCGAGTATTCCTTTCTCTTATCGGTCACTGCTTCACACATTTTGCCCAGTTTAGTTACTATTTTACCACCACAACTTGCAGCAGCTCTGGACAGAACAAAGAAGTCAGATCATAAGGCAACGATCGCTACTGTGGAAACTGCAAAGAGCTTAAGCCAAAACGTTGATGACCTTGCTCTGAATTGACTCTCAGTTTGGTGACAGAGAGCAGAATACCGAGCTCAGAGATCAGCAAGTTTAAAGGCCGAATTTCAAGGATCCGTTATCCTGGTTGTACATTTGGATGGCAAACTTACTCCTGATTTGACTGGAAAAGAGAAGCAAGTTGACCGTCTTCCGGTGCTTGTTTCTGGTTAAGGTACTTCTCAACTGCGCAGTGTTTCCAAATTTCCATCTGGAATAGGAGAAGGTCAAGCTGCTGCTGTCTGAGGCAACTGAGGGCTGGACATAGCATAGGTAGACAGTCAGACGGCTATGGTGGATGGTGTTTGGAATTGAATTAGTCGTATGTAATGACCTTCCTGGTGGAAATAGTAGTGTATTCAAACAATCTCTTGCACATTTGAAGGGTATGGTGTGTTAACCTTGGTTTTCGTAGTTTATTGAAAATTGTGTGGTTGTGATTTTGTCATATGAAGTTCGATTTAGAATTCATGACCAAGAGATGGCGACCAGTGTCTAATTGTTGATCCTGACTATTGTGACATTTTCCTTCATTAATATTACAACCTGACTTTTCCTCTGTTCGCTTCCATCCTGCATATGGAAGTAGGATTTCTTAGCTTTATTAATTATGTTGCTTTGTTTGCCCAACGCTGTTTTTTCCAGTATTAATTTTGCATGAATGTTGCATACCTGAACCTTTAAAGAATTATGCCAAAATATTTAATGAATCTGTAATGGTTGTCATATTGGATTGTTTAATAATTGTGCATAAAAACCCTGATTATTCAAAACTTGTTTTACTTTTGTTTAAAATGTTTTCTAATTTAGTTTAAGAAACCATCATTTATATTGCACCAGGCAAACATCTAGTTTCTTTGCAGTTGTTAGTTTGTTTGATGCTCCAATCACTGAATCACTGGCAGAAATGGAGTTCGTCCATAAAGGATGTCGGCCAAAGTTGACTTACTTTGGACTCCTCCCTCCCCTTGTTGGCTTTTGCCAGCATTTGGCAATACCCCCATCCCCTTTGTGCAGGCGTCCTTATTCGAATGGAGTATTACCATATAGACTAGGCTTTCCTGTTGATCTTGCAGAGCTAACTGTGCTACTGGGTGGGAGAGTTTGATACTGTTGCATGCGGGCAGAGGGGATGTAATTGGATCCAATGCTGTACGGACTGTCTGCTCTTTGACTGAAGTTAATGTTAAAGGTGCAGGCTCTACTGATATACACAGAATTCACTTAATGGCGGTAGCTAAGCCAAATGTCTTTCATAATGCCTCGACTCTTAGCTAAAGATAAAACGCTTCTTTTGTCTCAGATTACTTAATCTGTCGCAATCAGTCATATTTAAAAGCGAATAAATTCAGTAATGTCATGTAATGTAATCGAAGATTTATAAAGCGCCACTTCAAGATAGACTCCTCAGAGGGGCTTTCGGCCTGACAACCCAGAAGCACTGGGAAATAGGAATCGTAATTCCGAGAGATTTCTACAGCGCCAAACGAAAGCCGCCCCGCGGGGACCAGCTTATTGACAGGCGCTCAGTCAAAACAAAATCGATAGGCAAAAGGGTTCGGTTCCAGGTCAAGATCCAAAAGTCAGACGGAGAGAGAGCGTGGCAGCTACGGGGGGTGGTGGTGTTTGGGGTTGGAGAGGAGAGAGATAAGAGGAAGAAGGGGTCAGGATAGAATCTGTGAAAGAGGAATGTTTAGAGTTTTGAGTGAAAGGCCGAAGCAGAAATTGCAAGCGGTGGAGTATCGATGAGTTTGTATGATGGGTCTTCAAGCGCTTGCGGAAAAGAGGGGGACAGACTAAGAAATTTCTGGCGTATGTCATTAGGAAACCCATTCCCGAAAGCGGGACCAACCACAGCAAAACTCCTGCGCTGGGCTGTGGCTGTTCGGACCGATGGGACAAGCAAGGCACCCCGTACCGTCGAACGAAGTAGTCTGCGGCCTGGAATGGAGGAGGCCAAAACACAGAGCTCCCTAAGATAAGAAGGGGCGCAAACTGAGAGGCAATTATGAACAGAAACCAGGATCTTGAATTTGATGTGCTCCCGGACAGGCAGCCAGTGGAGCTCCTCCAGTATGAAAGCAGAGATGTGGCCGAACTTGGGGATACCCCCGATCAGACGAGCAGCAGCGTGCAGGACAGACTGTAGTTGCGAGATGTAGTCAGTGGTAGCCTGTAAATTACGAGTGCTATTGGTTCAACGGGGTAGATCTCAACAGTGTTCTGGCCCTCTGGTGGTCGTATGACTCGTATCTAGTATCATTTAACAGTACCTTGCTCCTTACCAGCTCCTGACAATACACACTAATAAAGATCCGATAAAACCATTACGAATAAGTTGCGTATTTTCAAAAGCACGGCTTTAAACGGCTTGACTACTTTTAAAAAATTGTCTTACTTTTTTGCTAGAGGAGGTGTCAGTATGGCCACCAGCCCTCGTATGCCGAGGCTAAAGAATGAAGATCGTAATCGTAATCGTAATCTCGAGATTTCTACAGCGCCCAATGAAAGCTAAGTCGCGGGAACCCTGCTTATTCACAGGGGATAGACAAAAAGGGTTAGGTTCCAGGTCAAGATCCAGGGGTCGGGCACTGTACTTCCTTCATATCTTTTATGTTCTTCCTTTTAGTCAGTGGTAGCCTATAAAGTGCATCTGAAATATAGTTCTTGAGAAATGAACTCCTACTAGACCAGTCATACAAAACAGTAAAAAGCAATTCATGATTCCGTTATGGAAATAGGAAACACTAAATGCTTTTCTTTCTCAGAAGAATTTTTAAGTCCTGAAAGAATATTTCTACCTGGGTAAAATTAACTTGATTTTAAACAGCAGGTGTCATGGAAAACAAATGATTAAGAAAACAACAACATATTAGAGATAACCATCAATTAGCAGTGCCTATTGATTATAAAAACAGACTATCAATAAATTTTTCACCAAATAATGATTCGACGAAAAATTGTCTTAATCATCTGGCTGAGGCAATCAGTAGCGTCGGCATGGTTTTTGAGTGGACGATCAATTTAGGCGTTCTAAGAGACCAGAGTCTCCTAGTGAGCCCAAGAAAACCTGTTGTAGGGGTCCCTTGGACGAAGGTGAATGGTCATGTCAATAATAATGCAACTGATTTCATGAAGCAATTACGGTTTTGTTTAATTACTGTGTTGCATTGTGTCGGTTAAAGTCACTTACGAGAGCTGTCTGAAATTGAATTGTAAATGCAAGATCGCTTTAAATGTCGTGGTGCGACATTGATAGCCGTGCGTTGATCACTGGGAAACATGCTTAATACACTCACGGTCACCACAAGACAAGCGCTTAGGACAATGATTCTTTCATAAATTTATATCGGCAAGCCTTTGCTTCTGATTACATCCTACATCTGTCATCATTTCATATTTCTTTACATACAATTCTTCTTCTTCTTCCTCCTCCTCGTCCACCTCCTCCTCCTCCTCCTCCTCCTCCTCCTCCTCTTTCCTCCTCGTTCTTCTTCGCATTCTTCTTCTTGCTAGCCTATTATTAAAAATACGAACCATCCTAAGAGTGTGGCATGATCATTAACAAATTTGCGTGCTACAGGGTACCTTTACTAAACAATTAAGATATCGCCGCCCAAACTAAGACCCAGTTTTTTTATAAGCCTATTTCGGCCAGGACTGACTGGACAGAGCTGGACTTCTTGTAAATATACCAGAAACACAATCTTGTCTTACTCAGCATTGTCAGACTAAATAAAAGAATTTTATATCGCTTTATTTTGCACACCAGAAAGCTGTAGCAGCGCTCCGTTCTAGAAGTTTCACCCTAAGACGCTTGGACTACTGCAAGTCGCCCGTGCAAAGCTGCTCAAGTTCTAGACTTTTCAGTGTCAGTCCTCCTCGTTTGTGCTGTCTGATTAGTAAGGAACCTTACAAAATTCAGCCCGGTCGACGAACTTTGTGCTTTCCAGCTCGTGGAGATCTGCTACCCAGAGAGCCTTGTTAATTTGATTCACAGTGGGCCCAACCTGTTGGCGAGCTATGGACCCAGGGTGGGCCCAGTAAACGTGGCTGTCCGGTAGTCTGCGCTCTCTTGTTTTAGCCCTGCAGAAATCTGGGAACTAAGATTACGAATACGATTAGAAATTCAAGCAAACGTCTTTTGTTTGTTTTGTACTGCCAACTGCCAAGTTTCAGGTACATCTTCTGTGACGACAACGACGACGACGATGATAATGATGATGATGATGACGACGACGATGATGATGATTTCATCTTAAAAGTCATGCCATGTTACAAACGCTTATTTCGCCAGTTCTACTTCTGCTCTCTTTTCATATGTCATCTAGTAATGACCTTCCGCATAATCTCCTGAGGACGAGCAGATTAATTTTCATGAATTTGGTCCGTTAAAAATGCAGACAGTTTGTCAAAAACCACCGCATGACAAATTAGTGATGGCTAATTCCGCGCGATTTTGAAAACAATCAATTAAGTTTAATGACTTAATACCTGATAGGTACTAAGTCATTATTAATATTATTAATGATTGATGTTCAGAAGCGGTTTCAACGTTGGACGCTAAGACTACATAAAGGACCCAGCGATCATCTTGACTTCAAGTGAGACGCACAGTCCAAGATGGGTCGCAGTCAGTCGTCAGCATCGCTCTTTCTTCTCTTCTCTGGCAAGTATTCACTTATTTTATTTATTGCACGTACTACATGCTCAAGGTCAGTAAATCTGCACATACTACATGCTCAAGGTCAGTAAATCTGCACATACTACATGCTCAAGGTCAGTAAATCTGCACATACTACATGCTCAAGGTCAGTAAATCTGCACATACTACATGCTCAAGGTCAGTAAATCCGAATCTGATGCCCGAAACAAGCGGATCCGAATAACTAGTAGGCCTACAGGGTCCTTACAAGAAGTCCGTTCAGTAGGATCGAACCTGCAATTGCTGGATTACAGCCCCAGCGCGCTACAGAACAGATCATCGAGCCGTACAACCTTAAAATCAATATAACATTAATAATCTATTAATATTAAACAGTTAAATAGGTAACTCATTTTAAGTTCAATATTGCTAGGCCATGATTGTTACCCCATATCTCTTCGAAGACTCCTTGAAAGAAGTTGACTTAAGCACTCGAGGCACAACAATAAAAGCGTCTTTGTGAAGTCCCTGAAAGCCGCCTTACAGATTTTTTTGTGGATTTCTTTTTCAATGATAGATTTGTGGTTGACTGATGGTAATTAAATTTAAAATTGTAGCTTGTGTGGTCTGTCTTTATGGTGAACCTGCGGACGAATGTTTAACAGCGATTAACATCGGAAACAATAGGCGAAGTGCAAAGAATGTACTTGGATCACAGGAGCAGCCGCTGAGCGATATAGCAATCAGCCCTAGTGAGTCAACACTTAAAAACACCCTGGCATTTAACGACATATTATGATCATCTAAATGATTAGGCTCTACTCTATTATTATTATTTTTATTATTATTATAATTTTTTAAAAATTTTTTTATTATTATTAGGCCTATTTATTATTATTATTATTATTATCATTATCATCATCATCATCATTATTATTATTATTATTAATATTAAGCAATTTCTATGCGTTGTCTAATGTAAAAGGCAACAATGATGGCGCACCAAAACCAAGATGTGATCAGGTCAATATTGTATGCTGAAGTAATTGTTTCAGATGGACATTTTCGTTCTATCACCTCAGCTAAAATATACAGGTCATCGTGTAATGCTCTGTATATACACGCAATTATTTGTGTATTCTGAGTAACTGAATATGAAGTCTAAAAACTATAGTAAAACTATAATGAAATTAACTAACCCAACATGATTTAACAATTTAAAAGTGAGAGATGTTGCTTCAAGGACAACTGATTCGATAAATTTTTAAGTATTCTGCTAATTTATCTATATTTTCTTGTCATTGGCTAACTTTATTTCCAAATATTAAATAAAAAAGCAAAAAGAAATGAATTAAACAAATCAAGTGACGTGATCGTTAATGCTGATACAATGCATGCTTTGCGATCATTAAGTATGCAGTAAAGACCTAACACCCTTGATCTGGCGCCCTTGTAAAGTTCTTGACATACGTTACATAAATATTCATATAAATACGTACCTATTTTGCATACTAAGCAGCCAAGCAGTTCCAGGTACATCAGTATGTTTATAAACAAACTCTAGCTGCCTGGTACCGTCTCGACTCCTTGACTGGATACAAAGTACCAGGATCCTGCGTGACAACCTATCACTGCGGTACCAACTCCCCAATTTGGATAAATGGCACTCATCCTACAGGTAATTCTTTTTGTCTATTAATCAGTTCTAGTTAATTAGTCACTTATCTAGATATTTAATATAGCGCCCTTTAGGGGTCTCATAAACATGTTGCCTACTCTAGCCTGGAGTTCAGTTTGAACAGAAAGTTTGTTAGTAAGAAAACTAAATAGCAAAGTCACCGCCGGCAGGCTCTCGCACACACGAAGAGCCCAACCTACTGAATTCGTTTGACATTTGACATTTGATATCATCTTTGTTGATATCATCTTTGTTGATATCATCTTTGTTGATATCATCTTTGTTGATAGCATCTTTGTTGATATAATCTAGGTTGATATCATTTTGCTGATATCACCTTTGTTGATAGCATCTTTGTCTATCCTATCTTGTCATTTTGTTTGTCTTATACGTCTATGCTACTGAATGAAACGACGTGTGCGGTTCATATTCGAATCGACTGATTTAAATCGATAAATAAGCTTATGGCGTATTTAAAGCTACACCATACCATACCACATTAAATTACACTTCTATATAGAAAAATACAATACATCAAAATACATTATATTATAATATAACGCAATGTATTACATTACCACACAACACAAATAGTAGAATACAATAACCAATGTAGTAAAATGCAATAAAATGCAGTAAAAGCATTACAAAGCTGCAGTCGTTTTGTGTCAGTGAGTGTGAAATTTTCAGATTCCTCTATCTCTTTCAGCCTGGGCTCTGCCTGCACACACACACACCTTTAACATTAACTCTTCTGTCGGTAACCTAGGTGTGATCTTCGATCAAAACCTCAGCTTCTATGATCACAATATCCATCTCTCTCGCCATTGCTTTATGCATATCCGTGACATTCGCAGAATCCGCCCTATGCTTGACTCTAAAACTGCATCAACCATCGCCACATCCATTGCCCATGCTAAATTAGACTATTGCAATTCACTATTCCTGAACATAGGCTCCACCCAAATAAGCCGCCTTCGTGCCACACAAGATGCTCTTGCTCGTGCTGTCACCAAAACCCCCAAACACCATCACATCACTCCGTTCTTACTTCACTACATTGGCTTAAAATACCTGAACGAATCGAGTACACAGTCCTATCACTTACCTACAACACACTCCAATCTTCCCAATCCTCCTATCTTTGTCAGTTATTTACAATACAACCGGCTCAACCCGCTCCTCTTCTGCCCTAACACTTCTCCGCCTTCGCGTAACTTCATCCTTAAAATTTGGTAATCGCTCCTTAGCCATAGCTGCCCCACCACTCTGGAATAAACCCCCAGAACTGCGACAGTTTTCTTACCTATCATACAAACTCATCGATGCTCCACCGCTTGCAATTTCTGCTTCGGCCTTTCACTCAAAACTCAAAACATTCCTCTTTCACAGATTCTATCCTGACACCCCTTCTTCCTCTTATCTCTCTCTTCTCTCCAACCCCAAACACCACTCCACGTAGCGCCACGCTGTCTCTCCGTCTGACGTTTGGATCTTGACCTGGAACCCGACCCTTTTGCCTATCGATTTTGTTTTGACTGAGCGCCTGTGATTAAGCTGGTCCCCGCGGGGCGGCTTTTGTTGGGCGCTGTAGAAATCTCGGAATTACGATTACGATTGCATAAAGCTGCTTACATAAAGCATGCACTAAACAGCTTCTGCTCACCACTGGAGTTCACGTCTTGTGTTTTATCAGCTGACACACCTGGTCCAGTGACATTGAAAGCCTGCTCTCAGCTTCGGTGCGATGGAGACTGCTGTGCCTGGGCTGCCTGTGTACAGGTCAAGTGGTGTAAGAATTCTACCACTGGTCAGGAGTACTTCGCTTACCGACTTACACCACCACCTGTCCCAGCCATGGCTTACTGCGCGGGCGAAACAACCTATTGCGGTGTCAGCTGTACGTGGGAACCACAGACCTCAACTTGCAATTGTAAGATAAGTTTTTTGTTATTGAAATCAAATTAACAATTAACAATCTCCTCTCGTTGTTCGGTTTCTTGTTAGGGTGGCTTAATATCAATTTTCACATTGCATGTAAATGCTTACGTATCCCATCTCAAAGTTCGACCCACACCTCATCGTGGTGAGAGGGTGAAACAAACAAGTAAGGGAATGCTAGCCGAGGCTATGCCATCAGTGGCGAAAGCCCTAGGTCGAAGTACCACCTAGGGCGCTACGCGAGGTGAACAGGCTCTGCAGGAACCTCGAAAATATTTGGCTAACGTGGGCGGCGGAGGGCGGGCAGCAGCAAGTCTTGCATCATGAGTTGGGTGGAAGGATGCATCCTTGTGGTAAACAAGCAGCGACGTCTGACTTATGAAAATGGGAAGGCCTATTTGGTGTAGGCTTTTCCCGTACTGTGAGGTGGAAAGACGTGGGAACCTACCACCTCATCTCCCGATTACCACCACAGATAAGACGACACAGCAGCTCCGGTGTAGGAGGCAGGGTGTACTCTAGGCACATTTTGTACTCTAGAGTTCATGATACCTGTAGGCGATGTGGATTACATAATACCTAGGCACAATGTACTCACCTTACCTGCAGTGAGTAAAAAGGTATTAAAATTAAAAGCTTTCAGTGAAAAAGAAACTGGACCTAAGAGTATACAAGTTTTAAAGAAAGGGGATTCGATGAATAATATCCTTTACCTCCGATAAATTGAACTAGAAAATTTTCATCAAGTATTTAATTTATTTATTATTAAAAATATAGCTGCTGTTAATTTCGCTACCATTTTGAAATCTTCATTTTTTAAATACGTAATTTCTGTCACTTAACTAGAGTACACAATGCCTGAGGTACGTTATACCTGGGTGTGAACAAGGCATTTCGTACTCTAGAGTGCATGCTACCACCAGTTAGCGCCTATTGTAGAGTACATTGTGCCTAGGTATGATGTACACTAGAGTACGTTGTGCCTACAGTACACCTTACCTGCCACACCGGTTTGGACGTCGCTCGGCTAAATAAGGTCCGCGTCCCCTGTCGAGCAACCAGGGCAGGGTCCGAAAGTCTGCTACTGGAAGGAATACAAGGAATACAGTCAAAACGAAGAAGGTGGTCTTGATTGGTCAGGAAGGAGTAGCGATCCAGTTGCGTAAAACGTTGCGAGTTGGAAATTGCCATGTGAGAAGTCTGCTTCAGCTAGTACAAGGTGGTTGGGTAGAGACTTAGAGAGGAATAGATTAGGTTTATGCGGGTTGTCTGAAGTATGTTAGGCAACACAGGGACATTTCACCGCACGCGATGGTCATACTAATATCTACTCAGGACCAAGGAACAGGGTCAACGAGGAGTGGCACTGTGGATACAAAGAAAGCAGCTGGAGCAGTCATTGGGTATGAGCCAATCAACGACAGAATTTTAAGTGAACCAGTTCCACTAAACTCCGGGGTGGCTCGTGCAATTGGTAAGACAAGTTATTACAATTACAACTGCAAGTATGGCGTCCGACAAACTCCGGTTTGCTGATGTTACACTAAGACAGTTTCCCAAGTCTCTTACACCATAAATAGTACAGTGAGAAAGTCGGACGTGTCACTGTGGGCATAGTTAACTGCTTACTGCATAAGTGCACAGATAGTTTTCCAGATTTCAGACGCAGTTACTTGGACACGATTACACAGGCTTATCGCTGTCGGACACAGTTAGAATATTTTATTTTTATATGCCATCTTGTCTATCATTCCTGCCACCAGTAAACTCATTCTTGAACTGTCTTACGAAAACATAAATCTATTCGATACATTATACGTGTACACGCTCATATTATGGTGTAAATGTAACGGATAACAGAGACTAACTATATGCGGGTGCATATTACAGATTAATTTATAATAAAGTATATATTTATTGGTTGCATCACCAACAGTAGATCCTACATTCATCACATTAGAGGATTTTAAAATACCGATCAATGACTTACGTGTGTAGGTCCTGCCGTACCTCCTATGAAAAAACCCATTCTCAGCCCCGCATACTTAACAGCTGCAAAAACAGCCCTCGATCCAGCAGGTAATTCATTCGTCGCCACGAAGTTTAGCATCAACTGTACAGTGGGTTATCCAAGACAAGAAGTGGACGATGGGGCTCGATTTGATGTCTCGTTCGAAGCCAACGGAGTCCAGTTTGCAAAATTCGTAGCAACAACAACAAATCCATTTGTCATCCTCGATGAGCATTATCTAAACGGTCATCTGGGTACTGTTGTAAGTCAATTTCTTCTGATGGTCTATATGAATCCATAAGTCGTCTTTTAAGTCTATATGGTGTGTATTTTTTGTTACTTTTGTTACTTGTGTTACTTCACTTACTGACCTTGCATAATTGCCATTTAGTAATAATGATAATATAGGTTAACTGAACTTTTGCGGGTTTACTGGACCACTTTTGGTTGACCATTTGACCTTTGCATCAAGTGTATGTGTTTCTGGTTCTAATTTGCTGTTGATGCTCAGAAGTCAATAAATGGCTAAATTGAATTGAATTGATAACATACACTATATTAACACCCAACACACAATATCTGCATAGTTTATGACATTCTAAATCAGCAGACTTGCCGAACTATAAGTCTATCTTTCTCTCCAAACTGATAACTTACCTCTGCCAGTCTGTTTGTGCTTGATAATATTTCCTGTTGCCCGCCTTTACTTCTGAACTGTGTATTGTATTGTATTGTATTGCGAGTAGGAATTGGACTGAGAATAAAGTTCTGAAGATAATTTTTGCCCTGAATGTTTTCGTAGCGTACCAACATCTGAACGAGAAACAATGAATGCGTTGAACAAAAGCAATCGTATTAAAAGTTTTTCCTTATGTTTGGTTTTCTTTAGTTTTCTTAGACATTTTATTATGTTACATAATGTAGCAAAACATCTATATACAGCCTCTTGACCATAGAAACACTGATCACACAGCCACCTAACTGATCTAATATCTGCGCCTTATTTGCACAATGCTACATCAATTTATCTGAGAGCTGTACCACTGCAGTGCTTAGGTTGAGCTTCGTGAATGCTTATATATATAGTATTTATATATTTTTATATATGTGGTATTTATATAGGGTAATCATTACTTTCATTATATTGAAATTGAACCAATACCTTTATTGTCGAATAAATATTTGTCACCTGTAGATCACGTGCAAAGTGTACCCCTATTGGCATTCAAAAGAACAGAGTGTGTTTCAAGTTAGTGATGGAAGATGGTTTGGAATAAAACCTTACGTAAGTATGCAGTTTACTTATTGATTGCTACTAATTAGAAAACATACACTGAATATAACAATAATCATATAGGAATTTTAGTTTCATCGCCTCTACAGGATGCGATCGATGTTGGGTAGTCACGGATATGTAGGCCTATGTATGTATGTAAGTAAGTAGCATGTATGTATGTATGTAAGCATCTAAAAACTTAATATAGCGCATTTTAATAACAAAATCGGTACGGCATGACTATCTAACAGTTCCAAAATGGTTCCTCTTAAGATGTGCCGAGAATGATGCCAGATCTAGGTTAGGGTACCACACAATATAAAAAGACAATCTCTAAGTAGCTTCAACAATTTAAAGCTATTTCTTTCGGTACAAATATCGTATGGTTAAAGTTTGACTTATATAAATAGATAGTTACGTGTCGCTCAATAGATTCTAAGATTGTAATCTGCCACGCAATGAAACCTTTACGTCCTTTATAATTATTATAATTAGCTGTGGAAAATCATATTTTTACAAATTCGCGACTTATATCGGCTGACAGTTTTTGTGACTGGAGACGGGATTATGAAACTGTTTGGTTTACCACGATCCCCAATTTACAAATGGTATCAGAGAAGCGCAAGACAACTGCAGTCTTTAATTTGCATCATGAATGGAACCTGGCTGACAGCTTACCCCTCCCTTCATTTGACAAAATGTCCTGCAACGCAAGCATCCCTGCTGCTGCGTCTGAATGTTGCATACGGGCGCCATATACTGAAATTAATATGAAGAAAGATGACTGAAAAGGTGATGAAAGTAGAGACTTGCCGACTGCTGGGTTTCGATCGACAGCGAATCATTAAAGAGTAAGAGGCGTCTATTTGGCCCGGAAAAAACCGCCTGATTACCAATCATAAACTCACAGACTTCAACGAAGAAATAGTGGCAGAGAGCTTCTAAAACTGACACTTCTATTTCTTGTGGCTAAATATAAAATGTCTCGTATGGAGTGTAACACTATATGGTTCTGAGACATGGACTATTGGAAAGGCAGAAAAGGAGAAACTAGAGGCATTTGAAATGTGGATATGGAGAAGACTGGCCAAAATCAGCTGGAAGGATTATAAAACCAATGAGGAGGTGTTACACTTGGTACAAAAAGAAAGGACACTAGTCAATACAATAAGAAGGAGACAAATGAGCCATAATTGGTCACATACTGCGTGGAAATTCTCTCCTGAGGACAGTGATTGAAGGAAGAATAAAAGGAAAGAAGGTTCCAGAAAGACCAAGAAATATGCCGTTGGACTGGATGATGGATAAGGAAGGAAGACGGGGCTACAGAGAAGTTAAAGAAAAGGCACAGAACAGAGAAGAGTGGCAGAACACCGAAGAAGAAAATCTAAAACAGGTGATAAAATTCATGCTTCCGAACCACACGAAAGAGCCAAATGGATTGACAGGCATAAACTAATTTACAGCCTCACGATTTACTTATTTACATATTTTTATCCAACTTTCGTCTTAGCAGTCGTGAAATGACTGACTTAATGTCTTTGATGTCTGAATATGAATTTTTTGCAACAGCCTGACGTCTAGAGAAAACAAAGGAAATCTGGATCCGCTAGTGACTGTATGAGCGGACAATACTTTTCTATTACTCTTCTTCCTCTTATCTGTCCTGCGAATCTAAGTCCAAACACCAGCCACCGTAGCCGCCTGACTTCCTGCCTGCCAGACTCTTCGATCTTGACCTGGAACTGAACCATTCTTGCCTATTGATTTTGTTTTGACTATGCTCATGTGAATAAGCTGGTTCCCGCGACTTAGCTTTCGTTGGGTGCTGTAGAAATCTCGAGTTTACAATTACGATGGCTCTTGGAAAATGGGTTAGGCTACTGGAAGATAGAAGCCCCTTGCGGAAATAGTAACTTTAAATTTAAGTGGCGACCCCTACTCTAAGTGTATATTTAACGAGTTGAACGAAAAATCGGCCAAGGTCTGTTGCATACACACGAACGCAATCGGGCTTTTGTCAGGTCTGAAATAAAGGGATCTACAACTCGGTACATTTTTATTGTCTTAAAATGGGCTGCATACATTTTTTGCATACATGAATACTAAACCTACACTTCTAAATGTTGTTGCTTCTAACCATCATAGAATAAGAAGAACAGTTCTTTAGGCTAACCCCGAGAGGCAAGAAAGTATGAAATGTTAGCGACTTCAGTTTTCTTAGCTCCGGCATATGAGGACGGGAACTTCATATACATATTATACATGTATACCACTAAGCACATGTATTCAGTGACATTTTGACAATTGTAAACGTTCACATTATCAGGAATTTTCTCCTGTTCTATAAATAAATGCGGGCCTTGGCGATAAATTTATTTGTAGACCGAAAGTGGCGAAGAAATCACCACCAGGGTAGTCCTTCAGGAGGGCCAGGTCTTCAGGTTCAAGATGATTGCAAATTTTCCAATCACTGCACCGGATTGCTTTAACATGTCGCTGGATATACCTTGCCATCCTTACTACACATTTAAAATCTATGCCCGCAGGGACGGTCGGATAGATGCTTGTGCATTTGAACTGACACCGTCTAGCAATGCCTCGGATTTCATTACTATCATGCCAGAGCCAAGCATTGGTACGAGAGCAAAGAATTTCACCTGGGAAATCGCCTTCGAAAAGAAAACTGAAAATACCATATTTTACAACTTCGAGATACAAAATGTCACGGTAAGCATCGAAACACGACGACGATGTGGTTTTTCAAACGGAACAAGATGTCATATTTCTCGCTGCTGCGTATCACATAAATGTTGCTTTGTGCTGATAATTATTCTTATTTTTATAAATAAACCTTGCTCGCTTGGAGTATTAACTGAATTTTGCGAAATTTAGTCAACATTGGCAAAACTGCGAAGCTAGTGCTGTTGTATTCAATGAAATGCCATGTTTCGGTTCATTATGCTACAAAATACACTTGAGAATTATTTAATTTGTATGAAAATAATATATATATATTATATATATTCCGGCCAACGCGGTAGGCCTACAACTGCTAGCATGTCTATATACCCAGAAGAACACGCCGTGAGGTTCTTAAACGGCGCTATATAAACAGTATACACATATAAACACATATATACGTACATACATACAAACAAACAAACATACATGCATGCATGCATAGATACATACATACATACATACATACACACACACATATACACATGTATTTGTACATACGTACTTACATACATTCATTCATACATGCATACATACATACATACATACAAACGAACATACGTACATACACACCTACATACACACACATACATACATATGCATAAAAACAACTTCGTGCAAACCGTGTGGAGTTGTAAATGAAAAATCTCATCATTCGTATTATGATGCGTAGAATACTAAATAATAAAGAACCAAAATATTCGTTGATCTAGGTGCTGATTGAAGATCCAGTGCCTCGACCACTGTGCAAATCTACCGGCGATCCGCACATAAATACATTTCCAGTTGGAGAACCAAAAACGAGGTATTCGTGGCTGAATGTTCATTTGAACAAATTTGGAACTTTTAGATTTGCCAAGATTTGAACGAAATATCATTCTAAGAGGGTTATGGGCAAAATAACAAAATAGCAGTGATAGTTCGTATAATCACATGCAACTATAAGGCAAGTCTCGAGTTTAAGAAAGAATTATATGTCACAAAAGATCAGAGTGAATACTTTCTAAGAATGTTCTGGACATGTGGATAACTTATGGTTTTCAAAGAACTGTAAAACATCACTTAGACTGTGTAAGGGTTTTCAAGGCGTTCTTTAAAAGCTATTCTTCTCTTTTTTCTTCTCTTTTCTTCATCTTTTTGCTCTTCTTTTTTGCTTTGCCAATTATTCATTTGCAGTTTATTCTGCTTTAGTTGTTCCAAAAGCGCATAAATTTAGGATGCAGCTATAATCTCAGTAGGCCTATACTTATTGCGTTGCTTGTTTTTAGCCGATTTTACCACAATTATCAAGTGGGCGATTTTTATTTAGTGAAGTCAACAACGAGACTTTTGGAGGTGAGCAATATTAAGAAATCTATTACTTTATTCGCAAGAAATGATAGAAAATATGATTAGAATGGAAGGAAATAACTTAAGAAGACTTATGGTTCGAGAACGACGTCTGATATTGTTGGACATAGGCACGTTCAGAATTTTCTAAATTCTCATTTTGATAGTCTCCCTGCCAAATAATTATGTCTCTTTCTGCATTAATTTTCACCCATGCATCATAGCCTGCTATGTCCATTTTGAAAATTTTCCACATTGCTTAGTTGCGTTCATCTACATAAGCTGTCACCTGAAAATCTTAAATATCTTCTCCTCTGTCTACTCCACGCATTGATTATATCCGTGAAGAGGTTAATATTCTGTTAGTTAGCTAAGAATAATTATGACTAGAGAGTTAATTTTCCAAGCCATAGTAGGTTCCGGACTGGATTCTCCGATTCTGGGTGGGTTTCCTATCAACAGACTTAGTTGAAAGGATTGACTTGTTTCTGCGACGTTTGAGCGCAGGGACCTTTTGAAGGGAGACTTTGCAACGCTGTGAAAGTTTTTTTTAGAAAGCTGAACTAAAGTAATTACAAACATCCGGGTATTTTATCACTGTTTATGACTTGCATCCTGTCAAGAACTTCCATAAATAAAGGAAAGGAGGCATATCGTTTAAATGCCACACTTTCATAAGCTTCTGTAGAAAAATCCTACATTATTCGCTTACTATATAAGTATAAAAATTGTCAAATACACTAGTTCGCATGATGGCTCGGATACAAATGCTGCTAGTTTTCAGTTGCCTCTCAAACTGGATAAAATGTTAGATTTTAAAGCTACTATATTATAATATTGCATCTTTTAAAACTGTGATTCTTATTACTGTAATTACTAACTCAAAATTGCTGTTCAACATTCAGATTCAAGTCCGTCATTTCGTGTGTACCAATACTAATAATGCTACTTGCAACTGCGGCCTTATGGTCAGAGAGGGAAATAACATAGTTGGCATCGACAATTGTCAACCAGAGGGAAAAACTCCAACGGGATGGGATCCGCGACTTATCAGACTACTTGTAGACAAAACGTTTCCCAGTGGTTCTATAACGCTAAGCCAAACTGGATGGGTGGTAAGCTTTTAGTTTTGTTCCTAAAATAGGGCATGCCTTATCTATGAGGAATTTGCAATATGCTGTTTATTGAAAATGGGCGTTTAATGAGCTACTAAGCAGCGTTTTAGCGGCGAAGAATAACATTTCAAGCATAAATTATATTTAAAATAGTCATTAAATCTGTAATAATTGAAATAAATTTCTTCTAGTTTGGATTAAACTCTTTCATTGGTAAGATAACTAATTCCAAGGCTTTATTTTTCTTTCACAGTGTATATGTAGTCCGGTCGTGTAACTGCATATTATGCGATACAACATCAATGATCATGAAATTTCATTTAATCATATAAACGCGGTGATGTAGCTAATATATATTTGTTATAAACCGTAACAGCGTACATGATTTTATAATCTTTCTTCAGATCAAAATGCTTTCGGGCGTCGAGATAAAAGCAGACCGAGGACTGAAGCCTGGAATATTTGATATCTATGTGATTGGATTGAACAGTGATAATTACACAGGCCTTTGCTCTTACAAAGCACCTTCGGAAGTCCAGTGCACAACTGAATGCGAACAATACAGGTAATAGCATATATGTACGTATACTTGCATGCATGTATATTTGCATGCAAGTGTGTATGTGACAGTTTGTCAGCTGCCTGAATTACATGGACAAGCTAAGTTGGATAAGCTTAGTTTGGGTGTAGAAATAAAAGCTGTTTGTAATTTGGTCCGTAAACGACTACACTCGTTCAGTTAAAGAGATTTTGTGTCTGAAATAGATTACTTAACCAATACTTCTAAAAAAACATGGTTCATCATCGTAAAATGACAAATAACTCCTATTTAATATTATGCTATTACCTATATCAACGTCTATATTTTAGTGCTGGATTTTGTTTGAGATCTTACTGATTAGCCTCTCTCAGTGATTGTATCTTCACAGGCCTCGGTTGGTAATTAAGTAGTTCGAAGGTTTCTTTCACCCAACCGTCGAACAAATTCGTAGAAATAACCTGCTGTGGTCTGTGATCTTACTTTGCCATCCATATTATTATACCGCCTCTCAGCTGCCGTTGTTGCTATAGGCTCCTTCGTCTCTACGTACACCGTCTCTGCAAACGGCCGACGGTTTAAATAGCTAGCACAGCGAACCTTCTAGAATAGAGAACTGTCAGCTTCCGCTCTAGCTGACAAAGTTGTCTGAAGCTGACAAACTGAAGGCAAACTGGCAAAACAAAGACAGATTCAACTGCGCAGCAACGAGGCAACACAAATTTCTCCCGTTCTGTCTCCCTTTCTGTCTCTCTGTCTCTCTGTCTGTCTGTCTGTCTCTCTGTCTCTCTCTGCCAATTTCAAACTGCAAGAAATGTGTTGTTTAGAGTCCCGGAGGAAGAAAGTTTCTTCAACATCAATTCTAAGAATCTTCCAAAATGCAACGAGTCCTACAGTTTGCCAGCCTGTGACTGCTATGCTCGAGAAGGCGACAGCTATTGCAATGTGACAGATCTCCAGCTGGACCAATCCAACCTTCTGAAGACCAACCTTACGTGTCTTGGATCGACACAGTTTCAAGTTATCAACGAAGAAAACCACCTAGATATAAGCATAATAATAGACGTCATAGTTAGACCTCACCCGACGATTGAAACTAACGTTGTTTTCGTGTGGCCAACGCCAAAGAACAAAATCACACAGGAGCAGGCTACAGCGCAGTGTAAACAAGTGTTGTCAAATTCCACTGCTCAGTCTGTGTGTGGTAGCCGAAGCGATATTGACGTAGCCTCGATGATGAAATCATGTGAACTGGATATCCAGGTTGGTCAACTGAATTAGAATTTGATCTTTTCAACAGTCAACTCCAGTTTATTTGCAGAAGGAAAAGAAAATTTATGAAACGCGAACTATACATAGCGTAATGTAACCTGATTTACATGGTGCTCTTTTATAATAGCTACAATAATAATTCTTCAGTTATTGTTAAAACCGAATGACTCGTCATCGGGAGGAGCTGGTATGTTGGAAGGCTAATCTTGGTAACAGTTCGTACAAATGAAATTCTGCATGGTTGAGAAACAAAATAATGTAATCTAATATAATCTAATCTAATAAATTGAGAACAAAAATTATCTAATCTAACCTAATAACTGTGGCGTTTTATCATAATGCACAATACATCAATCGACAGCTGCTTCAAGTGAAATTGTTGCCAAAATCGTAATACATGAAGAAACCCGGTCGAAATCCGATATACCAAGGCACCAGGAATAAGATTGGTCGGGTAAGGAAATAGTCAAGGCGTTCTGTCTTTGGACTGCTGTGGTCCTGCTTCGGCCGAGAGCTCATCCAGCTTGGGGACGACGCTTCTTAGGAGGTTCTATAGAGACGTGTATAGAAATAGTTTTTCTTTACATAACCTTTTATGAGATTAAAAACTGAAGTCCTCAAAACCAAGCTAGGTGATAATCCCGGCGGGCAAAGCGGAAAAACGACATAAGACGTCCGAAGATTGTTGCGCATTATGTATATATGCATGTATGAATGTGTGCATGTATGTAAATCTATTGTATATGCACCCATGCATGTAAGCCTCAAGACACTTAATATAGCACATTTACACCTCTCAAAAGGGCTGCAGTCGTTAGTAACCAGCAGTTTAAATTCATCTGAGTTACAAGTTTGAGGGAGGAGATAAAATCCTACTACAGTACTTTCTTCAATACTTCTGCTGACTTAAATTTAATTTTGTCTGGAAATATTATTTCCAAATTCAATGTGCTTGCTGCGTTCCTGAGATTGATTTTGTAATTTGTGTGCATATATTTTTCATCACAGATAGCGGATGACTTAATGAGTGCGATCTCCATTAGCACGCAGTTTGAAACCTCTTGCAAGTACAGCATCGAGAGTTCAGTGGTTGAAACGAATAATCCAACAGATAAATCCCAAGAAATCATTAACAAGACTTTAGAAGAACTACACTCATTAATCTGCCCACGTCAGTGTTCGCAAAGAGGCACCTGCGTAAATGGCACTTGCACTTGTTATCCAGGTAAAAATTTAATTCTGCCATTTTAAAGTGAATTCTGAAGTCAAATTATATTGTCTTGTCTAGCTTAATTGACTACTCTCGAGTTTCCTACTAATTTAGATCCCGCAAATTTGAACCGGTTAGGCCTATGCAAAATAAAAGCAAAAGAAAAGCAAAAGCAAAACATAACCGCATCAATTAAACTTTGAGATGATGTACTTCAATCACCAAAAGTATTGTTGCTTTACTGTCACAATCATTTTACTATACATTGCTTCCCACAAAACTAAATGAAGGCCACCTAAGTTTGTATGTAACTGAACATTTTCTACATGTAGTGTCCTGTAATCTATCGAAGGCGCTTTTCGCCGACCTAAGTGATATTGAAGTTCATCGAGAACAACAAGTTCCTCAGAAAGCAAATAATGCTCAAATAACTGGAAATGTCGCCACCGACGGGCGCTCGCGGACAAGTAGAACCTTGCCAACGAAGTCCCTTCACGGGTTTGACAGTTGATATTAATCAGAGTCACTGGTCCGCTCCACATTAAGTACAAGGAAATACGACAGCAAAATGCAGCATTCGCTCTCCGACTGGCACTTCTGTCTTCAAAGACTTTGTGGTAGAAATTACTGGTAGACGACATATGTCAGACTTTCCACAGGGGAACCAGTCTACCTCTTATGGGCCCACCAATTCAAAATGGCGGTCGGACTTTGGTAATTTGCGACCAAATGCTGTCAAAAACAAGAAATTCAAAGCAGATTTAAGGAATAACTACAAAACGCAGATCCACCAAGGCAGAAGTCTGAACATGCCAAAATTGTTGAGCAAACGTTTAGCATATAACGAACCAATATGATCAAAATGAACAATAAACGTGAATAAGAGGAATCTTGTCCTTCGCAACCATTTTATCCTACGTTTTGTTTTAAATAATTAATTAAAGAGAGACAGCCTAGGAATTTTAAAAGATGATGAATGAAGGATGACAGAAAGATATTTTGTTTTCTTTCAGGTTTTTCCGGCAAATACTGTGGGTTAATTGTGGGACAGGTTCCAGAAATCAAGAATTTGCTGGTTAATGCGTGTGACATTAAACAAAGTCAGTGCAGCCAAATTTACGTGAATGCTGTTAATGTGTCAATGAGTGAGACACTGACTTGCAAACTGAACGTATGTTAAGTATTTTTGAATAAGACTCCTAGATTTAAGTAAAACTCCGCCACCACCGTGTTCTGGTGGTGCCAGTCCCAAGCCTGGATAAAGGAGGAGGGCGACGCTGATCATCTTCGTTATGACACAGCGTCTTTCAGCAGCAACTACGCACACAGATTTAAGAAAAATTAAGTGCAAAGCACAACAATGACACCAAGGTATGCATGTGCCCGGGGTTACTTGTGAAGAAATAGTCCGCTACACACAGCTACTGATACTGGAGCCCTAATGACGACCTACTGTCAGTCTAACCTCATATTTTCATGATCATTTTCAGCCACTCGTTAGCTGAGTCGTCGAGTAATTCTTATACTATTTTCAAGAGAGCTTTCAACTAATGGAGAGTGTTCCTATTTCCATACATGGAAGTGTGACATCCTGTGCATTGGGCCTCAATCGGAGGAAATTGCCCATCGTTAAGAACTATTGTTCTCTAAAGTGCATTGCAATCTTAAAATTGACTCTTATCCTTTAATCTTTTTTGCTGAATCACAAGTCTAATCAATACAATAGAAGTGCTGCATTGGTTTACTTATAATAATTATTATATGTGCTTAGAAGTAAATATTTAAACACGTGCTTCTGGATTGCTAGCGTTCAGGTGCTCTTCCATAAATACGGTCATAAAATAACAGCTGATATAATAGATTTCGGAGATTTAATTTATATTTCATTAAACTGATTAGCTTAATGACAGCGTATGCTAGAGCGAGTCAGAACCTAGAAGTAACTATATCGGTTACTCGCTGCTGTCAGAAATTTAAAATAATTCTTTTCGCTTGCTCAGGCGCTCTTTAGTCGAGAACCTAGTATTATTTAAAATATACGCAGTTTGCTTTTTATAGCAATTATGATCAATACTACGTATTCGCTGCAATAATCTTGAATGCATATTTTACAGAGTACAATCGACGGAATTCAGTTTGATTATTCTCCAATGGTAGGGAGAAGCGTGATTATCTGTTCCTTACCGACAAAGCCAAACGTGGATGTTTATTACGTGTCTCTTAGTAATGACAGGAAGGATTACAGCGGACCAGTTAAATTTGTGGTATTCAGTAGCGAAGACTCAATGCCCACTGCATAAATTACAACTGCTACGTTAGCAAAACTTCAGCTCCAGTCACGCCAGCCTAAATGCTTCAACTGTACAATTGTGTAAACATTGGCAGCTGCTCATTTACCTGCACGAAATTCTTCCGATCGCGATATGGTAGAAGCATTCTTAAGTTATAAGGAACAAGTGTTTATAATTATTTTGAACATTTTATTCGTTATAACTATTGTTGCAGGTGGAAATGACAGTCTGACCATTTAGCTCTCGTCGTTAGTTGCAACTTAATTACTATTTTGTTTTGATTTTTTTGAAAATTTGACATGATCCTCTGTTGAATGGCTGATCTTTAAATAAAACGTATCCGCATAATGTCGTTATGGAAACACTGATAATGAACTTTTGCTTAAGCAACAAGCTAGACCAGACATCTACAAACCTAGATTTAATATTCTTCTCCATAATTTAGATTCGAAAACTGCAAATAAATGTATAGTTGCGTAAAGCCATTGATTCTCTCAGTGTATCTGTAATTATAATTAGAAATTTATATAGCGCCGTTTCAAGAGAAGGTAATCAGAGGCACTCTCGACGCTAGGCTAAACCATGCTATAGGTTATTAAGAACAGAAAGTTCATCAGTAAACAAGCAATGTCCAGGTAATTATTATAATCACTAGTGATAGGCTTCCGCACTGTGGCATATATATCTGACATGGTAAGAGAAGCCAGGTTGAGACGGTACGGTCATGTGATGAGCAGAGAGGAGGAAAGCTGCCTTAAAAGAATTACGACAGCAGAGGTTTACGGACGCCGCAATCGTGGACGACTAAAGAAGATATGGGGAGACATGATTCAGCAAGATCTGAAGCTCCTCAGATTGAAGAAAGAAGGTACTGAAGATTGAAACAAATGGAAAAGAAGGATTCGTGTGGCTGACCCCTCTCTTAGGAGGGATTAATTCCCGCCAGAAGGAAGAAGAAGAAGAAGCACCCGCACACACGTAGAGCAGAGCCCAACTAACGGATTCCCATCCAGAGCTGATAGCTGACACCATGGCCAAAGTTTCCTGGACCCCGTTGCATTGAGGATGAGGAAAGACAAGCAATGCGGTCCAACGCCAAGGTCACCCAGTTGCCTCACCGTCCAGATGTTCCTCACAGATGGTAGATCACGCAGCATCCGTAGTCTTCTCAGTCAGTAGATGTGCACAGGACAGGCATTCGATTGGTCGCAGAGCCTCTTCGTCAGAGACGGTCGAAAGCAACTTCAAAGACTTCTTTCGCCTTTCCCTATATCCCTTTCTTTACCGAATCCAACATTTCACTTCAGCAGAATGCATTCCGATCTGATGCTCTGCTGGAAAGCTGTCACCATTTCATGCTAGATGGTCCAAATGGCACATATCTACTGATCGATGGGACGAAATTGGACCTTCCAAAAAGCACAAAAAACCCATGCCAGAATTGAGAAAAAGCACAGAAACTCAGACTCAGAATTATCGATCAAATTTCATGCAAGACGAAGAAAATGCCCAATGACAGAATTACCCAAAATTTATCCAATATGGCCTCTGGCATACACAGTATAGGAATCAACCAGGTGTAACACGTGATTGTTCGCTACAATATTTGTCTTCCTGACTCGAATTTTCACCTCGCGTAGATTCAACAGACCAGCCACTTGCTTTGCTCTTTGCTCACCTGGAGGGCCATGACAGTTTCTCGACACTGAATATAGCGTCTTTTTAACCTATAAGATGTCAAAGTTCATTAAGAAGAAAACTTCATTCGTAAGCAAATAGTGTTTAGATAACTAGAAAAGTCACCACTGGCTAGCTTCTTCACACAAGTGGAATCATTCTCACCCAGAGTTGATAGTTGACAGTTTCTGAACCGCGTAGTATCAAGGATGTTGAACGGCGACAGACGATAGAGTCCGCAATACACGGTTACCTCACTGTCTGGTATTCCCTCGTAGGGTGGTGAATATCCGAATATCCGGTTAAAAGAGCCAACACCCTTCAAGTATGCATGAATGTATCTGAACACTTATATGGCCCCTTTTAACCTTACAAAAGCATTGAAACATGGCCATCTAGCATGCTAACTATCAAGTAGCAGACATTCGTACATCCTCTGTAATGTCTAGTCTCTCAGTTGTATTACGTAGCTCTATTCTCCATCCCGGTAACTGAAATCCTAATACGAACAACTTAAGTTTCACGCTTCGTATGTCTACCCCTAGACATATGTATTCGTACATTCTCTGTAATATCTAGTCTCTCAGTTGTATTACGTAGCTCTATTCTCCATCCCGGTAATTGAAATCCTAATAAGATCAATTTAAGTTTCACGCTTCGTATGACTACACCTAGAGAGCAGCACCGTCTTTCAATCATAGTTAAGGAAATAAGAAAACATATTAGTAATTCGCAGTTGTTATTCACGATAAAGCTATTCGGAAAACAACAAGATAATAAAAGGCAGCAGCCTGTCGATATTGAAGAACTGGTAACGATTTAATTAAGAATATTCAATATGCTTCTAAGCTAAATGAACCAGATGACTTCTAAGAAAGTGATGTTATGGTAATAACCTTAAGAACAGCAATTAATTACTGTAGTTAATCTTTTTTTGCATTGCATGTAGCAATTCATAAATTTTGACCATGCCTGATAAGATTGCGATGCATCAAGGCTAAAATTAAAGTGCATTTCAATTAATTCAGAATTTATCAAGCAGATGTCACTGGCCATTATTTTCTCCATACACATTTTTCATCTGAAATAACAATGAAAATTATTCAGTGAAAAAGTGATCAGCCAATGTTCCTTGCATTCTTGCTGCATAAATGTATGTATGTATGTATGTATGAGTGTATGTATGTATGTATGTATGTATGTATGTATGTAGGTATGTGTCAGCGCATTTATATAGCGCCTTTTGGAACCTATTCCAATTTTTATAAGATCTATTTTTAAACTTATCCATTTGGCACCTTAACCGACGTTTAAAATTTATGCATTAAAAGACAAACTGTTTTCATCGTTCTGAATTATATTTAGGCCTACTCCTTAAATACTGCGTCTGCGATCGAGTTAAACTGTTGTAATTTAACCTAAAAGTTCTCTGAGAGTTAATTATCAACAAGGAGTCATCTAGCATGGCTTTGTACCATAACTATTTTATAACTGGTATAAAGAAATTTGGTTAACATATAACATCATTTTATAGGATTTCATTCTTGCGTTGTCAAGATGAGTTTTCTGGAGAATAGAAACGAGCTAATGTGAAAATGTCTGCAAAGGGGTTGGTTACTTATCGCCTGCCAAACGTCAGTCGAAAACAAGCTGTTCGATTTTGGAATTTATTACTCGAAAGCCATCGAAAATAAATTTCTGCAACGGCTTTAGATGACAGGCGATGTTACTATATAAATCTCGTCCAAACGCCTTGGATTAAAGAGCGACTTAGAAGCCAACATGTGGCGTCAGTCTTCAGCAAAACTCTTCTTGATCTTCACTGGTAAGTAAGACTACGTTTTTCTCAATGCCTTGACTGGCTTTCACGACATGCTCAAATCGTTAATATTGTGTTTGATTGCTTTAATGTCATTTTGAATCAGAGCTTTCCTATGAAATTAACAGGTTATGTAAGATCTTTAGAAAATTGTGTAAGTATCGCTATTTCGCGGAAAGATCAGCCAATGTCTGTGGTATCGTGTCTTTTATGTCTTTATAGAGTCTCTGGTTAAGGTATGCTATAAATTAGCTAGCCATGCAGTTTTGTGGTGATGCAGTGATTTCAGTAGCACTTGGTTCCACTGCTGTTGTAAAACTCCTTTTTATTAATTAAACACTGATAGCTAAAACTTGGTAAAGTGGAAGTTTATTTTCGTAATTTCAGTTCGCAGTATGCGGTTAGCATATTGAGCATATCAGTCAACGTCATTAGAACATAATCTATACTTGACACATTTTAAAATCTATTTTTTACTAATTCCTTTATGAGCAGTTTGGTCCGCTTATCTATTTTTCAATTGACAATTGTTTTTAATTTCCCTTGAAGGTAATAAAAGACTTGGAATTTTGTAGCATTCGAGTATCTCTTGTACGTCAGTTGTGCAGAGCTTGACGTGTGTGCCACTGCAACTAACATCGGAAGTTACAAACGCAGCGTAGCTTATATACTCAACGAAAATGAGCCGCCACAATGCGATCAGTCCATTACAAATGGTAAATTAGACGGTTTATTTGGTCGCTTAGCTTATTATGTTAATCAGCAATAGGAAAAAGAAGCTTCTGTTTATTAAATCGCGTTTATTTAAGGAATTTGTCCAGCTTATAAAAATTTAAGAGTATCTTTTTTAAATTTAGGATTAAAATCCTTTCCGAATGATAATCGTGTTTGATTCCCTAATAAAATACTTTAATACGCCTCTATTCTTCATCGGCATAATAGTAAGATGAAAATCTGAAAGAAATTTATCTAAATGGGCGCTATTGTGTTCTTGAAATTCTATTCTGAGACATTTATCTCAAGGCACAGAGCTGTATCTCATTCACTTTTAAATCTGACTATATTTTCTCTTTAAATGGATAGAACATAAGTGTAAGAATGTGTAATAACACCCGTATGCCACCCAGCTTAGAAACGGTGTGAACGAGAGCGAGAAAGAATAGGACAAAGAGAGCAAGACAAGCAGTTAGAGGAAGAGACATGGAAATTACCGACGCAAGCACGTAACTTAAGAACTGGAGAGGATAGACTACTTCCGTAGCTTCTATTAAATCTATAAATTAATAGCCAGCTCATGACTGTTGCATCACGCCTTTGAGACCCTTAATTATATAAATACCAGTATTAGACTTTTTATAAGGAATCTTACACTGGCGGGTTTTTAATAAAGATGAAAACGACTCAGGAAAGGTTCTGCCCACAGCAGACTGACTGGTAATTATCTTTCAATTCTTCTGTTAGGTCTACGTTAGTTCGTCATTCCCTAGTCTCTGCCTCAGCCTCTCTATGTCTCTATGTATCTCATCCTGTACTGCTCTCACTCATGCTCGTTATAAGTTGGGTGGCCTACTGACGACACTGAGTATGCATGCATGGATGCATTAATCTATGTATTGATGTTTTAATGTATGTATGTATGTAAGGTTATGTATGCACGGATACATACATGCATGCATCACGCATGTGTGTACCGCATCAGGACATTTAAACCGTCATTCAGGAAATCTTGTAACCTATGAAAGCAGATTTCGTCATTTTCAGGGATTTTCAAGAGTTAGGCCAATTTACAATTCAAGCTGCTGAACTTAATGCTACTTTTGCCACAATTTTACAGATGCCTGGTACAGGTTCGATGCGCCGACAGGCAATAAAATGCCTGAAATGTGCATTGAAGTGTATCACTGTGGAAGTAGCGCTCCAGTCTGGATGAATGGAACTCATCCGACAGGTTAGCATACATGTTCAAAAACCGCTGAAGCAGAAAACAGAGTCTACATGTCTAAGGGCCGTAATCGTAATCGTAATCGTAATTCCCAGATTTCTACAGCGCCCAACGAAAGCCACGTCGCGGGACCAGCTTATTCACAGGCGCTCAGTCAAAAATAAAATCGATAAGCAAAGGGTTCGGTTCCAGGTCAAGATCCACGGAGAGACAGCGTGACAGCTATGGAGGGTAGTGTTTGGGGTTGGAGAGGAGAGAGAGAGAGAGAGATAAGAGAAAGAAGATGTGTCTGGATAGAATCTGTGAAAGAGGAATGTTTTGAGTTTTGAGTGAAAGGCCGATGCAGAGATTGCAAGCGGTGGAGCATCGATGAGTTTGAATGATACGTCAGAAAACTGAACTGTTGTCTTGTTTCGTCCATCAAAAGAACCTTCAAACCAAGGACTAAACTCATAATGACGTCTTGTGAAGGCATGGGATAAATGGGCGAGTAATGTAATTTTTAACCTTCTATGAGGGCATTTGGGAGTTGCACAATAGTCTAGTGATTATCCTGCTGGCCAATCAACCGAGAGATCGGGGTTTGAAATTCTCCGCCAGGGCAGAAAGATGTTTTGAAATTCTGCTCCACTTGCGCCCATAGCTAACTAAGCTATAAAATGAGCACACCGTCGTTTAACTCCGCCACTGCCTTTGTCGGTTAATGCCAGTCCCACGCCTGGATAAAGGGGGAGGGCGACATCAACGGCCGCTGAAGCCATAAGATGTCGTTAAACATCGGAACTACTACTACTACACGGTCGTTTGGAATGCAAGGCGTAAAGATTATCAGCAAATTTGCATGTGAAAACTTAATGATGATAATAATAATAATAATACCTCGTGGCAAAAATAGTAGTAATAATAATAAGACAATTAATATAGCGCCGTAGCGCAGCCGATGCCGAAGAAAAAAGCCTGTACATGAGTTCAAAAATCAACTACAGTCATAAGATATCTTAAAAGGATGTCTTGAGTCTTGACTTGAATGTGTTCAGGGATGGGGCATTCGTCACGTGGTCAGGAAGACTGTTCCACGAATGACTGCTCCGTTCAGAGTTACCCGCTAGATTACTCACGTATCATTCCATTAACTGAGCCGCAATTAGGAATCAGTTGAAGACTCGGAGTCGTCCTTTGCCGATTTACGCTTTCAGATGTACCAGAAAGGCGCTATATAAACATTCAAATAATAATCTAATCTAATCTATCCGCTATCAAAATGTACACGTCATCAGTCGACGGTCACATCAAATGAGATCCTAATCCGCTGGAGAGGCAGGGTCGAAATCCGGTACACATGCAGGAACACATACAGGAACATATCCAGGAACACATACAGGAACACATACAGGAACACATACAGGAACGCATACAGGAACGCATACAGGAACGCATACAGGAACGCATACAGGAACACATACAGGAACACATACAGGAACACATACAGGAACACATACAGGAACACATACAGGAACACATACAGGAACACGTTTACAGGAGCACATACAGGAGCACATTCAGGAGCACATTCAGGGACACATACAGGAACACATACAGGAACATATTCAGGAACACATACAGGAACACATGCAGACATAATGTAAGTTTTTCGTGTTTTGGCAGCCGCAACTCCTGGACCTGTGACACGAACTGTATGCGCTCGGAAGACACCAGGAAAGCCCTGCTGTGAATGGACCAGTGAAATAAAAGTAAAATGGTGTCAGAATGCTACGACGAGGTCGGAATACTTTGTCTACCAGTTGAAACGTCCCGATTCTTGCGACGTCTCCTACTGTGCAGGAAATAGACTCAAATGCAGTGGGGACTGCGCTTGGAATGACATCATCTCAAACTGTTCTTGTAAGACCATACATATCATTTTTCAGATGAAACAGATGTTTGGTTACGATTAAGCTCAAACCGAGATCAGTAGTTCTTCGTATTTGACCTAGGTGCTATAGCTTCTAATATATTTTAATATAAAATAAAGACTTATACAGCGCCGTTATCTTAATACCCTACTGTAAGCATCAGTCGATGGTCGCTTAAAGTTAAAATCGCAATCAAAATCATAACCCGTAGAAGAACCGATGTCAAATTCCGATGGGTCAAAGAAACGTTTATTGCTTCGAAAGAAAAAACAGTGTAAAGAAAAACCTTGCGTGTAAATTACTTAGAAGCACAAGTTACCACAAGTATTTACCTATAGCTTTTAGAATTGAATGAGTTTATTTCATCTAAATGCTTATGCCTTTTGAACCAGCGTTTTAAGAGGCAAAATATAATCGGCTGCTGGAGCGATTTTTTTTAAATCAAAGAAATCGATATTATTTGCATTGATAAGATATTTATATCGCGCTAATTTATGAATTCCTCTGAAAAGCGTGGGTTGCTTGATAAAGAAAAGATTTCAGTTGTTGCGAAATGAGACTATATTCTCTTTAAAGCTTGTTTCAACAGAAGACTGGACTGGTTCTTCATATAGTTTTCTTCTAAAGAGAAAGTTTTAACTGAAAGCTCTAAATAAAATGGGCATTTTTGTCTAGGTCCGGCGATTCCTTCCATTAAAGCACCCGTTCTCAGCGAGCCTTTTATATCAGCGGCGAAAAGTGTGACAGATCCTCGGGGCCGACCATTCATGGCCACGAAATTTAGCATTAACTGCACGGTCGGCTATCCAAAGCAAAAAGTAGACGATGGGGCTCGGTTCTTCGCAGCCCTTCTATCCAATGGAAATGCGATTGCCAAAATCACAGGAACTTCGCTCGAGCCGGCCTTAAGTTTTGAAGAAGAATTTCTGCATGGTTTTCTGGGAACGAACGTGAGTCTCGATCGATATGACAGGTTTATTTGATTAGTAAATGTCAGACACGAGGTACATTAAAGTAACGGTGAACAAGCTGGTCTCCCTTACCATGGTTAGCTGTTGTTAAAACTTTATTGAAACTTTTTTCATGGCACAAAAGGGGCAAAGATTTCTACAAATACATGTTATGCATTAAAGCTTACAGATTACTGGAATACAATTGGTAGACCAAAAGTAACTATGCAGGTGTTTTTCAAACAAATGCATTCCAAATTGACGATCGAATGCACTTAATATTATAATACCTGAAATGGCGTTTATACGCCTTTACCGACCCCAAAAGGATGGATGACTGAGTGGGCACAAGATGGTCTTGCTACAGCAACATCGAGTTATGTATGAATTACTGTTACTTAACGTTAATGATAGATGAAGGCCTCATATGGAGTGTAACACTGTGTGATTCTGAGACATGGACTATTGGAAAGGCAGAAACTGAGAAACTCGAGGCATTTGAAATGTGGATACGGAGAAGACTGACCAAAATCAGCTGGAAGGATTATAAAAGAAATGAAGAGATGTTGCACTTGGTACAGGAAGAAAGGACACTGGTCAGCATAACAAGGAGAAGATAAATGAACTGATTGGTCACATACTGCTTAGAAATTCTTTCCTGAGGACAGTAATTGAAGCAATAATTGATGGAAAGAAGGTACCAGGAAGACAAAGGAATATGCTGTTGGACTGGATGATGGAAAAAGAAAGAAGAAGGGCTACAAAGAAGTTAAGGAAAGGGCACAGAACAGAGAAGAGTGGCGTCGTTGGATTCTTGGACCTGTCTAACGGTAGAATACTGAAGAAAAAAAAAGAAGTGTATGTTAATCGGCAGTACGACCCAACATTCTAGCGTAAGGTAACGTAAAGACCCCATTTCAACACCCTTGACTTAAGAACTAATATTAAAGTAGGGTTATATATTTATGGCACGGTTTCCTTTTATGCGCAGATTACGTGTTGGGCATCTGCCTATTGGCTGTCAAGTGATCCACCGCGGGGTCCTGCTCTGATGAGCAACTCAAAGTGGTTTGGATTGCAGCCCGTCGTAAGTATGCTCTCTGCTTAATCCAGTTTCTGTTCGTCTGATAAAGGAATTATATTTATTGGTTCATTTCTTACTAGTGAATTAGTCAGGTTAATTGTCGAATTCACTTAGCGAAAACTCTGCCCATAAATTGTATGATCTTACCATTAGTGATTAAACTGCATTGCAGACATCTTGGTAAACATACACAAGACCGTAACATAGATGCATAGGGAAACAGATATGTTTTACGAAAGTGCTAGAGTAGTTATAGTTTTACTTGTTTCACTGTAGAGGGCTTATTGCTAAAATAGTCACATAAAGTATGCGCTAAAATTTGGACAGATGACGGTTTGGTATACCTTGTACTAAGCTGGTTTATGGCCACGGATTACGGAAAATATCAGTACATTACAATTATGATTTAGCAAATTAGAACACCGCTGTTTGACTATATGTTAATCAAATTAGGACATTATGGTTATTTTAGCATTATGCGACAAAGTGCGACAAACTGACCATGAAGATCATGGATTATGTCCAATGGAATAATATGATTAAGTAGAATGTGTGAGGAATATGTAACATACAAGAACATAAACTACTTATAGTACAGAATACGCGTTCAGTTCTAACATTATCCTTTGAGTCTTGTCATGGGCCGCACCTTTGAGGTAGGTCATAAATTGGTTTTTATTCAAATGGTTTTTATTCATCTCCTTCGTAGGACAGTAATACAGTTAGAGAGTTTGAAAATCCAACTATACAAATGCTCAAATATATAAAGTTGCAATCACCTTGCTATAATTCAACTTTAGACAGAAAAGGGTCAAGTAATCAAGAATCCGGTCATCAAAGACGGAGAAGTTTTCGCTTTCAAGATCCAGCCGAACTTTCCAATCACATCACCTCATTGCTTCACAGATCCACCAGGTACTCCCTGTCATCCGATCTACACATTTCACATCTTTGCCAACAAGGCCGGGCGACTCTGCAACTGTCGGTTTATCCTGACCCCGTCCAAGAATTCGTCGGACCTCATAACTGTGTCGCCGGCTCCAATTATGGGCTCGAGAGTTAAACCTTTCTTCTGGGAAATTGCTTTTGGAAACCACACCGACGATCACACAGACACTATTTTTGAAGATTACAAGATCCCAAGCATCATGGCAAGTATACAGAGGCTTTCCATTTCCCAAATATATTGCATACATGTAAAGCTTTATGATAGACCTATATCACATGGAGTTTCTGAAATGCCTCTGATGACGTAACCTAATATAACCTAGTTGGACACTTTTCATTGCCGTTATTATCATGCCTACGGCCTGCACCTCAAAATCACAATAATCGATGGAGGGTGATGTAAAAACAATGTTGCACTTTACCGAATAAATAAATGACATTTGAACCTTGCTCTTTACGAAACTGTTCATTTGGCTGACAAATATGTTGGTCAACGAGACAAGAGCTTTTTAAAAGAGCACGTAGTTCAATAGCCTATAGTATGAAATGCATGAAGTGCATAAAGCCTACATATCAGATATCACAGTCACTGACACGTAAAGCTGTTGATGCATATTTTTGAGAAGTTGTAAATTGTATGCCTTCAACGAAGCCTTTTTTGGTGAATTTAGGTAGAGATTGAGGATTCAGGAACAAGACCCTTGTGCTCCTCTACAGGAGATCCCCATATTACGACATTTGCAGCTGGACCATCTCAAACCAGGTCAGTAACATTGGAATGATTACAACATAATATACTGTACGAGAGTACGATACATGGCCAGTTACGAATATACATGTATAATACGTTAGCTATATAAAACGACATGCACGCAGCGCGTTTGTGAGCTCCAAAGAGGCATTGTATACAGATCCAGATGTATGTAACTATCTGAATATTTATATAGCACCTGTTAAGAACCTCTCAGTGGTGCTGAAACATGGCTATGTTACGGAACAAAAAAGACCCGTTTGAAGATCAGCTAAACTTTTTCCAGATATGCATAGTCCTATATATAATATGTTTACCTCATCTAGAACAATAACTGATCTTGATCGGCATACAAATTATCGTGCACATTCCTATCATGCATTTGACGAACTTTGTTATTAGCTTCTGCAGCTTCTAATCAGTAAAGAGCTAGTCATACTTGGTCAATATCCACGTAGGTTTTGCAATTGTGATTGTGCCAATATAGGCCTGGAGCTACTGTCATAACGCTTATAAGCTCAGCGAAATGAAGCAATGCTTAGTCTGCTCAGTATTTAAATAGCGGTATCCATGGATCGGAAGGGTGTCCTGTCTTTGAATTGCTGTTTTTGTGTTTGACGTTCAGTCATTTGTGTTAATTTACGTGTTGCCTTAAATGTTGGCACTTTATAAACATAATTGTTTTCATAGTATGTGCTGTTTTCGTTGTCATGGCGATTAGGATGCTTTGGTTAAATGACTCGAATTTGATCTCTTTCTGTAGGCTATATTACAATATGTATTTGTCCGGTGATTTTTCTTTGGTAAAGTCAACAACGAGACTTTTTGAGGCAAGTTATACTATCTGTTCAAATTAAAATCAAATCTGTTAGGTCCTGAACTATTAACAGCATTAGAATCGTATTTGTTATGCTAAACTCGAAGATTTCTAAGGCGCTACTCAAAAGCTAAGTGCAGGACACGAGCTTATTCATAAGCACTGCGTCAAGTTAGAGAGGTTGTTCATAGATACAGTGTAAAGAAATACAGTATTTCCGGTTGCCATGAGGTCAGAGAGGCAAGAAGACAGAGGAGATGTTACTGCTCTTTATGTTCGGGTTGAGAGTAACTGGAGATATAGAAATAGGAAAATCATCATATATTTAGGTCGTGCCAAGCCGTGTTCAATAGCATACTTTCTTAAATTGTAGCAGTAATTTTTCTGTAGCCGGCTCCTTGAATAAGTATTTGTTATTGTTAAATTGTAGCAGTAATTTTTCTGTAGCCGGCTCCTTGAATAAGTATTTGTTGTTGTTAAATTGTAGCAGTAATTTTTCTGTAGCCGGCTCCTTGAATAAGTATTTGTTATTGTTAAATTGTAGCAGTAATTTTTCTGTAGCCGGCTCCTTGAATAAGTATTTGTTGTTGTTAAATTGTAGCAGTAATTTTTCTGTAGCTGGCTCCTTGAATACGTATTTGTTGTCGTTAAATTGTAACAGTAATTTTTCTGTAGCTGGCTCCTTGAATAAGTACATAAGAACAGAAATGAATGAAGTCGCTTATTTGGATTTGCTTCTGTATTCAATATCCAGATTCAAGTTCGTCAGTTTCCGTGCATGCCTTTAGTGTCTTGCAACTGTGGGGTGATGGTCAGAGAGGGTAACAATGTACTCGGAATATACAGCTGTCAGCGCGGTGAAGGGGCCCAGGCAGACTCGACTCCAATGCTAATCAGACCTCTGCTTGACCTAGGAGCTCCTGGTGGTCAGATTGAAACGACAGGATCTGGATGGACGGTAGGCATAACCTCTACGAACGCATTCTCTTTTCTGCGTTTCTACCAATTATGCTGCACATAATCTACTGTGAACTTACTTAATTGATAATAATTATGACCGTTGCAATGCTTGCCTTAAATCGGTATTTATAACGACCCACTAGGCCATTAGCCAGTTATATGACGAGTTCAATGCCATGTGCACAATGGGCTGAACTTTTATGGACTTCTGAACAGCTGTGGTGTTTTCTTTTACGTTGAATTGTACTTATGTGTTTATGTTGTTTTCTGCCTTTTGGTGTAAGTGAATATGTTCATAGTAACTGGGTTATAATTGTTGTCCTCAGTTTGGTGAAGCTACAGATGGGTTTAAAATGGGCAAGTTCATTAAACATATGTCTGGAGATTCATGTGCTGTGAAATTGATGCTGCATCCCTCTGTTGTTAACCTACGGATGTCTAGAACAAGGACAAAATTTCCAAATACTGACAAAAGGTGCATCTAGCACAACCCAAATGCAAGTCGTTGAGTACGACGCGGCGTAGAATTTTGAAGGCACCTACAAACATACATACTACATACATACAACATACATACAACATACATACAACATACATACAACATACATACAACATACATACAACATACATACAACATACATACAACATACATACAACATACATACAACATACATGCAACATACATGCAACATACATGCAGCATACATGCAACATACATACAACATACATACAACATACATACAACATACATACAACATACATACAACATACATACAACATACATACAACATACATGCAACATACATACAACAGGTCAATGCGCTCTCCATGGTATGCAACGCAGAGATCTTCGACCAGTCCATGTTAAGCTGTTTGGTGAAATTTTCTTATGTCAGCCATATCATAAATATGGACCACGGTTGCTGACTGGAAATAATGGCTGGGCCTAGCATAGGCTTTAGCTTTTCATACGCTCATATTATTGTTTTTGTTGCTGACTATAGAGAAGCTCTGTTTGGTAAAAGGTTCATATCAAGTAAACTAAAACTCGAAGCTGTACAAAATAAGGGCACTAGGCAACAGCTGAATTTATTGTTTCCCTGTTTTTACTTCAGATAACTATGCTTTCCGGCGTCAAGATAAACGTAGACCGAGGTTATAGGGAGGGAGTCTTAGATATTCACGTTATTGGATTGCGCAGCGAGACCTACGGTGGACTATGTTCCTACAAAGGGACTCAGACTGCAAACTGCACGACTGACTGCGAACAATACAGGTTATAATGTCTAACAATATGTTTGGGTTAAAAAAAAACAAAAATTCATAGAGACGCAAGAAAATAAAGAGCACCGTCGTGTGATCAAATCTCAGTTTAACTGATCCCCGATCTTCGATTTGAGCCACGCTTCAAATTATAAGCGTGACACCAACTGATTCCCATCGTAAACTGACTCCTGTCCTTAGGGATCTAGACTTAGGCGCAACGATGGAACGCACAGAAAGTAAAGGTCCCCTAGATTTTGAAGTAAACTTGTTTTTTGAATTTTGACATAAAGCTGTATGTGCCGTTTTCTGCGACACCACAGACATCTTCTTCCTCTGTACGTCACTAGCCCTCTGGGCAAAATCGCTCTGAATTTCGACCTGAAACTTTTACTTCGTGGCTATTTGAAGATAAAATAATATAACTGAGGATACAATAATATAAATTATATGACGCGATAAATCGTCACGATAGTTAAAAGCTTCACACGAAGTTTACAGTCTTTGTAACCACCTTAAACTTTCACGATGTGTCACAGGATCCCTGAAAAAGACAGTTTGTTCAACTATAACTCTTCCAATATTCCTAAATGCCACGAGTCCTACGTCGTCCCAACCTGCGACTGCCATCGGAGAGATGGCGACAACTCGATTAACGTGACCTGCTCGCCACCAGACCAATCGAACTTGCTGACGACTAGCTACAAATGTGAACCACCGCCAGAGAGGGAAGTGCCAATGCCCGAACCTCTACAGGACGATAATGGCCCTGTCATTGATGGGCCTGTGTGGAATAATCCACACGTTTATCCAAATGGCAGTAGTGTTGTACCAGTTAGACCGACACAGCGCAACAATATATCTGAGCCAAGTGCAAAAGAAGAATGCAACAAGGCCTTAGCCGGCTCGACTGTATACGCGTTGTGTCGTGACCAAAAGGGTATCGAATTTGATTTGATTATAAAGGGATGCGTGGCAGATATTCAGGTAGGTCAAATCAGGTTCATAACATACAATAAAGGCTCTTGGCTTACAAGCGCATCCAATTATACTATTTTAGTCATATTTAGTCATATTTTTAAGGAAACAATAGTCACAACAAAAGGAAATAGTTTTCACGAAATTGTATATAGGTCTACGTTGCATGTTTCACAAATGAAGAAATCACGTGAGCATATTAACTAATTTTTTATTAGGTATAGAAAGTTACACAGTAGAAGTTTTTGTTCTATGTTTCTCGTTTAGTGCTTTGGAAATTGCTAGTTACTTTCATCCTACGTACAAAGCAGTATTTTTAATGAACTTATGCTGAAATTTCTAAACTGATCTTTTTCATGCGCCGTTCACAAGAACATTGATAGAACATTTATTTATGTCATTTATCTGTTTAAGAGGCTCTGTACATCTTAAATAAAATCTCACTTCCATCTGTATAAGTTCACATGAGTAGACTTTGTGTGTGCATGCGTGAAAGCCTCCCTCTTTTTGTATAGTAAACCTTGGCAAATTTTGTTGCTCAATTTCTAACCACCAGTGCTACTCCAATTCCCTTCCCGACTGCATAAAGGCATATTTTTAAAATTGCAAAGTTTCCGAATTTCTGTCACAAAATCTGTATATCCTCTCAATGTGGGGAAAAGATTTAATTCATAAATGGGTAAGTTTCATTATTTTGGTAACTACAGCGAACTACAAAGCATACTTACTGCTCTGATCCTGTTTTAGGAAAGTAGAGTCTATATATTTTGTTGATGGGCTAAGTTTCTGGAGTATACTTTCTCAATTTCTTTGCGCAGTATATTGTTCACACTCTTGATTTAAATTCTTCCTGTTTTATTTTGCCTTTCCTTCATAGGTAGTCTATCTGTCTGAACAAACTGACCACTTCTTCTGTCTAATCGAATTCCATCTAATGAATATCTAATTCCAAACATTGGCAGGCGTTGGTGTTCCGTCACTTCATCCCTTGCAATCTCTGCAGGTCTTCCTCTCAAAACTGAAAACACCCCTCTTTCGCAGATCCTATCCTGATTCCTCTTCTTCCCCTTATCTATCATGCAGCTCCAATTCCAAACATCACCCATAGTAGCCGTCTGCCTGACGGCTACTATGGGTGACTCTTGGAGCTTGACCTGGAACCAAACTCATCTCGCCCATCGATTTTGTTTTGACTGAACGCTTGTAAATAAGCTGGTTCCCGCGACTTAACTTTTGCTGGGCGCTGTAGAAATCTCGAGATTACGATTACCGTCGATTAAAACGGCGGCATTTAAAAAACGGCGGCACAGAAGTTATTAGAATAAATTAAATTAAATCTGTTGAAAGATTGGAAACCTCATTCTAACGTTCTCTGCAATGTATAATATAAATTTAATGTAAAGTCGTACGTGGAAATACAGATCTACTCAACCGTTGGGCAACATTTACTATGGTGTAACTAAATCTATGTCACAGCTGACAGGCGATTTAAGCCCGGCAAGATCTGTTCATGCGCAACTGGAACGAATTTGCATCTACAATTATGAACGTGCACAAAACGAGACGAGCAGGGGATTCGATCCGCCGAGCGACAACGCCAAAGATAAGTCGGATCAACTACGGTCAAATATCTGTCCAATGCAATGTTCGAACAGAGGCAAATGCGTTAATAGTTCGTGCGTCTGCGATTCAGGTAAACCTGCTGAGTGACTATCTTATCTTAAATTATCTCGGCTTTATTTATTTATTCAGAGCACTTATTGTGCGCGCAAAGTAAGTGAGAATCTGAGGTGTGGATGAATTTTCGCTAGTGTGCATCGTTAGTGCAAGACGGGGCTAAGACGGAGTCCTGCAAAGGACAGAATTTTTAAATACTCTAGTGAGTTAAGTCATGATAGCGAGCTTGAAAGTAGGGCCTTTTGTGGCACACTATTCCAAATATGAGGGGCAGAGCAACTGAAAGCACGTGATCCCGAAATTGTTCTGAACTTACATGTAGGCTCTAGCCACAAGATAGTCTCAGAAGAATGTAACGGTATCGAAGGGCGATAAGGAGATCAGTGTATGGAGATAGTATAGAGGTTGGAGTTCTGGGCCTTTATTGACCTGCCGCAAGTTTAGTCCTGAAGAACATTTCCCTAGCGTCGTAGTCTATGCTTCAAACTAACGCTATATAAAGTTCAGAAATATGTAAGTGAATGCTGAAGAATAGACGGCTATTAGGCTAATTACAGGTACTCAGTAGAAATAACTATAGTTCAAGAAGTCGTATGTTTTGGCATGCTTGCATAAATTAGAATTCTGTAGGAACATGCTAATATTGTAAAGAATTAGCCGGTTCCAGAAAGAGCAACACATTTGAGCAGTTACTCTACGCTGTTAGACGAGAAGCGAAAGCAGAGTGTAAATTCAACGAAAAGTCTAAATGGTTAATGGGATTACAGCAAATAAAGTGACATTCCTAACTATATTTAAATTCATCTGTGTTGTGTTCAAACTCTGATACGATTTATATTTATACAGCAAACTTTCAACTGAAACTTTTATTCATATGTTTATCTTCATAAAAAATGTAAAGCATCCCATATCCCACAAGTGAGACGAAGGGGAGGCGCTCATCTCCTTTTCTTGGCCCCTGAACTGGCAATGGACGAATCCCAAGGTCTGGACACGGGGCCACTGCAACGCAGTACTTTCCGTTTACTTCCCACCTTACACCGGTACGAAATTGTACTGCTTGGTGATAGGCACGGTGTGCGGAAGCTACTTGTCCAGGGTCGTTACACGGAGTCGAACCCGCAACACCATGAACATTGCCCAAACGCGTTACCGATAGACCACTTTGCTTATTTTATTTTCTATATGTTCTAACTTTGATTTAGGTAAAATCAAGCATTTCTGCCTGTTTTTCTTTCAGGTTACATCGGCAGCGACTGTTCCTTACCTAAAGGATATGTTCCTGGTGCCAGAGGGTTACTATCACAAGTGTGCACCGTTAATGCAACCACGAACTGCCGTAAAATCTATGTTCAAACAACAGAAGTCTTGTCCGGTTACAATGTATCCTGCAAGATTAAGGTTGTTTGAGTTTACAGTTACATAGTTATGTTCATTGTTAAACAATTATAAAATTCATAACACTAAATTACATTACGGTTGTCCTATATGATTCTCGCTACATATAATTTTTTCTGTTAGATAGACCTGTTTCAGCATTTTGTGAAGTTTCAAAAGTTATAAATGGCCAGATACATACATACAATTGTTTGTAACCCACGATGACAATAAATTACTGAGTATTTCTTAGTCGTTAAGCAAGGCATTTAACCCTCGTAGATATTGGAAATATCAAGGAAACATTGTATTTGTATTTTTGGATCGATTTGTAAGGTAATAGCAGAAACTACCTTATAACTAAGACATCGAATAGTTTTCACACTAACGTTAAATGTGGGTTTAGATATAATTAATTAAGTGAATTGATAGTTAAAATTTTTGTGATGTGGCTATTTCTTATTTTGTAATTTGTGATCCTCTGACAAAGGAAATGTTTTCACGTTGTTTAACAGGATCCTGCAAGCGTGACCAAGTATGACTCCAGTCCCATAGCATCTGGTGGAGTGATTATTTGCTCACTGATGTTTGAGCCCAGTCCTGCGACCTACTCAGTGTCGATCAGTATAGATGGAAAGACGTACAGCGTCGAGCTACTTTATACAATCCGCGCAGCTGACGGTAAAGCCCCAGTCCCCGCAGCCACAACAGCTAAAATTCCTTCCATCGTTGAAACCACTGTCCCTACACAACTACCAGTCTCCGCAGCCACAACAGCTAAAATTCCTTCCAACGTTGAAACCACACAACTACCAGTCTCCGCAGTCACAACAGCTAAAATTCCTCACAAAAATGAAACCACTTTCCCTACAAAACCACCAGCTAAAGATACAACGTTGCCTGATATTGTTGCTTGTCCAGACCTGAAGGAAATATGGGACGAGTTTCAGCAGTGTCTAGATGCCATTCGCAAGAAGACAATACATTAAACTATGATGGCTCTTATAGATGTTAAATGTAAACATCTGCAGTGGACATCATCAGCCAAGATTTAACAAACAATATTCATAAGCATTTAAAGGGATTTATCTATAACTATATACTATATACATGTAAACATCAGTGGCTTTAAAATAAAACTTCTGCTGGCTTTAAAAAAACTTATTCTGGCGTGTAACGAACAAGTTGTTGACGACTAATACGTGTACTATGAAATATGAAATAATGTTAAAATTTGCAAACAATAAGTGAGGGTCTAGGTTTGCGCTCAATGGCAGCGCAGCTAAGAGTCTATGACTGCCTAAATTTCACAGTAGAACCTTGAGATTTTTAGAATGAAGGCCGAAACTTGGACTTCCTCTTTGGAACCTTTAGCACTCCAGGGCTTACTCCCCTTAAATTTACGTCTCCCTCGAGAATTGCGACTTGAGCACCTTTCTCTCCCTCTCTCAGTATTCTGCAGGCGCCTGAAGACTGCACTGTTCAACAGTGATTTTACTTTCTCGGGTCGGAAGCACCTCTGTTGAGTTTATCCTCTAAGAGGCGCTTCATAAATCTCAAAATACAATTACAATTACAATCCTGGCATTGACACTGCTTTCTTCTACACATCTTGTCGTCAGCAAATATCGTTTGTCGTAAAATTAAATTCTTCAGCAGTTGATAGATAATCCAGCGACGGCTATGTCGCAATCATGCTCTTTATGTTTAGTGTGTGACTGGTCCAAAAATTTACTTTAGGATTAAACGTGAATTAGGCTACGTAAGGGCAGTTACAATCTCTCCATATCTTGAATTGAAAAGGACAAAAATTCCTTTTGCCCAGGCATTATGTCAGTGCAACAGAAATGTTTGTTAACCTCGTCCTCAGATGATGACAGCATCACCGGCAAAATTAATGCCGCCATTTCTCAACACCTCACAGAAGCTGTGTTATGGAAACCAGCTGATTCGTGTGCAATCCCAGCAAAATCAAGTCAAATAGAGCGATTAGTTGCGTCAGTTCGAAAAGGCTTATGAAGATAATGGCCAGGGTATGATGGGAAAGAAGGCTTATTTGACCCTCGAAAGGGCTAGTTCGGTATTTCCAAGACGATGAAAGAGAGAAATGTGGATGTGAAAGTTGGAAAAAACATGACTGCTTTTTGTGTAGGCTGACTAGTCTTTTGTTGCAAAGAGTGACGAATATTTCTGGTGTAATAAGCTTAACGTATACCTAAATATATGTATATTTATTAATTGAATATAAACATTCTTACACGTGCTTAGAAATATATACTATCTGCATTTTATATGGTTACACTTTTTATCACATATTAACAGTTAATATAGGTCTTAGTGCGCAAGTTTATATAAATGCCGCTCCATGTCCAGTCACGATTAACTATATATATATATATAATATATATATATATAGTTTTCAATGTTAGACGGTAAATTTTATCGCAAGCTGGATAAACTGGAGTGCATCAGAGCGTGAAACAACACAAGTGAAAGCAAAGAAGACAAACATTACTTTTAAAAACATTTTACAGATCCTCATTCTGTCAAATCTTGCACTGTAAGTAATCTTAGACATGTTGCTGAACTGTCATTGACCTGGTTTAATGCTTGCTTTCAAAAATAATCTCATTTTAATAGAAAAGGAAAAACAAAATCATAAGCCGAACATTTTGCTTTATGCAATAACACTTTAAAATTAAGAACTATAATTACTCTTGGCTTTGAAACCTGTCCAATCATCTCTTAACGAATAGTTTCTCTTAGTGAACGCTATTGACAATTTGAATACATTTTCACTAAACACCTAAATGCAGCACTTAATTATGCGATTCGTTATTCATTAAGGGCTATACGGTTAGCCACATTTCCCAAAACAGCGTGCATTGCAAATTTAAATAAGTAAGTAAAGTAAGTAAGTAAGTATATTCTTTATTAACCAATAGCTAATCGCACATCGGTTTACAAGTATTTAAGAACACAAGAAAACTTAATATTCATACAACATCCTAACAATAAAACATTTACGCGTTAAATTGTCAGCAGGATGAATAATACGATCATGGGTGTGGGGCCGTAGGGAATAACTGAGGGTTTTAATTGGTGGGAGTAGCTGGTGTAAGACTAAATAGACTATAGGTCCGGCAATTAGTTATTATGTGTATGTTCTGTCTGTACTACGATTAATGAATCTTTTCTTCATGCACACATAACCACGCTTTTTATGATTAGAGCTCCATAAGAATATGCTTAGTCACTAGATTCTCGCGCTTGATAAATGCTCTCAGAATTTGCTCTGTAAAATCCCCAGTAGGTAAATTCAACTCGTTACTTCCGTCTTTATAGCCAACTGAGATCGAGTCTTAAACATTCAAGTCAAAGACACGAACAATCGATGTTTGCCTTAAAACAACATTCATATACATGTCTACGCATACGACACAAGAAAGCGCTGCTATTGACATTATACGCTTGCCAATGTCATGCGTTTTTCCTTACAAACTTATTATTTTCTGTAAAATCCTACGCTCTCTTTAAGTTCAACCGATTAGAACTGCTTTTCGTTGCCTCAAAAGAACTCTGTCAACACATTATTCTATGTTCTGGAGCCTGGAGAACCGGTTTATACCCCACCTCTAACAGAGGTTCAGGCACCTTGCGCTTGTTTGTGCTATGAACAATCTTTCTAGAACAATCCTTAAACTGATAGAAAGCAGCTGAAGAAACATTTTCAGCTTATCAATTAGTCCTGCTTCAACGCATTTAACATGTTCTTAAAAGCGTTGGAAAAATATGCTGATACCTTTGAATTAAAAATAAAATAGTACTGTAATTCTGATTACATTACTTTAACGTCGTTTAACAATTCTGTAGAAAAGTACACTTGTTACTTGTTGGCATTTTGGTCTGATATCAAGATAATTAAGTTGAAGACGAGTTAGAAGCAGATTATTTCATTTCAATTTATTCACAGTATTTAAGTAGCGACCCTCCACGATGCCTCTAGAAAGGCGCTTCAAGCCCAGCCCGGTTCAAAGAGAACAGTCTTCAAGTTTTATGGAAGGAGTACGCGGCGTATCGCTCATATGGAGGAAGGCTAGGTGAAGAGAAGACAACGGGTCGCCACCGTATACAACACAAGAAGAAGAATGTGTGGCCACGACACTAGAATCTGAGCATTCAAAGTGTCCTAATTCTGGCAAGTAACACAAATTTCTGTCCGACTAAGAGACCCACGATGAACGACGTTGCAATAATACAAAAGATACCATAAAAATAATTTAACTAACAGAATACCCAAATACCGCAGAATACCCAAAATTATAAACAAGGACTGACTCGCCGAGTAGGGAGGGTGTTTATGCACCCTAAGCGCGTTACGTCATTGCCAAAAACCAAGGGGTGGCCGATTTAAGCCGTAGGAGTGTACAATATCACTCTAGTTGGCTATAAATTTGCGTAAAATATGCCTAGATAGCTCTATGAACTGAGATTGCTAGTTCAGCAATCTGCCAAAATTGTATTTTCGAATTTAATTTCAAATTAATTTTAGAACATAACACTTTTGAAATGTATATCCGCGTAAAATATTATAGGCCCGACATTTTCCAGTCCATAAAACATATTATTTGTGCTTTGAAAGAGAAAGTGCAAACCTGCAGCGCAATAAGTGGTGACTTGAATTTAAAATAGTCTACGAGGAAGTAAGAAGCTTCCTTTTCATGAAGCATGTGATAGACTTCTCTCAGTCATCGCATGGGTTAGTTTTAAGATTGTGGGGCATTTCCCTCAGTGGTTTTTATTAACCTGAATGATTATGATAACGCATTAAACCCATGAGTTCCAACTTAGCTTTGATCAACAAATTAAAATAATGCAGTTAAATGGTTGGGATTCAATAGAAAGGCGAACTAAAGTATAGGAAAAGTTAGCCTATTCACAAATCCATAATTGTGCGACGACTTGTCGTTGTGGATAGGACACTGGCAAGCACTGTGAAATTCGACAGTATGGTCGACCATGGAATACCAGGTCATATGAATCAACTAAGCCCACAATTTTTCGAGGATCTATAAGTGAGTTCCAGCGTAGGTTGAAGGGTCAAAGACATCCTGTTGTTGGATTACTGTGATCATGTTTGCGCTTCAGCCGAAAGATTTTTAAATCCAGGAACCCCGCGTCTAATAAGTGTGTTTAGAGGCGTGTAACAAGTGTATAGTGTAGTTACCTTTATCTTCCTTGCGTAGTCAAACTAACAATAAATAATTTAAATCGATTCCAAAGATTACGAGAGTACTTAAATTAATATGGTTCCGCTGGATGAGTTTAGTTCAATTAGCTTTCAGCGGACGACTGCTTTTATCACAGTTTAGTTAAAAATTCGAAGTTATCTTTTTTACGGGAGTCTTTGCAGACATAATGCGCAAAGGGTCAAGCCCGAATAAAAATGGTGCTTTGCAAGTGTATGTAGACAGATGGTCATTTATACAGCGCTTTTTAAGAACATCTTAAAGACGCTGATACATGGCTATCTGACAATCTAAGAAGCTTTGGTTCAAAGAGGCTGAAAACGTTTCTAGAGGTTACTAGTCATTTAAATGTAAGGTCGATGTAAAAGAAACAGACAAGAAAGCCTAAATTGAGGGGCTTATAAGCACGCCCAATCATACCGCCCAAGCACTCAAGTTACATTTAAAAAATCAAATTGTAACTCGGAAGGAGGAAACTTGGAAATTTTGTAAGAATTCCAATAGAACACGAGTCAGCTAATCCTAGCATTGTTTGCAAAAGCATACGCATAACCACCGCTCTGCTACCCAAACTCCATCAGAGCCCACAAACAAGCCATGGGCAAAAGAAGCTTCCGCGTTAGAACTGAATATAAGCCTATATAAGAACTCAGTCGACCAGTACTGATGCATTGAGAGGCACAGCGGTTATGGGGTACAACTCGACGACACGACCCGTCAAAGGGCTACTGCTCTTCACAGGTATTTAGACGAAACGGCGAAGTCTAGTTCAATTCTTTGGCATTTCGTTTGATGCTATGAAAGTTTAGAAGTGAAGGGTGCATTATGCAGCGGTTTAAAATAAAAATATCCAGTAGGTCTATGCTTAGGGCTTTAAGTTCTATAAATACACAAGGCGCCTAAGTGCGATGCCATTGCACATAGATTGATATATGTATGTACGTATGTATGTATGTATGTGTGCGTATGTATGTGTGTATGTATATGTATGCATGTATGTGTGTATATGTGTGTATATATGTATATGTGTATGCATGTGTGTACTGAAAGAAATGTTTTTGCTTGTGGGTCCTGCGATGCGATGGATCGCTGGTGAACACAAGTCTCCTTTCAGGATATGGTGGCGAGCGGTGCTATTGATATGGCTTTATCTTCGGGGGACTTTAGGCCTTTAACAGCACGCGGGTTCGTGAATGGATCAGTCCGACCGTACAGAGACAACACCGATTCTTTCTTTCGCACGTATATTACACGTATTTACACCGTATTTACAACAAATTCAGCAAACTCAGAGTCTATGATTCGCATCGGCCTATTTAGTCTAGCGAGGTCCGTTTAAGAGATACAGGTTTATTATCTTTCTTCTGTTCTCCGGAACCTAACGCCTCTTTCGACCGTTGTTTAGCGAATGCCTTCTTCGCTTCGCACCCTTCCTTAACTTTCCCCTTCATCTGTCAATCACCCAAATTCTCCCTTTCGCCATCCGATCAGCATCCCTCTGCTCCGCCTTTCTCTCTCTCTCATTCTCTCACTCTCCCTCTCTCTCGTTTACTTCTACCTGTCAACTACGGGCGTCCTATCCGCCTCTCGTTAATTACATCCCACTGTTCCCCAGTGTTCCGTGCAAATTAATTACATAAACACAATAGCTAAATTGTCGGACGTAATACAATCTACAATATGCAAAACCCTAAAATCCTCATTGTTTTTACAACTTTTCACTACATCTCCCCACTTCTGAAGCTGACGGCACCCCGCAGTAGCTTCGGAAAGTACACAGTTGGCTTTCTTTAGGTGGGCAAACAGTTTAATTTAACGCTGATTTATTTACAGAAGCACAGACGAGCATCGAACGGCGTTAGGTTTAATGTCTTTCAAAGCCGTACGTCAGCGAACTCGCCAGGCGATTTAGTTACAAGTCTACGTATCTATAACAGAAAGCACAAACAAAACCAAAAACGAGTAATATCGTTCAAATACATAATAATATAATCGTGTAACACTTTAAGATTTAACTACTCAGCTAATTACGTAAGTTTCTAAGACAACATATCAGAATGAACTAAAACATGTTACTGCGTAATGATATTTAATTCGTCATATACGCTCTAGATAGTCCATCTGCCAGCGAATTATGTTTCCCCGGGACATAATTGATTTCCAGGTTGTACCTTTGAATTGCCAGGGCCCATCTAGTGAGTCGTGGATTGTGGTTTGCCATGGTCTGGAGAAACTTTAAACAGTTGTGATCAGTAAAAACTTGCACTCTTGTGCCATACGTGTATTGCTGAAAATGGTTTAGGGACCAGACCACGCACAACAGTTCTCGTTCGACCGTACTCATACTGGCCTCCCTGGGGATTAATTTTCTACTGGCATAGGCAATCGGCCGCTCTACCCCCTCTTCGTCTAATTGTGCCAATACAGACCCCACCCCTGTTCCCGATGCATCGCATCTGAGTATAAAGGGCTTTTGTATATTGGGAGGTGTTAGCACTTTGTCTGAAGTGAGATCGAATTTCAGGGTGTTAAAAGCCTTATCAGCTGCCTCCGTCCATTTCACTTTGTCTGGTTTATCTTTGCGGATTAATTCCGTTAGCGGCGCAGCTTTGCTGCCAAAATCTGGGATAAAACGGTTGTAAAAGTTGCCCATGCCTAGGAAAGCTCTTACCTGCCGCTTTGTTTTCGGGATTGGGTAATCAGAAATGGCCTTCAGTTTATCGGGATCCGGTTTCAAATACCCATTTTCTATCAGGTGTCCCAGAATTTTTATTTGCTTTTTGGCAAACTGGCACTTTGATAGTTTAGCTGTTAGATTGGCTTGCCTTAACCTGGTTAAAATGTCACGTACATGTTCTAAGTGCTGCTCCCAGGTGGCTGAAAAAATAATAAAATCGTCGACATGGGCTGCAGCATAGTCTTCGGCACCACGTAGCACTAAGTCCGCCAATCGCTGAAAACACTTGCTGGAATTTCTAGCACCATTTGGAAGCACAGTGTATTGGAATAGTCCAAAGGGCGTTCTAAATGCTGTATAAGGGCGACTAGCTTCGTCGAGCTCTACCTGGAAGAAAGCCTGCTGTAGATCTATGCCTGTTATGAACTTAGCACCTGCTGCTTTGTCCAGTATAGCTCGCATGTCGCTTGCTGGATATTCGTCGGCTATTGTTATTGAATTCACTTGCCTTAAATCTGCACATATGCGAATGCTATTGTCCTTCTTCCGTACACATACAATTGGTGACGCAAATGGAGATTCTGATGGTTCAATAATTTGATCTTCGATCATCTGCTCGATCTGTCTGTGCACCTGTTCACGCAAGCTCTCTGGAATTTTATAGAATTTTGGGGCAATAGGCTTGTCCGTGTTTACCCTGATCGTATGTTTCATCAGTTTCGTCCTGCCTAACCTCCCTGCGAATCTATCTTTAAATTCATTCAAAATGTCGTCCAGCTGCTTCTTCTGGTCTTTTGAAAGACCCTCGGCATTGTATTGTAACTCTTCTGCTTTCTCTTCTTCATCGTCCATGCACCCTAAGCTTTCGAATTGGTCTTCGCATGGTTCTGCAGTTAAGATGACATTTACCTGAGGAATGCTGGGGTCTGATTTCCGGGCATGCCATAATTTTAACAGGTTTATGTGATAAATTTTTGGGCCTTTTTCTGTCATTATTTCATAATTCACACTAGATAATTTTCTGCTCACTACGTAAGGTCCTTCCCACTTGGCCAATAATTTGTTCTCTGTGGAATGTCGTAAGAGTAACACTTCTTGTCCAGGTTCTAATGTTCGATCGGACGAATTCTTATCATAATACGCTTTTTCAGCCTGACGCGCTTTCTTAGCATTCTCAGTGGCCAGCTCCACACATTGCCTTAGATGATTTTGAGTCGTTGTTAAGTAGTCTACGACACTTCTTTTAGTTGCGGTGGTGCTCAGCTTACCTGTCCATGTGTCCTGCATTACCTGTAACGGCCCTCTGACGTCATGCGAATATAGAAGTTCAAACGCTGAGAAGCCGGTGACTGAAGATGGAATCTGCCTACAGCTGAAAGCTAGTAGCGGAAGAGCTCTCTCCCATGAACGCGGATCATCATCAATCACCTTCCTCAGCATTTCTCTTAGGACTCTTATCATTCGCTCTGCGCTGCCTGCAGTCTCATGATGCTCTACTGTGGCAAACGCTGGCGATATCCCTAGCATGTCTTCCAGGCCTCTTATCAACTGGTTCTTGAAGTGAGTACCATTATCTGACTTGATTATCCGTGGAATTCCGGTCCGAGCAAACGTCTCAATTAATGCCTTGGCCACGCTTTTAGCAGTTATGTTAGAAAGTGGGATGAATTCTGGCCAGTGTGTTGTTTGTTCCACGATGATTAAAATGAATTTCTTACCCAATGATGACTTTGGGTTTATTGGCCCTAAGACGTCCATTACGATGGTCTCGAAAGGCGTATCGATTACTGGCACTTCGACTAATGGCGCTCTATCAGCCTTCTTAATAGTAGCTGTCTTCTGGCAAATGGGACATGTTCTGACATATCCCTGAATATCAACTGTCAATCCAGGCCAACAAAATGCTTTGCGTACGATGTTAGAAGTAGATCTAATTCCACGGTGACCTGCCCACAGAGAATCATGCGCTAATTCGAGTGTCTTTGATCTATATTTCACGGGCAAAACAAGCTGCTTGTTCTCTCTCCCATTATCGTCTTCACTTTGATCTGAACAACTCTGCCGAAACAAAAGACCACCTATTATCAGATACCCGTTATCGCCAGAGCGGGCCCGTTTCCACCATTCTGATAATGTTGGATCCTGTTCTTGTGCTGTTTTGAATTCAGTGACTTCTTCGTTAATTAGGGTATTAATCGTTTCCTTTGAATTTTCCTCCGGGCTTTCGCTCTCACTAATGACGCTTTGCAGTGCGGTTTCGGATCGCGCAGGCGTCGTTAAGTTAATTACCTTATCTCCCTCACCTGAGATCCGTTTATCTTCTGCCTCAGAGCTATCACTTCCAGTGCCATATGTTTCCACTTCGTGATCGTCACTAATTACCCCTACGTCACTGGGCTCGTCGGTCGCTTCATCGTTTGACGTGACAGGGCTAGGTGGCTCCCTCGGGTTTACGGTTTCCCTTTGATCCTTAATGTCGTAATTACGGGTGCGGGTAGCTATACATGCTTGGGGTAAGCTAACGGGATCCCAATTACATGCACCCACCGGGTCGACCAAGTCTGGATTATTTACGAATAGATCATGGCCTATTAGCAGGTCTGTTTGAAGTCCAGGGACCACACCCGCTTTGATAGTTATCCTTCTGTCTGTACCAAAATGTGGCGAGGAAATTTCAATTTCTTGTGTTGAAATATATTTCACAAGCCAAAAAGCACATTGCACGGTTACTGGCTTCCCCTTCCTGGCAGATGAACTATCCTTTACAAGCTCAGAATTTATCAACGTAACCTGGGCTCCTGTATCCCTCAGGGCCTCAACAGAAATATTATTTACAAACAAAGGTACAACGAATCGTTTTTGGTAATCCACAATTTTGTCTAAGTTGGACTTTTGCTTAACGAATTTTACTTGGGCATTTCCCTGTCCTTGAGAATTGTTTTTGTTAAACTTGCTATTGTAGAAATGATTTCTTTGGTCCGTTCGATAATGGACATTCCCAAAATGCATTGGTCTTGCATTTTGCTGTAGGTTTTTGTCCTGGGCCCTTTGTTCCGCTGTATCGTGGTGTGTGGAATGGGCTTGTTTACTTTCCCACTGATTACCATTATGGTTTGCATTAAAAGGCCTTGGCTTATAACCCTGCTTTTGCTCGAGGTGGTTTACCTTCCTTCCTTCTAGCGTGCATTCGTAGTGGAGATTGGCAAAATCAGCCACTTCAGCAGCAGTTCGGGGCTTTCTCGCCTCCACAAAATATCTAGTATCACTTGGCAAAGACTCTTTCAGTCTTTCCAAAATTACATCATCTTTAAGAGCATCAAAATTAGTAATATCCTTTGACTCTAAATAATATTGAAACACATCACGCAACTGATCTAAAAACTGTGGGTATGACTGTTTGCCTGTTCTGTGAATAGATCTGAACTTATCCAGATAGAACTTCGCGTTCATCCTACATGCGCTCAGCAATGACGATTTCGTTTGCCTGTAATCGGCACAGATTTCCATAGGCAATCTGTTGTAATGCATTCTAAGGGAGGAATTTAACAAAGATGGAAGAAGCCTAGCCCATCGAGCCTCATCAATACCATGCAAAAACGCAACCTTCTCGAAAGAATGGAAATAGGAAACCGGATCTTCGGATTCATGCATGTTGGGTAGTTTTGCATAAGCAGACACAGCAGCAGCATCTACATCAACTCTTGCGTTATTAGATTGCAACAGACCCAACTGTGCTTTCTCACGCAGTAAAACGAGTTCCAATTCCATCCTCTCTCTTTCAGCCTGCGTACGCCGCTCCTCAGCCTGCACTTTCTCTTTCTCAGCTTGAATCAGTTTCAGCCTCATCTGGCCCTTCACTGATACTAGCTTCGCCTGTCTCAACTTCTTCCACTCTATCTCCGTCTCCCTCTACATCTCCATTTCCCTTCAGCAATCGTATCATTTCACGTTTATCTAAACCTTCTGGGTTGATATTTCTCCGTCTGCACTCTTCTTCCAGATCCTTCTTTTTCATTTTGTCAAACATTTCAATATAAAATTCTTCCAGTTAATACAGTACGATAAATGACAAATCTCTATAAGTTTCACGTATACCAACAGACACAATAAGATAATGCAATTATATCACGTAACAGTAATAGTAATAGGTTTACAGCTTCTGCATTCACACTCTCAAAATCACAAGTCAAGTGCTTCTCTGAAACACAGAACAAAATGACGAATGATCAGTTATTAACGACTCGGAATGCGCTCACCAGATTTCGTTCCAGATTTGTCGAATGTGTAGTTTTGGGGAAACAGCCGCATCCGCTGGAAATTGATTTCTTGTTGAGCTCCGACCTCCGTTACACTGCGTCACTTGTTGCTGGCTTCTCCAGACTCCTCCTTTGGTTGCTGAAATGGTAGTTGTTTTGCTGCAACGGTTGTTCCCTTGGTTGTTCTTCTCGGCTTAGTTCGTCTCAGCACATCGGTCGAATCCTTTAGATGTCGGCGTCACGTTGTAGGTATCCGTTGACACACGAATCAAGTCCTTCACTGTCACAATGTACTGAAAGAAATGTTTTTGCTTGTGGGTCCTGCGATGCGATGGATCGCTGGTGAACACAAGTCTCCTTTCAGGATATGGTGGCGAGCGGTGCTATTGATATGGCTTTATCTTCGGGGGGACTTTAGGCCTTTAACAGCACGCGGGTTCGTGAATGGATCAGTCCGACCGTACAGAGACAACACCGATTCTTTCTTTCGCACGTATATTACACGTATTTACACCGTATTTACAACAAATTCAGCAAACTCAGAGTCTATGATTCGCATCGGCCTATTTAGTCTAGCGAGGTCCGTTTAAGAGATACAGGTTTATTATCTTTCTTCTGTTCTCCGGAACCTAACGCCTCTTTCGACCGTTGTTTAGCGAATGCCTTCTTCGCTTCGCACCCTTCCTTAACTTTCCCCTTCATCTGTCAATCACCCAAATTCTCCCTTTCGCCATCCGATCAGCATCCCTCTGCTCCGCCTTTCTCTCTCTCTCTCATTCTCTCACTCTCCCTCTCTCTCGTTTACTTCTACCTGTCAACTACGGGCGTCCTATCCGTGTATGCATGTGTATGTGTATATATTATATGTGCATATGTATGTACGTAAGTATTTATGTGTTAATCCGCGATCTATATAGAGTCTCATAAGACATTCATATAGGTGCTAACCTATAGGCATAATTCTCTCTCCAGCCTATTGCGCTAATTCTTCTTTGGTTCCCAAAGATGATTTCGAGTAAACGGGATTTACGTATGAAATGGATGTATTTAGTATGCTAATGTTATTATTGTCAACTTCACTTCTGGTACGAAAAATAACTAAATTATTTCAATTTTCAATACTTCTAGCGTTTTTCGTCAGCTATGTATCTGCGGACGAATGTTTAGAAGCAATTTACAAAGGCAACTACAGGCGAAACCCAACAAATCTCCTCGGAATAGAAGACAACCGGCTATGTGACGAATTTCTTGATCCCAGTAAGTCAGTCATAATCATTTCGGCTGCATATATACACACATTTACGATGTATGTATGTATGAAGACTAAACAATGAAATAATAAACATATATACATATATGATTATATGCATCTATACATACATTTACTATGCATGTATGAAGATTAAACAATGTAATTCAAGAGGAAGTCTTCGGGAACTGTAGCCGACGAGGCCTGAAATAAAATACGACTTCACTGACACTTGACCTCAGGTAAACTGCTATAAGCTTGATTCAAGCGAATCATTTGTAATAATATGACAAACGATCAGAAAAAGGCACAGTTCTAATGTAGGCTATGCTTCCAAGTACACTTTTCATCTATGTTTTTATTTCTTTCACTGTAAATTATAGCATCCTGGTACCGATTCAATTATCGAATTGGAAGCAAAATGGCTGAGTCCTGCGTTTCAATCAATCACTGTGGCACCTACATACCAATATGGATGAATGGCACTCATCCAACAGGTGGGCTTCATTCATTCGTGCGTTCGTTCATTGATTGATTCATTCATTCATTGCTTGATTTGTTGATTGATTCATTCGTTAGTTCGTTCGTTCATTTCATTAATTCATTCATTGTGTCCAACGACAGCATCATAAGACGCAGATCACAAAAATATTTCCGGTATACAGAGGGCAGACCCAGAGAGACTGGGGTCACGCTTACGGGGTCATCTATGTTGCAACAACCATTTTTAAATTATATCAAACGGTAAGATGCAATTAGATGGAACGAGACATGGCGATACAAAATGAGACAACACTACATAGGATACCATGAGATAGCAGGAGATAACATAAAATAACATAAAATAACATAAAATAACATAAGATAACATAGCATAAGATTCACTTGCTATCATCAAGCATGCCTAATGACTGGAGGATCTGAACTTTATTCACAAGGTCATCTGATCGCCTTCTCTGGTTATACCAAAATAAGAACTGCTATATGTGAGCTACATATAGCGTATTCGACCGCTGGACTTACATTTGAAAACACTCCCCATGTCTGTTCGTTCTTCCTAATTTCTCATGTCGTTTCGGTCTCAACTTAAGACTTAGCTTTTGCAGTTGGCTTATTCACCGTAGGCTGCGATAGTCACCCAAGAGTGTATGTATGATGAAAATTAATGGAGCTGAACTTCTATAGAGGGTTACGAGGGTTTAATACCGACTGACGCGGACCGATGTTGTTGTCAGGGACGCCGGGATTGACATTTGGCCGAAGAAATGAACCTCAAGCTCCAGCAAATCTAACCCTTGATAGGACAAGATAGAATGGAATCTGGATGGGTGGAATGGGATAGGATCGAATGGAACAGGATGGGTTAGGATGGGATAGGATAAGTAATAAACAATCAAATATAATATATATATTCTAATATAAAACATAGCACTTTTGTAACTTAGTTGTTGTGCATAAACTTTAAAATTTGCTATATTTCTAAAAATCTCGTGATAATTTATCCTGAGACTGCTGGTTGGTTTACTTGGTAGCTAATGATCCTGGACCCGTTACACGAAAAGTATGCGCTGACTATTTGCCCGGAGGAGACTGCTGTGATTGGTCCGATGTGGTTAAAGTCAAATGGTGTCGTAATGCTACCACCCATGAGGAGTACTACGTCTATCAGGTGACACCTCCTCCGGTCTGTGACATGTCCTATTGCATCGTTACTACTCAAGAATCTTGTGCCTCCGACTGCGCCTGGAATGACGTCCTTCGAAACTGTACTTGTAAGCTGAATTAAACAGTTTAATTGTTATAGAACCAAACAGAAATGGTGTATTGTCGCAATGAAACTCTGAATTGGACTCCTTTTTTAGGTTCTACGTGTGCTTCGGAGCCCTATATGTGGTGACTTTTCCAGTTATTTGAGCATTGTGTGCTTGCAAATTAACTTAGCGTTCTTAATGAACTTTAACAACACTTAGACTGACGAGGAGCGCCTTCGAAATTACTTAGAGGGTTTATAAAATGCTGTTACATACGTGGCTATAAATACCTTGAAGCATTTGAAGCAGAGCAGAAGTGCAGAACGTACACGTGTATCCAGTAGCTGCTGCAAGACTATGGAAGCTAGAAGTCATGTGAATTCAAGACCAAATGGGTTAGTAGGTTATGTAATGTAATGAAGTATCTACTTACTGCACTGGGCATATTACGTTTAGATCTACGTGTACTTGTTTGAGCTTCAGCCTAAAGATCACGCAGCCTTCGGGACCGCGTACTGTTAAGATGTGTCTATATACCGCTACTTTTTATAAAGTAGGCATATACAGTTATTTTTATACAGATTTTATACAGTTACAGTTACGCCACTTTTATACAGTTAAATGACTTGTAATGGATTTAATGTTCGGAAGACTTAATGCTTCATTTAACGCATTTACTTTTGTCTTTCAAGGTCCTGCCTATCCGATTATGGGAGACCCAACTCTCAGCGATCCGTACATATCGGCCACTAAACAAGTCAATGACTCCAAAGGTCAGCCGTTCACGGCAACAAGGTTCAGCCTCAACTGCACCGTTGGCTACCATAAACTGACAACGGACAACGGAGCACGATTTCGTGTCGAGTTCCTAGCCGATGGTTTCGTAATACCCAAAACAGAGACGGTCAACTCTACAAACCCAACTGTTGTGTTGGACGAGTTGGACCTTAAGGGACACTTGGGTAAAAGTGTAAGTGTTGGAATATATACAAATCTTTAAAAAATTATTAATTTAGCTTTGAACAAATACCGTAGGTGTTATTGCATTATGCATCTTAGAATATCGTAGAGGTTTGAAGTACGCTTTGAGAGGTACATAAAAGGCGCTATACAAATATTATGTTATATTACAAACTATTGGTGGCCACGGTAATGCAACTCATTGTTAGCGAGGAAAATTATTAGCAGTTTGATCTTTAATCAATGTAGTAACTAAACGGTCAACTAAAATTAAAATTCGGTGATTATAACAGGAAGATTTTAGTGCAAAATGTTCGTACGATCGACGGTACATATACCCTCTATAATCGCTGTTTGGGTATTTTCTTGACCCTCACACAGCTCAACACAATCCTAATTTATTTCGGCCTAAATCCTGACTGATTGGCTGATTGACTGACTGACTGACTGAATGAATGAACGAATGAATCAGTTAATCAATCAGTTAGTTAATGAATGAATTAGTGAGTGAATACACGAACGAACGAAAGGACAATTGAATTACTTATTGACTTATCTGAATGACTGACTGACTGACTGACTGAATGAATGAATGAATGAATGAGTCAGTCATTTCGATCGATCGCTCTTTCGTTTTCGTTCGGTCACTCATTCACCAAAAATCAAGCAGTCAAGTAATTAAGCAGTCAAGCAAATAACCAACCATTAGTCCATCTTTTAGGCCTTTTATTTAAGATGGATCGGTAACTATCTTTAATATTCAGTGCAAATTATTGAATTTAAGTGACGAGACATGTAACTGGAATGACGTTTTTGCGTAGATTACGTGCAGAGTGTACGCATACTGGCAGTCAAGCGAACCTCTTCACAGCATAACTCGCATCAGCAACGCAAAGTGGCTTGGCATACGACCTACTGTGAGTACATTACATATTAAATTCTGAAAACAGCTTACTCTAAAGGTCTTTAACGAGTTATAGCCTCTTACTGCTAGCGTAAATGTAAATGTAAAGATCATACTGTATAATCATCGACCTTTCAAGGGAGTCGTTATGTCACCACTTTTACCAAAAGATACGGCTTAAATTCCATGCATACATCTATGAGAATTAACTGATAAGACCGAAATTTAATGTCATTACCATATCTCATGTTGCATTACAGTAAATTAAATGAACTTACCCTAATTCATTTACCCTGCGTTATCTTAACTTAACGGATCGCACTTCACCTCGCTAAGATACAGTAAGGCATAATATCTAAGGTAAAGACCTTACATATTATGCCTTACTGTATCTTTCCTTACAGTTTCTTACCTTACATTGGTTTGCCCTTCCTTACCTTGCCTCTTCTCACTTTACCTTTTTGCAAATACGTATGCATGTATGTGTGTATTATCAAGACACTCAAATACAGCGTCTTCTAAATGACTCAAGGACACTGTTTTGTGTATAAAATTATATGTTATTTCTACCTGTTGACAAATATAAATATTAAATGCTAATTTTAACTGTAGAATCAGTTAGGAGAACCAATTACAAAGATCGTCGTTCATGAGGGAGAGATCTACTCTTTCTGCATGCAAGCGACGTTTCCAATCACCTCAGCGAAGTGTTTCACTCAGCCATCTTGCAATCCAAGATACACGTTTCGAATCGCTGCCAACAGCAAAGGGAAGGTTGCAGACTGTCGCCTTCCGTTTACTACATCCAGCAACTTATCAAGTCGCATAACCATCTCCCCTGTGCCAAGCATTGGAACACGATCGCGTCCTTTTATCTGGCTCTTGGGTTTTGATAACCAGACTCAAGACGTTGCGTCCAAAGATACCATATTTCACGGCTACAAGATTCAAGATATCGTGGTAAGTTTACATTTTTGTAATAAAAGTAGATCTGTTTTTACAGATATGTATTATACGCTACAAAACGACTGATTCCATGAAAGCAATTTAAATTGCTATAAGATACGCCATTTAGACATTTATTATGAATAATTTCAAATAAAAATTTAAATTTTAACAGCGTAATTTTTTGGCGAACAACAGGGGCTGAGATCAATGTGCGGTAGAGGAGGAACTAGTGGAATTAGCCGCTGACTCTGCCCGTGCTACACGGGAATATGTATATTTCATATGCTTTATTTGTACCTGTGTTAAAACTTCAGTCGTAACCATTGCTTAATTCCATCTGGGTTACATATGGAGAAAACTAAAATTATTTTGACTAAATTTTAACACTCGTTAAATCACAAAGAAAGCGAATCTGAGGGGCCGTTAGTCAGTCGCCCGGTGATAGTGCAGTAAGATATCCAGATCAGAACACTGGCTTCCTGTTCAGCAAAGGATTTGTTCCAAACTGGGGCTTATAGTTTATTGAACTCTGGCCAACCACATCACTTAAAATCAGCCCTCATTCCTCAGACTTATCATTATTCAACCAGGTCATCTGATGGTCTTATTTTGATCATACCTAAGAGTAGAACTGTTCTTGGTGAACGAGCCTTCGTTTGTTTGCTGGACATAGATCTTGGTACTTTCTCCCTGTTTCTATTCGTTCTGTTCAGTCGCTTGTGTCATTTTGTTCTCAACTTAAGACTTGCATGTTTCAAATTGATTATCCACCATAGGCTGACTTAGTGGGCTGACTTTCTGGATTTTGACCTGATTGCGGTTTTGGCTTCGGTACATCATCGGTTGAAAACTTGTGCGTTAGATACCGGCGCGATAACAGTTATTAATTACTTGCTAATTATTTATCATGTAAATTAGCATAAACATTATGTTTCATTTTTGCTTTGACCCTCTTGTAAATGAATGGGTCGGATTGAGTCGGTTGGATAGTGTCGAGTTGTGTTCTTAAAAGTTGACCCATGGATAACTCTGATCCCGATGTTTGAAAACAAGTGAGAAATATTAAATTTTGAGTCGTTTCTTGAAGGATTAAAACGAGTTCAAGCTGTCTAGAAAATTGGTATTCGGTTCCATTCTTTGAGGGTCGCGGTGTGTAATGCACGAGAGCCTCTGACAGTTCTACATCGTGGCTCAACCAAAAGACCAGTCCTGCGGGGAGAGATATGAGGAGAGACTAGTGGCTGAAGATAGAAGAGTACTTGTGTTAAGGATTTAGCATTTAGACAGGCCAGTTTCAATCCTATCTGGAATTCTACAGGAAGTCAATGCAGGTGACTAAATCGGGTTAAGGGGTGTGCACGAGGAGGTTCACGCAACACCAATCGTCAACTCTAAGAGATATGCATTTTTGCATTAACCTATAGGTTGAGATTGTTGACCCTTTGCCGAGACCGATGTGCTCATCGACTGGAGACCCGCACGTCACGACGTTTCCCACTCCAGCAAATCCGAATCGGTAATTGCGAGTCATTGACTTAATTCATTTTTTTAATTTGTGCAGTTGTTTAGTTAGGAAGCTTATTATGTCGTTTTTTAGCATGATGTTTTTATATGACGATAATTTGTTGACAGTTGGGCAATCTTTACACAATAACAGACTACTTTTAAATAATCGTAATCGTAATCGTAATTCCAAGATTTCTACAGCGCCCAACGAAAGCCGCGCCGCCGGGACCATCTTATTCACAGGCGCTCAGTCAAAACAAAATCGATAGGCAAAAGGGTTCGGTTCCGGGTCAAGATCCAAGAGTCAGGCAGAGACAGCGTGGCAGCTACGGTGGGTGATGTTTAGGGTTGGATTATATAATGATTTATTTAGACGAATATCTCATTAAAAATTTAGTTCTACTTCAAATTTAAATACTACAGAGAACTAATGCATTTCGAAATCGCAAGTTGTAATCATTAAATTTGTATAGCGTTTAGTACAGGGTAAGAATATCAAATGTAGGCCAATAGCTTAGCACGAGCGTTTTCAGCAAAATGTCAGAAATAAGTCTTTCAGTTTTGAATACAAGTTCATTATAATTCGAATATACCATGGAAGAACACTTAGAATCCTTAACAAATCTGATGCTTGCTGGCTTCTGGAATCTTTTGCCAGCACCTTTGTCACACTTTCTTGTTTTCTAATTGGTTTTAGTCTATTTTATAACGTCTACATGATTGGTGATTTCTACATGGTAAAATCAACAACAAGATATTTTCAGGTGAGAAATTGGTTTTATTAGGCCATGCGTTCTAATAAACTTGACTAAATTGGTTTTAAAACAAAATGAAAGGAGAAATGTAGACCGCTGCTTTGAAATCATTGATGACGTTGAATCATTGAATGCGTCCTTGCTCTCTTTACGGGTAATATGGCCAACTGAAAATCGACAGCAGGATAGAAAAGAATAGTAATAATTTTAACAGGCAAACCAACTGCTTCTTATTTTAGGAGGTTTATACCTAACTAAAATAGAGTTGGACATGAATTACTTACTACTCTTCAAATGTTTCTCGTCTGCAAAAACGAACATTAATAGCTACCATCTCCAGCACCGACTTGAAGAATTTCATTCACTCTTTACAATTTGCCATAGATTTAATCTTTGTTTACAGCATATGAATGCAACTCGAAATAGTTCAAAACTTGACCTGTATTTCCAATGCTAATATTTGTAAATTTTCAGGATAGTTTGACGTTTGTCCAGGTTTTTCTACTGTTTAAATATGTAGTTGTCCTACTTTCTGTTTCTGTGGAAAGAGCTATCTGTGACACGTCCCATTGATACTAACTTTCAAGATTGTGTATTCCTATACGGCGTATAACTACTGATTTAACATATTTATGATGAAATTAGGCCATCCGGGCCAATTCAGTCTTTCATTTATGCCACATGAGTATCAATGCAAGTTAGGAAGTTATAAAGATATCCTATTTTTAAACTAAAGATTCTGAAAACCTGGGATCATGTTTTTCGATTGTTGCTCTAGCTTCGTGTAGTCTAAATATATGTTGGGGAAATTTATGTTATTTATTTATTTATCAAAATATCGTATTTTTAACATCTGCAACTCGCCGAAGAGAGCAAAGTCAACAGACCTAGCTTAACAATTGCGACCAATCACTTGAATCCAAATGATTAACGCGAATACCCGAGTAGGAAATGGTTCTGTTCGTGGCCGCGGTGAGGGTCTACAGTGTAGCTGCACCAGGTGTTTTCTGGTACAAATCACTGGTTCATGTTACAATGCACAGTTGCACACCAGGGTATTTCCGCTTATAAATTATATATTTGATGGCATGATGCATACCAACTGCACTTCAGCTGGCTTTGCTGCTTTGCTATGGTTGAACTGTCACTTTGTAACTTAATTAAGAGATTAACTTCTTCAAAGGTTGAAACCAATGTTGTTCGATGGCGGATTATGTCAAGAGAGCTTCCGTGAGTGGCCTTATGTAAACAGCTTTAATGTGTTTTAATATTCAGATCCAGGTTCGTTACTTTCCCTGCAACCCTGAAGTTTCTTGCGTTTGCGGAGTGATGGTCAGGGAAGGAAACAACATTCTGGGCATCAATGCCTGTCGCCGTGAGGAAGGCAGTTTCACAGATTGGACTCCGAAGCTCATACGATATCTTTACGATGCTCAGTCTCCCAGTGGAACTATCGAACCGACAGGATCTGGATGGACGGTAAGATATCAATATCAAAGACAATATAATGAAATCGATTTTCATCGGTAACATCCTGTTATATGTTTGTAGCATCATTATATAGTAAGTGTCTGTAGCCTACTATTACTTATATTTCGGTTAAGTTCCATGTCCTAAAATGGAACAAAGGGGAGGCACTTTTAATCTCAGGCCCTTGACGAATCCCAGGGTCTTGGGCCTGGGTCAGTGGATCGCAACACTACCTGTTCACTTCCAAATATACACCGATACCAAATTCTGCTGCTTATACTATAGGTAAGCATTCGCGAACAACTTGCCCAGAGTCGTTACACAAAGTCTATTCAGCAATCTCAAACCCGCAATCGTTGAGTTACAGACCAAGAGCGCCATCAAGCACCAATATTCAATAATCTACTAAAACACCCAATTGTAACACAGGCCAACTGAAAATCATATTGTTTGAATGATCAATTACGTTTCTGATTATTCTAGATAAAGATGATTTCGGGAGTTGAGATACATGTCGACCGAGGATGGAAACCTGTTGTCTTTGATATCCACGTGATCGGTCTGACGAATGAGACCTACGATGGCCTATGCACATACAGTGGAAACCAGACAGATTACCAAGGCTGCTCCTCTGATTGTGATCGATACAGGTAAGCCACAATTCGACATACCTTTAAACTGACACATGTATGCAAACAGTTCTTTAGTTTATTTTACAAATATATGCTTGACATATTCTTCATAATATGAAAATAATTGTTCTAAATGAAGATACGCGGATTATTTCAAGCCTCGTGATAGTGTGGACATTCTGTCACAATTATAACGTAACCTATGCGTTAAACGGAGTGGAGACTTTCAGATTAAATGATTGACATGAAGTCAATAATGCAGCAAACTGACGGAAATAACCGTCTCGATTTCGATATTCAAGTAGTCTCTCGCAAGCAGCCATTCGATTTCAAATAATCCAAGTTTACTTTTTCTCATAAATTGATTTTATTCAGTTAAGAGGCAACGGAGCAAACTGCTTCTGTTTCACCTACATGACAAATCTCTCCTCTACAGACAAACTAATTAACTGGTGGCTAATTTGTCATTCAGTAACAAAAAGACTTTAAAATTCCACTGTTCGCAATTCACAAGCCGCCTAAAATTAGTACCAACCAATTCATGTCAAAACCGATTCTCATGTTTGGAGCAAATATACATTAAACCAGTAAACCTCAGCCTAATATGGTCTTGGAAGAATCAAGCATTTTTATCGATTTTATGCACTGAATAGCTTTGACCACGACGCGCAGTTTGAATAATCTTACTCGTCCCTACATCTGTTATACCCTTCATTCATATATCATAGCTAAGGGATCTTATCTTTCTAAGCTATTCTAAAATTATTTTAATTATTAAAAATTATGACACATTGTAGGCTTACCCGGGTTTAAATAGGTCTACGAAAGTTATATGGTTCTGCAGCTAGAAATAGAAATGCAGACGCCATGAGTTTAATTACTGATATGTATGCAACTTGCATGTAAATTGTAGGGTTTCGCCCAAAGACAGTTTCTTTAACTATAACACTGGCAATTATCCGAATTGTTCTGGATCCTACAGCGCACCGACCTGCGACTGTGAGGGTAAAAACGAGGATGAGTCCATCAATGTAAATTGTTCGCCAGACCAATCCAATATCTTATGGACAGGCTTAGTATGTGATGGGAGCAATGGTAGGAGAAAACGAGCGACTTCTAGACTCACGGGAGACTTCGTTGACATTGATTCGCTGTATGTCAATTTTACTTACAATCTGACTTATGGGCGGAGAGTTGGTCCACCGAAGATCGACAAAAACGTTGCTACTCAGAATTGTAGAGATGCGCTAAATGGTGCAAGAATTTATAAACTGTGTGAAAAGCAGCCCAACATCAATTTTTCATCCATAATAGATGCATGTGTGGGGGATATTCAGGTAAGAATATACTATTATTATTGTTAAGTTGTTGGTGATTGCATGAGTTAAGAGAAATATTACAGAATCAGGATTTCTTGCACGATGAATGATTAAATAAGGCATTTCGTTATAAGCCGGAATGTTTATAATTAGCACGACATGCAGATCCAATTCCAAACACCACCCACCGTAGCCGTCTGCCTGCCAACCTGCCTGTCTGTTGTTGGATTTTGACCTGGAACTGTACCCTTTTTCCCATCGATTTTGTTTTGACCGCGCCCCTGTGAATAAGCTGGTTCTCGCAAACTAGCATTCATTGGGCGCTGTAGAAATCTCGATTTTGCGATTGCGATATCAAATAGCAGTTTTTAAGTTGACTTACGAACTTTCAGCCATCTTGTTTTAAAGCTAAGTTCGCTATGCAGCGCAAATGGAACAGATTTGTAGATACATTTCTGCCTTTGGGGACATTTGAACCTCGACCGCTGGGTTTATAGTACGGTACTCTAACTATTGGATTGTCGAGCAACCCCGTATAGGAGATTATCACACAGAGGTATTACTGTACAGTAGAAACGACAAACCTATGTTGTTAGTCTATAATATCTTTGTCGAACATTTTATTGCTCACGGCAACAGCCAGGCCCACGTTTGAGTTAGAATACACGGAAACCAAATGTCTTTGCCTTTGCATTACCTGATTCGATGCCATTAATTTTGTACTCCGCTTGGTCGTGCCATAAACCGCGGTGGAGATTATTCTTTGATGTCTTCTGTGTAAATTAAATTTTATGTATTCAATGCAGTTGCTGAATAATTTTGAACCTACGAAATCAGTGGTAGCGCAACTTGAAAGACTGTGCATCTACACGATCGAAAGTTTAATGGTCGAGACTAGTAGCGGTAGTAATCCGACGACTGAAAATCTTCGACAACAGCTAAACGAAGTCCAGGCGCTGATCTGTCCAAATCAATGCAGCAATCGAGGAACCTGCGTCAACAGCTCGTGCATTTGCTACACAAGTAAGCCAGCCCGCTCATAAATCCCTATTCTACTCTGCCTGAAATGAGTCGCTATCGAAAAATGTTTTCAATTTAGGAACGAGTGCTAATCGCCTTAAAAGATATCAGAGACACATGCGAAACAGCAGACATTCAACGCCAGTAAACTTACTTTTCAAGGAAAGCTACTGATCACCTGTGACAGTTTCTTCCATTTTGAAGACCTATACCCCGTAAAGAAACAAATGATAGATTCAACTCATAAAAATAAATCAAAATCAACATCGACCAATTAATGCATAGAGGTTGTTTCGAGAACTAAACAAGTAAATCGTATACGCAACACTTTTGCGAGGTACCGCTAAGGCGCTATATCAGCAGTCTTGATACACTATGCATATGCTGGGTGCAGATGGGGCGCCACCTGTAGACCGATTGCGCTCAACCTCTTCAGGTGTAAATGTCGCACAAAATAATCCTCTATGTCACACTTTACGTGAATCAATGTATTTAAAGGAGGTTCAAAGCCATTTACTTAACTATTTTAGAGTCCATAAACTCTGTGCCAAATAATGTAAACGAATGTGTTTTGTCTCAGATTATGTTGGAAATGATTGTTCGTTGCAAAGAGGACAACCGCCCTCTATTGTCGGCAGTTTGTCGCCTGTCTGTGACTTAAAGTATACGACTTGTAGAAAAATTTATGTTGAAGCAGTAAAAATAGCTTCACCTGAAGCACTGTTCTGTCAGATAAAGGTACGTTCAGAATTGTTCAAATCTGATTGGCTTAGTTAAACGGTTCAGTTGGTAGATTGCTTGTTGATAGCGCTCTTATTTTTTAATGTCTCCCAGTTTGGACAAGGGGCAACTAGCCAGGTCCGCAGAAGGAGGAATTGCCCCTAAAGACCTCCTTAGTGCCACTATCATAAAGCAAAAGGCACAAATCAAATGAAACCGCAGTCAAAACATGTAATTAAGTGGAGAAGCCTGGTCAAAATCCGAGAGATCAAGAAAGCCCGAAGTCAAGCTATGGTGAGTAAGCAAATTGAAACAGATAATCAGTCTTAAATTTAGACCTAAAGAACTGATAGAACGCACAGAACAAGTCAGTGAATTCTGAAGTTTTTGGTCATGCATCAAAACGTAGAGTCTAAAATGTTTTGATGCAAGGCACAAGAGTCAAAGGGTCTGTGGAAAAAATTGTGGTTTTATGGTATACGAGGGATGATGAGGAGAGAGGAGGAAAACTGCACTAAAATAACTATGACAGCTGAGGTTTACGGACGCCGCAGTCGTGGATGACAAAAGAAGAGATGGGAGAAATGATTCAGCAAGATCTGAAGCTCCTCAGATTGAAGAAAGAAGGTACTGAAGACAGAAACAAATGGAAAAGAAGGATTCGTGTGGCTGACCACTCTCCTAGGAGGGATTAATTCCAGCCAGAAGGAAGAAGAAGAAGAAGAAGAAGAAGAAGAAGAAGAAGAAGAAGAAGAAGGTATACGAATGATCCAAATATTATGGTTCGAAGGCTATCTCAATAATAGAAAACAGCAGGTTTTATGTAATGGTGCCCGGTCTGTGATTAAGCCTATTCAACATGGAGTACCACAAGGATCAATTTTAGGCCCAATATTGTTTCTAATTTATAAAACTGACCTCCCATATGCCTCTACCCTATTCCACTTCATCTTGTTTGCTGACGATTCTAGTGTCTTCCTATCCCATAAATCTTTGGATGTACTAATAAAACCGCAAATAATGAACTTGATTTAATTGCTGAGTGGCTTAAGGCAAATAAATTATCCCTAAACATAAGCAAGACTTGTTTTGTATTATTTTACTCTCACAAAAACTTATGCCTATTCAATATCAACACATCCTTATTGATAATCAACACGAAAGGTAAGTTGACTGGCGAATGTGCATTACTTTGTGAACTATGAGATATGTTTTAACCTGGACTCCCTGTTCACATTATTCAATAAATCAGATTTTTAGCAAGCGATAATCCTTTTTGTTTAACACTTGGCAACACTTTGTTTTAAGAATCGTAACGAATGCGTATTTCACAGAATTCTTCAGGAACACAGTGGACTGACAACAGAGCCGTTGTTTCAGGCGGAATTATCTTCTGTTCTCTACCATCAACTCCGACAGCTGGATTCTACAGCTTATCGCTCAGTAACGACGGAAACACATACAGTTCAGAGATTACATTCGAAATCTATAACAGCGTTTATGCTACGACCACCTTTCCAACGTTTTCAACCCCTACTCGAACCTCAGCTACCACAGTTCCAACCTCTACTCGAACCTCAACTACCACAGTTCCAACCTCTACTCGAACCTCAACTACCACAGCTCCAACCTCTACTCGAACCTCAACTACCACAGTTCCAACCTCTACTCGAACCTCAACTACAACAACCACACTTCAGCCACTGTCAACAACACTTTGTTTTAAGAATCGTAACAAATGCGTATTTCACAGAAATCTTCAGGAACACAGTGGACGACTTCGTCATCTACTTCAACCACCTCAATCACATCTACTTCGTCAACCAGAAGATATCGGACAACATGGCCGAGACGAATAACTTTTAGGTGGTGGTGATAACGTAGTTGGACGTCGGAGGTCACCAAACTGACAAAAGTAGCCTACATTAGTAACTAGATATTGCAAACTTTATTCAGAAATTTAACATTCAAAGGGCCTACGGTGTGACTAAAGTCTGACTATGAGTGGAAAATATGAAAAAGACTTATTGAATATGAACACATAATGGCGTATATGCCTACATCCGTCGCGTGAGATAGTAAATACCACGTATCGGTGATTTATTAACTTGGTTTGAATCTTGAGGACAATAAATAGGAAATGTTTTGTACCCTGGCGAACTAATAGAGAACTAACGTTTGTTATTCGAAATGATATGTGTTTGTGAATAATGTGCAAGTGAATATAAAAGATAAGTGAAGGCACTGACCAGAGACAAGTTCAACCAATGCATTATATTATCAGCAAAGTGACTTTGGAGTAATAGTAAATCTTTTTTCACGTCAACATTTTAATTAATTGAAGTGTCATTTGCAAAGGAATGATCAATAAACTTCAAAAATAAAATTCGACTCTTTCCCACTTACATGGTATCTACATAAGACGTAGGCCTAACTTCACTAAAACTTTTCTTACGCCGCAAGATAAAAATAGTAGATATGTAATCGGTCGCTAAAATAAAGGATGCTCGAACCTGGCCGAAATTTTAGGGTGCATCATTCTGCTAAGACCCTAGGAATTGAGTGTAACTGGTGTTTCATTTTGTTTGGTATGCATCGTAACACTTTTATAGCGCCTTTAGAGTACTTTACAAAAGCGGTGATACACGGCTATCTAACATAACTAAATATACGTCTCAAGATAAGATGACAACGTTTCTTGGGCTAGTTTCTTCTTCTTTAATAAAGATCAAAACTCTGTTCAATTTTAAATTGTTATTCTCATCTTAGCTTTCTTCAACGTTCTATTCTTGACTTTCTTCTGTTCATTCTTTATTCTTTCATTTCTCAAACTTACATCCTCATCGTATGCAAAATATAATTATACATTCATGAGGTTGTTTAAATCACTCATACACCGAAAAGCAATTTTCATTGTTATCTTTATTATCTATCATCTTTCAGCGCTTCTGTGAGGTACTGAAAAATTCGCTATGTTAAAAATACTGATACATACATATATACATCCATACATACATACATACATACATACATTATACTCATTCTTTCTCAGTCATAATCATTTCTTTTAGACAATAAGGCCTACCATGTTTTGTATGTGGATAAGAGTAAACCATATTACTTTAACCTTTAAGGTAGAATTTTCTTGAACCTTGGTCTTGTTGGCGGACTTAGCTAACCTACCTACACCACTTATTAACAGAGACGAATCAGCCGATCCCATTTTGCACGGACTTTTAGTGTCCATGGTTGCAATCTTTACACTATATTTGACTCAAATTTCACCATTATTTACCACAATGTCGTCACCCACCAAACTCTCTTGTTTCTCGAGCATTTGTGATTACATTCAATTATTTACCATTGAGCGTAAAACACCTTCAAAATCATATCCTAAATCAACACCCTGCAATAAGTTATAAACACTCAACATTCAATAACCACAATTCCAAACCACTCCACCTTTGCAAAACTTTGGATCCTTCGATCTAAAATTTGTGACCGTGCATAAAGAAAACCCTCACAAAGTCGGACAAATCAAAACTGAGTTTGATACAGCACTCAAATGAGTTTGGATCTGCTGAATAATTAGGAAAAACCCATTTTTCTATCACAGTTAGTAAACATTAAATTTTTAAAGACTTAGGTGCCTTCGCAGCTACTTTTGAAATATCAGGAGTTAAATGACCGGACTTAAATTGCTGTACCGATGCGGCGTGAATGTTTATGATAAATAGTAAATTGGGGCAAATTCATACGCCTCTGAGGCTGTCACCAATAAAATTTCCATAACAAACTGGTTCAGAAAAATATTTACATGACTTGTTCATTTGCATAGGCCCTACACGACATCAAATGAGGGCAGCAAAGGGCAGATTATAATAGGCTTTTATTGCATAACATCATAATAAACTTGAAATAAAAGTACTTATACAGTAAAACTCTACACGAAGACTTACAGTATTACTAAAACAGCTTATTTCAGCATTACTTATAGTCGTTTTTACTTACTAGCTATCGCAGAGTGGTGACGTGTCCCTCTTTGCAATGTATAATCTTTGCTGGCTGGTGCTTGCTTTGCATATTATGATCGAACAAGAGGAAATACGATATCAAAAAATTGATTTGTACAAAAATAAAGTGTTTAGCGCATGCTGTTTGGTCGCATTATTTAAAAATTGAGGTTGATGAAGAATTTAGTTGGCTTGACAGATTTACTGCCTGAGGCGAATCATGAAGGTGAAATTTGGAGATGAGACCAGTGGGTTGAAGCCTTGAAGGTACGTTAAGTCATGCCTTGTGGCTTAGAATAGTAGGCCAACCGCTGAAAGTCAAAGTGTAACCAGCATGCCTACTTAAATTAAGCATTAGAGTTGCTGCGTTCGGATTCAGTCGAAATCAATGAAGGTCGATTGATCTAAATCCTGAATCACTTAATCTGAATCTGGAGTCACTGCATTGAATGCTGAATCGAACCTTCTCCAAGCTGTCTGGCTCAAAGCAAAATTGTCAAGAAAAGCCTAGGCCAGGAGTCTCAGGCACATGGTCCGCAGGCAGTATACGGTCCACCAAGTCATTTCTTGAGGTCCGCGAGGGTCCTCAGAAATTCTCAAATATTGGCAATGTAAATTTGAACTTACTTACTTTTATTCTTTATAATATCAAAGTTAGCTGAAGGTTCTGGTTTACCTACATCTTCATCGGAAGTAAATTATGGAGCATTTGCATTCGTAATCGTACACAGTCGAATTAAATCAAAAACCCATCAAACATGACTTCAGAGAGGAAGAAAAGCAATTTTGAAGACAAGAGGTTAAGAAACTGGATTTCCAATGCAAAGAAATTATTTTTTACATATTAATAACTTTGGCGACGAATCGGTTAGACCAAGTTGTTAATAATAAGCGAATCATCTCAACCATGTACAGTTGGCCTAGCCCACCATTGTGAGAGCAGCTAAATTCTACATTCTGATAAGAAGAAAGTTCAAAGGCATGATCTTGTCTGCAGTAGAGTTGCCAGCAGTGTTACGGATTTAAAAAGACGAAACCAACTACGTACAAACATTGACTCAGAGTCTGAAATGGCCGACATTTGGCAGAAATTCGCCGAAAATATATGATGTAGAGTTTGTCGAAATTTTAGCCAGCTGTAAAATCCGCTGATAACTTAAGGCAGAGCTGATAAGGTAAAAATGTGGCTGAGGATCTTAGGCATTTTACCAGTGTACCACCGCGATAGCCAGTGGTTGGTGTTCTACTCATTTGAGTCACAGTGGAACCAAAATTCATTCAGAACTTTACTGTTTTTCTTAATCAATTAATTAATTGGATGCATGTGCAGTTTTGAAGTTTAGCTTACACCGATTAAGAAATAGGTTATCGCTGAATCCGTCTCTTGATTTATTTTATTAGATTTTACTAGTTCCTCACTCGCTCTGGCTATCTCTTTCTCTGTCCTCCACTGACAGTGCGTGTATTATTCCTGTCTCAAACTAAACGTATTTCCCATAGTTATAATCTGCTCCAAGGTCGTTTAGAGCATTTCTGTTGTAGGCATCTTATATTGTTCCGATATTCTATCAAAACCTTTCAACCCTTACTCACTTCTTCCTATAAATCCATATTTTCTGGCACCACCTATTCTGCCATATTATCGTCGACAAACACTCCAAAGGAACATTTGAGAGTGGAATTGGGCGCAATTTTATTTTTAAATTTAGATTTGAGGACGGAACCTTAGAAGAGCCAAGTGCAGGGAACATTTACAATAGACTATAACAAAACTTATTTAGTCATAATATTAGAAGAAGCGTAAAGCAAAGCAACGTGACATGTTGTATCACGAGTTCTTCAAATCTGGTTAGTCAGACTTTCAGTTAGGTTATATGTATCCGCAGCGATTAGAACAAAATGCGTAGGCGGTAGATCCATATCTTTAACACTAGGTAGTTAGTGCAATGTTCGTGGGTAGAATATTGAGGGTTATTTGTTGCAAAACTTTAAAACATCCATTAAATTCGATAAAATTCTGAGAGTCCTGTGGAGTGAACTTGTACTCATGAATGCAGTTGTCCGTTAAAGAACTCGATGTTGTTATCGATGTTAAAATTTACAACAACTCCCAGCTGTGATAGCACTAAACTTTTACTACTTCATGCAAGTTCAAGTTTAATTCTGCTATGTCAAAGAAACCATCAAGCATGCCCGCGGGAGGAACATAATCTAGTTTATCCATTTGGAGCTCGGTAACATAGTCCCACCCACCCCAGTTACCAACGTCCCATCCACCCCAGTTATCACCGTCCTATGTACCCCTGTTATCAACTTCCACCCATTACAGTTATTAACGTCCCATTCACCCCAGTAATCAACGTCCCACCCACCCCAGTTATCAACGTCCACCCACCCCAGTTATCAATGTCTAACCATCCAGTTATCAACGTCTCACCCACCCACCCCAGTGTTCAACGTCCAATTATCCCCAGTTATCAACGTCCCATTAACACCAGTTATCAACGACCAACCCACAAACCCCAGTTATCACCCCATTTATCAACGTCCTACCCACCAACCCCAGTTATCAACGTCCCATTAACCCCAGTTATCAACGTCCCATTCACCCCGATTATCAACGACCAACCCCAGTTATCAAAGTCCCACCCACCCCAGTTATCAACGTCACATTCACCCCAGTTATCAACGTCCCACCCACACCCACCCCAGTTATCAGCATAGATCGGCGCCTCGGTACGACGCATTTCGCAGAACATAAAATGTAGTTGTTTAACTGTCGGCAAACTGCTATTGCTGTCTCTCTCAGCGTCTGTGCTTTTCAGCCAGCGAAAGGCTGTCAGGAAAATTAAAAGGTACTTAATCCCACGTGTTCGAGTCACAAAAGCCATTGCTCGCCCAACAGCCGTACAACGACAGACAGTCAGACAATGGATCCAGGCAAACAAGTCAGTCAAGCATGAAATTGAAATTTCACTCCGCGGTTAGGTCAGATTTCTTTCTAGTGTTGTAACACGACTATGGCCAGATTCTAAGGGGTTTAAGCGTTTAAGCACTCGAACTGTTAGCATTCAACGTCAGAATTCATTTGTGTAACTTCAAACATAACGATTCATTTGTGTAACTTCAAACATCACGATAAAAACGATTGACAAATGAATGACTGAACGAGTGAATGAATGGGCGAGCGAACGAATGAGTACAATGAATGAACGAATGAAATAATCAATTGGGATTTATACATTTAAAACTTTAAAGAAAAATCGATATTTAAGTGCATCCCATAAAAATTTAAAACTTTAAAGAAAAATCGATATTTAAGTGCATCCCATAAAAATAAATATATAACAGCACATCAAGGAAATCGGAAAAATACACAAAGGTTAGACGGAAACAGTTTCTTCATAATGACATGGCTGTCAAGCTATTCTGAATGCTCTTGTTATAACTGTCAATGCATTGAAAGAAAACTCATCAATCATTTCCGAAGACGTCCAAGCTAAACTTCACAGTTTCAGTCCTTGTTATGTATTCAGGGCATTTATTGTTTCCTTTAACGTCTTGGTACTCACGTCCATCACAGGTTCACCGTCCTCTTTTGACTCTGTCGGTCCTCTGACATTCTGACCCTGAAATAATGAGATTTTGATGAATACGTGACTTTCTATAGTTTAGTGTAAGTTCATTAAAAGTCGATCGATTTACTATTATTTTCCTTTCATTCTCAGTGCAACGCCGCTTAATATCAGGCTTCTTTGCTGAACTCCGTCACCGCTATTTCTCTCGTGTTTGTCCTATTGTTGATAGCAATCTATCCTAACCTAGGCTCACTCCTTCCCCATCGGGGGTGACCATTCTCCACCTGACCGTACCAGACATCGGTTTTCCTGGTAGTTTTTTTCTATCATGTGAACTCTCTATCTTCTCCTTCTGCTGTAACCATAAAGCTATTTCAATAGACCTAGTACTATTATAGTTTTGCTTTTGAATTCCTAAACCGGTTTCCCATCTACCGATCTTCCTCTTCTACCTATATTTCTTGTCTATGCAATAAAATCAAACTGTCATTATACCGTGTCTGTCTGCTGTCTACCTGCCTGCCTGATCTTTCGGCACTAAACTAAACTCTCTTAATCTACCAAAGTGCCTGGTTACGATGTTCTACTTATGAATAAACCTGCTTCTCTTAATCTATCAGAGTGCATGGTTATGATGTTCAACAGAGACTTAAGTTTCTACATCAGCATCTTTCTTTAGTACGTGATGGGTTGCTTCGATTTTTAAGGAGTACTGATACTGATGACTAACGAGCTAAATGCAAGTTCACTAATCGCTGCGTGAGGGTTTCCAGTTCAGTTTCTGCCACGTCGTTTTCGTTGTTCTCCTGTTTTATTTTAAGCAACCGTTTTCGTCTGAGGGGATCAAGATATTCACATTCACTTTGACGTTTCCACTTCCTCAACTTTGTCACCTTGGCCTAAGGCTGTGTAATCTAACCATGCACTGTGATAGATTAAGAGAAAACAGATTTATTCATAAGTAGAACATCTAAATGTCAATTTACACATAAAGAACTGTAGTATGCGAGAAAACATATTCTCAGACAGCTAGCCACTCGTGCTACCTTCATATGCGAATGCAAAAAGAGTAACTGAAAAAAGACATGAATGTAGGCCTACACTCCGCTAATTACGCATATTATTTTACCGCGGATCAATATTAGGCCTGCGTATGATTATGCCTTGTTTATAATATGTGATCTTCTTTCCAGACTTCCACTTCTGTAGGAATATCTCTTTCTATGTAGGCCTATATGACATATAGCCTGTTGGCAAGCGATCATTACTGCTGACGTCTGAATCTACTTGATAGCGACAAAGTCATTGAAGCCATAGTGGTTTGCCTACAAAAGGCCGGCGCCAAAAAGTCGGCGTCGAACCGACCGGCTTCGATTAAACTTAGTGGGAGACACGTGCGTCATTGATTTGCTACATTAAGGCTGCTTTTCAGTGCTGTCTGTGTAACGACGTTTTAATTACAACGTTCGTTCCAAGCAAAACTGTTATGTTCACGGCTAACTCACTTGTCACAGATCGCGGCTTCATAAATATGGTTTTTGAATACAAGGTACACAATACGTTTCGGCAAGGTGATTGACGGGTGTTCTCACACCTATTTGCCGGAGAATCTATGTCGCAATGCAAGCAAACTAAGCCCCATTCCAGGGTCTGACACTGTAAACATTGCATGTCTTTAAAAAGAAATTTTAAAGCGACTATTCGAAAAGAAAACAAGTTTCTCTGCTTCGGGAAATCTGTTAGCAGTGTCCAGTAAACTTGAGCTATATATTTCTAATTTCATACATCTGGTATTCCACCCGTTTGAGCATTTAAGTTTCTTATGAACAATTCCACTATATAGTGTATGTTCTCTGGAGAGAAGAGAGGAGAGTTTTGAAGCGAATAATGAAAACAGTCCCTCGGTTGGTAATGGGCCGTCTAAGACTAAAGGTTGTAGTCTGACAGCTGGAATTGGTATTTAAATTAGTAGCTTAATTAATGAATTCTTGATTTTCTGACACTTGTAATGAAGTCTTTGCTCAGGCAGCAACAACTGAACGCAGGCATGGATGACGTGAATGGAGAATTATGAACTAACAGAGTTTCATCTCAACGGTCGATCTGGGTCTTATCTGAATGCTTGCGTTATATAAATCGTGCAATGAGTTGGCAAAGCCGTGTAAGGTTTAGTTTAATATGTTGTTCTTGGACCAGTTCTCGATGCACCGCTGTCGTCAGTTCTTATTCAGGATCCCGAACAAACGAGTCTTCAGAATGACTATGAGAGTTTTTTTAAAAAGATCAACCTGACAAGTTAATGAGGTAGTTTATTACTTCGTTCCATAGTTACTGCAGCGAAGCATAAAGGCATCTATTTTGGCAGCACTGTCAATTATGTCGCAGAGATTGGCTTGGGGTCCTACATTGTCCCCAACGAACCTCGTATACACTTTTATTTTGAACAGGTTGGTATTCGGTACCACTGATGCGTTTCGTTGTTGGTCGGTGACCAAAGCTTTTCAAGTGCAAAGCTTCATAGCCTAGCTTACTCAATTGTTTTTTTACGAAAGCTTTACGTCCACAATATAGAAGCGTACTCATTTTTATGCTTTAAGAAAGCTTTACCTCCACAATATAAAAATTAAGTTCCATACTTCATGAAAGGATGTCGTTGACAGCAAATCACAAGCTCATTCTTCATATAGTCAAATAATGAGTTCAAATTCTAACCAAGCCCCGATAATCAGAAAAGAATCGGATTGGATTTGACGGGGGTTCGTGGTTCGGCCCAAGACCAACAGTAAACCAGCCATTATAAAGACATCATTTCGGAGGAGGGATAAGTTTTAACTCCCTCACTGGCAACCTCCAGGGTATATTCAGTTACTCTCAATTTCTCACTATATAGTGTATATTATAATGTCATGAGTCCAAGTTTCAAGAGGCTCATGAAAAACTACAGTAGCAGTTGCTCAGGTTTTGTTCTACTTACTTGAGCTCAGTCAGTATGTAACCTTACAGCAGGCACTACAATCAAAGCACAGTTCTGCATGTTTATTAATTCTCTGCTGCAGTACCTACAATTGTCAGTTGCCCGTATTGATTTGCCAAGCACCTTGGTCCTTCTTGGAAATATTCAACCGCTATCTACGTTAAACGTCGAGCTGTCCGGTCTTGATCAAAGCGTTTAGGCTGGGTGTCAATTTTACCCCCAAAGACAAATTATGCACAAACTGCATTTTCAGTCACACTTAAAAAGAATTGTTGGTGACCGGGGCTCTGCCTTAGCCCTATTGGGGTGTTTGGTGACTAGATAATACCCCATTCTTAAACAAAATCTTCAGGCCGGGTTTATCTCTTTAATCACCCGGCACCACAGTAGTTTAAAAATTATTAAGTCAAATATTCAATGGAAACTTGTAAATTATGCTTCGTAAGATTGGTAGCCAGGACTCCTCACCGGATTCTGCAGAGGGCTTACGACGCTTCCCAAGAGGCCTTCGCTCCCAATTGCCCGCAGGTGCTTCATTTTCTGATACCTATTGGGGTTTGACATTCTAAGTTTTTCAATGCAGAGAATAACATACATATGAAAATATGTAGTTCTAATCAAAAGGATGATTTTGAAATGTGTGTGAAATTGAGAGGGAGATAATATTCAACATTAGCAAGGATAGGCCCGCCGTTACACACTAAGTACAACTTTTACTGGAAATAACAAATGTTGGCATCCTGCAGTAGTATGTTTAATGGCATATTTAGATGATAGATCACATTTTACATTCTATTCTTTGAGGGGTTTCGTCGCCCCATTAGCCACCCATCACTCGGCCCATCCCCGCTGGTCTGCGGTGTCGTCTGTGGCCTACTTAATTGAACTTTGAACTTGTTGACGTTTCTAGTGTTTAATTCAGTAGTACTCGTAGCTTGTATGTTTGTGTTCTTCCTAGATTAATCGTAGCTTTGATCAGTACTGTTGTCTTACCTTTAACTTTAGATCATTACCCTTAAACAACTTCATAGGTCCAAACTGGTTAATAAGACGATCAAAAAGGCGGCATCTACTAGGGAAACATCACAACAGTGTGCACGCATACAAAATGTTCCGCTTACATCCAAATAAGAAAACCCTGTTCCTAGACTACTTTCTAGAAAACCTTTGCTACAGCCTTCTTTTTAACAGTGTATGACTGACACATGTTATTGTACTCGGATATCTCTGAGGATAAGGCGTGTCGCCAGTCAGAGAACATAATATAAGACAGATCGTCTTATTAAAGCTTTCATTACTTATCGCGGACGCATCAGCCTTGCTCGCAGTACATTTCGGATCTTTTGTGATATTGCCAGACCGTTATTTAACAACTTAAAATCGTGAAATATAATTCAGAGGAAAAAACGACCTGACGAAGATCGTTTATATAATGTCTCCAAAACAATCTTTGCGTTTTGGTCTTCTTCTTCTTCTCAGTACAGGTATGTAGAATAATATTGTTCACAGATTTTTCTTGCTAAATTTAGTTCAATTGACTTGCATAACGAAGAAAACAGGTTCGCAATTATGCTATAGCTGCTTGTAATTCGCTGCGTCAAAGTGAAATACTTTGTTGCGCTTCAATTCAAGTAAACAATGGTGACATTATTTCTGTTCAGGATTGATTGTACCGATGGAGATTCGACTTAATCCACGTGTAGATTGAAAATTGTGGTGATGTTACTTTCATCCAATAACTGTTGTTGCAAGAACTAGACTTGTTATGAGAAAGTCTTTATCTGCTGCCAGGGAAACGTTGTCTGGTTACAAGTTGTCTTCAATATATGCAGTTCAGCCGAAAGATCAAACAACCTTATAGGACAATGTCTTTGACAAATGTGTCTTTAAGCTCAGTGTTTTTGGTGCCAAAATAGGAAAATGGAGAAAACATTTGAAATGACCGGTGTTCAGTCAAGATTAGGATGAGACTGAACCGAGTTCATTTTCCATAGTGCACCCATGTGTACCCAGGCACGAAAGAAGACATGCTGACGACTATAGTGGATAGTGTTTATTAAAGTTGTAGTTAATATGAGCAGAAGAGTGTGGATCGGGTATAGGTTCGTTTATGTATCTGGTTGGAGAGTTATCGATTTGGGCCAGTGTCTAGATTTATGAACATAGTGAAGAATAAGACAAGCTGTCCAGAATGCTAGTGCTATCATCAAAACTCCAAAATAGCCTACCATCGCATCACTCCTGTTCTAAAATCACTTCACTGGCTTAAAATACTTGAACGCATAGAATGCAGGTCTTTCACTTAAAACTGAAAACACTCCTCTTCCACAAATCCTACCCTGATTCCTCCTCTTCCCCATATCTATCTTGCCGTGCCAATTCCAAACACCATCCACTGTAGTCGTCTCACTGTCTACCTCTCTGACCTTTGGACCTTGACCTTGAACCGAACCTGACCCCTCCTGCATATCGATTTTGTTTTGACTGAGCAACTATGAACAAGTTGGTTCCTGCAGCGTAGCTTTCTTTTGGCGGTGTGGAAATCTCAAGTTTACGATTACAATTAAGAAGATGTAATGTGATTGGGTCAGCAAGGTCCAAGAGAACAGGAAATTTTCTTTTAATAACACCCCGTGCTTATAAATGACATTGTAAAGCACAACAGAAGTAGCTCGCTACTTATTTTTCCACATAAATTGTCGCTATTACGTTACAGTTTGATGGGCGACCATTAAGGTTTTAACAGTTTCCAGCCACTTTCAAATTCATTTAGTTTCACATACCAGACATCCGTAGAATGGGACCTTATGCATCAGCCTATTTAAGTCTGCTGGCTAACGTCCAGGTTTCTGATCGTTTTTATTAATTTAACTCGATATTAACAGGCGTCATAAATACACATTTACTCTCTCGCCATGGCCATAGCAAAACTCCCTAAATATCAACATATTAAGTCGATATATGCATGGCACTGGCGGTCAGTTGAGAAAAGAATTCATTCAAAGTCTGTTTTATAGTTCACAAAGTGTTACTTATAAATCAGTCGACCTATCTACGTTCCATGCTCACCCCTCACATGAATAGATATTGCACTCACTCAATAGATACTGTCACTCACTCAATAGATAGATATTGCACTCACTCAATAGATATTGTCACTCTTGCTGTGCCCCGTACCGAACAGTGTTGGGCTCTCGGGCCTTCTCGGTAGCGGGTAAAAAGCTTAGGAATTCACTGCCTATTTCAGTTTGTTCTGTCAAATTTTTTATGTCATTCGGGTCTAAACTAAAGACGCATTCCATTCAACTTGCTTGCCCATCTTACCCTAATTTCTAGTATCTCTGAACTATCGGAATTCGACCCGCCTTCGCCAATGGATTATGATTTTTTTATTGTGATTTTTAATTTGAAGCCATCATCGAGTGATGCCTTGGACATTATGATAACGGCGGTATAGAAGTTTTAAATTAGAAATTAATATTACATAAGAATTACATAAGTAAAGTTTACACATATGGACCCGAACTCGCTGATCAGGCCCATGACAATAAACCCAAAGCTCAGTATATTACCAGTAGTCTGCAATTATTGCACTTACTTTACACTGAGCAATAATTCCAATTGAAAACTTGTCTCGCAGGTTACACGGTGGAATGCACATTAATACTATTTTCAAAAATCAGTTAAAGTAAGTAAGTAAATAAGCAAGCAAGCAAGTGAGTAAGTAAGTAGGCAGTTTTAGCACGCCATATATCAATAGGATAAACGAAGAATCACAGGCTCAAGACAGTAAAAAGGTTAAAAAATACCGAAAGACAGTTCTAAAGTGTTGAACTAGACGAACTTGATTATAAGCCATTTGCTTTTGAGTTTGTAAAGCAGCTGTCAACATCCAAGACACATCAATAACAGCTGTAATTGAACGTCAAATGAAACAATTAGCTAACAGTTTCTATAAATGGCCCAAGTTTTTAATTTAATCTTAGAAATAATGTAGCGCCGTTAGCATAGTGCACTAGATATCAATCGATGTAATTTAAGCACATATAAAGCATTCATTTAAGCATATTTTTCAAATATATTTCATGACTGATTTTGATTTTGCACCTTACCGTGTAATTCGCGAAACATGATTTCAACTGGAAACTTTGTTCAACGAAAGTACGCAGTGGTCTATATTTAAAGCTTAAATATGAGTCACGTGTCAATTACATGTCACTAAACATAGTCACGCTGTTGATTTTGTGATGTCAAGCAATTAGCATAAGCGAGAAAATATCAAACTTTGACTTTGCGGTTAACTTTAACGTCAAGCTTTTAAATTAAAGTTTTAGACGCCATTTCGTTGTCGTTGCTATCTGATGAAAGAAACAATTGTCGGTTAAGCCCGTGTGAGAACGGACGATGTATCAACCTGGCAAATGGATTCAAATGTGACTGTGAAACCGGATGGGTCGGAATCGTTTGTAACATCCGTGAGTAGGCCATCTATTGTTGCTAAGTAGACCTCCGTTCGGTATTTAGTGGCTCAATCAGCAATTTCAAGAGTACAGATATGGCGTATTTGAGATCCTTTGTTTGTAAACTTGTTTGTCTCAGTGTAGTAATAGTAATTGTAATAGTAATAGTAATAGCCTCATTGTAGTACTATTGATGAATTAATTGCTGATTCAAAGTGTATAATCAAAGTACGATATTCTCTACACCGTATATTACTACCCAAGCTTCCCAAGTGCACCCGGGAAACCTTAGTTTTCAGTCACTTGCTGATATTTGCACACAAAAAATGGAGCAAGCGCAGACTCTACTTACTCATATTGGCCAAAATGCAAGATCTTGAATAAATGAGTTAATCTTTCAAACAGCAATTAAATTGGTAATCATCCAATACTGTATATGATCGCTTACGTTTCTAAAGAACAGTCTCAGAGTGTTTTAAACGTTGTTGTTGTTGTAGCTGATGCATGTGATCCTAACCCTTGCCTCCGCGGAATATGCCATAATCACCTGAACGCAAACAAGAATTACATTTGCAACTGTGATGCTGGCTATACGGGAGAAACCTGCCAACACAGTGAGCATTTTGCTAATGACGCTCAATTTGTAATGTAACTGAGGGCCAAAATACTAATTACTGCCCATTGCACAAAGCGAGTTAATTACACAAGGCGCCCATTTAATCTTCCTTAATAGGGTAATGTATGGTAACGTCATTTGTTACACACAACATGAGCTCTCGCGGCTTAGTCCTCGGTGTGAGATATCTTTCGGCAAAAGAACATTTGCAAAAGCAGTTCAGTAACTTCACGGCCTCGACAAAGAAGTGTCAGTTTCATATTACGCACCTGGATTCCAACTCCAGACTCAGATGTGCTAGGTAAATCTGCTACCGTGTGCTACACTCCAGTAATAGATAAGAAAAGTTTATTGTCTTTTTTATTTTGTCCATCTATCAACTCGACAGCAAAAAACCAATATGTTACATGTTTCATTTGGAACAAGACAGCCTAAAAGATGTGAGGCACGTTGGTCTATCGGTAACATGTTTGGCCAATGATCATGCGGTTGCGGGTTCGACTCCGTTTAGCGACCCTGGGCAAGTTGTTTGCGCACACTTGCCTCTGACACCAAGCAGCATAATTTGGTATCGGCGTAAGCTGAGAAGTAAATTGCAAGTCCTGTGATGCACTGGCCCCGTGTCCAGGACCTCGGGATTCGTCCATTGCCGGCTCAAGGGCCAAGAAAAGGAGATGAGCGCCTCCCCAGCATCTCACTTGTGGGATATGGGATACTTTACTTTTACTTTTTAAAATGATGTTCCACTTTGTGTAAAGCTCTACCAAGTCAACAGCTGCAACAAGCAGCGCAAACAAGAAAAAACAATATTTATTGTGGCCTTTTTGTTTCGCTGAAAACAGTTTTAGTAAATGCGTCATCACTTTATAAATTTTCTTATCAAAATATCTCCCGTTCTTATACCAAGTGTAGCAATTCTGCTTGAAATTCTGCAGCCTACAGTAACGCCAGTCCCTTTAGAAACTGCAGGTGATCGACTCAGATGAATCGACTACGAAAATTCGTGAGCAATACACCAGAAATAGCTTAAGTGTCTCCTTTACCACATCATGGGACGCAGAAGAAGAGTTCATTCCTTAAGTTTCTTATAGGCCATGTAGCTAATAAGGGAAGAATCCCAACCCAGTGCATCGTAAGATTTAATGTTTTGCTCCGAGCTAAACCCGGTATGAAAATATACGGTTTAGAGTAGAGGTAATCTTGCCCAACGTCATTACTTTGAGTCAGATCATTAGGCTTTGAAACCACTGGAGATGAATCATGTGGCAAGCTCGCTTATGTCGATTGTAATTGGAATTGTAATCTGACATTTATAAAGCGCCACTTCAAGAATAGACTCGTCAGAGGCGCTCCCGACCCGAACCAGTGAGACCACTGTCAAACAATACAGACTTCAGGCGCTTGCGAAACTGTGGAAGGGGCAAACTGAGGAACTCAAGCCGCAGCTCTCGGAAAATGCGATTCCAGCTATTAGGTCCAACACAGGCAAAGCTTCTAGACTGAGCTGTAGCAGTGCGCATACGAGGGACAGTCCGGAGTCCAAGAGAGGCCGACCGGAGAGTGCTACGGCCTGGAAATTAAGGAAACCGAAATGCAGAAGTCCCTAAAGTATGATGGAGCAGATACTTCTTTGGAATGCATTAGTTCTGTTGTCTTATCAATAATAATGTCTTATTTACTAAGTAACTGGAGGCTTCATGTCTTCTCTGCCTTATCGAGTATACTTCTTCAAGCACGGTTACTATTGTACTCAAACTGGTTACCGCCCATGAAATTCTTTACCTGGCCGTGTTTGCTCTTAAGCAGCGAGATCCTTTGAACCCGTTGCTTCTGACGTATTTCTGCAGAGGCGTGTAAACCAACGGTGTTAGTTTTGCTGTTTAGCTTTTTATCTTTGAATTGGTAAGACCAACGCCTGTCTTTGAAATTTCAGATCATCAATTAATGGCGGATTTACTATAAAGACACACGAGACCATGACTTAGGGCAGGCACATTCCAAAGGGCAACAAAACTTCAAAATAAACATGAACATTAATTTTAATTTAAAACAGCAAGGGAGAAGAAAATAAATAAATATAATTATAATGGTACGAAATTATTGACAATATAACACAAACAAACAACAACCGTTTATTGAACTCCGTAAAAGAGAGAATAATTGATATTACAGTCACTCAAAGAGAAAAAATCATTAATGGGCACCTAAAGGTGCGACCATAAGGACATTAAAAGTCCCGCTAACAGGGTCACCTAATTTCTTAGACAAATTTCAAGACAGGACATTTAACATGTTACACGTTGCATCAGTTTTTTTGCCATATAACTGCAGTGCTACATGCAAATGTTTTACAATAAAAACACCCAAAATGGCAAAAAATTAGCACCAAACTTAATTGTATTGCACAACCAATCGTTTTTAGTGCACAAACTGAGAAAAAGAAAGAGACGAAATAAAAACAAAACAAAAACATAAACATTTTTCTCTCTTTGACTGACTGTAACATTAATTGTTTTCTCTTTTGTGGTGTTCAATAAACAATTGTTGTTTTGTTTGGTAATATCAGAGAAGCAACCATTGCCCAGTTAACCTTACCCCTCCTACTCCTTTCCCTCCTGCTCTTGTGGTAAGAGTTCCTTGATGAAAAAGCTGTTTAATAAATCAGTTGTGCGACTTATTTATGAAGATAATTAATGAAAATATTGGGGCAGCTGTAACCATGAGTCTGACATCTAAATTAAATAGGACTCTAGTGTAGTTGCCTTACAGAAGTTTATGCTTATTTAAATAAGCAAAAGGAAATAGAAAGACAAATGCAAGGCATTTTGCAGGCAAGCTGAAGATAAATGGAAGGAAATTTACAGGCAAGCTGAAGACAAATGCAAGGCATGAAGCAGGTAAGCTCAAGACAAATATATTGTTTATAGATATTTTTATTTAAAATGTTGTAATTGCTGCCATACTTACATTTAAACTTTAGAACATAAATATTAGGGGCAGCAAAAAAAATTGGCCTAGGGGCGGCTGATTGTTAAATCCGCCACTATAATCAATTCTAACAACTTACATCAGATGGTATCCATTTAAGGCAATTTTGAGATGTTCCTAAAATGCGCTATATAAATATTTTGATATGCACATTATGATGGTTCGAAATTACTTAAAGTTTTAGTTCTAACAATCAATTACAGTCCATCTATTAAGAAACTAACATGGTGAAAAGTTCAGCAAAATTGAACCATATTTAGGGGTTGCACAAGTCAATCAAACATTTCTTGATATTCGATTGTTTACCGCCTTGTGGCAAAAACACAAGAAACAGTTTACTAACATGACAAAGTATGTAGTTTAATACGACTTAGGCTATCAACATTCGATTACTATAATAAACTAGTAAGCCAATAATCTGCAAGTGCAATGACAAATTTGCCAGCCTTGAGCTGAGATGTGAGCCCCTATTATATCAGGGTTCATTGCGGTGGCGGCGCTGATTGTTATTTTGTATTTGATTCAGTTCAGACCAATAGTCTTCTTCTTGGACTCAGGGATTTTATGGTAATGCTTTTGAACAACTTTCAGTAAATATTTATTTAGCTGTTCATCGTTTGTCAGAAGTAGTCATAATCCTGAATCAGCTTGACTCATCTCTGGCCGTGTTATTGGCAGGAATGAATCTTTCAGTTCCGAGATAAAAAAAGATGTTTCTGTGATGGCGGTAATAGAAGAACTCAGTGGGTTGATTACATAAACTGATGTCGAGTCAAGCATGAGAAGTAGTTGCTCCGATCGACCTTGTCTTTCCTGTTCAGTGAACTCAGTGCTTGGATCAAAGAAGGCCAACTCAACTGTGACTTCACTTAAGTACCACAGATATGCAATGACGCAAGATAGTCCTCGTTTTCGATGACAATGGAACGCTGTAGTAGTGGCCCGATTAATTTCTTGGTTTCTTTCTTGGGTCAACTGTCGACCGAAACGAAGATCAACACAAAGGCTGAGATGACGCAGGGTGCCTGAAAACAAATCTGTAGGTAAATATTTACAAGTTAACAGAAGAAACTGGAAGATATTCATTTCTTCAATTGGCTTCACTTTGAACTGGAATGACACAGAACTTCTACATTTGGGATGATTAGATGATCCTTGCAATCCACTGAGCCCGGTAAAGGGCTTCCTGAGTTATGAAGTGTATGCTTCAAGATGGATTTCTTCGGAAAAAGAAGATTAGTAATTCCACAAGTACTTTGTAGTCAACTCTAAGATCATGGACTTCTAGGTTTTCCTCTGCAGAAGCAATACCTAGCTCCTTGAACTCGATAATCTCGGCCAGATCCGTTGCATTAGCCGGAGCTTCTCCAGTGACGCAGTCTATTTTGGACACCAAGTAGTTGATCTACTCCTAAATCGGAAACAACAACAATACTTATTGTTCGCAAACAAATGAACATTTATTTGTTTCCAGCTACCCGCACTTTTGATGTGAATTCATAAATTATCTGATTAATAATAATAATAATACATGTATATACACAGGCCTACATGCTTACGCATACACTTTTATTAAGAGAAGCACAGCTGGTGCTCAATAAACTATTGCAAAAATTATTTATGTCGCTACAAAGTTTAAATTTCTGTAAAAATACAAAATTTCCCAGCATTTAGCTGTTAAGAAAGTAAATGTGAACGTGATTTTATGCTGATGCGGAATGGATGTTATTAGTCAGCAAGTTTTGGAAACACAAGCATGCTTAGACAACACACGTCTGTCGAATGATTTATCAAGATTCATATTTCATGCAGTGTGGTTGGACTGCGAAGTCATGCTGCCTATATACTATAGCCAACAGTTGCGTTAGCATATTCTGTCACGTTGGCCTACCTCGAAGCAAAACCGTGGCTAACGGCGTTAGGTCCGAGATATAAAAGACAGCATGCTTCAGGCTTGAACTCAGCACCAAACTCATAGTGCACAAACTCCATTCTGGGACTCGACAAACTTATTGTGCGACCCTCTAATCTAGTTTTATTAGTTTGAAGCTTCTGGTGAATCGAGATATTTTGTTTATCATGCTATTGGCGTCCTAGTCCAATTCTCCACGTTTTGTTTCGGCTTTGGACAGTGATTTGTTCTCTTACAAATTTGTGGATTGTTACTGCCACGATGAAAATGATCGCCTTTCTAAAATAGTGGAATTAAGATTTGCTTCTAAAATTACATCGCATGTCACCTTTCGTTATTCTACGAATTCTACGGGCAGCTTCAAACAGTGGAAGCGCAAAACTTATGCTAACTTTGCTGTTCCATCTGCGGTCGAGATATCTGGATGTCCACGGGGTTCTAAAAGTGATACGAAATATATTTGGGTTCAGCGAGGGAGGCTGAATTCTGAAAACCTACTTGTCTGCAGCAAGAAGATCAGGGCAAGATTACTAGTTACCCCGGTGGTTCGGACGCAAAGATGAAGTGTCTGATAAAAACAAGAAGCCGAAATGAACAGGGTTAAAATGCGCTTACTAGTATAGTCATACTCGGGCGGGTGCCAGTCCCAAGCTTGGATAAAGGAGCAGGGCGATGCTAATCGACTTCGTTATGACACAGCGTCGTTAAACAGCAACTACACAAATCATATTACGCGCATAATCAAGAACAACAAAGCAATATTTTGTAGACACAAAGTTTTGCAACTGAGCATAAACTATTGTCAAACTGATCGATTATTATTGTCCAAAGTTGTTTAGAAATCATGCATTACTGCCTTTTGTATTTTGCAGAAGAGAACTGCAATCCCAATCCATGTGCTAATGGAGTATGTTCTAATGAAAATGATGGATACCAATGTACCTGTAGTGCGGGATGGATTGGAAAGAATTGCGATATCAGTGAGTAAATTTCATCGTCTTCAGTATATTTCCGTTGAGAAACTTTCTAAAAAACTGAAATCGCATTTTTCAGACCATCACGAAGATCTAAGGCTGGATAAACTTTACCAATGTTTTGTGAGATTTACAATTTCTAATAATCCATTTATTAACCCTCGAATCGACTTACACAAATATGGTTAAAACGTGTATTCATGTATGTACGCATGTGTGTATGTTCGTACGTATGTGTGTATGTATGTATGTATGAATGTAGGTATGTAGGACTTGCAGCCGTGTATGCAGAGTATGTACTCTATCTATGCATGTATTATATTGATTTTCTGACAATGCGCAGGTAACTATTGCGATCCAAATCCATGCGTGAATGGCGCGTGCATTAATGGACCAAGCGGATACAACTGTTCATGCTATGCTGGATGGAGCGGAGACAACTGTGAAATCCGTAAGTAATGAGCTCGTCTGTATGCTATGAATTCGTGTTTGCATGCCTACATACATACATACATACGTACAGTACATACATACATACATACATACGTACAGTACATGCATACATACATGTACATACGTAGGCTACATGCATGTATACAGTACATGCATACATATATACATATATATGCATATATACATACATATATATGTTAAAATACATGCATATATGTACGCATATACATACATGCATACATTCATACATACATATATACATAGAAACATGCATACACACATATCTTCATGCATATATACCTTCTGCGTGCCTATCTTTGGAGTGATGGAGCATATTGCAAAAATTGGCTTACGGCTTCATGAAACTCCAGTCAGGTTAACCCTCCACGCAGCTCCGAATCGTTTCATCGCCGTTTTGTACAGTCCAATAACAATTTTAAACAGTCCAATAACAGTTTAAAACAGTCCAATAACAATTTTATACAGTCCAATAACAGTTTTAAACAGTCCAATAACAATTTTATACAGTCCAATAACAGTTTTAAACAGTCCAATAACAATTTTATACAGTCCAATAACAGTTTTAAACAGTCCAATAACAGATTGTTTTGTTTTCTCCTGCATCGGTGTGTCGTTCAACGGCGGTCTGTTCCCAGGTTTAGGTTTAAGCGAAGTCTTCAAGTGTTAAGACACGTCAATATCCTCTAAAATCATGCATACTGTATGTCAGGCCTCGGAAATATACCATTCTCGATATCTTTGGGAGCGGTATTCTTACATGGCTTCACATAAGCCTCCACATGACAAAGGGCGGTCATATTCATTCTTGGTTCAAATCAGGTTTTTTCTCAGGTAAGAAATGACCTACTTCTGATCTCCCTGCACTTGGAAGGGCTCTCGAGGTCTCCTTAGCTTTGATACAGAAGGAGGATATTGATTCTGGTTTCGCTATATCACGTGAATATATCGAAATCCATGCAGATTTTTGCAGTCATTTGAGTGAACCTACCGCCAGTTCATTTGCCTTCACCAATCTTTGAATACTGTCATAGAAATCCATTCCTCAGTAAATGCTTTAACTGACTTGAAGGTAAATAAAAAGCAGACATTCGCCCGCCTGAATAGCCAAAACGCTAAATATGTTTTCTGCCTGTGTGAAGGTAACTATTGTGATCCGAATCCTTGCGTGAATGGCGCATGTAAAAATGAACAAGGTGGATGCAACTGCATCTGTTCTCCTGGTTGGAGCGGAAAAACGTGTGAAACTCGTAAGTGCGATGCCCAGTTCCATTCTAATCGATATAACGTATTAGCGCTAGCCAGATATTAATATTTTATAAACTGAGAACTTATATAGCGCCACTGTAGTTCATACTTAAAACATCATTCGATGGTCGCTACTAGGCAAAATCGCTGTAGAAGCCAAATTCCAGGTTTAGTCCTGGCAAAAGCTAATAGAAAAATCTGAGAACCCACAAAAACAGCCTCCGGTGAAGCGAGTTCAGGAAGAGGTGAAGTTTTAGTCGAGATAATTTTAGGCAAGTCGAAAAAGTAATAACGATAGGCCTACTTATATTATATTCAACGCTTTTGACAGGTTCTTGAAAGGTGCTATTATATTAAGTGTCTTGATATAGACACACTTGCAAACGCTAGTGCTAATATTAGTAGTTACTTCGATAACTGTGGCAGCAGCAGAAACAACAATAACAACACTAATCCAATGGCGACTTCTTCGCCAGAATTAAATGTTTCGCTAAATGTAATTTTAGGGGCACGGCTTCAGTTTAAAACAATGATACAACTCCAGCGTCCATTACATGAAGCATTCGTAGACCAATTACTTTCAGAACCTTCAAAAGCCACACTTAATCGAACGCCTTATATTTATCACGAAATACACGGCCAAATATGCTAAATTAGTTATAAAATGAATGATAGGCTAAATTGGTAATAAGCATTTCATACTTCACTATATGTGATGTTAGAGAAACTTTGTCCAATTAATTCATTATCTGTTATATGATCTGTCGACTACGGAGTGCAGTTCTAGGTTTGACAATGTCCTAATCATAAGGCTATCGGTTGCTATGCAAATAAACTCATGTACCACGCTTTAGTAGACCGTTCTAAGAATCAAAATCGTAGGCAGCAATATTTGGCACAGAAAACATGAAAAAAAAAAAAGGTCAAGAGCAAATAACTACAAACTCAGAAACGCAGCGCACTTATCCAACCTGATATAAAATTGTGACCTTCATGAGCGGCTCTTCAACGAGTCTATAGCACTTCCCTAAGTTTAACTTTAGTTTGCTTATGAAATAGGTAAGCTGATTGATTAATTATAAGTGATTCCGTTGATTTGGAAGAGAGAATTTGCGATAAGAAATTTTCGCCTACGAGAAATCGCCTGCTAATTGTTGGCATATGTTTCTTCTTCATTTATGCAGGTGAATATTGCGATCCTAATCCATGTGCGCACGGGTCTTGCACCAACGGACTAGGCAGATTCCACTGTTCTTGCGAACCCAACTGGGGTGGAGAAACATGCGCCGATTATAGTTAGCATTCACGCTTGTCTTCATTGCAATGTCACTTGTTGCTGAAGAATTTGAGCTAGGACACATGCATACATACATACATATATACATACATACATACATACATTCATTCATACATACATGCATACATACATGCATACATACATACATACATTCATACACACATACATACATACTTTCATACATACATACATACATAAATACATGCATACATACATGCATACATACATACATACATTCATACATACATACATACATATATACATATATGCATACACACATGCATACATTCATACTTACATATACACTTACATAATTACATACTTACATGCTTACATACTTAAATATATACATACATGCATACATATCTGCATACACGAATACACGCTTGCATGCATACATGCATGCATGCTTACATTCAAATTGATACTTTCTATTTATAGGTTCAGGTTTTGTACCTGATATTATAACACCAAACTTTTCTGATTATTTTTACATTCTTCATCTTGAGAATTTTCTAGTTCACGTGTTATAGCATTTTAGAATAGATAGAGTTCACAAATTTGAATAACTAAATACTTAAGAGAAGCCAGCTTTAATTTCTTTTTGTTTTAAAATATTTGTCAAAGATCTTCAGATTGGAGATTTTTGAGTTTTCGTCCAAGCATCGCATGAACTTCAGAATTTGCTTTGAAAACAAGTCACCGACTTCAGCAAACGACGGAATCATGCCTAAAACATCGGATCTACACTTCTATATATGAACCTTATTGACTTCAATGTTACTGCATGACTTCAAAATATATCTTAGTGTTCACCTGCTTATTTACGTTTTTAAGCTTTTAAGTTTTTAAGCTTTAAAATGTTTACGTTTTTGAACATTTAGAAAGTTGTAAACGTTTAAAACGTTTTTAAACGATTTAATCGTTTCTAAACGTTGAAGAAGTTGTTAAACAGTTAAAAAGCTGGAAACGTTTAAAACGTTTTTAAGCGGTTTAAACGTTTCTAAACGTTGAAAAAAACGTTTTAAACGTTTTAAAACGTTGAAAAGTTTTAAATGTTTTTAAAACATTTGAAATATTGTAAACTTTTTAAAAGTCTTTAAACGGTTTAAACGTTTCTAAACGTTTAATAAGTTTCAAACGTTTTAAAGTTTTAAAATAGTATGGGTTATTTTTATTTATAGGTTATTTGTGTGGCTTATTCAGATATTTTTGTTTCCTTATAGCAAGGATTAATACTACCTATACAGATTTCAAAACAATTTCGCAAACTATTATATCGCTGTATATCAAAACTACATGTCAGTTTTTGTCTTTTTGAATGTGCTCATTTAGGCAGGCAGATAAATACAGCTCGTTATACAGGAGCTATGTAAATTCTAAAATTCATCAGCTTTTGTGACCGAATATCCTGACTATAATTAATGCCAACAAAACGACACTTCTTCAGTCGAGCACGTCTCTCGTTCGTCAAAATTGGTGAAAACCAATAGCAGCAGCAGGATTTTGCTTTTTGGCAGGGGGTTAAGCCCAACGGTGAGAGAAGTCCCAAGGGAAAGATCCCTTATACTGTATCCTATCACCTGACAAATCTTTACAATTCACAAAGCAAATCAAGCGGCAAAAACTTTTGTTAATTAATACGACATCTGTTTAGTTTACGCTCTGCAAAAGTTGACGTCACCAAAGAGAACGACGAAAGGACCCTAATGAGAAATGAGTGAAAGTCCCCATCCGATGTTAGAACAGAAAGTACTGAAAGCTCCCAACCATCATCATTAATTTGAGCATTTTAAGTACAAATCGGAATAATTTCAATCATGTCTTTACAACGTATCTGACAGCAAATCTCGTGGATTTGGTTTTCTTCCTGGAAGCATTTGGCAAAAGTTTCTAACCATCATATGTCCTGTAGTTTTGAATGAAATAAATAGCTTATCCGAATAACATTGGTTAAATGACATTCCAGTTTTGGTGAAACTCTAATCATTTTATGAAAACTACTTTTAAATTGTCATTTAAAACACGTCGTATAGGGTTTCGAAGACCCGGTGTAATTTAGAGCATATATTTTGAACTACAGTCATCTAAATAGGAACTCCCAAAAACGACATCGTTGTATCTGCATGTGAGACGATAGGTACAAAAACCGCATTTGTATGAATATATGTGAGTGGCAGTCGCGGTATAAATATAATATGGCGCGGTGGTGTTGAATATCCAGCCCACTTCGCTGCCTTTTCTACTTTCGATATAGCAAGTATCAACTTTGCTCTTATTATCTGATCTCTCCAAGAAAGATCCAAGGTGTGCGGCTTCCTTAAGATAGACGAGATTATAAAGCTTTTTTCTCGAGATCCGACTTCTCCTCTTCCGCAAATCAGTGATCGCCTAAAGAGCGGATAATTACATAAGGTAATGTAATAACTAATGTAATAACATCATCGTGACGATGGTCTTTTCCAGGAATATGGTTTCTTCATATTACTGGAATAAATTGTTCCTTTCCTGTGTGCCTTCAATACTACGAAACCTTCTCTTCACCACCATTCCACATCGTGACTTGAAATTACTGTCATATACCCGAGACACCGGTCGTTTTCTTAGTTCCTGTGACAAAGAAGTTCTACGACAAGTCTCTGCGTCTTTCATGCATGGAATCTGTAACCATAGTGTCGACTCCTTCTGATCCTATTTAGATAGTTGAATCCGGACTCTTAGCTTTATCGGTTATTCTCTTTGTCTGTCTCTCTTCTTTAATCTAGTCACAGCACGAGTTTAGTCTTCATCTTGAAACACATATCAGTTGCATTTCTCACTATCACTATTTGGATTGTTTTGCAAATGGTCGGCCCAAACCTTGAAATCGGCATCAGTTCAGCCGGTCACAGAAGCAGACAATGGATATTGCGTGCGTGTCCTCCGACTTAGCACTATCTGGATTCAGATAATCTCGCTGCCCAAATTCTGAAATCACTATCAGTCCAGCCAGTCTCTATATCGGACCATGGATGCTATGGTTGTGACTTACACGTGAGCGCACTAATCAGCTTTCTTCTTTTGATACTCAGACAAACTCGATTCCTTAATGGCATCGATAGAGTAAGCTTCCGTAGCGTTCCCCCTTTTAAACTGATCTGTATATTCAATTCCCACTGCCGGGACTTGGACCGTCTTGACGACCACACTCTACAGAGAAGTGTTACACCCCGATGGTATCTTATCGGGTTCACGAATCACTTACTAGCTTTTACTGGTGGCGTTCGCCTTACTATACGTTCATGATTCCTGTGCTATTGGTTTATGGCGGACAGCAATCGCAACCAACTATAATAGCAATAAAGACAATATTTACAACAACAGGATGTGGTAAGGTAAGATCATGATTACAATTGATTTGACTTGCAGTTAGTAGCAAAACTTCATGAAAGATATAAAACAGTATCATGGACAATGCGAAATGGGCAAACATGAGATATGCTATCTTACCGTTTTACGCTGTGTATCTATTTATTAACTGCCCTCTGCAGCTTTGATGAAGTAATGCCAATTCATGCTCAATACTTGACAATTTAAAGAACTCTTCTTAGTGATTATGCAAATCTAAATAACAAAACAGCAGATGTGTTTAATTGTGTGCAAGATGTGTTTCATACATAAAACATTCGAACTGCGCAGACAGGAAAAATGTCTGCCTACACAATAAGATACACGAAGCACAATAATCTATTCAGTTCACATTCATGATTCCCAAAGTACACTGTTAAAGGCTTGTCCTACATTTTGAATCTTGGCTTAAACGTCTAAGTCTTATTTTTTGTTTAACTAATGTGCCTGTTGTTTCCAGCTTTCTGTCCCAAAACTATTAGCATTCAGATGTCTTTCAAATGCTGACATATTGAAGGCATGATATCATAGCTCTTGTCGTTAACAATCAACGGTTTCATTTACCTAGGAAAATCTGTTGATAGAGTAATAAAACCATTCGTGAATCAACATTTCTTACTGCACGAAAATAAGTTCATTCCTCAACAGGTTGTTCGTGAATTTCGTTCCGAGGCCTTAGCTAACTACAAGCTTAAGCAATAACCCTATTTAGATGCTGTACCTAAACATGGTCATGTTGAAGAAGTACCACGCAATCACAAAATATTTTGGTATAAATGCCACATCTTAAAAATCGTTTTAGAAGTATGGTTTCGTTGTATACAATAGCTGACAAATACTGAGTTGCAGAAAAACTGCAAGTATGAATAATACAGTGTAATATTATGCTAAATACACCCTAAAACTACCTGGACTGTACATGTTCACAGAATTAAGGGGCTTTCTACTTCTGCTGATGTTGAACATTTTGCGCTATGGAAGCCACGCGTTCTATAGTTGAAAGCCACCAGCACATCTATCTGTTTTATTTTCTACGTGCTTTGCATGCAAACTATGTGCAGTCATAGTCCATTTAGAAATGATCCATTTAGAAGTACGGGTGAAAACTCTAAGTAAATGTCTAGTGACATCGATTTGACGGCATTCTTAGTGCGATTGTCATAGAGGGGTCTTAATAAATCCTATTCCTACAAGATCCTATCTGAAACGCTTATTAGCATGGTTCAATGACGCATTCGGTCAATATATCGACTTGGCCTAAGTCTTTTGCAGTTCGTTGTTTCTTATATGTTACGCTGGCATTGAATAATAAATGTAAACTAAAGCATACGATCAATTTGGTCGTGTCCTTGGCATTGTCGAAGTGCCAGTTAATGCGTTGCGTTTGAGAGTTGCCTGCCCCACAGTCAGTTTGTTATAGTTCGTCCAAGATGGCAGACTCTGTGCGCTGTTTGCTTGTTCGTCTTCTTCTGTTCGACGGAGCTTTGCAACGGGAAGCGCCGGTTTAACATTGTGACCGACAGGCAGAGTGCCGTAGCCGTCTCTGGTGGGAGATGGGTATCGAGGCTTTGGTGCAAGAAGTGGACGCCCGTTTCGAGGACCAAGCATGCGCTGTTCCCCATTTGTGCCGTTGCTACTCTGAGGCCAGCGCAAGTCGAAGTCTTTCGAAAAGGAACCCATTTTCCTGTATCCGTTTCGATCAAGAGTAGCATATCTGGGTGAATTCGGATCCTCTGGCTGACCCGTCTGACCTCTCCTGGAACTGCGGTGTTTGTTCCTTTGCAGCGATGCCGTGTAGTTGAAGCACCTGCCGCCGTCCGGCCAAGCAAGATACGAATTGTCAAACACTATCGGACTGATTTTTCCCGACCCGAGCGTAAACGTTGATGGCCCGCTTGTCCCACTTCCGGCGCCTCCCTTTGCATCTGACGCCAACTTGCTGGATCCTTTGGCATCTCCAGGTGTCCGGGTGGTTCCCTGTTGACCTGCGATTGACCTTTGGTTTTCGTGTTTATCTCTCATCAGTGTACTCGCCTCGCGATTATCTGGATTCATTGACTGGCCTCTGCGCTTGACCGAAGGCAGCGTGGCGGTGTCATACTTTTCGGCTACCTTGGTGCTGACACCATACCTGGTCAGGTAGACGGTGCTGCTATTGTCTTTGGCCGGAACAGCGAGTCGTCCTCCGTACTTCTTAGTACATTTGAGCGGCGCTCCGCATCCGCAGTCAGCCGTGAATGGCGGTGGGAAGAAGTTACACTTGGCTGCTTCATCGTCATCATCACCACCTGTCTTCATTCCATTGCTATTCCACTTCAGCAATAACGGACTGAAGTAGTTATTCTGTTTGACATCGCAACGCTGCATTGCATCATCCTTGGAAGGCTTTCCACCACTGGCGCCCCATAGCGGGCACTGACAGTAGCGCCAACAGAAGAGAGCCAGAACTACGAACGCAGCGCCACCTACCAAGAAGCTGACGACTCCCACTATGAGAAGATGATTCACACGGAAGGAGTTATGTTCATTACCGACAGGTCTAATGCGTTCAACGGCAAAGGCGCCTAATGAACCATCAACAAAAGAAACAAAACAAACAGAAAATAAGAAAAGTAAAACTCACAAAAAATTAAACTGAAAAGAAGAACTGAAAGTTAATTTAAATGAGAAAATTACTATAACAAACAGAAACCGTTTATCAAATTACTTTGCGCAGCCTGCATCTCTGGCGCTAGTCTTCGCATTAGGTCTATTAATTTATTTGAGCTAGGAAAGTGTGACGTAAACGATTGCGTTTTATACGGAAATGATAAGTCGAGTAATGGCGTTAACTTTATGTATGATCGAGGCGTGGTTTTTCACGTGCTTTTACTCATACAGCTAATCATTTAGTTAATCATACAGCTAATCATATAGGTAATCATGTGGTTATACTATAAACGAGCCGTAAACGATAAGAGCTAATCATACAACTAATCATATAGGTAATCATGTGGTTATACTATAAACGAGCCGTAAACGATAAGCTATTTCTGAAAGAAACTATTTCTGAATTCAAACAAATAATAGTATTCGGTTGCAGTAGTGAATGTTTGAAACTAAAATAAACCAAAAACAAACAAATTATTATAGCGCCAAACGACACCAGATGACGTTCAGAAACCTAGAAGAAACGCCGGAAAATAAAGTATGAAATATTTAAACAACTAAATCATGCAATTGCTTAAAAAGTGAAAAGAATTTAAACTGAAAGAAAATACCATTTTTGAAGATTAGGCCTATTTGTATGTGAGTAACTAAGGCAACGAACGACTTTTTAGACTCAAACTGAAAAAAATCAACTATTTCGAAGTGGCCAAATAAAGCAACGAATAAATTTCAAAATCTTTTTTATAACCAATAGTAAGTAAATCAAGCACGTTTTTTAATCAAACAGATTTCCTCAACAACTAGAAAGGTCAACTTCATGTTAACAAATTCTGAGCAGAGGCTTTGCTTTCCACAGAAAAATAGACTTCTATATATATATATTTTAGCCTAACCAATCATCGTCGACGCTGTGAAACAATTATATCGGCGGCAAAAGAATTAGAGAATACTATGTATTCGGGTGGTGATAGTAGTGGCGAAAGTCGATCAGAGCCCGTTGGCTCGAGTGTGTGGCCGTTCGGACCACTTCATCCGTCTGAATTGAACCATTGGACGTTATGAAAGGACGGACGGTAGGAAAGAAGGAATAGTCGGAAACGACGTCACATTTGTCCGACGCAAAGGCATTGCCGTCTTTTGAACTGAAAACGAATCGATGACAGTGCATCATCGCTATGAAAACAACGATGCCTCCCAGCAGGAAGCAGATAATGCCGACTATGATTAGGTGGTAGTAACGGACCGTTGACCCAGTGTCCGGCTGAGACTGGTCCTCTGGTGATACAGCGTCGTCACTGGCTTTTTCTATACCTGAAAATCGAATCGCACTAATACAGCGGATTGGCTGACTTGCCCGCGAGGCAGAGAAGCCCAGCGATGAGCCTCTGCTATCCGCCACGATCAGTGATCGATCTTCCTTATGAATGCTGAAACAATTTGTCTGTTTACCAAGATAATTCACATTCGTTGTCAGATTAATCAGCTTACTCGTAAGGAAAAATACTTACGAGCTGCAAATGCCAATGCAGTTCTTCATTCCAAGTTTTAATTAAAAGTAAACCTATATGCATAACAGTTGAAGTAATTTTAGTATACTTTTTGCATTTCAGAGGCAGAATCAGGATATCGTGCTATGCAGAGAGTGCGGTCCTTTTCTTTCGACACACGCCAGCTAGCCATGCAGCGGTTTCCCCCTAAGCTTAAGGAAATAGACACACGAAGAACATACCTGTGTCACCGCCATAACACATTCTTGACTCCATGTCAGCGCCTTGACATTGTGACGTCGTACAGTTGCGTTTCCGGTGTTGCACGTTGTCATCGTTACACGAAGACCAAACGGACCAATCAGTCCAGTCACCAAATCCTGCTGGCAAAGACGATACACTATCCATACTAGAATAGTTGCGAAACAGCTCCAGGCAATCCATAATCAGGATTCTGAGTGGCATAAGCACCGATCGCAATCTTAAGCTGTATGTCATGCCTGGTAAATGTCTGTCTTGCATAATCATTCCTAATACTTGCCACCGAACTTGTTTCCAGCAAATTCTAATATTGTAACACTGAAAAGCGCATACTAAAGGTCCTTATAAGTAATTCTAATATTGTAACATTGAAAAGCGCATAATAAAGGTCCTTATAAGTATCTACACGAGTATCCATGATCATAAAGCTACACACACGATGATGAAAACTGGTCTTTAAAACACAAAATTGGTTGAAAATCAGTTTGTTTAAATATATTTGGAAATGCCTAACTTCAAACAAAAGTGCATTTTTATGCAAGCATCCTTTCAGAAATTCAATTTAATACGACGACAGAGACTTTATGAAGGCTGAATAGTTTTCCCGAGTAATTATCGAGAGAGATTATTTTATTATTTTATTATTTAATAAATTTAATTTAGATTTAATTATCTAATTAACTAAAGAGAGAGAGAGAGAGAGAGAGAGCTACATAGAGATAGAGAGATAGGGAGAGAGCGAGAGAGAGAGATACAGAGTACTACTCACCGTCACAAGACGACATTGTGCAGGTGACCTCCTGAAGGTCACCTCCTTTACACGGAAGGCTGTAATACTCGCCAGGTGGCTCCGACTCGCACTGCCTCTTACGCCACTTGCGGCCCTGTCCGCAGGACACGCTGCACGACCCGAAGTCACTCCAGCACGACCACTGGCCCTGGCACGCATGCGTGTTGCAGGCCTTCAGCTCTCTCGAATGACCCGTGCATTCCCGTCCGCTCCCACTCGGAGTCGGTTTGCTACACTGGCGCTCGCGGTGCTGGACGCCAGAACCACACAACAAATCACACTCTGTCCAAGATGACCACGATGACCAAGCGCCGTCTATGTCCGGTATGTCCAGGTGTCCTATGTAACGGACAAGAGGGCAGTCAGTTACCACGCTTGTTTACATGCCTGTTTAGAAGCTCCTCACAAGTGTGGTCCTAAGACTGGTTGAATGGTACGAGCATACCGAACCACTTGTCCTAGCCTCCAGTTTTGCATTGATACGCAGTTATCAATCAAATAAATTTACAAGGAAAGGTACTTGATACAACAACTGAGAAACAATAATTTAGGAAAATACTTTTCTGCGACTATTACAATTCATCTTTAAACAAATTCACGAGCGTAAAAATCTCTGAAATTAAACTGTTAGTTGTTAAAGCTGTTAAACTTGTAATCATCATCGTAACTACACGTTTCTCTTCAAAGGAAACCCCTCATAGAGGCTTCTGATTTGATAACACAACGCCACGGTCGAATAGATTGGTTTTCAAGCCCTGGAGGTCGTTGTTTGTCAGGAAAAACTGAAAACGGCTTTTCTATATAATTACAGTATTTCATTGATATACGGTGAATGATTTAACTAGCATCATTTCTGCTTTCGCCTATGGTCGGCCAAATGCATACGCCTTTTCGTCATTATCGCCGGTAAAAAGGAGCCGGAAAAATCGGGTATTTCTTCTAAGTGCTACTTTCTCTTCTGACAATCGAAATCCACTTTAACGTGAAAGCCTATAGATGTTGTAGCCTAATTCAGATGGTATTATTGTAGCCTAATTCAGGTGTATTGTTGTAGCCTAATTCAGATGGTATTGTTGTAGCCTAATTCAGATGGTATTATTGTAGCCTAATTCAGATGGTATTATTGTAGCCTAATTCAGATGGTATTATTGTAGTCTAATTCAGAAGGTATTGTTGTAGCCTAATTCAGATGGTATTGTTGTAGCCTCATTCAGATGGTATTGTTGTAGCGTGTACCTGTGTCGCAGTCTTCCCCGGTGGGTGAGCAGTAGCGCAGCGAAGTCTTGATCTGAGGGACTCGCAGGTGCATTTGGTCGGAGATGCTGGCTTTGCAGATGCAACGAAACCTTTCACTGATGTAGCCTTCTCGGGACGAATTAATCCGTATCCATGACGACCATTCGCTCAACTTGCGTACTTCTGAAATTAAAAGAAGTCGCCTGATGTATGTATCAAGACACTTTCCATAGGGCTATTTAGGTACCTGTTGGGGTGCTCGATAGCCTAATGGTTAACGTGATGGAATGTCGGGGTTCAAATCCCGCCAGGGTTAATTCTTTTGCGAGATTTTGCCTTCACTTGCGCCCCATAGCCAACTCAGCTATGCTGAGTACACTATCCATCACCTGACGACTGTCAGTTGGAAGATCAGGCGGCGAGGGAGAGGACTGACCACCGCCCTCATATGCCGAGGCTAAAAAAAGAAGTCGCTAAGACTTCATATCTATGGCTGCCTCTTAGGTTTTGCATATCCTAAATCTATCCTGAGAGAGAGATATCTCTTATTCTAGCACTAAATATAAGTTCTGGTTTACCATCGCACTGCCCCTGGTTGCACTGTCTCCAGTCGCGGTCGTTTCCAATGCACCCACGTCCGCCATTTTGTGGTCGAGGATTATTGCAGTTTCGAACCCGCGTGGAATGCCCCCCTCCACAGCGAACACTGCAAGTCGACCATTCACTCCAGGTCGACCAGTGACCGTCTATGGCTGGGTAGACATGATCTGAAACAGGACCAAACACACTCGCATATTTTTTATCACCAGAAATATTTTATCAGACAATATGTCACTCTCAAGAATATTCAGCAGGTGGAAGGACTGTCTGGAGAGAAACTCATTTGAAAGAACTCGAAAACCAAACGGAAAAAATATCTGACGCGAACTCTGAGAATCTTAGAGAGGATGACAGAAAATATGGATGTGAGATGTATAGCGCTGGCTAAATTAGCGTCAATGAGAAAGTTCCAAACAAAGCATAGGTTAACTAGGTCTCATGCAATATTTGGTCGGAAGAGGGGAGTAATAAGAAATATCAATTCTCAAAATCAGAGTCTACAATCAATATATAATTTCATTTTGTTTTTACTTTTTGAATCAAATTAAAAATCAAACTCATACCGAAATAAAAATTAAATCAAAGCTAATTCAAAACTGAGAAATGCTAACTAAAATAAATGAAAAATGTAAACTGAAACAAATATACAAGGTAAATGAATCAAAATCAACCGAAACAAACCAGGAGGACATGCAACACCGGGGAGACACTTGACGGATTGTTCACTGTCGCCGCTGCAAGAGCGGCCTTCGAAGCGAGGCTGGGGATTGGAACAGGTGCGCTGACGAGTGCGTAGCCCTGAACCACAGGTCACGGAACAACCGGACCACGATGACCACTCGGTCCAGCCACCGTGCACTGTCAACAGATGGAGCCAACTGAATTAAATTTAGTTAAGGTAATTTTGTTTGCCGGAACTTAAAACAACGGTGTCGTTAATTTTGACGTAATAGTAAAAAAACGTTTCCATAAAGCAGCAATTAACAGAGTAAGTTTTGGTATTTTATTTAGATACATTTACAAATCCTCTCTGCTGCAGGTTTCAATTTAAGAGACATCACTCGATGACGCTTAAAGTCTGTAGTCCTTATAACTTCTTTTTTAGCATGTCGGATGAACACTTGCACGCATGCAGCTTGCATACCGACCAAAACGTAAGACTAGCAGTAGACCGCTGCAATTGATACCTTTACTGTGGCTTCACTGTAGATGAACATACTTTGATGTTAGTAAACAACAAGTCCTCAAAGTGCAGTTACTAGTGTTGGTGATGAAGTTCAGCTAATCTCTGTGGGCAAACCGAAAGCCGTCTTAAAACTCCTCACACATTTTCAGCATCGTTAAAGCAGCAACAGAGAATGGATGTTTTCGACAGTCATCCTCATTATCGTGGCACTCGTGACAGTCGCCCAAAGGACAACAAAGCAGTAACCGTCGTCATCAGTCATAAATCGTAATCGACTTTGTTATCGTCAGTCAGGTTACATCGTCCTATTTGCCATGCTGGAAGAGTCCGAAGAAAACGAAAACAAGAGATATAATAAAAATGATGACGGAATGCTAATCCATCTTCAGAACCTAGAAAACAACACACAGATCTGAAGGAAGTGACTGACTGACTGACTCATTCACTCACTCATTCACTCGCTCGCTTAATGACTCACTTACTGTTTGATTGATTGGTTGACTGGCTGGCTGCTAACTGACTGACTCACTAACTGAATATCGGTGCCCACCTGTGCAATTCGTCACTTCAACGCTTTTTCCAGTACACGACCGGCCACTGAAGTGAGGTCTCGGACAGTCACATGATCGCGTCCTGCACAAGCACTGACCTCCCTCAACCGACTGACCGGTCTGATAACAAGGTTGCCAGCTTGACCACGGACACCAAACACCGTCCACTAAACCAAAAGAAATTATACAAATCTCGTAACACCCATAGCATCAAAGAAACATTCTCGATCAAAAGTGAGATCATTTCAACATCAACCAATTAAAGAAACATTTCCAATGCTTGGTTCAATCATAATAACATGGAGTATGCAAGTTTAAGCAATCACCAATAAGGCGCAGGAAGCGATAAAGATGCCTTTGTGGGACACTAGAGCAAGCCTGGTGGACCACTAAGAAAGGTGAAGTCGTGTGTGTTGATGATTTCAGTGCCGTTCGTGGCACCAACAGGAATGGCTGTGAACACATCCTAGGGCCGTTCGGAAGAGACAAAGTGGATGACAATTCCGAAATGCTACTCGACTTCTGCCTGGGAGCTGGTCTCAGGATCGAAGGTTCGTGGTTCAACCGGACAGACATCCAACGTATGTCCTGGTGATCCAACGATGGCCACACCAGGGAGGACCTTGACTACTTCCTACTCAACAACAAGTGGAGACAATTGCAGAATTGCAGAATCTTTTGAAGCATGGAGTTCAGCACTGATCACATGGTTGTAGTATCCAGGCTATAAATCAGACTGAGTGGACAAACTAGAAGGTCTCCGCCCAATCCAAAGAAAGTTTAGAACGATGAATATCTGTTCAGCCAAACAAGACAAGTAAAATGCTTCGATGTTAATTTTCGGCTTTTATTATTCAATCAATGAAACTTTAATCTATTTAATGCTAGTACCTGGGTTGGACAATATAGGACATGAAGTCAAATTTCGGTTGCCAGTAGGAAGGCAACGCCCTACAGAATCGCTCCAATCACAATAAGGATCTTGACTGCTCACACATTGACTGTCAACACACAACGTACATCGTGTGTCAGTAATCTTTTCCACATTTAATTTCCAGTACTACGTGTAAAATGGTCATTAACATTGTTTTACGTAAGTTTAATTCAAATAAAACATGTGCACCCTGCGAGAATTATTATCTACGTCAGTTCTTTTTGCTCGTAGTAAAATGTTAGTTATGTCCTGCAAATGCATTATATTCTTTCTTTTTCCTTTTCTCATCAGTGTACCACCCTCAGGCAGATCCAGGAATTCAAAGACACCATTTTGCACTCTTCCGTGCCATTTTCTAAACTTCTTTAAAGCTATGTAGCGTTATATCAGGCCAAACGAAAGGTTAGCAAACATTAGTCATTCTATGCTCATCATTTTCGCGATGAAACGAAATTGTTAATGCTTTCAAAAATGGCCAATTGATAATTTGTTATTTAGCTTTAAGAAGTTGTGCTGACATTTGACACTGAAAGGCACACTAGAAGTAGATCGAAACTTACAATGCCATATAAATTATCGTTATTAAAATAACAATTACAATTGCTAAAAATATCGCCACATGAACGCACAAGGGCGTTAGAACATCTCTTCGTGTGCAAATGATCTTGTATTCAGTGTATGAAGACCCGACGGCATATTCTGTCTAAGTTTTCAGCAGCTGACAATCTCGAGATAACGGCTGTCGTACAACAGATTATGAGGTGGATATTATGCAGCATGTGTTCGTTGAAATATCGAACAATTGTTTTGAGCCGCACGAGTATGATGAACAGTCAATCAGGAGATAATAACAATATAACAATATAACAATATTCACAGATAGCAATGCAAACAAAACAAGCATATTTTAGTCATAAGTAATATAGTAAAGATAGCTGTCCACTTACAGTTTAGTGGCGAACCTCCCACATCTGTGCACAGATATTCTATAGACCTTGTCTTTTGTTCCGACGTAAAGCATTTTCTACAACCAATAACCAGAAGATCAGTTTTTCTAGTTTATTCCTCTCAATTCTAATCGGTCCCTAATCAGCCTCCAACAATCTCTCACCTATTCAGACCATACCCTATCATTCTTTTCTAAAGAGCCGCTTCATATCATGAGCTTAATCTTTCTCCTGCTTGAAATTCTTTCGCGCATACGCAAATCATGACTCCAGGATGCTGCTGTGATTAATTAGTTAATTAATTAATTACTAAGAATAATGATAAGATTTAGATCTAAGTTTCTTCGCTGTAATATAGCACTATCTGCCAGTTTAGGTGAGCAAGTGTGAAATCCCTATACATATGAATGTGCATGTGTATCAGCTATCGCTTGTTATTAATTTAATATATTTTCTGCATACCTGTTCACGGTCTAGTTTCAGCGACAGAATTGGCGACTGAACTCCATCACAGGGCAAAACAATTCGTTCTACAAGGCAAGAAGGTGGAGCAGGATGTTCATCTTTATGATCATCATCGCTTTGGTCTTCACTGTCCAGTTTCCGTTTGCGATCTGCTCTTTGGGGTTGCGTCGGCAGTTCAACCATTTTGTTGATGCTGCCCTCTAGCGTCGCCAGAAACACAACGCTTACCGTCGTCACTTCCTTCGACTCAGACTGAACGCGAACTCGGTCGACTACTATCTGCGTAAATCTGAAAATCACAGAAAAGTCCAAATAAATATACAAATATACAAATAATCAAATTAACCCAAATAAATAAAAACAAACAAATTAATTCAAATAAATTACTAAATATATCGAAACGTTTGCTGCACACAAAACACATTAACTAGAAACGATTTGAAGGAAAGAAGCCAAGGAACAACTTTTCGGCAGTGATTCCATAAAGTTACATTCTGAGTTTACACATAAACTGCCAATGTTATTTAACAGATGACTCACTGCTGTACGAATTGATCAGATTGGATATCTATTTTGGAGTGCCATCGATTGATGATAGTGCATTATTATAATGGCGCTACATAAGTTCTAAGATAAGATATGTAGTCAACAATATTTAAAATGTCTTCAAATAGATCCAACTAATAGGCAAACTAAGCAATTTTCAAACAGAAATACACCATTACATTAACTGCCAGTCCCTTCCTAGTTTTCCAGTAAAATTAGATTAGATTTGGATGAAGTAGATTAGAGAAGTAGATTAGAGAAACTGATTGGTTATTGATTGTAGAAAATGCAAAACTAAGTCACAGTTCCAGGTTCCAAACGTCGACTGTCATTTGTCAGTTGTTCCTGTTTGTTTCTGTCCTGGACCTCTAGGCGAAAAACTGGTCGACAAAAAACAACACGTCGTTTTTACTACATGGAAGAAGCATCGTTCGTGAGCGAGGCGTTTCGATTTCGATCGAAGACAGCAGGCTATTCGTTTTCCAAGTGTTCCAACAGCAGTCAACTAGAGGAAGTGGAAGTCTAAAGCCCAGTGCCCCGTCGGCGACAGCTGCTATCCATCATAAGTCAGCCGACCATTTCACACAAACACACACACACACACACACACACACACCTACACACACACACATACACACACACCTAAACACACACATATATAATATTATATATATATTATAAATGTGTGCATATAATAATATACACACGTGTATATTACAAATATGTTACATGTATATATGTGACAGGTAATATATTGGATGTATATTGCATTTATATATATATAATATATATTGCTAATATATATTGCATATATATTGCTTCCATTTATCTATTGTATATTCCTCTGACCCCACACATAAAATGTTGCTCTGACACGATGGATTGGAGAGTATATATGTACGTGTGGATAAATATACAGTGGGATAGACAGACAGAAGCAGGTGGACCACCGCATTCATACACAGAGAGCGGAGGCAGAAAAACCGGAGGCAGAAAAAACCTTCTAAAAACGATTTGTAGGTCGGAGCTATAAAAAACAGCGTTTCGTCTACTGTTCGACTCTGGCCCACCATGCGCTGGAACTTAACCCGTTCACTGCTTAAGCTTTCCCGTCTTCAGCAGACCAGCATTGGTAGACTCTTGACGGGGTTTTTGTGCGTTTTGTTACCGGATCTGATCGAATCTAATCAATTCTAATCTAATAACTTCTATAACGCCGTTGTCGTAATGCAGAAGACTATCTATGTCACCTCCAACCGCATTCTAGTCTTGAAATCGGAAGAAATACATGTATGCATGCATGCATGCATGTATGCATGTATGCATTTATGTAAGTATGTATGTATACATTAAGTATGTATGTATGTATGCATAAATGTATGTTATGTATGTATGTATGCATAAATGTATGTATGCATGTATGTATGTGTGTATGTATGCATATATGTATGTATGTGCATGTATGTATATATGTATGTATGTTTATGTATGCATGTAAGTATGTATGTATAGATGTATGTATAAATGTATGTTATTTATGTATGCATGTATGTATGTATGCATGTATGTAAGTATGTATGTATGTACGTATGTATATATGTACGTATGCTCCGTGGGATATACAATACGATGAAGACGAGACTTGTACGTTCATATCAGCGACAGCGTTACAATACTGGATTACAATTGCGAGACGTTTTAAGTGCATATTATACCATATAATAACTTATAATATTGCTAAATGTTAAGTATTTACATCTTGGGTCTCAACTGAATTTGTAAAAATGGATAATGATGATCCATAATGATTAGGGTTTCACTTCAAAGCGACCATCATTTAGTGCCTTATGTATTATGACACAATGCTATACAAACGCTTAAGATTAGAGCAGATTATAAATAAACAAAATATTGGGGATAAATTCTCTAAAAAAGATTAATAGCTGTAAAAACTGAAGGTCGCATGGTTTATACTGTATGTTGGCCAGGTGACTGTCATAGCCTCGTGTTATCACAGCATTCTACCACATGTCTCTGTTTCCTGTGCCCGCGATTGACCCTATGTCCGTTAATTTCTTTCTACTCGGGACATGATTTCTGTTGGTTGACCTGACCTTTCGTTCTCGACGACGGCGAACGGGTGGAGTGTGATGGGCTGAACGGCGACATCCATCATCTGGTACTTCTGAGCATCCACCAGGAGGCGCTGCATTGGAGTTTGATCCATTTCCAGCGATGACTTCTTTCCATGCATTCCGCTACACTGTCAACGCAACGCACAATACCTGTTATACATGAGTTGCCGCTAGACTTCATGGTAAAATGCCTTGACCTAAAGCCACATACAAATCCCTCGACCTCTCGGGGGTTCAATCCCCGCCAGTGCAGAAGATGGTTCGAAATGTCTGCTCCACTTGCGTCCCTAACAAACTCGGCTATAAAATGAGTACACCGACCGTACACTGTCAGTGGGAAGATCAGACTGCGAGGAAGAGGACTGACCACCCGCACTCGTATGCCGAGGCTAAGAAAAATAAAGTTTCTAAGACTTCATACCCTTGACTGCCTCGTGGGGTAACCTTCAAGAACTGCTCATCTCGATGATCATCACTTTGTGCACTGAATATATGGACATGGCATCAGCTCAACACAATGCGTTGTTTGCCTTAAATCGCACTTGTTTAGATCAGTGAGATAGCTGTGTAAGCAGCGCTTTCATGAGGTTTCACAAGGCGCTGTATAAATGTGTTGATACAATCATACAAAACCGCAGTTCCAACGTTACATCTTCGGTGGCTAAAGCTAAAAAATGCCTGTAGGAGCCCGTTGCAATCAGGCGACACCAATGCGCTTCTGTTCTAAGGCACACTTATTAATTAAAGCAATAATTTCATCATTAACTCCACAACGTAATGTAGCAAGGCTTTTAGCTCCTAGAGTTACATTTCTCTTAGATGTACAACATGTCTGGCTCACTTGGGTGCATGTGCCTACATAGATTCTGTGCGTGTGTTTGTGTTACCTGCATGTTCGGTGAATTGTTGGGAACTCGAGTCCAAGCCATCTGTGGATCGGACTGGTACTTGAATGGTCCGCTGAACGCCTGATCAAAGGCCGACAGGTTGTAGACACAAATAGCCGACCCATAGATGCTCGTTCTACATGTCAAACCCAAACACAACAGTCGTCCAACTCCACACTCCATTACAGACCTATAAAAGACGCTACCTACACCTACATGCATACATACATGCAGCATACTTGAATACATACATACACATACATACATACATACACATACATACATACATATACATGCATACACATACATACATATACATACATACACATACATACATACATACACAAACATACATACACAAACATACATACATACACATACATACATACACATACATACATATACATGCATACACATACATACATACACATACATACATACACATACATACATACACATACATACATACATACATACACATACATACATACACATACATACATACACATACATACATACACATACATACATACACATACATACATACACATACATACATACATGCCGACATAAACCTGGCGCCTGAATATTTCATCTGGCGACTTACTAACCACCCCTCGTATTCGCATTTCTGAGCGATTGCGCGTGTTAAAAATTTTCGTTATAATAATAATAATAATAATAATAATAATAATAATAATAATAATAATAATAATAATAGAATGATACTATGTATATAAATATGCATGAATAAACAATTTTATGTCCAGGTCAGAATTTTAACTATACGTAAAATCTATTGAGGTTCATTAAGCGGTAATATTTTGCCAGCAGCAAGCATTCCTTCATTTGCTTACGTGTATAGGTGCACAACAATATCAGCGATTGTTTGAAGCTTCGTCTTTACATAATAATAATATTTTGTGAGCAACAAACTTGCCACAGTTTGTACAGGAAGACTTGTAAGTGGAATCAGATTGTAGACGGAAGTAAAAAAGCTCAGTAAGAGGCTGCACTTTGGATGCAAAATATTCCTACCACCAGATGAAGCTGTAACATCTATAACAGCTTGTTGTTTACATATTTGGCTTGTTTTCGCTATATATATAATATATATATATATCTTCATCTGGTATTTTGCGGATAAGAACTAAAAGCCGGTCTTTCGGTATGTGTTCAGAAAGGCGAACGGCCGGAATATTTATTTACACTACAGAATAACTTTGATGCACCAGCGGTGGTTATGCTGAGGTTCCTGCAATGCGCTCACTGTTATAATGCTGCCAACTGTGCAGCTTATTTTCATAACAGCTCTATACATTGTAAGAAATGAGTCGTTTTGAATAATCAGTATAATATCAGCCAAAAAGAGCTGCAAATGTTGTCGTCTAGAGTAGTTGTTGTTGTTGCTGCTGTTGTTGTCGTTATTTATGTCGATGATATAATTAAATGACGAAGAAGACGAAGAAAAAACAGATGATGATGATGGTGATAAAGGTGATGATTATGACTAAGATAAATCAAATGTCTTAAACTGTGTCTTAAATAAATAACCCAATATGGCTCGTAACTAATTATAAGCAAAAATCAAGAGTTTTAAGATCCTTTGTAAGAAAATTCATCCGAAAATGATGGAAATCAAGAGATCTGTATATCCATTACTTATATATACTCATATATACACAAACATACAGTTAAATGACAGTAAATACGATGTCAAGTGTTACTGCTTAGTTAGCCTTACTCTGCGATATGTAGCATTCAAAATCTACGCCGACTGTTGAATTCGAGCTCTCTCTTTTACGCGTTTAGATTATATTAAACATAATGATATTGTCTTCATGTACACACATTATTATTATTTATTAGTATTCTGCATTTATTAAGTGCCACTACCTAATGACTAAGCATCGTCGATGGCGCTAAGCAGTGGTGAGTTAAGGATTTGCAAGTCCTTGCACAGTAACCGTCTCAGAGGAGGAGACTCGAAGCGGTACTCCCCACGTTGCAAGACAATCGAGGTATCAAATCGGATACCGTGCCCTATACATGCATACATTACAATGGTTAACTAAGATCGAAATTACTTTTGCAAAGGTCCTAATACATACGGCGACGTAGTGAAGGTGGCATAGACGAGGCGTTGTTCGAGCTCGAAGTAGGTGCTTTGAAGTTCGCTGAAGTAGAACGGATAGAGGCCGGGCAGCGAACAGTTGAGCCGGACCTTCGTGAACGTCGTCCAGTTGTCTTCCAACAGGAACTTCCCGCCATTGTCGCTCTGAAACGCAGACGACCAGATTCATAAAGCTTCCTAAAGAACCCATACAATTCAACGACTGTTTAAGTGTATTGGCCTTCTTCTTCTTCTTTTCTTCTTCTTCTTCTTCTTTTCTTCTTCTTTTCTTCTTCTTCTTTTCTTCTTCTTCTTTTCTTCTTCTTCTTCTTTTCTTCTTGTTCTTCTTTTCTTGTTCTTCTTTTCTTGTTCTTCTTTTCTTCTTCTTCTTCTTTTCTTCTTCTTCTTTTCTTCTTCTTCTTTTCTTCTTCTTCTTCTTCTTCTTCTTCTTCTTCTTCTTCTTCTTCTTCTTCGTCCATGGGCCCATCCCCCGTTGAAGTCGATCGTAGATCTCCACTATTCCCTCTTCTCTTGTGCCATCAGACTCGGCCTGTGCGTGTCCATCCCGTTCCAGTCCCTGACGTCATCCAGCCATTCTCTGCTCGATCTACCTCTGATCCCTCCGCCGTCCACCATTCCAAACACAACTTGTTTGACCATCCTGGTGTCACCCATTCTGGAGATGTGTCCAAAGAGTTTTAGTTTCCCTTCCATTACTTGCTGCACGATGTTTCTGGTGCAACCCACTCGTCTTCGCACTTGAGCGTTTGTGACCTTCTGTTGCCATCTGATGTGTAATGTCCATCTGTAACATCTCATCTCAAATGAGGTGAGCCTATATATAAAAGATTATGTGTGCAACTGTCACAAGGAAAGGGAAGTGATGAATCTTTATAGTCACTGTCGGTAAAAGTCAATGGATCATCTCTTCTAGAAAATCGAGGCCTAAGCCGCCGGAAGACTTTGTGGTAATTAATGTCCCTGTCTTCAGCAACTCTTTCCGGGATTTCTGTATCATTGCTTGAAACGGGCTGATCCACACAACTCATATAAAAAGGCCTTTGAGTTCATGTTGTCCTATAAGCGCTTCATCTGCAGGACTTTTTAACTCCACGACACAGATGATTGTAGTTGATAAAAGCGCCTAATAAATGATCCATTACCTTGCGTAACGTTACCTTGCTTCGTCCAGTAGGTCGCTATTGATTTACCAATACACGGAAATGCATGGATATATGCGATGATGTGTTATATAAACTAGATCGATTGCCGATGGTGTGTGTATAGACAGCTGCGTCGGCAAGACAATGCCTCGGACGTACTGAACGACCTGTGAGGTCCTGTGGAGTCAGTTTATGCCTCGATGCACCAGAAGCATCACTGAGTGCTTTTCCTGAGCTGGAGGGCCGCGAGCATCCTTTAGTTCCCGCCTGTGTTGCTTCCACTTGACTCGGCAGGCGTTAAGCCCGTGAAGGGTGGCAAAGTTTTCCGGTTCCCATCGGCGTCATTGGATGCAATTGTCGCATAAATAAGAAATTATATCCATTAGCACAAAGCATCTTCAAGTGCCCACCGCAGTTTCATGGACCAAGCTGCGCCTAGACCGAATGCAACCGCACGAAACATGGACTTCGGGTGGCACAATCTGGTTGCCGCACACAACAATAAAGAGAGAAGTGGGCTCATTGTGGAACGAATGCATTGTGTACACTTAGATCAAAAACGAAAAGCTCCAAGTTTCATCACGGTCATTAGCTCAAGTGTTTCATGCGCCGATTTTCACTTTGAATTTCATTAAATTTGAAAATAAAGCAATACACACATCAGCAGCCTTAATAGCCTTATTATATAGCATGTCATTTATATAGGGAGCTATAATTACGATTAAAATATATATAGTATTTGAGTGACGTCAAGCGCTTCAGTGTGTTTACGCCGACCTTAGATTATTTTGAATTTTTTGCAATATATAGGTTCATTAAATAAACATTCGATAAAACTACTGTTTCACAGTCTCAAGCATAACATTTATTAGTCTTCTCTTACACCGTATATGGTGTTTTAGTTGATATTTTTATCTAGTTGCAACGTTGTCCGCAGTCCTTTGGCGGATTCAGGATAGCTAAATCCGCCACTGCTGCAGTCTGTTGCGTGTAGAAGCCACGTTATGAAACATAACCGTTTGCGTTTTGCGACATGACGCAAAGCTTCCTGAATTCTGCAGCCTGCGGCATGAGATGTTACTTCTATACTTCCATTTCGCCGGCGGTTGAAGACGTTTTAATCGATCGTGGACTTGTATTGTCAGGTCCGGAGTACCTCTGACGAGCTATCTTGAAGAGGTGCTATATCAATATATACTTACCAATTACAAATTGAAAATAGTACATGACCCGCATAAATTTTGTTAGAACTGAATCTTTAACGGACAATAAGTTGCAGGTTGTAGTCAAGCCGAAAATAGATAATCATTGAAACCAATGGGTTTGTTTTAGATAAGCCAGTTTTCCTCAAATTTCAAATTTAATTTATTGTCAGCAATATAAAATGTTCTACTGCAGATTTTAGATCACTCACCTTGCACACTCTAGCTACTCTGGAATAGATGCTCTGAAAAAGAAAATATAAAATCAACTTTAGATTTGATTTACTATAAAAACACAGTTTAAGTGAATTAATGGCTATTTGCATTTACTGAAAGATTAGTCTATTATGAAAAACAGCGGGAAGTTCTAAAAGTTAGTTTTAAATAATCAAGCGCTTAACAGTTTAGACATTAAAGGCAGTTGAATTAGCGACCATTGCTCATTGTCAACAACATAACTAATGCACTTGTTACAATGTTCCCTGCAGATATCGTTTAGACGCACATCAACTGCAGAGTTGTTGACGGAAGAAGATTGTGCTAGTGAACGAGATTGGCGGAAACCGGGACAAACATCTTAATGGACTAATGATGTCAGACTGAAATCATATCCTGTTGATCCGTAGCCTCTCAGATTTTCCAGACAGAATGTAAGACTGCACCTAGTACCACCAACAGCACCACCACAATCACAGCCATCAGCACCATCAGCAGCAGCAGCAACATCAGCAGCAGCAGTAACATCAGCAGCAGCAGCAACATCAGCAGCAGCGACAGCGGCAGCTACATACAGGAAGGCGCTAATAGGCATCAAGTGTCATTTCCAAGCATAAATACCACATCATGTAACTAATATCTTTCTCATTTGCATTTTAAATGAAACGAGAACTTTTACATGCATGTTTCTGTGTGTGTGTTGAGGTGTGTGTTGAGGTGTGTGTGTGCTTAGGTGTGTGTGCGCGCGTGTGTGTGGTGCTTTGACCTCTAACCTTTCCGCAGTTGATGTATTCTACTGCAGTTTCTCGGAAGAAAAAGTAGACGAACTCAGAAATTTCATAGGCAGAGACGAAATCCGGTTCTAAGCATTAAAGACAATGTAACGGCTATAAGACTTTACTGCGACGGGAACATTAAGATAAAGCGTAGAAAGAACTTAAGCAATTAAAGACTATTGCCTATAAAGATTAAATCCGGTCAGTCGCTGTCGAGGCTCAAAGACATGGCACCAAAAATACGGAACTTTAATGAGATAACACAGTTTTTTTCATTCGTCATCTTATTCAGTCGTGACCTGGTTTTCACCCCCGAGTTGATAGCCTTAACCTTAATGGAAGATTTATTAGACAGTGGAGGCAACCAGGCTGTTTTCAACTTTAAATTGCATTGACGCAAAGACGAATATTCAGCAGGCAAATACAATGTAAACATTGAAATGTTGAATGAAATGTACCATCAGACGTACAATTTGTTATTGTTTTTAAAAACGGTCAATTGTTCGGCTGTTCTTAAACTTCAAGCAACTAGTGGAATGTATACTGAATTTATATAACTATTAAAACTACAGAAACAACTCGAGCAAATGTGGTAAAGATAACATAAAAAGAAATGTAGCCCCAAAAAGGTGAAAACGGGTGAGAAAGAAAGTTGCAGACGAATTAAGTTGAAAGACAATTTGCACTCAACGTTACTAATCAGACTGACTCAAGCATTTCTTCTTTCATAACACACAAAATATTTTTTACTTCATTTTTTTAAAACATTAGTAGCATATTAGAAAAACCTTCCGAATCAGAAACCCTCAATTTATCCCCATCCCTTTTAAAAAGAATCTCTCATATCAGTGATTTTGTTTGCGATTATTTGTTTTGGAAGAAGACGTAGGAGAAGAGCATGTGTTCAAAAACTGCTAGGTAGGCCGTCGTGAGTAAGTAAGCCTTTCATTTCAGCCTTTGTTGTTTCAGCTGTACAAAAACGGGCGCATGTAACGAATATCTTGTGGTCTAGCCACGACAATGTGTGAAAGCCTTAAGATTTCATATGATCCGTCTGAAGAAAACTTATCAGAACTAAGTGGCTTTCATGCACACGCATAAGAAAACTGATAACCAGATAAAAGGCCTCTGTGTTCCTTCTGTTCTAATGCGAATTATCTGTCACTAATCTTCTGATACGAGCAGTTTCTAGACTTGCGTGTTTTTGTTAGACCAACAGAACTAATGTATATTTCTGTATATGCACATATTGGTTATATATATATATATATAGTATCTGAATGTATACAGTTGTGGAAAAACTGTAATAAGACCAAGATACTGAAGTTTTAGCTGTGCATATGTATATATGTGTATATTGTATGCACATAATATCGAAATATATACAGGTGTGGAAAACCGATGTGATGGGTATTTGCGATGCCACAAAGATCTTATGTGCTGCACGATTTGAGGCGCCTTTGCCTCTTGCTTTGACATCGCAATCGCTTCCATAATTCTTCGAAGTAATTACCGAGAGTGTGTCATATTGTCGTCGCTCGCCTACATGCTGCACAAAACGAGCACCTGCCTTGTCGTCCTGGTTGGCGCCAAATGGCGGTCTGGCTAGGTGGTATTTCACAGTCACCGCCTATTTGGTCACTCGGCAACATCTGCAGGCTGATAATGGCTGAAGCAATTATGGAATATTCAGCTGGAGAGAACAGATGGGAAGACTGCTCCCGGACGAACGGATGGCGGATACCTCGCTTCCGGAAGCGATGGCAGCAGTGGCAAGTGCGTCCTGTCATTTCGCACCATTCATTCGCGCGAAAAATACAGTCGCAGAATGCGCCTTCGCGTGCTGTTGCCATGGCAACAGACTGAACGTGTAGCGTAGTTGTGATACGATGGCAAAAGAATATGACGGACACGAATCGTGGCTTAATGCGTCACTCCGCTGTGCTAGGAGGTCTTAAGGTCTTTATGCTGTCAAGATCTTATGCCGAATAGATTGAATAGCATGGGTCTGTTAGTATACCTATTTTGTGTCACTTTAGTCGTCTCTTTGTCTCTGTCTGTCTTCACCGGTCTCCGTTTCTCTGCATCTTCACCTGTTTCTTTCTCGTCTCTATCTATATACGTGTAAATCTATCTGCCTCTGATTGTGTCGCTGTATCTGACTTTATCCCTAATTCTGAATTTGCGCTAAGTCTGTGCCTAATAATCGCTATATTAAATGACCTGAGATTCGTAGAAGAAAAACACTTAAGTAATTGCAAAAACATAGAGTAGCGCCTTTGAAGATCCTCTCAAAACCGCTGTTTTAACTTAGTATTAAAGCAAAATTGAAGCGACTTTATACGTTTGGTAATATTCTATCACAAGAAGAGATTGTTACATGATCGTTATATGATAAAAAAAACCGTTGGTCAAAACATTGCTACTAACCGTTTAGCCATCTGGAATTGTACTGGACAGTCCTCAGGTTTTTTGATGGTCCCATCATCCGGTAAATAGCAGGGTCGCGGGCTGCAAAGTCGGTGACTGTGGCACCATAGAAGTTGTCATCACTCGTCATGATGAAGGTGGCGTTGTGATGAGGATTGTAGGGACACTTGGCGACACCAGGAACCTGTTTCAACACTTTCTCAAGCTGGTCCACCTGCAGTGCACATACACTAGTTAGATATCTGAGCAATTGAAATAGCGCCTTTTAAATCACCATCATCATCGTCGTCGTCGTCGTCATCATCATCATTATAAGTTCCTGAAGTCGGCAGTCGTTTGGCGGCGACAGGTGCGATTATGGCTGTGGGCAAACTCAAAGAATAGCCTAAGCTCCGCTTCATTGTGTCTCTTCTTGTAATGTACAGTAAATTTCCGAAATATTTATCAGCGCCACACGAAAGCTACATCAGGGAGAGCAGATTATTCACCGCAGCTAAGGTCTGATATGCATGTCGAGCATGCGTTAACAATCTTGCGCATGCGTAGCTGCCCGGCTGACGATTGCATTGGCTAACGGTGCTCCATCTAGTCGAAGATGCATAACATCATCGGCCGCAGATATCTGTGCTCAGAAATGTTGAGTTACTTGGATGTCTCTCCTTCCGAACTTCTGCAGTTTAGCGCAGGGAGTTTGCCGTGGTCGGTCCGTTGTCCTGGAATGGGTTGCATTACACTCTTGACCTCTCTTGACCTATATTCCCTCAACTTTGTAAACCATTCTGAACATCTACTGAGTCTGCGTCTAAATAATTGCGCGATTTACGTATGTTTGTATGTATTTCTGTATGTATTTCTGTATGTATTTCTGTATGTATTTCTGTATGTATTTCTGTATGTGTGTATGTATTTATGTATGTATGTATTTATGTATGTATGTATTTATGTATGTATGTATGTATGTGTGTTTGTATGTATTCTTGTATGTATATGTGTATGTATGTATGTATGTATATATATGTGTGTATGTATGTATGTATGTATGTATGTATTTCTGTAAGTGTGTATGTATTTATGTATGTATGTATTTATGTATGTATGTATGTGTGTTTGTATGTATTCTTGTATGTATATGTGTATGTATGTATGTATATGTGTATGTATGTATGTATGTATGTATTTATGTATGTGCGTGTCCATGTGTAACGTCAAAGTGCAATGGTCAGTATTTGTGTACAGTGTGCATGTACAACAGTACGAGTATGGCTGTTAGCCTGTAATGTGCATCTTAGTAAACGTACAGTAGCAGTATTTGTCTGCCTCCGATCATAGCACAGACGATGATGGGCCTAATATTTTCATCGGCTCCGGTGGTTCTGTGCATTCGTCATAGACATACCTGTCTGGCTTAGTTCGTTCCGTATGTAAGGGAAAAAACGATCACTTTGGTCGCAATTGCATTCGCTATTCTGACGATCAATCTCTAATTTTTATGCATGTATGTCTTTATGCCGCCGTTTACCGTTGATTGCTTCAAAGTGCACAGCAGAGTTTGGGTAAGACAAATGTCAGCTGTAATGTATCGCGTCGTCATGATTTTGTATTACAGTGTATTGTAATAATATTGTACACTATTGTATTCTTTTGTTCGTAATGTATGTTGTATTGCTTTGTGTCATATTGTGCTGTATATGGCGCTGCTGAGTTACATGTTGATCGTCGAAAGTTGTTTCTCGTCGTCGTCATCACCATTCCAGTCATTCTGGGCGTTGCAATTGTCGTTATCATTGTCATCATTCCCATTATAACCGCGATCTTCATCATCTTAACATCTTCATGATTCTTCCAAATTTATCGTAAGTTATTTTTCGGGTAGGAAAATGATTAACACGATGAGGAACAAGATCATAAAAAAGAACTTCATCATCATAGCCGTTTTCGTCGTCATCATTATCGTTGTAGTCATCATCGTTAAAGTGTCTGAAAGTCAACAAGCCGCAGTCATATGAGTAGAGCACCAGCTGTCAATCAAGCGTCGCGCACCTGTCTCCATGAACACTGTGGCGCGAAGGCGTTGGTTCCGCAGACGAACACCTGGTTCTTGTGAACGAGTAGAACGCGAATGTAGTTGTGACAATCCGCCTAATTAACAGCAAAGAGATTTCTAGCGATAATCCAGTTTCATCCGCTCGGATTGGATTAGCTGAACTTCCGCCCTGATCGGTTTAATTCGGAGACTTATCAGCTGTCACCATTAATGCAATGTAATTAATATTGGCATACCTTCGTCACATTTGCCCACACACATGCGATGGGATACAATCTTTGGTAGTATACCTAGTATGAAGTTAATATAAATATATATTTATGTAATTACATAGACATCATATATGTTAGTTATTTATCTAGACACTTAATATAGCGCCTTTTGGTGCCTCACACAGCAATGAACAAAAGCATTGTATGTGTGTTGAGTTAATCTTTGTAAGTCATATATATATGTATAGTAGAGAGAGAGAGACAGAGATACAGAGAGACAGAGGCAGAGAGACAGACAGACAGAAAGACAGAGAGCGAGAGAGAGAGGAAAAAGTATTCGCTCTCGTTTTGATGTATTCACATGTATATAATATTTGCACATACATGTATATACAGACATTATACATAGATATATAGATATAATTATTATGTTCATGTTGATTGACGAAGGTAGATTGGTATTTATGGATGCGTGCGTTGGTGGGCGTAGGTGTACGTGTTAGCGTGAGACTGTATCGATGAAATTGAAGCTGGAATGATACGCCTTTTGCTCTTAATATTTCTGGCTATTGTTTTCCTGTGTCATCAGATATATATAGTCTATATATAGATCCAAGACACAAATACACCTACATAGGACAATTTCCGGAAGGCATATCTGTCAAGCACATCGAAATACATGAATGCTGACATATTCACAACTAATTAATCATTGGTCAAGAGAATCATCGGAGTGAACGAGGAGGCAGAGTTATATATTTAGTTTAATTTTTATAAAATCATATCAATGCAGACGTATAATTTTGTTCCGATGTTTAGTGGAAATCAGAGGAAATGCAGCTGAATTCGAATTAGTCAATTATAGACCGATGCTTCTGTCCGGTTTGTCAACATGTTTATAAGTTGCCGTACCTTTGACTGGCCTTTTGCAACGCAAATAGAAACGGTTTGATTGTCCGGCGCATATCTGACCGTTTCCCACTGCGTCAAGTCGGACAGGTGCAACCGCAACAGATGGTTCCTGTCAGAAATGCAATAAATTATTTTGGTAACTACGTGTAGTGTTCCTTAGGTGAAAACTAGTTGAATCAGTTTTCTTTTCAAATATAACGCTGGCCTCTTTACATTGACGAAAGAGCTCCACATCAGCGCATGCGTCATAACGGCTTTATTTTATTGTGTGGAGTTTATTTCTTGGAACTAAGATTCAGAAACCCTTTATCAATTTTATCCCGACAGCCACCGTCTCTGGAATCTCGTGCTGCCTTGCAAAACGTCCTCATATGTTTCATTCCCCACTGAGAATTGCGCTTCACAAATATTCATATTCTGAACCCTTTTTATTACTGTTCCACCATCACGCCAGTCCAAATGCAGCCCGTCTTCGTCCTGGTCTTTTGGCCAGAACTGGTACTGAACCTAACCAAACGTTTCGCTTGGGACTAGATTTGGCTGAGCGTCAGCGAGTCAGCTTTCTTTCTGATTTCTCCTTATGCATGCGTGGCGCTGATAAATTATTTCAACACGGCATTCTGGGACAGCATATGGCGTCTTCGAGATCAACAGTGCTTTTAAATCTGATGTTACAACCTTGAATGAGGCTTAACGTAATCCTGCAAGACGACTGCAGAACAGAACACGAACGTTTCTATTCTTGTATAAACAACGCTTATGTCCTTGCCGTTGTAACACATGGCTTCGGACAGCTTTGCCAATATTGTTCCGATGCGGTCGTTGTTTCTATGGCTAATACTATGCGAAGCCATTGCTTTTTAAACCCATCTACCACTAACAGTACTTCTGAGGCATACTTCTGTTACAACAACCACACGTACGTTTCTGCTGCAAGATAGTAAATATTCGTTTTCTGTTTTTAAGTCGTCCTGCCAAATTATAGTACAGCCTTGTGCAAGGTTGTAACTGTTCAGTGTTAAAAGCACTACTCATTTCGAAGACACATCTTGAACGGGTGTAATAACTGATGACACCCGATTATTCTTGTTCAGGGCATCCACGTCCATGATTGCTTTAGATTAAACGGAATCGTCAGCATTTCTTTAGCGCACGAATGTCGATAGAACCAACTAACTCATCCAGTTTTATGCAGATTGCTAAACTCAAGGTCCACTAAACTACGAGCTATATACATCTGCCTCACGAATTTTGCAAAGAATTAGAGCCACGAGACTCCGATCTGAGTCAGGCAGAGGTGCATTTCACAGTCAGAAACTGAAGACAGAATAGAAAGAGAAGGGAAGATGGATAAACAGGAGAAGGAAGAGTAGGAAGAAGAGAAGGATAAAGAGGATAGAGAAGAGGAAAAGGAAGAGAAGAGGAACAGGAGGAGAAACAGAAGGAGAAATAGCAGGAAGTGGATGAAGAGGAAGTGCAGAAAGGAGGAAGATGAGAAGGGCAAGGAGAAGAAGAAGGAGGAGGAGGAGGAGGAAGAAGAGGAGGAGGAAAGAGTTCCCAAGAGAACGTTTTTCGGTAAAGCAATTGGTCGGCGCTAAGCAGACTGGTTCTCTGGCCACTTTCACCGCTGGTTCCCGATTCTGCAGTCGATAAATGCAAAATGGCGACGGAAGGAAGCCGAGCTCAGCCGAGCAATCTGTATTCTTGTTGCGATACGACCGGCGTCTCATTATATATGGCGGACGATAGCGTAAGAGAATTCCTTTGTATACATGGAACGAGTTGCTATCTCGTGCAATATATTTGTAGAGATCGCATTCTCTTGTCTGCTGTCTGCCTTAACCCGGTCTCTCTCCTTCAATTTCACATTCTCGTCCTCATCCTCATCTCGTCCATCCTCTCCTTAAATCCTTTTCTTCATCCTCTCGCATTTCTTTATCCTCTTTTTTCTAGTCGCTATCCGCCACCTCTCTATAATCTCATTCGCTTCTTCTAGTCTCTATTCCTCTGATGTTTTCTCTTGGTATTTTTCTTCTTTTTACACTCTTCCTCCTTTCACCTTCTTCTCCTACTGCCTGCCTCTCTCTCTGTCTCTCTCTGTCTCTCTCTGTATGTGTTTTTCCTTCTCTATCTTCCACATATCGACGGTCCCTGCCACGTTCTATTGTTAAGGAATTCCTTAATTTGTCGGGTGTATAGTACTGTATACAAGACCATCTCTCTCCGTGCCTTCCTGAAGGCTACCCTTCCTTCCGTCCATCCTTCCGTCCTTCTCTCCACCCCTCTGCCTGTCCTCCGGTCGGACGGTCCGTCCTTCTGTCTGCCCTGTCCATCTGTCCCTCTACCCCTCCGTCCTTCTGTCTGCCCTGTCCATCTGTCCTTCTACCCCTCCGTCCTTCTGTTGAGCCGTCTTAGACAGCCATCGACCGTCCAGCAGGCGGCTAAGATGACGGACGAGACTGGTCAACTGGTCATCTCAGATTGCCCGATCGATCGGTTAGCAGACGCAAGGGGTCAAAGGGATAATTATGACGCGGCATTCGGGCGACAGAGGAGGTGAGGTGGTTCGTCGAAGAAAGGGGTCCGGTCCTGTTCATGACAACTTGGGAAGAGATTTGTCAAGACGGGCCAACGGGCCTCTCAACCTCAGCAGCCAAACTGCGCGAGGGTGTATTCATCAGTAACTTACGGTGTTAGATGGGTTTCAACGTTCGTCTCTGCTGAATACACTCAGGAAGTCATAAAAATCGGGCTAGGAAACAGCGTATATATACGCCATGCTTATTAGGCACGTTTATATATACACGTTTATGCATACGGTATATGTAAACATATATACATATATGCATATATATCTATACGTATACATCGGCCATGTATATAATGTATGAATACAAATATTTGTATCTAGCAAATATAACAGGTACATCGTACGATCACAAATGAAATGCGTTGTTTAAAAAGTCGCCGACTGCAGTGAGACACTCATGAGACATTAGGCGGCTGCATCCAAAAGAAAATGCAAGTTTGCTAATCGATTAATCCAAGCACGGGCTTTTCTGTGTGAGCACAAGTCGATACGTTTTCTTTTTCCTACTTTTCCTGAAATATAAATATGCGCAGACATTTCTGCTTCTGTGTATGAAGCGTAAAACTGTTTCAGCATGATTGTGAAAACGTAAACAGGAATATTTACGATTTTAAAAATATCGATATCTAGCAAATTTAGCAGATACATCATGCGATCGTAAATGACATGCATTGGTTAAAACGTCGCCGACAAACTTCTGCACTCGTGAGACAGAGGACTTTACTGCCTTACTGTAATAAAGGGAAAAATAGGCGCATGATCTACTCACAAGTTTTACAATTATGACCACGTACACGAATTTTATTCTCCATGCATTATGCAAACAGCAGCTGAGCACAATGTTATTGGCGCTTTATGTGAGACAATCGATGATCCTCCAATGACATTTGGAACTACATTAGATCTTGAGGAAAATCTGACCTGGCGCCAACGATGAGCTGTTGACGAGGAGCATCGATAAACATCTGAGAGAAATCGTCCAAACCCGGGGTCGAGAAAACTCGAGTTGATGCATCTCGGTACAAGTCTAAAAAGATAATAAAATTCTAATTAAAACACAGATGAGCCTTTGAAAGCCATCATCACGAGTTTTGATAGGCTTGTTGACATGTTCAGTAGTTCTACGTCATCAATCTCTGTGTATCTCTGTTTCTGTGTCTATGTTTATTTAGATATTGCCTTTTAATGGTGCGATACGGTGGTCTATCGGTAGTGCGCTTGACCTCTAATCATACGATTGTAGGTTCGAGCCTCCTGGACGGACTCCATGTAACGATCCTGCTCAAATAGTTGCACACACTTAACTCTGTCGCCAAAGTGCTTAATATATGTTCCACTAGAAACATGGCAGCTTTACTTACTATTGAAGACAAAGCATAATTCGATAAAGCAATGGTGGTTAAGGTCTTGCGCAATGTCCCTACACAGCGATAGTCTCAGAACTGTATACAAATGCAAGCGTTGAACCGATGTGCCTCCGTGTCACGTGCCTTTTGCAATCTCTCAATCTGCACTCTTACTAGCAGTTTATTTGTCCCTTTTCCTATTTCTATTGCTCTCTCTAGTCCCTCTCGTTTGCCTGTTTCTGTGCTTTCATTTCTCTCTGTATGTTCTCTCCTCTCTTCTTTTGTCTCTCGAACTCATTTTCATGAACCATCAGAAGAGGGAGAGGAAGACATATATATACATATATATAATATATATAGAGAGAGGTAGGGAGGTATGGAGGAAGGAAGGGAGAGAGAAAGAAAAGAGGGAGAGATAGGGAAGGACCAAACAGATACAGAGACAATGGCACTGTTATTCGCTTTCGTTCACGCCTCTCTCTCTCTCTCTCTCTCTCTCTCTCTCTCTCTCTCCATCTATCTCTCTCTCTCTGCTCTTCCTTCCTATTTCTTTCTCTTTCTGCCTGCCTATCTTTGTCTCACTGTATCTCGTTCTCCGTCGCCGTCATGTCATTCCCTCTCCATCTGCGGCTAGTTCCAGAAGGTCAGTCGATTGCAGGGGACGTTGAGGCGATCTGCTGAAAGGGTCATGTCTTGAGCCAAAATCGTAGTGACATCAAAGTGCATGAAAGGTCGCAGACAGAGCGGTGCAGAGATTCAATCCCGTTTACTCGTCCCTCATTCCCTCCATCCTTTATATCCTTCTTTCTTCCGTCCATCATCTCTCCCTCTGTCTTTCCCTCCATCATCCAGTAATCATACATGGTACTTTCACGTTTTTATATGCATGAAGGTTGCTTTGAGTGTTCCGTGCAAATTAATTACACAAACACATAAGCTAAATTATCCAACATAATACGATCTACAATATGCAAAAACTAAAATCCTCATTGTTTTCAAAATTTTCACTACAGATATGCTATGCAAATCAACCCTAACAATAGGTATAACAATAGGTATGACAATAACACTATTTCTATAACAGTAGGTAGGCGTGATCGGTTAGAATTTGAATAAGTCTCCAAGTCAACAACATCTATTTCTCAGCCAATATTTAGGTCGCTACACTTGCTTTCCCACGGTCTTTAAACCTGTATATGCCGGACAACTTGTGCTTCATACTAGAAACCACCGAACCTGGTGTTTTGGTCTTAGGGTTCCTAATATGCAGGCTATTGTAAGCCGGTTGGCATGTCATTTGACATGGCACTGCCATTTGCTGTTCGTTTCCGTGACATCATTTCGAATGCAAATTCGACGAACAATTCGATTGCTCGCGTCGTTGGCCACAGACGCCAAAGCCGCTATACGATTACGCCACTCAGTACATTACGTCGCAGCCATTCATCACGTCTTCTTCGTAAATCAGGCAACTATCGAGAGACAAATGGCCGACGAGATTAACTTAAAGCACTTCATGCCATTACTCATTAACAGGGCCTGCGGAATAAAGGAGCATAAGTAGCCGACGCTGGTTCCGACGTCAGAGATCCAGCCTACGCTGGTTCCCTTATTCCATTCCGGCCGGCTGCAATTACAGACGCGGACAGTAATTACTTCCGATAGAGGTCGGTCGTCGAATTTACAAATGTTTACGTAATTTTTCAAAAAGGCGTTGATGCTGATGCTGCGGAAGCTGCTACTGCTAGCGACGACCAAGGTACCTGATCCATCGGACTGAACATCCCCTTTTACTATAGTATCTTATGATGACCAGCACCTACTTTACAATGGTAGCAGACATACAGGATATACTAATGTTTGACTAGTGCGCTACCACGGGCATCTGGCGATTAACCAAACTCCAAGATCAGCTACAACGAACTCACGCTTTTTTCAATTTTTCTGCAACCGCGTGATGACCTTTAACCGCCAGACGAAGTCGGTACCAATGCTGCTACTTGGTGACAGAGGCAGTCATTGCGCTGTGTCCGGTCAGCAGGCTCGATCTTACAATCATTAGATCACAAGAATTATTGCACGGCGTTTTCGTAATTAAAATTCAGAGGAATAGTCCATCGATAAAGACCCGAAAATGCAGATCCAACTGAGCAAAACTATACATCACCCTGAGCTTCAGATGGGAAAACGAGGAACAGTAACAGTAACGAACAGTTTAGCGTCACGGGATTCCGACATTTCTTTACAACTCACTGAGTATCAAGGATCAAGCGAAAGCCTGGAGAGAGCAGCTGTATAAAAGGAGCGAACAGTTACCACGAAGAGTTATTTATGCAGCCCATCAAGAGCAATTGAACCGCAAATAGAATTAAAATTAAACACAAAAAGAACGTTTGCATTGTGTCACTATTATATTTTAAGATTTCCGAATTTCATTATAACTGTAATCATAAAAAAGCGATTTTAATTAATACGCCCATAAACAGAAGTGACTGCAATTAGTGTAACGTAGACTTATAAGTATGAAGAACATCGAGAAATAATCAGATAAAATTAAATGTAATTAAGATTAAATTCAGGGAGCATCAGGTGTGTCAGGCAGACAGTTTTGAAACGCAGACCGAAGTTTTTGCTAAATGCAAAGTAGTCAAATGGTCCTAAGATTTAATGTTGAAATTTCCTACAGAAAAAGCTCTGATAATCTCTGGAGTTTCATTAAGTGTGATTTTGTAGTGCGTGGAAAAATACAGTTAGAATAGTTGTGCCATTCACCCCCATTCGTTTGCATTACAACAATCAAATGGAATCAGTGCGCTCAAAAATACTTGAAGATATTTTAGTTGGCATCAGCCGAATTCGTTTCGATGAAAAACATCTAAAGAATAACTAATTTATTAAAACGAAATTAAATTGCCGTAGCTTTAACGCAATGTCAACAATTTTTCTGACAGAATGAAAAATGACCAAACTCGCGTTTGCTTCTCAAATAAACAAAGCGTTTTAGACCTCTATCGATTCTGGACCAAATTTCACTTAATTTGTATAAGAGTTTCATTAGAAGGCAGCGAACACATCTTTTGAGGCTCAATGGTCGAGCGCCGCAGTGTGAAATGAATTTCACTGAATCTCTGAAAAGCTTCCTTTCGTGCGGCGAATCTGAGCATTAGAGAAATAACGCAGCTGGTCGCTTTTGCTAATTGAAGGCAGGCAAGCAGACTAACAGCAAGGCGACTAATAGCAAGGCGGGAAAGCAGACTAATAGCAAGGCGGGAAAGCAGACTAATAGCACACGATTCAAAGCTATCCACTCAGCGGAAGTCGAAATACAGAGGCAGGCGTCGGAACACCGACTGGATCGGAAATCTCATTATAAGATTCACCTGAAACGCGTAACGTTATTAGAGTCGGATATAGCACTCGGTGGAGAAACGCAAAGGGAGGGTGGAGGAAAGTGGAAGAAAGTCTAAGAGGGTCGGCCTTTGAACGAACCAGTCGAGATAATAAGCGCCTTGATTCGCTGGATAAGTGGATATCGGGTCAGGAGAAGCGCAGACGAGGCGAGAGAGTTCATCGGGTCTTGAATGGAGCGGATGGAAAGATGGATGGCAGGACATGAAAGTTGGATGGTCGGCTGTAGAAGAACGAGACGGAAACAGGGAGGGAAGCTGGAAATTGATCGTACCGGCGGACGATCGGGTGGATGGACAAATCGTCATGCGCATAGATGAAAGATGAGAAATGCAATACGATAATGACAACAGGATCTGTGCAAATGGATGGATGGCCTTATGGCTGGTTATAGAAGGCTGGATGGCCGGACGGAAGGACTGACTGTTCGATCGATTGATAGGTGGATGCATGAGAGATTAATGAATAGATAGTTCGTTGTTGTTTGTATTATTAGATTATTAGATTAATTTGATGACTGGAGAATTCTGGAATAGAAGGAATGGTCGACAGAACCGATGGAGCGTTAAAAAGTAACATCGAGAAGCAGAGCTGGAAGAGAAACATCGAGAGCCAGGCGACTGACAACTCATCCTTTCCAACAAATCATAACACTGGCCAACACATAATTTGTTGCCTCAAATGTTAGAACTGTTTCTGGGTATATTTGACCTGCTGATTCCAGAAAAGGCACCAGTTTTCTCCCAGCAGGTCTAGTTTTCGAGATATAGAACATTATGCCATATACCAGTCCTTGCCTCTGCTCGCCCATAAGACATAAGGCTATAGCTATAATTATGTAGTGCTCAATTTATTATGTGATACACTAAATAAACATAATAATACAAATACTTAAAAGAAAATGGTAGTACCTGAAACTGTACTTATATGATACCAAACAGAACAAGTTTGTTATAAAAATTTCAAGTCATTCGACACCGAAGAAGCTCCTTTTGTACGATTTCCGAGTGTGGCATCTGCCAGAACAATCGCGCATAATATTCCAGCAATAGTCTGCCATCATGTGTGCATCCCATCTTCCTCGATATCGATTTTCCATTGTTTTGATGTCTTGGTGAAATCTTTCACCTTGCTCTTCGCTGAAGTCACCAAGATTCTCTGAAAAGCGATCTAAGTGACTGTGGAGATAATGAACTTTAATGCTCATGTTGCAGCCAAGCTTGTTGAAATGAAGAAGCATATCCTCTACTAGTTGTGCATAATTGTCTGCCTTCTTGTTGCCAAGAAAATTTTTAGTTACAAGAACAAAGGAAGACCAGGCACAAGATTCGATTTCATTCATTGATGGTATGAAAAGTGGGTCATTCATAAGTTGCCTGATCTGTGGACCATCGAAGATTCCAGCCTTCAATTTTTCCATTGTAATTCCTGGTAACTTGTGTACTATGTATTCGAAGCATGAACCTTCTTTATTCAAAGCCCTGACAAATTGTTTCATCAGGCCTAGCTTTATATGTAGTGGTGGCAGTATGATCCTATCTCGTGCCACCAAAGATTCCTTGATTACATTTTGACCTCCAACCACCATGTCTTTCCTCGAAGGCCAATCTTTTCTTGTCCAGTGTTCATGCTTGGCTCTACTGTCCCAAAGACACAAAAAGCAGGGATACTTTGTGTAGCCACTTTGTTGACCAAGGAGGAAATTTACCATCTTCAAGTCTACACAAATTACCCATTGATGTTCTTTGTATTTTATCTTTTCCAGTACTAAAGAGATGGCATTGTACTCTTCTTTCATCCTGGTGGAGTGACCGATTGGAATAGAACCAAATTGTTGCCGTTATTTAAAAGCACACATTTCAGACTACGTTTTGAACTGTCGATAAAAAGACGCCACTCATCTGGGCTGTAATCCGACAGACCAATTTTCTTCAACAAGTTGCTGATGTCATTACAGAATACTAGGTTGTTGTCTTCGGTAAAGAATGGCAGCAAATCCTTTTCTCTGTTTCTATAAATTGTAATTTTCGTTCCAGGCTGAAGTGCATTCTTTTCCTTTAGTCTGGACTCAAGCAATTCAGAGGACTCTTTGGAAAGATTTAAGTCCCTGATCAGATCACTCAACTCCTTTTGGTCAAAACGTTCACTGTGTGAAGTTGATTGGAAATCACTGTCACTGCCCCCACTTTCTTCACTTTCGTCATCTTGTCCGATATTGGACATGCAAGTCTCATCGTCTGAGAGCTGAGGTAGTTCGCGAAAAGGTGGAACTGGTACAATATCCGAATGCGGAACAGGTCTCCTGGCTGAAGGTATATCAGGGTAAGACAACTTGTGACGATTATTTCGATTGATGCCTATGATATTAACCATACAAAAGTAACAGTCGTCGAAGTGGTTTATCTGTTCCCTCCAAACCATCGGTACACTAAATTTCAGGCAGCTTCTCTTTCCAGTTGTCCAGTGGCGCAATTGTTCAATACAAGTTTTGCATACTGTATGAGGAGCCCATTGCTTATCTTGATCACCAAGTTTGACACCAAAATAACCTACATATGCTCTTTTTACAAACTCAGAAATCGGTTTCCTGTTTGCTTTTAGTGTGTATTCCCCACAAATGTAGCAGAATATGTCTGGATGGTTAATGCAGCTCCGTCTGGAAGTAGCCATAACCTTAAGGATGTTCGCATCTGAGGAATTAAGTGACTAACCTAAAAAATAGTAAGAACATGTAGTTATTTAATGTTCACATTCACAGATTGTTCTTGCGACCAACTCTTAATATGCCCTAAGACGACTGCGGCTGCTCTAGCTTTCAGGAGGCGGTTTATATAGGCTATAAATGCTGACTTCAGCATAATCTATTTACATAGTTCGAAACCATGAAACGCTGTATAAGCACAAATAAATTCTAAATGAGGCCATGAATTTAGTGCTGAGTAAGCTGTAGGCTACGGAATAGTTATTTCGTTGAATCAGCAATATCTCAGCACGCGGCAAGATATGCTGATTTTACATTATAAGGATGTAGGCATTATATGAATCAGCAAGAATTATAATTAGCCATAAATAAAGCTTATTATGACATTTTAGTTTTGTCAAAGACATCGTTTAAAGAGTGGACTGACAACTCATCCTTTCCAACAAATCATAATTAAAACCGAAGGCAACAAGAAAAAAATCAGTGTAATTATAATCATTTTCCGTAAATCATAATTAGTCGATGCATTGCGTTAACAAATCTTTCCCTGGAGACATTTTTAGTTATTCATTCTGGATGCGCGATGATCTAGTGGTTAGCATGTTAGGCCGTCAACAGAGAGGCCGGGGTTCTAATTCCCGACAGGGCAGAAAGATGCTTCGATATTTCTGCTTCAATTACGCCCATAGAGTATCTCAGCTAAAAATAAGTACAAATTATTGATGGAAATATCAGACGGTGAAGTAAAGCACTGGCCACCGGCCATTATATTGGAAAAGAGGATACTGTAGGGTGAGATATAGAAAGATGCGAAGAAGAACGAGTAGATCAGGATGGGTGGATAGTGAATAGCTGCCGAATGTACGAGGGTTAAGTTTGAAGGGTACTGTAGGTCAGAGATGTAATTTTGTAGCAGACGCGCAGAAGAACCTTAAGCAAATGAAGTGATTTGAGCACTGGGGTTATACGGTTGTATTTGGGAGTTTTGGTAAGTGATTCTTTGAAGACGTTCTATTTGAGGCGAGTCGATGCTTTAAAAAGCAGTAGTCAAGTTTGGATTGAACATGTTTTGTGGCTATTGTGCAGGCAGTTTGATAATCAACTCTGGGACTAAGTCGGCGGAAGTCACGAATATGCATGCATCAAGTGAGAGATGACCGAATGATGTTGTTAGCAAAGGTAGGATTTTTGTCGAAGATGATTCCGAGATTGCGGACTACAGATGATTAAGGCACGGGTAATATGAGATCCTTTGGAGAAAGGTATGGATAATAGGTCAGATTGTTTAGCTGTTCATGGATACCAATTACGAGAAATTCTATTTGTGAAGGATTGCTCAGGCATAGAAGGTTGGCGGTCATCCAGGCCGATATCTTGGTGATGTTGTTACGTAGATGTTCTAGTGCGTCAGAAAGGGAGCCCGGAAAGAAAGATATAAAGAGCTGTGTGTCCTCAGCGTGGAGTTGATGATCGAGAGAGGATTAGAGAATAAGTTTGTGGGGAGGTGCAAAGAATGAACGAGTACATCACCTTGAGGAACACAACAGGTCAGTGTGTGAGGATTAGATAAGTGTTCAGCAACATCAAAAGTGAAAGAACTGGAGAAAAATATGACTTTATCCAAAATAGGCCACAACCAGAGATTCCAACTGCATTTGAGAGGCGTTTGATAAGGATTTCGTGATCTATGGTATCGAAGGCAGGAATGATGTCTTAAAGACAGAAGTATGGGACTTGTTGACCTATCATGACAATTTTACTGTAGAGCGCATGCAGAGAGGACAGTTTCAGTTGAGTGATGTTTGTTGTATGTATGTATCTAATCTTTTATATAGCGCATTTTAAGAACCTCTCAAAAGCGTTGTAGGCAGATTGGCTTGGATTGAAGAGGTTGTTGCAGGTAAAAAGCTACTGAGAGTTTAGATAAGAATCGCAATCGTGAGGGGCAAGCTCGAAATTTCTTACAGCGCCCAACGAAAGCCAGCTGGAACCAGCTTATTCACAGGCGCTCAATCAAAACAAAATCGATAGGTAGGAAGGGTTCGGTTCCAGCTCAAGATCTAAGAGTCGGGCACGCAGACAGTCACACCGTTACGGTGGATGGTTTTTCGGATTGGAGCGGATAAAAAGATAAGGGGTAGAAGAAGAAGGATAGGATAGGAATGAGAGATTTTAGAATGGACAATGGTTAGGGAGGATTATTCCCTTGTCCTTGAACAGTTTTTTTGAGAAGTACTTTAACGACTGAGGTTTGAAGAGCGTAGGAAAAGTCCCGGTAGACAAAGACATGTTGATTATCTTGGTTATCATAGGAACGAGAAGGGTTGAACAGTCTTTTCGAAGGAGATTGGGATTGAGTCAAGTTCGTGTTGTTTGTTTTGAGTGGGCTGAATGACAGCAGTGATCTCAGTTTCGGAAAGAAGCAGGTTCTGAAAGGTGAATAGATGCGTTAGACGACGAAATTGTGTGAGCATGGGTAAAAAGTCAGTTGACGTGGGGGTCGATTTCAATAAGAGTCTTTAATGAGAGATGGAATTAGAATTAGTCGAGTCGGATGGAAAATCGATTGCTGCCTGCTTTACTGCGGGAACAATTGACGAGGATTTGTTAATAGACGGGCGACGATTAGGCTAATGAGGCTTATCGACGACCAACCGAAGCCAATATTACAGGGTGGGCGAGTGATGGGAGAGAGACAAGCAGATAAGAGGACGGACAAACAAGGAGACACGGAAAATAACAAAGGCTAGAGACGAAGAGAAAAGACACAGATAGACGAGGAGCCGACGCAGATAAAGGGCAGGTGGATGAATTGGGGGAACTCCTTAAGAGAATTAGAGGGCAGAGACGTCAAATTAACTGCATGGGTTACAGGATGGATATAAATGCCTGTCATTAATCGTGATTGGCGTATACGGAACCCCGAATTGGCTATCGTTCGACGCTTAATTTAGAGGAAAGAGGGAAAAATTGCCGATGGAAGCAGATTAGGATTCGGATTAGGACGACGACGGTGACGCTGATGATGTCAGAAGGAAAATAAATCTAGGCTATGGTCCAGTAGCTAGCTAGCTGGCCTACTGCTGCAAAGGCAGGCTGTTAACGAAGCCGTTACGGTCCACTGATATTGAAGCCATGTTCGAAACTGCATGATATTAAATTGTAATTTTAATTCTAATCATATATTTATATACATTAGCCCTGCTTAAAGAGGTGCTCTCTGCGCTAGTCAAATGATGCTAAAGTTTATTAGCAAAAAATCATCAATAAGCATGTTGTAAAATTGGTCCAATTTATCTTATCTAGCTTACTGTTACTGTAGTCTTTTCAATTCCTGTCGCTTGTATAAGCATTAACGTATACTGTATACACGTATAGGTTAAACATTCTATAAACGTTGGGTATACTGAATTGTGTTTATATTACATTTGAGTAGATTGATTTAGCGCAGTATCTAGTTGTGCTGTATATCTAATGATGTATGGATGGAAGTCTGGTTATAGTTTGAGTATACAGTTATATAGGTATATCACTTCTATAACCAAAACCCTTCATGGCGGAGCGTTCCTCTTCCCTTCGATTGCCGCAGGATGGAGTGGTGTCAGCTTCCTGTAATTCTCTCAAGATCGAGGACCTCCTCAGCGAACAAGGCCGCACAGAGTCATACAGGACTTGAATCAAACTAAGAATGGGGCTATAGTTGAGGAGGCCCACATAAGAGGAATAGGTCACATCAGGGAGAGTTTTTATTTCACGGTAGAGACCTGACACAGTTACAGTCAAGCGAACAGTCCAATTTGGAGTTCAGCTCGTTGTCGGTCTGGATATAGAGTTTGGGAGTCCCGCAAGTCCGAGTGTCTGTACACGAAAAGTGTTAGAGAGACGCCAGATCGGTATTGAGTGTCGTTGAACCCTGATGTCTTTGATAACCAAGTTATGGAACGCTATCGGAACTCTGTAAGTCCTAGAACGAGAAAGCCTTCATCGTCCTATAAATCATTTCACGTAAATCTGCTCGTGTAGATCTATGTAAATCTACTTCGTCGCCCTATCTATAGACCATGCATCACTCCGCCCATCCCTTGGGGGTCCATGGTATTGTGTTTGAATTTGAGACGTTTAGATTTAATGTTTAGATCAGTAATACTCGATGATGTAGCTTTTAGTTAAACTCTTTATGAAACTGAATCGAGTTTTAGACAAATTGAAGTGTTACTTGCTAGTGAAGCTCAGTACGAAATGAAATACATTTGTTCAACATATCAATCAAATTGTAAGAACAGCTCTTCTGGTTATCGCAAGCCCTGAATGCAAGACGGATGCTGTTCGTAAGTTTCAGGTCATAGGTCATGACGCAACGGTTACAGCATTCTGAACGCCGTGAAAATTCAGGAAGACTTTTTTCCTGTTTGCAGATGGCATTAATCTCGAGCCAGTTTCACATTTGGGCGCCTGCGACTGCGGTGCATTCGGACCGGAAGTATGGACGGATGCAGCAATCAGCAGAGCCAAATCAGCAGAGATGTTTATTCGGCGCTCGAAGGCACTTCCGTCTTGAGCGAAATTTTTATGCACCGAGAAATCATCTGCACAACAGATGTCGCCGGGTCTGCGATCTGACACAAGGAAATAACTCCAGACAAATATTTGCTCGAAGGAAAAATGCATATTGAAGGGTTAATGGTCGAGCGACCCACAGGACAGATGGGTGAGCATAACTGTTGGACGGAGGGACGAATCGAAAGACAGCGGACGGATGGATGGGAAGATAGGACGGACGGACGAACAAACAGACGGGTGGACAGACGGATAGATGGTTGGACGAACTGACGGATGGACAGAAGGATAAGCAGATAAACGAACGGACGAAAGGACGGAGGATTGAAGGGACGGACGCAAGAACTGACTGGCAAGTGCTCATGGCCAGACTGACTGAGTGACTGATTTCCTGGAGGACTGACATTAACTTATATTTTATATCTACTGGTTTTGGCCAGACAGGAATAAACAGATCGATGGCTGAATTACTGGATGGATGGATTGAGAGTTGCACTGATGAATTAGTGGGATGGAGGCGTGTTTTACTACGGTGCTTTGCGTGACAGTGCACTCATTGAGCCCAGTATTCGTTACGCATCGATGATTCTGTCACAGAGGCAGCTAAGCCGAATTTCTTTTGCAGAAATTTTGCAGTTTTAGCATCAAGCTAAAACAAAACTTTGGAATTTTTGCGATTGACGATAGCGCAAAAGATCTTGAAGCCATGTATTCGTGTTCATTCTTGCAATCTCGTGAGATTTGTTCTTTTCTCCAGCTTAAACGGTAGACTCTCCGTCGACAGAATCAAATTACCTAAGACGGCATGATGTCATCACGAAAAGAATCGACTGTCACAGTCTACGTCGTAACAGTCGAATTGCTCGGCGTCTTGCGGTAAAAGTCCTATAGAAACTTCTGTGGTTTCCTAACTATTATTCACCATTCCAAAATGGCTATATTAACAAGTATACATAAAACAAAAGTTCAGTGAGCCTTTATTTTCGTCGGCATTGCAAAATCCCTAGGACCGACCGTGCGGGCTCGCATTAAAGCGTCACCATCTTGCCGTATCGTCTTTGTTTCAAGTTGTACGTAAAAGTCCAGCCACTGTGACCTAGTGACCGAAATATAAAATGATCTTTTTGTTCCGAACCAAGACTCCATCTACCGGCCATCACCACCCACCCCCGGGTCTTGCCTCGACGCAAATGAGATGCATTTGTACTCAGTCGGCGTTCACTGCCCACATGAATCGGAAACGACCAGATCAGAAGATATTTCGACAAATTCGGAAGTTGGTCCGTACGGGACGTGCCTTGCGTGTGGTCTGCTCCGAATTCAGATACATGGTCGTCCACCGAGTGGGTGGTCTCTGGGCGCCCCCATTCAACCGCCGTCGAGGCTCCATGGTCGATCGCAACTTCATTATCAATATAATCGAATAGAGAATGTCCAGTTAATGCCATTACTCCTCTGAATGCATGATCTGCTCGTGAATCTATATATATATATACACATATATATTATAATTAGACTAGTTGCGTGTACATTACACACATATATATTATACTTAGACTAGTTGCGTGTACATTGTTCTGGTAATATGAACGCCATACAACAGACAGACGTCACGGCTAAAGTAAAGCTACGAAGAAAGGGTTTAACAGTTCATAAGTAGCCTTAGAAACTTATCATCAGATTCCTTTGCATCAATATCATATTCACCATCCTGATCTTCAATATAATCACAACCCACATCACCACCGCCAACGTCACGGCCAGCATCAACCTATCACCAATACCACCTCCACAACCAACAACACCATCACCAACAACACTAACACCAGCATCACCAACATCTGAAACACCACGAACAACAAACATTACCACCACCACGACAACCCCATCACGACCACTACCACCGCCACTTCTATCAAAATGTACAAGTTTAGTCTTGAACTGAAGGAGCGGAAAACCTGGACTGGCGAAACGTAAACCAGTCTTGACGAAAGCAGTGACCGGGCCAATGAACCATCGGACCTAAAAGCGAATGGACAGCGGAGCAAAGAACGAAACGGTCTAAAATATAAGACCAAAACGAATGCAAATACTACGGAAGTATAGCTGTTCATAGGAGACCTAGGCTTGAACAGATCTTCACACAGATATAATAATATTCTCCATTGGGTTTATCCGTAACAATAATAATCTCCTTTGGTTTTATCTGTAATAATAACATTCTCCATTGGCTTGCTCTTTTACTTTCAAATGTAGTTTGGGCTTGTAGTTAATCTCTTATTTGGGTGACACACTTTGGTCTTACAAATTAGGCACCAATTGCTTCACTCCGTACTGCGTCTGCCACAGTCTCTACTCTCGTTCCTCTCTTTCTCTCTCTCTCTCTCTCTCTCTCTCTCTCTCTCTGCCTATCGGTTTACCCCACTCAGTATCAGTATGTCTTCAGTATATCTTCAGTATGTCTCCAATCAGTATGTCCTCTATTTATAAGTGCAAGCTTACCAGCACAAAGAGAGTTAAACACATACGTTCCTATTATATAATACACCTAAGCACTGTATACGTACAGATACCAATGAATTCCCATAACATCACAATTCAACTGAGAGCACAATTTAGATCAAAAGCAAGTCGTAACTCCATACATAGAGTAAATACAAAAATAAGCATTAGTGACTGACCGCATAAATGTCATCGCATGCTTGGTGTTGTAATTTTCCCTAATAGCGCCACTAAAATGCTGATGTATTTGCCTCTGTCTGCTGACTAGTTCGATAATAAGCCTATACTGCATCAGGAAACAAAAGGTTGGAACTATAAATCATCACAAAATGCTACAAAATCATGAACGTTGTTCTGGCCAGCCTGATAAGTGGGATTATGTCTGGCGAGCACTGAGTATGACTATGAAACTTAGAGACATCAACAAACGCACCCAGACGGACAGGGAAACGCAGGGGCTGTGAAAGAGTTCCAGAGACGTCGGTCAGTGTACAGCCAAATATAAAGAGAGACGTGGGGTGAATCAGAACGATAGAAATTGTGAGCGACGAGACAGAATAAATTTGGAGGAGATCGGAGCAGAGAAGACAGAAGTTGCTGCATCTGGCGTGTTCACATTGATGCTTGTTTCAGAGGGAGTGGGTCCGGCCACGAAAAATGCTCCATCGTTTGTTTAGGCTGCACTTTGCCATACACATGCCACACCACAAACAAGGACGGCTTTGTGATGTCACAATAAACGAATGCATGCATTCACCATTTAGATACAAACACATACAGTCCGAAACTTCCACGTATATAGCCACGTAGAAATATACATACAAACTACAGCATTAAATCAGCAAAACTGCAATTATATTTTGCATACTGCAAATATTAAACGCGGACATAAAAGCCTATATAAGTATCAAATTATATAAAAGATTGTTTTACCTGCTTGTATGTATGTGATCATGTGGTTGCGGGTTTGACTCCGTATAACTACCCTGGGACAAAGCAGTATAATTTGGTACCGGCGTAAGCTGGGAAGTAAACGGCAAGTTCTGCGATGCACTGGTCCCGTGTCTAAGACATTAGGATTCGTCCATTGCTGGCTCAAGGGCCTACAGAAAAGGAAATTAGCGCCTCTCCTACTTCTCACTTGTGGGATATGAGATACTTTACTTGTATGTATTTCAAAATTCATACTTAACGTCCATCATTCACAATGTCTGTGTCTAACAATTTATGGTAATATAGACTTTGATTCGGTTATCGAATCGGTTCTTAAGGATTTTATTAAGTTATCGAATCAACTGTTAAAAGCTATATAATGAGCATAATCCTCTAAATATGGGTCATAAATCTGGGTAAATGATTTCTGCCGGATATTATCGAAAGCGGTAATCGTGCACATATCGTGCAGTCAATACCTTCTCCACAGAAATATTGGACCATCCAGCATCAGGGCTTCCAACATTGATTTAATGCAGGATAAAACATTTGGAAGGTCATCCATGCCTGAAAAATTACGCCATACACGCTAATAACACGCAAAAGCCGTCCGTCTGTTCGTCCATTTGCAACCCATCAGTTTGAACTTCCTATCTTTGTCCCTCCCCACCCTATCTTTCCACTCACCTTCCGTCCGTCCCTCCCTCCATATGTTCATCTCTACTTCTTCTCTTCGTTCTTTCCTTCCTCCATCTATCTATCCTTCTCATCGTGCCAAGCTAATAGTGCATCTCCCAATTTGATGTAAGTTTTTGGCATTCCCTGATCAGCTTCAAAAACTAGGCCAACAAAAGCAAAGAACTGAAATAGATACATGCATAGATACATAAATAAATAAATGCATATATACATACATATATACATAAATACATAAATAAGTATATACACACATACAAACATGCTTACAAACATAAAATGCATACTATATATACATACATACATGGTATTGTTTACACACATAAATACCATACATTCATACATAAATACATAATACCTGAATACTAATTTGACTGCAGCTTAATTTTGGTGCTTGATCGGTTGATGCTTTGTGCATTAGACACCGGCGCTACAGAAGCTACAAATTACAATTACAGTACATACTTACATACATGGATACATCATAAGATTTTATTTTTTAGCCTCTTCTGTTTTGTCTCAGAAGATCAAGTGAGTTTAACTGGCGAAACGAGAAGACCGGAACCGGAAACCAGAGCTCGACGACAAAGAACTGGAGGCAGAAGCGTTGGGTTCCACCTTCAGCAGCATCTTATGTATGCAAAACAATATGGACGTGCCCAACATGTGGCCTGCGTTGCGCCTTTCATTATATGAAGCCCTCATGTAGGCCTATTCAGCAAGATGAAGACCTTCGCATATAGGTCAGAGGTCAAACTGCGCTTTGTATTGATTTCCCACAACTGCGTTGGGGAAATCTAATCGGGGTCGCAGCTGCGTAAGACTGACGTGTTATGTGCTAGGCTAACACTATGCCACGCCTGTTAATCTGATTAAAATTAATGTAATCATCAAATGCATCGTCTAAACGAAGCTGAAGGGGTTTCAATTCTAAGCCTATAAATTAAAATCACTAATGTTTCAAACTCCGCCACGGCCTTTAGCCGGGTAGTGCCAGTCCCAAGCTTGGATAAAGGAGGAGGGCGATGTCAACTTCCTTCGATGCCATAAGATGTCCTTAAACATTGGAACTACTCCTACTAATGTTTTATACGCATAATGCATATGTTTCAGCAGTATATATACTAAAACTGGACGGCAGTATATGATGGCTGAGTGGCTAACGCATCGGCTTTCATTTCTGCCACTTCGAATCCGAGAGACACGCGAGTCGAGTTCGGATCCCGAGTCTGTCATATGAAATCGGAGGCCATCGTTTTCGACATCCTACGACGGCTCCTTAAATCCAATGAACCCAAATATCCACTCTCCATAATATTAGGCCTAATATCTAGTTTCACAGGAAATTCAATGGTTCAGTCCAGGAAAATACCGGATGGATTTGAAAGCGTTTAAAGGCCCATGTGCTTAAGTGCGCATGTGTTACGTGGCGCATATATGAGATGGGATAACATGACCCCAGTTGCTGACCAGAATGCACCAGACGACCCGAGACGGAAGACTATACAAACGGAAAATATAAGCTTTTCCCTCTGGCCATGTTGTGTACTTGTCCTCGCATTTCAGTCGCTCGGCTTTGACTATATATATCTAAAGCAGCTCAAGAGCAAAGCCTTCAATCTGCTTATATTTGCTCAAGAAAATCAATTTATCTTATATAATATACGTATATGCACATATATACATATATACAGAAATGCATGTATTGTTTATACATGTATATTGTGTGTACATATATACAAACACACACACATATATATATATACGCTGTCGGTGACCGCCATGTCTTAGGGGTGTTGATACGATCTCTGACCATAAGAAATATTGGTTAATGAAACGACCAAAGAGTATTAGATGTTTGCCTGTTTGCTTGAATGTGTGCGTGCGTCTGTTTGTGCGTCTGCGTATGTTTTAATTAGGCTGAGCAGATAAATTAATTTATGGGTAAATTATGACATCATACCCTGAGACCTTCCGTATATGAGTATAATTATTATTAATGTTTCTTTGCCCTCTGAAATCATGAAGTTCTGCTACATGTATGTTTGTGTGTCTGTTTGTCTGTCTTTCTTTATGCCTGCATGCAGGGCATAGATTTAGGTACGTGCGTAGATCTGTCTGCTCGCTTGAAGCCGATCTGTTTGTTTTCATATATGTATCCATGTATGTGCATCTTCTTGTATCTATATGTCTGCCTGTCTGTCTTTCTATAAATGCATGTATGTTGGGCATGAATGCGTAGATTTTTTATCCGCTTGGAGTCTGCCTGGAGTCTGTCCATATGTATGACTGTGTCTGAACATGTCTGTGGATCTGTATTTCTGCGTGTATGTATGCCGGGGTTTTTGCCTATAATTCCACCTTTATGTGCATGCTCATTAGTGACATCTTGCGGTACTCAGTTGAACGACGTGCATTGAGACGAAAGGATTTTTCGCTGCCCTGCGTTAGTCAATACCGATTGGAAAATCAGACCATTTCCTTGACTCTGTGTGGACCGTGCTAAATCCTGCGCTTACTCCATTCGTTTTTTTCAACCGCAATCTTATTTTCTTTCCGCTATCATTATCTCGTGGTTAGATGCTTTTCAAATATAAATAGTTTGCTGCGTCTTTGCTCCAACCTTCCCAGACTTTAGATCCGATTGAATGAGTTCTTTCTGGTTAATGTTTCGTTAGAAATTATTTTCAGTTCTGTTAACTGACGAACCTCCACCATTCACTAGTGTAGTTGGATGTTGCATGTTTTGTCAGCATGTTTTGTTTGCGCCTTTTTGAGGTTTTTAAAAGGCGCCACATTAACTTCTAGACACATTCATACGTACATACATACATATATACATACACACATACATACATACATACATACATACATACATACATACAAACATACATACCTACTTACTTATATACATACATTCATATATACATAAATATATACATACATATATACATGCATATAAACATACATATATACATACATATATGCATACATATATACATACATGCATACATATATCCACATATGCATACATATATATATGCATATATACACATATGCATACATATATATATGCATACATATATATGCATAAATATATGCATACATATATACATACATGCATACATATATACACATATGCATACATACATACATATACACATATACACATGCATACATATACACATAGTCGTGGTATCTGTTCAACTTGTTTTTAAGCAGTGAATTAGAACTTGTCGTTCCAGACATCTGAAGAATGCCGTTGGAGGTAGACGGACAACAGCATCTGTAGAAACACTTAAGATAGAAGCCCAAAAGGTACTCGTACGAAACGTGTTGCCTTAGTATAAGCTTAGTGTGCCATAGACTGATAGCGTTGTTCTGAGGAGGACACGTGCAATCATTGATCGCTCTTGGATTTTATCTCTTTCCTTTGTCCTTAGTGTCCTTCAACTTGTCTTAGTTCTTTTAATCTACTCCTGCGCCAACCAATTTCGTGTAGCTTTCGAACTGAGCTCTGCTTGGTTTGTTTTAAGATACGTGTGTTCATTGGTCTCGGCTTTAAGCCTTAATTAAAAGGACCCCAGTTTCATGCATCAGCATGAACGTTATTTGATAAGGTAGACTCGGAATATCTAAAATTTCTTTGCCCTCAACATTCACATTATTTTGGCCTTTGACAAACTGTTAACAGACGCTATATAAATGCTCAGATAGGCCTACATAAAACTATCTTTGTGGCTTTTTGGTTGCTTTGTTATTAAGTGCCTAACTTATTCGCTTACCCTTTACCTACATCAACTATTTCAAACCCCATTCATTTGCAGATCTGTTGCATTCAACAAAGGCTCTTTCGCCCAGCGGAAAAGCGCTTTCATGCGTAACTGCGTGACTAACCGAGTATATGGAATCAGGCAACAGTTGCTATAGCCGCGCATTGTCTTTTATGTTGCTGATCGGTTGTCAGCGACGATTAGCAACAATCGTTTCCAGAAATACTCTTCTTCTTCCTCCTCCTCATCTTCCTCCTTCTCCTCCACTTCATCTTCCTCCTCCTCCTCCTCCTCTTCATCTTCCTCCTCCTATTCCTCTTATTCCTCCTCTTCCTCCTCTTATTCCTCCTCGTCCTCCTCTTATTCCTCCTCTTCCTCCTCTTATCCCTCCTCTTCCTCCTCCTTCTTCTCCTCTTCTTCCTCCTCCTCCTCTTCATTTTCTTGCGCCTCCTCCTCCTATTCCTCCTCATATTCCTCCTCTTCCTACTCCTTCTCCTGCTCTTCCTCCTCTTCCTCCTCTTCCTACTCCTTCTCCTGCTCTTCCTCCTCTTCCTCTTATTCTTCTTCTTCTTCCTCTTATTCTTCTTCTTCTTCTTCCTCCTCCTCCTCCTCCTCCTCCTCCTCCTTTAGTCCTTCAGCCTCCGGACCCAGTTTTTTCTAAGGCGTTTTTCCTGAACGGTCTTCAGCGCAACAAAGGATCGCGTCATTTAAAAATTAGACCGAGGGGCAACAGAATCAGACGAGATCGTCATCTGCATACGAATGCGCAGTGGATTTGTCTACAGAAGGTAAAGTACGTCGACCAAATAGGCGCAGCGAACGAGAAATTATTTCTTTTCCGGCACATGCAGAGGAGCTAGACAAATGCCGGCGGACGACGACCTGAGAGACGGCCCTGTGTTCGTCTTGCGGACGAATACAATTATAGACTCAGGCGCATTAAACAGATCGATGTGATTATAGTCGTCGGCCGGACTGAACGTTCGCAGGCCGGGCGCAATTCGGCTCGGGCAGAGAGAGGCCTTCACCTGTAGTTCGCATGTCTATTCCTGAGTCCCCTTCGCGTCCAGCGCCGTCGTGTGTCGGGCGTTGAATGACCACCAGCGATGCCCCGTCGTCCACTCATTTGTCAGCCGAATCTATGTCACCGCGGACACATTTTGCAAATTAGTCGGCCGACAAACTTGGCGCCGAGAGCGGATGGTGGGTCGGGGGAGCGAACCGCATGGACGGACGGATGGAAGAACGGAAAGGGAAAGCCGAGGAAAGGGAAAAGCGAGCTGCGTTTGTTGGGTGTTTGACGCAGCTAGATAGCGCCTAAAGACGGAGGCAGCGGCGATCGGCCAGCAGAACAATCGGAGGAGGCGGAAGAAGATTGATGAAGAGCGGGATTGTCCTCAGCCAAACGCGCCACCTAGCGACGCAGTTCGTCTAAGCAGGCGGCCGGCGGATGCGGCATGTGAAAGATGATTCCCTCGAAATGATGGATTTCATCGAACGCAAGAGGATTGCTGCTGGAAAGAATCCCGAGCAGCCTCCACGTGGTCGAGATGGAAAGTCATGCGCCAGATGAGCAGAGAGCGGGAAGAGCGAATTTTACCAAAAAAGGGATCAGACCAGTCCGAAAATTAATTTGCTTCAATCTAAACCTTTCGCTTCCTCGAAAGAGACATTCGTCGATGACCAGGCACTGCTGGGAACTCACGCGGCGCTAATAATGGCTAAAACCGGAACACAAAGGGAATGCTCGATCTTAAGTAGTTCCTGTGTCCGCGGGAAATTCGAGCGATTTGTTTTTTCTGCTGGAAATAGAGAGACTATATTCTGCCACAAAAAGAAGATTGCTTCCATCCGCGTTGCGCGTCTCTTATATATCATTCATGTCAAGGCTCCAAAACCTGCCTTGTCCGCTGGAATAATTCACCACTGAAATGATTATTCACCACTGGGTAATTCTCACCACAAGAATGATTCATCACCGGAATGATTCAGCACAGGATTCGTTTACTGGATCTGATTGTAAACTGATATCCTGAACGTTAGATGGCGTTGTGAGTCAGATTTATATAGCAACCAATAGGTATATTTAAACTGGATGAAGAGTCTACCAGGGCATCACATTGAAACTGGTCTGCCATGCAGAAGCACAAGTTTTTGTTCTCGTAGGCACAGTTTCGGCTGTCTATGGATATGGCAAAGTTCGATTTGTGTTCTTATAATAGCCCTCTGCAGGTCGGCAGACTGAATGCACACACATCAGATCAAATTAGTAACACTTACTAGCCGTTCTTAGCTAGCACAGGAGCAGCCACATGAAGATCGCACAGCTGCAGCTTTTCTTACACTTAGCTGCATGTACATCTTAGTCCGAGCTGGACCACCCACATCCCAGGGGGCCAGAGAACTCTGATCTCGTAGCTAGGGATTTCTTTAATACCCCCTGCCAATCACCGACTAATTATTCGGAGACCACAATTTTCGCTATAAATTGCAAGGAACGGGAGTACACTGTAGCATCGTCTACGGGTTGGGGGTGATGGCTTTGGCTGCCGCATTTTGCCCTGAGTGCGTTCCTCTGACGACACCGACGCAGCGCCTGGCGTTATTGATGACACCTCGGTCGATGGCGCGACTGGGGCCATCAATCATCGATCACGTGACGCAGAATGGACCCGCCCAGTCACGTATTTCAAAGGCGGTAGTGATCATTAGCATGCGCATCATCGTCATCGTAGTCGTCGTCGCCATCGTCATTATCACCCTCAGCAGTAGCAGCAGCAGCATCACAAGCACGTCGAATAACAGTGTATCATCACACAGGCTCGTCTTCAATCACTGGACTGCATGCCATGCAAGGTCATCGTCGCCTGATTTAAAGCGAGGCCTCTCCAAGCTACTCCATTATACACATATATAAATTATATATATATATATATATATATATATATATAATATCATGAACTAAATGTGTATGTAGATGTGACCTTACTCTCAGTTTGTAAGCGATATATGTATATATGCACTGTCGAACATCTCATATATAAAATAATGCATATATAGAGAGAAAACGAGTAGCAATGGGACCAGGATAACGACATAAAATGATAGAGCTCCAATAATAAACACATTAACGGTCGGAAGCATATGAAAAATTCTTGTATACCAGCCCGCCGTTGATCAGTACGTGAACTTCTGAGTATGATGTTTATAGACGAAGCGGCAACATGTAATAGATACGCATACTATGTTTTGCGCAAATGCCTCTTCTGACTTAAATACAGAACACGATAACCGCAGACTATATATATATATATATATATGCCTACATAAATTCTTGTCCACCATTTTTTCCACCACGTGAACTTCTACGTGGAATTACATAAGCGAAGAAGCATATATATATCCATGTAGATATACCATGTTTTGCGTCAAAGCATATCCTGAGTTGAGATTTACCCCAATGTAAGAAGAAACTATTTTCCCACCATCGGCATGACTTACACACCAAAATGTTTACAGGAAGAAGACAGATAAGTCTGCAGAACAGCCTCGCATCGCAGAAAACATCCCAAAGACTTCGGCTTCTACCAGTCGGTCGAAGGTCAGCAAACAAGAACATACAGCATACAATCTCTTGTAATTTTGTAGCATTTCTTATAATTTCGAATCTATTCGGCAAAAAACATGATACCCTCTGTTTTTTCATTAGTCAATGAAGTTAAAATGAGATCATGATAATATTTACAAGTAATATTTTAATAGAAATGAGAAACTCATCTGTCTGCTCACAGCTGATAGAAAGAGCTGCGTGGAACTGCATTAAAAGTCTGATGATATACATCATAGGTGGCAGAGATGTGAAGGACTTGTAGCATACATAAGCTTAGTACATACGCACCCTATATAAAATAATTACACAAAGGCTAATCGAATTTGAACCAATATCATAGAACATCGAAAGCTCAGATTCTTCATCAATCAAATATCGAACGTATTAGATAGTAAATACGTTATATATATATATATACATATATATAATGGAATACACTGGACAAAAGAGTGTGGATCAGCTTTTGTTGCAGTTTCCAACGCAATAGAACTATCAAACATAATGAAATAATGTGCTGCTCGCCTCAGAGAATCATGCTAGATTCCCTGCCAGGTGTTTCCCCTTCGAAGACGCCACATAAGAGATTTGAATAGCTAAACATTTCCCTAAACCCCTGAATTTGTAAATACGCAAACCGTCGTGTCGTCTAAATAGTATCCTGCGTTATGTTTTGCGAAATGACTAACTAACTCAGCGAGGGGAGTGTTAACTTTCTGGCTATACCCAGCCATGCGTCGTAAATTCAGAGAAATCCACTTTACTACAGTTTTATCTCTAAGCATTCGCGATACCAAAGTTCACATGGTATGAACTGCCAACAGCTACAACAGCATTCCAAGTGCGTTTTTTTACTCTCCTTTTTCTTAAGGTTACTGACTTCTGTAAACAAACTGAATTAATTAACATGTTTCCCATTAGTCAGTTTTTGCTTTCCCCCTCTCTTGCCATTGCATGGTACTTCATACACAGAGGTATACAGTCTTGTCTGCAGAAGATGTCAAAAGATATCTTATAGAACTCTCAGTTTGATTGAATGCCCTGGCATTTATGTATGCACATTGGCGTATGAACAGCACCAGTACTAGCAACAGCAGCAGCAACAGCACCATCAGCACCAGTACCAGCAACAGCAGTAGCAGCAGCATCAGCACCAGTACCAGCAACAGCAGCAGCAGCACCAGTACCAGCAACAGCAACAACAGCAGCAGCACCAGCACCAGTACCAGCAACAGCACCAGCACCAGCAACGGCAGCACCAGCAGCACCAGCACCAGCATTGAAACCAGACGCCATGTATCACGTTTAGTTTCCTCATTCCACCAGCCACCTTCTGCAAACATCTCGGCGCATCGGCCGAGAGACGTCAGCGCCACCTTGCGACACGGTTAACTTAATTACGACTACTGCGCGCCGAACGGACGAATGAACGGACAAACAGATGGAGAACCGGACAGCCAGACAAACGAACGGACGGACAAACGGACGAACGGACGGACGGACGGATGTGGGAGGCGGAAAATGGCGGTCGTCTTCACATGTGGGAATAATGAGAGGCTTCGACGAACGAACGAACGAACGACCTGCCTTGGCTGTAATCGCGCAGCGCAACGAAATGCCACCAGACAAAAAGAGAGAAGCTGAGACAAATGCGCCAATCATCTGATTACTAGATATTCGTCGGTGGCGGCGGCGACGGTCAGCAAACGGACGCCTTTTAATATCAAATGGACGAGAACCCAGAACCGTGTTGCTTGCAGGAAAAACTGACATATTTATGTACTTATAGGAATTCTCAACAGTAATGTAACTGAACAGCATATACTAACTATGTTCGGAATGTGAGCTAATCCCTTTTTGTTAGAATAAATCAAAACCACTTCTGCCTTAGCAGAGACACAACAGTTTTGCTTTCGTAAGAAGCTATTCTGTGGAAGCAGGCGACATTCAAAGTCCTTTATTGCCATAGCGTTGATGTCTGAGCATTCTAGTCAACAGATGCCACTCGTTACCACCTTTGTGACAGAAACTAATGCTGCTGGCTGACTATCTCTGTCTTCGGTTATAGTCGAATGTTGACCCTTGCGTCCATTACTACTTATGAGGCGTCGATGGTCATTTGGCACAGTAAGGGGCAAATTATAGAGCAAGCAGACGTGGAGTTGATAAGAGCTTTAAGGCGTCCAACGCCTTGTAGAGATTAACTTCGTTAGGATCTAAGGCAGCGTAATACGCGTCGTGGTAGAAGGTTCCGACGCATGATTCACGCCAAGTCACCGCTTGCTGATGAAATGATTCTGTAGCATGTTAGAATGGCGTCATTCTCAGCTGCTTATGCTGACCAAGGAGGCGTTAATGGATTCCAACATGACTGTTCTGCTCCATAATAAAGCGGTCAGCTGATTCTCGGTGTAGCAAGTTAAGGTCGGCATCAACGACCCTGGCAGCCATAAAATGTCGTTCAACACCGGAAGTTAATGATCAAGGCATCCGTCGATGGTCGTTGCTAAGCAGTAACAACATGTATGCTTTGTGATTACTGAGATTGTCACCTGTAGACCTGTACAGCTTCTGCGCGTGACATCTCAGAATTGAGTCAGCGGAAGACCAGTCGAACCCAATCGCACCATCGATGTATTCCAATATGTCTTTTCTGAATGAATGTATTGGGACAACTCAGAACTTCACCTGTAGGCGTGTTCACATTCTGTTCATCTGAGAAATGAATCAGTGGAAGACCGACTGAACCCAACAGTAGACTATCTTTCAAGGTGCAAAAGGATCTAGAGGTTCAATTGTATGTACTTTTAGAAACATTCGTGTTTTCTTTGGCAGTTGAGGAGGTTTGACAAAAAGTTACAGTTCATCTGTATGAGGTGATCATGTGCAACGCTCTCTTTCGGCCTTGGCTGTGCTACGGCGCTATATAAATCGTCTTATTATTGTATTATTTATTATTATTATTATTAGGTCTATTATTATTATTATTATGCCAATTTTCATTATTATTATCATCAACATCATCATTGTCATCATCAAGGAACCATTAGTAGTTCATTTAAGTTTAAAGTCTTGAACCAAGACGTTCTGACGTTTCTGTTACTCAAAACTTAATTTGCAGGAAGAAACCTTTATTTCTCTAGATTGAGTATTCGAACGCTAAAAACAGTATACAGGGTTGCATGATTTTTAGCAGCATCCAAGAAAACAGTGAGGTGACACATTGGCTGAGCGGTTAGGGCGACGGTTATTCACCTCTGCAACCGTGGTTCGAATCCCAGGCCTGTCATTTGAAACTGATTTAGGTTGCATTTATGGATCTGTGCAAAACCTCGAAAGCCATCATCTTCGAAATGAGTGGCCCCTTAAATCAAATACATACATACAAGTTTATAGCTGTTGTTTGCTACCATTTCGGAAGAATTATAATGGCTCGGTCATATGGAGTATGGCTTCTATGGAAATAAAGTGTAAAACAGAAGGGTAGTTATTACACACACACCCACACACACACATACACACACACCTACACACACACACACACACCTACACCTACACACACACACACACGCTTGTCAACGACGCAATTCATTACTATTCAAAAGAGAGGCCTGGAAAACACAAGAAGATAAAGAAAGAAACTCGTGCTGCTTCTGCTGCCTTGGGCTGTCTTGTTTAATGCTGTGTGACCCAACAGCCTAGTTTGATTCATGACAATATAATTCCGGAATGCGTCGTCGAGGCTTAAAAATATGAAGTATGGATGTTCAGGTGCTAGACAGTGAGGTAGAACGATAACCGCCTGCTTCAGGTAAAGCCCAGCAGTCGGCACGCGTCCAGAAGTAAACGCTACAGATAAACGATCGTTTGGGCAACTCCCTTCAAGTGACTTGGAATTGCAGATTCACCGAACACGTGTGCAGACGTTTCATTTGCTCTTCACTTTCATTCGCAGCACACTTCTTCTCTAGTATACAACACTTTCTGGTTCTCTGTGCTTGTGTGTGTGCCTGAGTCAGTCAGTCAGTTAGTCAGTCAGTTAGTCAGTCAGTCAGTCAGTCAATCAGTTAGTCAGTCAGTCAATCAGTTTGTCTGTCTGTCTGCCTTTCTGTCTGTCTGCCTTTCTGTCTGTCTGTCTGACTGGCTTTAATTAGCAGTTAATGTAGACGAATTTAGAGCCCGGAGGAAGGCAAATGGAAAGGGCATTAAAATGAAAGTGGGAAAGAAGTCAGTTTCAAAGTGAAAAGCTTTCACCCTAGTGTGTATTGTTTTGCCAGCAAACAGTTTATGAAATGCAATTTCCCTTCAGTTTGGGAAGCAGGAGTTAATTAGGAACAAGATCAGCCACTTCATTGTGCACTTGATTTCAGTCAGGTAATTAATTCAAAGGAAATGTAGTTTGAGTCGTCGAGCTGAGTCTCTTTCATCAAGAGGTTCCTGTTTAGGCCTTGGCCGATTGATTGGCTCAAAATGGAGCGTCCTTGAGCCTCAAGAAGCCCTGCTCTCCTTACGCAACACAGTTGAACTAATTCGCATCCGTCTGTCTGCCTGTCTGTCTGCCTGTCTATCTGCCTCTGCCTAACTGACTTTTTGTTTCTTCCTCTCTGTGTCTCCGAGTATCCTCGACTTCAGCTAGCATTTGCGTGTGTGAAGGCATTCACTAAGAAGCAGCACCGAAATAACAGACACTCGTGCAGACAGACTGTAATTAAACTTGGCATCTACAAGACTGAACAGCCTTCAGAATGAAATACGAATGACTGGGCGCGTAGGGCTAATTACGCGCTGTCACATATATATCAGTGATTCATCTTCCGTCGACATAAGCTCGGAATTAATGACCTATTTTTGAAATGAATGTTGGCTAAGACGTGAATAACGCCGGGAGGTTTGCATACGGGTCATGCACTGTTGTCTTGCCTTGTCTTGTCTTGTCTTGTCTTGTCTTGTCTTGTCTTCGACCATCCTCAAGCCAAGGACTGGCTTTGTCTCTTTAAGTTTAAGAATTCGCTCAACTAATGACTCCAAACAAAACAAAGAGTTTGATCAAGACTTGTGGTGCAAAGTTGTCCAAACCGCTTTACTCTACTTGTGGCTCATCAGCCAATTTAAGTGAATTCAGAAAAGAAACTTTCGGGCTTGTAAATAATGCAATGTAATGTAATTATGATAATCTCTATGGCATCATAGTTAACGAACTGTTTCTAAAGTGCTTTACAATGCCAACTGTCATTGAGTCACTCTGTGACCTTCTGACCCAGAATACATTAGACCCCAGGTTGCAAAACTAATCTTGACATTTTTTGGGAAATATCACTTAAGCCATTTAGTTTAATCTTTATCAGTCCAAACTATTTCCTGCAGTTTAAACTGAACTTTACAGTCCGTTTAAAGAGTAAATGTAACTTTAATTGCTAGTTTAACCGCGATAATCATTAACCACGAAATCAGACGTAGTTTAACTGAAAAGATTCAAATCGAATTAGCAATAAAACATTAAAATCATTAAAAACGAGGCAGATTCTTGACGTTATTCGCTAATAACGCTCACATTTTGCATCAGAGTAATTCAACAAAGAGTATTGGATGCCATTTTGTGTCATGTTACTCATGCAACACCTCAGACACATAAACAAAACAACATTTGCTGAAAAAAAACTTCTTCTGCAGTTCATCACTTAGCCGGCGCAGGTTAAAAATTCTATCCTCGTTTAAGTCTCGTGGGCATCGCGCCTCTAAAGCACCTGCTCACTTACATCATTTGGGAACAACTAGACCACCGTTACTTACGTATACAGTTCTAATGTAATATATGTATTAAGCAAACGTGTCGGCCAAAAGTTATATATACATATATTACACATTTGCCCTATACGCAAGTAACAGTGAACACACACACAAACACACACATATATAATAACATACATGTATATACAGATAGGCGTATGTGTGTTCCTATGCAATAAAACGATCGTCTAAGAGCAAATAATAGACATCAAAGGCCTACATTTGTGGAACATGAAGTAAAATCAATGCCAATTATGCACGTACATATAATGAGAACGACAGCTTTAAATTGAGGCGGCGTGTAACCTGCAGCTCAGATCATAGGCGAGGTGGACAAACAGACTACTGGCGCTACATGAAGCGACCACTTAATTCGGCTTTAATCTTCCTCTTCTACGCACTGCATCGTAATTGATGCCCAGCAAACAAACACAGGAACAAAAAGTCTCGGTCCAAAGATCTGAAAACGATCTTCCAATAGATCTCTTTTGATTAGCAGATTGCCAGGAGCTCTTAGGAACCCACACTCACATGAAATGACAAAGAAACACGCACACACACATAGAGAGAGAGAGAGAGAGAGAAACATAGAATAGGCGAGATGGACAAACACCCTAATAGCACATATAATGTATCACACGTACAGCAAAGCATAAACAAACACACCTATTTCATGTATTAATTATAGAATCGTTTAATTATTTTATTTATTTTATTTGTTTGTACATGCGTACTTCATTTATTTATGTATTTATTTAGGTATCTATTTATATATTTATTCAAATTTGTTTGTTTATTTTTAAGTATTTATAAAGTACATTTTACTTAACTGTTTTAAAAAGTTACAAAAGTTAATGTTCAGTGTGTTCTACTGTGGTAAGCATAAATAACTGATGTCATGCCGATGCATCGTGATCTACAGTATAACAGTTAGTCATAAATGACCTGGGAATACTATTTGCTCTTCCTACAAACGAGTCTCTAAAAGAAGTAAAACTCTGGCCGTGAACATTAGCATCATCATCGCAACGCTAGCTTATCACACCGATGCACGAACTGGTCTACGCAGATAGATAGACCTCTGGATCTTTAACGAAACATTCTTGACATGAGATCCTGTCATTCCAACTGGTTTAATGTTTTCATCTGTATCGAAGCTGGTATACGCTAACCTATTTTCTGCTGAACTTATTAAAATGTCAATTAAAACCCGAATTCAGTAAAAGGTCTACAACCAACTTACAAGTATTTACATGCCTTCTTCCTTTTATCTCTCTCTTCTCTCCAACCCCAAACACCACCCCCATAGCTGCCACGCTGTCTCTCCGTCTGACTTTTGGATCTTGACCTGGAACCGAACCCTTTTGCCTATCGATTTTGTTTTGACTGAGCGCCTGTGAATAGGCTGGTCCCCGCGACCTGGCTTTCGTTGGGCGCTGTAAAAATCTCGGAATTACGATTACAATTACAGGAAGTCACTGATCACTGAATGCCGGCTTTTACGATCGAACACCCAGAGAGTATTTATAATCAAGAATCAACCCATGCAAGCAATAAGGTGTACGGGAGTTCCTTGCACTCACAAATAAAAACAGGCCATGCAAAATCGAAAGAATCAAGCCGCAGGAGAACAACCCCGGCCAACGCGAAGTTATCTGCACCCTGCGCTGCAGAGACCAGATAGATGCATCGCTTTCTCCAGTAAAACATCGTGAAAGGACATTGCGAATAGTGATCATAGTTGCGTGCATGCCAAATACGTGGCTTGCTTTCGCAAGATGCACAACGGGTACTGTAGATCATGAACAGCCATATTATTTATAACAGACTGCAACATTGAAACAGTTGAGGAGATCCACGCCATACTTTATAATCGTCCAGCCACACTGATACGAAGTAGACGCGCCGTGTGCCATGGCAGGCAGCGAGAAACCCAGTTTTTTTCAGTAGGTTACGTCGAGCTAAATCTGTCCGGCGCCAAGACCTTAACTCGCAAACACGCCATGGACTACGAAAGCTAAAGCCATGGCAGCGATATTATAAAGATAGGAGGAAAAAACGCCACAGCTTCGTATCTAAATATACACAGATAGTACGTTGATATGTATGGACCTATACACATTAATATGTATCGCACATTATCAGCAATGCAAACACGTGAGTCATGGTAAGACTTTTTGCCAGCGAAAGTGAAAAAAGCTTCTGTCTAGGGTCGAGAACGATAGGAGAAACTAAAATATGGCCTTTACACAGCGCCTCGTTTTCTAGGTCCTTGCTACAACTGCTGTTTTTATTGTTTTTGTTGTTGTCGTCGTTTTTGTTGTTGGGTATATCGTTTCATACTAAGGTCATCCTTCAACACGCCTGCGGGGTGCAAAACGTATTCGTTTAGTGGTTTCAAGGGTGATGTTCTGGCGCTGTGAATAAACAACGATAGCAAGTAAAGTAAAATCTAGCAACGTCAAGCGCGGATTGTTCTCAGTTAGGTAGTGAAATGGAATACGAGACCATATGAACTAAATCAGCCATCTGGGCCTCTTGGGTTGGACTACGACTATCAAAAACAAGTTGGAGGTTAAACAGACGTTCTGTTGTATGATAGCTGTCATTGTGTTAACGCTTCGGCTCGCATATCCATCAAACCCTTGGGCTTTTCTGAGGAGTGTCTATAAAGGTGTGAAATATATTTGTTACCTTAACCTTTTACCTTCACAGTCGACTGCCATCTACGCTGTGGGCTGAAGTACATTGTGTATGATACGAATCCAATATATCCACAGAACCTGGGCTTCCATGCAGTTGAGTAAGATTGTTTACAGAGTTCCGCGGAGCATTTTATCCTCTATTACTGCTGTTGATTAACGATTGCATGCATCGAATATAATCGAGTTGAGGCAGACCATCTCTGAGCCGTCATTCGTATGGCTTTTGCTTTGCGTAACTTTTTAAGTAAACCTCGCAAGAGAGGATTTCTTTACAATAAATTATAACAACTGTTTGCTAAAGAACTGTGAGCGTTTATTCTCTGGTATACCGGCCTCGAAATCTTTGCGATATTAAGATGGACTTAAATTTTAATATGGTAAAAAATATGAAGACAAAGCTTCGCAAAGGAAATCCAGATGATGATTTTGACTCACTGAATGCATAGTAACATTTTTATTAAAGGCTTTAAATATAGCCATTCCAAGCATAAGAAATATTAAAGTAAGAGCTTACAGTTTTATTAATAATTAATCGAATGATTGAAGGCTTTTGAGAAAAATGTTACCACAAGTAATAAGAATTAATTTGAAATTAATGTGTTTTAATCATGTTCACGCTTCATGAAGATGGTGATGATGAGGATGATGATGAGGAGGAGGAGGAGGAGGAGAAGGATGACGATTATGAGGATAATGATGATGAGGATGATGAGGAGGAGGAGTATGAAGAGGAGCATCATGATGAAGATTATGAGGATGATTATGATGATGAGGTTGATGATGAGGTTGATGAGGATGATGATGGTGAAGATGACGAAGATGATGAGGATGATGAGGATGATGATGAGGAGGAGTAGCATCATGATGAAGATTAGATTATGAGGATGAGGATGATGATGAGGTTGATGATGAGGAAGAGAAGGATGATGATGACAAGGATGACGAATGATGAGGATGATGAAGATTATGAGGAAAATGAGGATGATGATAATCAGAAAGTTGATGATGAGGATGAGAAGCATGATGAGCATGATGATGAAAAGGAGGATGAGGATGAGAGGGATGACAAGGATGATGATGATGATGATGATTACGATGATGATGATGATTATGATGATGATTATAGCCTTGAGTGCTGAAGGATTCATCATATTAGTAATTGCATTTTATCCATCGCTGAAACCCTTCCAGAAAACACCATCGAATACAGGTATCTGATAGAGCGCCACTTAATTTCGACGTTGCGACATCTAGAGCGGATGAAGGATTTCTGGAATGTCGTTTAATCTGGGAGAAATTGCAGACGCCAATCAAATCATCTTTATCTGAATCTCGAACAGCGCGACCAACGACCAGCTCAGGGAAGCCATGTAAGAACCGAATAAGATGTGACAGCCTGAAACGTTACATCTGCCACCAGATTAAACGCAGTTGGAGATTACCAATCGGTCCAGGCACCAGAAAGAATTAAAGCTGCGTCGCTAATAGGCTGTTGTGTGTCGCCAGTATGTACTTCAGGAAATTGGTGAAAGATAGGCGCCCTGAAAGACTGCAGACGGCAAGGTCCGTATTTGGAGCTAATACCCCACAGCTGCAGCACCCGCAGTCAGTAAAATAAGTAAAGCTCCTATGTCCCTTGAGATACGTAAGGGAGGCGCTTATATCCTTTTCTGAGCCCCTTTAGCCGGCAGTGGAGAGTCCCTAGGTCCTGGACATGGGGCCAGCGCATCGCAGGACCTGCCGTTTACTTCTCAGCTTACGCCGGTATCAAATTATACTGCTTGGTGACAGAGGCACGTGTTTGCAAACGACTTCCCAGGGTCGTTGCACGGAGTCCAACCAGCAAAAGCATGATCATTGACCAAACGCGTTACCGATAGACCACCGCGTCGCACGCAGCACCCGTATACGCGCATTGTAATTAGGGCTACACTGTGGATATAGGTCCTAGTTATCTGCCTACGAGAGTCCAGTGTTAAGCCAGCATGGGTCCATTTGGATTTACATGGTTGGCCGTCTAAGTAAAGAATCCAATCAGTCATAATCATACAGCGGTTTTCTTCGCACTTAGGTCTCGCTTTATTTGCCAAATATTTATAGCACTTTGGTGTAGAATCAGAATCTGTTTCCAAAACATCTGTTCCTCCTTAGCCTGGAAGGACTCGCCAAATAGGTGGCACGTTTCAACGTCCTGTTATAACCTGAAGTGCTCCTTATGTAATTTATTCGTCAATTTACCGACTTCTTGCGGCGTTAATGTTTTGATCACAACGCAGGATTTTCGGTTAATACAGAAATTCATTTATTTTAGTCGAGTTTTCAATTAAGGAACTTTAAACGGCGCTGGACTCCAATTCTTACGCCCAACCTCATGAAAGCTGCTCAGTTTGGTTTCTACAATTCTTGCAATCTAGAATTCAAACCGTTTTGCAATTGAAACTTAATGTAATTCAACTGAGAAAGAGGCATGTAATCCCCATGCGATATTATGTTCGGAAAACACACGCAACATTGACGTAGCATTTTAACATATTGGCTGAGAATAAGTCAGCAAGACTTTACAAACTACAGACGAGAATCTAGTTTTCAAGACGAAAACGAGAAATGTGTACAAAGTTAATTACTGACCTTGGCACGTGACTAGACGTGGATCATAGATCGTTGATTGTCCTTGACTCTGCGGCCCCGAGAAATTCTGTCTCCAAGCGTTCGCTTCATCGATTAGCAGAAGAACGGCAGCCAGCAACAACAGACAGAATTCGCGAACACTACGCGCGTGAGAAGAAGCAGGCAACGCAGACAGCAAGACGTCCTCCTGCCGTCTTCTCGCTCTGCTGAACATGGCGTCGCCGTCACGCTGACCAGATTTACAGCAGAAGACAACTGAAGAGGCAAACGCTGCCCACTGCTGCTATCCGTAAGTGGGTCACATACTCGGTTCCGGACCAGACCACGGCGTCACACTCATCCTTCACATCGGTCGAACAAAAGTAAGCAGGTGTACAGTTGGACTGGGCGCCAACGGTCCTTGTCTCCCGATCACACTGATTGTCATTGTCGCCGACAGCGGCGGCAGATGAAAGAGCAGCCGATGCTACTGCTGCTGCTGCTGCTACTGCTGCTGCTGCTGCTGCTACTGCTGCTGCTGCTGCTGCTGCTGTATCGGAAACAGGCGCTGACCGACCGAGGGATCAACGACGTGTAACGCGAAACCAGTCGTCTCTGCTGCTGCTGCTGCCCTCGTAACCGCATCCGCGTCGGTGCTTGTTGCAAGGATGCCGCCGCTGTCTTTGGAGACGAAGACGCAGGAAATTGCGGCGCCCGATCGTCGTTCGTTCGTCGACGCTTCCCAGGAAACACCGTCGTCCCCTCTGTCCCTCTCGCTTCCCTCGTCTCAAGTCAACAAGCGGGTGTCATCGACGGACGAAGTAGGAGGGCAAGAGATGGAGGACTCAGGTGCAGCCGCGAAACCTATTCAACGACTGTCTCGGTCCTCACTCAAGTCGCGTCGTGACGTTTCGGGTGCTTTTTATCGAGACGAGTTCACATGGAGTGGTCTGGATGCATGCGACGATTGTCTCGTACGAGTACGCAGTTCAGCGTCTCATGACGATCAGCGATGAGGCATCGATCGCTGCTAGGCCGCAAGATGGCGTAGTAAACCCTCGGTTACACGCGCGGCTACTAGAGCCGGCGCGGGCGCGGGCGCGTGCGTGTGAGTATGGAGTGAATGTGGAGGAAGACAGATGTTCCGCTGATCGCTGGCACGTTCCCTCCGTTCCCTGAAGCTGATCCAGAGCGAGGGTCCACCTGGTCTTGCGGCTGTTGTTGGGCGCACAGAACCAGGCTAGGCTGCAGCCTGGTGGGCGTGCCGCGCTGTGCCGGCGCCTGGCAGGCAGACCATGGTTTATGCAGTTTCTATTGAAGTATGGTCAAGTGTGTTTGTAAACTGTTCGTCCGACTTGTCATCGGTTAAGGCTTCGCGGGTGATCGACCACTCTTCGGCCGGCCGGCCTTCCGTCAGACTGCGCAGCTGCATTATCCGTTCGCTGCGTTCTGTCGATGGGGCTATCGCAGTCGAATATCTCGTCTAGCAGCTGCTGAGTAGCGTATATCAATCCTACGATTACCCACCAGCGCTAATCATCAAACCCTCCGCACAGGGTATACACGACCAGAATTCAACGCCAGTCATTCCATCCACGCATTTCCGGTCATTTCACGCCGCTTCTGTCCCGCTGAAACTAAATTCCTGTTTGAAGAGAAAGCTCATCGACAACCGTTAAATACGTCCGCCCACAATATTGAACAGCTTCAAAGCGCAGACGGCGGGAAGCGATGGGCTAAATAAGCACCCAGTCTCAAATCGAATCCCATATACGAATCCAATACAATGGCATAAAGACAGCTCATCACGTCTACAAAAAAACACCGAACTTCTTCCAACTAATCCTATCATAGGCACAAAACGCTTAATTCACGGACGGCCGATGGGCTGACAAGCGCGAGAAAACGCTTCCGAAAGTCACCCTTTAACTGTGCGCCTTTATAAAGGGACTTGGAAGCGAATCGTTGAATAGGTCCCCGGGTGATCGCACTGCGCCGTGATTGTATGCTGAGGCCCGTGTCCATAAATCTTCTTTCCATTTGCCGCTTGCGAGTCACGATTTTATTCACAAATGTAATCGTGCGATACGAGCCTCCTGCATTCGGCTGCGTATGCGTCTAAATCGCGTGTGCATGCAGGCGCTCAGCCAGTGCTGAGGAGCAAGAGAGGGACAGACAGAGAAAGAGAAAAAGAAGCAGAGAGAGAGAGAGAGAGAGAGAGAGAGAGAGAGAGAGAGAGAGAGAGAGAGAGAGAGTAAGTGACGGAGGGACGGACGGAGGGAAACAGAGAGAAAAGAAAAAGAAACAGAGAAAGAGAAACCATACGATACGTCTAAATCGCGTGTGCATGCAGGCGCTCAGCCAACGTTGAGGAGAGACGGAGAGACAGAGAGAGACAGAGAGAGAAAGAGACAGAGAAAAGAGAGAGAGAGAGAAAGAAAGAAACCATACGAAGCAGCAAGAGTGCAACGCCGCCCTACACTCGCAGCCGCAGAAGCCTGTCTGTGCAGCCGTTCAACCCTGCAGCCCAGACCGATCCCGGCATCGGGCGGTCGGTGGGTCAGAGCGCCGACCGAGTCATGTGCCCCTAATCAGTTCCTTTAGTCACTTAAGCGGCTAGGCTGGGTTTTGGATGCTTACTCCAGCCGCGATACCCGTTATCACTTGGCATACTTAAGCCGCGAGCTATCCTCGGGCGAAAGCCACATACGAGTGCTGCTTTGATTCGGAAAGACCATATAACAGTTATTGCATCTGTCAGCTTCCGAGAGAGAGACAGACAGACAGAGAGACAGAGAGACAGAGAGACAGAGACAGAGATAGAGACAGAGAAAGACAGACAGAGACAGACAGAGACAGACAGAGACAGACAGAGACAGATAACCAGAGAGAAAGATACAGAGAGAGATACAGAGACAAGACAGAGATAGAGACACAGAGACAGAGAGAGAGACAGAGAAAGAGAGAGAAAGACAGAGAGAGACGGGGAGAGAGACGGGGAGAGAGACAGAGAGAGACAGAGAGACAGAGAGAAAGAGAGAGAGATTAGATCGTAATATATGGCACGTGGCAGACGGATCCAGCAAAAAGGCTTTCTTAATGGCGAGCAGCCCTATGACCATAAAGATGTAACAGGGCTTAATATGGTATCATGCGCTTCAGTAGTTTCGGATTTGATTACGACAGTTATCTGATCCATCCTACGAACTCACCGATACTGCATCTCTTGTAATCACGAAGGTCTTCACCCAAAACTGAATACACTCCTCTTTCACAAATCCTATCATGATTCTTCCTCTTTTCCTTATCTACCTTGCCGCTCCAATTCCAAGCGCCATCCACCACAGCCGTCTGTCTGCCTGCCTGACCCTTGGATCTTGACCTGGAATCGAATCTAACCTTACCTGCCTATCAATTTTGTTTTTACTGAGCGCCTGTGAATAAGCAGATTCCGCCGACTTAGTTTACTTTGGGCGCTGTAGAAATCTAGTGATTACCAATTTACGATTTGTTCTTTTGTTATGATCAGGAATTTGATGTGATGTGACATGATCTGATAACCTAAACAGATAGAATATCATACAAATTGTTTCGTTCATCACTGTCATCATAACCTTCACATTCGCCGAAGTCATTCGCGAAGACTCACACCTTGACCTATAAAAATAGATTCAATGCACTCTAACAGACAATCACAAACAATTCAACAACCCGATGACTCATCGACATTACGACATGGAAAGTTCCGACACAAACAAGCGCTTAAAACTTGCTGACTCATCTGCAAAAATGCATTTTACATCATGATTATCATCATCGCCGCTGCCGACACAACAAATAGCAACTGTATCATCATCATCGTCGTCGTCGTCATTGTCATTGTAGCTTCATGGTTGTTGTCGTCAGCATATTCAACTTATTCTTCTTCATTCTTTTCGTCGTCGTTATCATCATCATGATCATCGTCATCTTCATCATTATCGCCGTCGTCGTCGATGTTTTGGTCGCCATTGTCACAACGACAACGACAGCGTTGCTGTAGCTGTCATCATTATTAGAATCTTAAAGTCATCACCTTATCATCATCAGCAACAGCACCAATCATGGGTTAACAATTTAACTTTCACAGTTTCTTGAACATCATAATATCATCGCCAGTAGAAAAGTAGACCTTCACCTGATCCAAGTTGCTACATAAGTTACGACGTATTATGTTGCACCATTTTTACGAATGCATGAAATGCATGAAACGCAGCTGCGGAGGCACTGTTATTGCCAAAACACTAATTAACCTGTCATCATCACCGTCATCATAACCAACACCGTCATCATAACCAACACCGTCATCATAACCAACAGCGACGTCATCGAAGTCGTCACTGGTGATGAGTTCTGGTTCGCGGTTATTTGCTGTTCTCAAATACTGACAAAAAATAACAACCAGACGCCAGAGGTTTCGAGTTTCAGCATTCGTGATCATCATGAAAAAGCCAAAGAAGAGAATCCGTTGAGAGAACTGAGAGAAGGGTAAGCAGAGATTGGAAATAGAATCCAGGTATATGGAGCAAGCAGACGATAGCACTGAGGAAGAGCAGGAATTATGAATAAACCACAGACGGAGATTTATGGCGGAAGAGTCAGAAGGAGGCAGCGAGATAGGAGGTACAAATGCCATTTAGCTTATATCCAGTTGGAAGCTTTCCAGGACAGAAACTGAGCTTTGACATGGACATATGTGCAGACTGTAAACATACCTCGCCTAGTAATAATTACCTAGACTAAACAACTTCCGGCACAAGTAGACCTACTTTGTAGCATGTGGTCTGTAGGTGTTGGGCTAAAAATGTTCTTTATGAGGAAAATGTTCTTCCTCCTGCTTAGAAGGGAGTTTTGCGCTCTTTACGAACATTCACTGACACGAGAAAGTAACTGCCACGTGTCTATTCCAAATAGCTCAACTAAGAGATGTTGTTTTTAAGACAGCTATGTCAATTTTTCCACTTTAGGTGCCAACAATAAGATTCAATTAGATAAATAACGGCCTTTATGATAGGAGGGTGGTTTATTAGCAGCATTAGACCAACAGCATGTCGAGTCCGGTATAAAGGTGGCAGAATGATAGTTGTTTAAATTGCCTTGGATGTAAAGTCGTTCTTATCAGAAAAACGACTGATATCAAAAATAAAACTATAAATTTTGACATCATATAATGTTGCGAATGCTCGCTTAAAGCAATGCCTCACTAGAGCAGAAATTAATTTATGACCACTGCCATAGTGCAGATCAAATGCCTCAAAGATTTTGTTTTGACTGAGCATCTGCAGTGGTTCGCACGACTTAGCTTTCTGGGCGCTGAAGAAACACGGAGATTGCAATTGCGATAGAAATGTTAGTTTCAATAGGTATTTGAAAATAATATTGTTCCTTCAGAAAATGTATCAAAACGCAGAAATAGAAATTCGGTCATATAAAGTGTTTTGATTTATTTAATAGCAAAATGAAGACAATTTAGAAAAAATGACGTTTCATTTTCGGACCAAATCGATTAAGTCAAAATGGACTTTCAAATTTGAAGCACAGATTAGTGAGTCTGTGATTCTGTAAAGGCCAAAGTTTATAATGACAATGACCTATTTTGGAACCTCAAATTGCAAGGTAACGTCAGAGAGAGGTAAGAGATGGCCCATCAAAGAGTAGACTACGTTTTATTTGGAGCATATTAGGTTATGTAAGACATATTTTTCCGTAAAATATACCAGCGGTTGGAGGTCGCAAAGTGAACAATTCAAAGAGTCAAATGGCTACGTAATGCTACTATATTATCTGTAATATATGTCTTATTCGAATGCATATGATAAGGTGTTTTCTGGTGATGGCATCCTTGGCTGACTGAATCAGAATTGTACTGAGACTTCTTGACTTTCTAGCTGCATGGGACAAAGTTTCGTGGTGCAGGTCCTCTAGTCCTCTGGTTCTGTCTGGCACCGCAGCTGCGTAGACACTTGTGCAATGTTTGTCAGCGTTACAAAAACTCTCAGTGAGGGCAGTTGCAGGTTGCTGGAGGGTGAGAACACAGCTGCAGTCGTAGAATGACTCAGTTTGTGCACATGTGCACATGCCCTTTAACAAAGAGACTTTAATCGTTGCGTAACACTAACACCCTCTCCAAACGGCTCATCAATGCCGCGGACATCCAGAAGCACATCCAAATTTTCAAATAAAAATGGCTCTGAAACTCTATCCACATAAAACGCAGATATCAAAGAGCTTCGGGACATCAAAAAGGCGAAACCAAGGCGTATATTTTAGACAGCCTTTTTCACAGGCATCTTTTGGAGCCAGTCGTAAACATAATTCATCGAGTTGTTGCTCCACTTACGCGCCCTCCTGATATAAATTTCTATCAGGAGGGCGCAAAACTGCACTAAACGCCTGAACAGAATTCCTCCGCACTGTGTTACATTTGTGAGCCTTTTTCCATTCAGCAAACTAGACTGGCACCATCTATACAGACGGGCGGCCGCAGTCGTACAACGAGTCTGCGATAACATAACCCAACAGCAGACCGATCTATGATGGAGCGCTTAGCCGCAGGCCGGAGCTCTGCTTTCAGCTGATGACTGCAGCTGTAGCTGGGCCGAATAGGAGCAAGTTCGGATGGGGCCGCAGTCCATGTTAACAGCTCAGTTATTTCGTCATATGAATGGTCGTCCAGTCGTAAAATTATACCTGAGTATATGCCTATATAAGACACGCACCTGCCCTGAGGCGCGCACTTAATTGCCTTCATAAAATGATGATGGTGCAGGTGGCTGTCGTGAGCAGCGAACATTTGCTGGCGCGGCGAAGAGATTGCGCCGCTGATCGACTGTCATCGACACCGACAGAATGATTATCAGCTGAAAGAAATGCCAACAAGAGAAGGATCACAGAATGGTCAACTACTTTACAACAGCCATAGAGAAAAAGCCAACCAAATCATATAAAAAACAGACTAACAGGCATATACATAGAGCTACAGATTGACAGGCAAACTTATTGAAAGATTGAGAGATCGAAAGAGAGATAGACCTACTGATGGATGGACTTGCACACATACGATGACATTCAACCAGATAGAAAATTCAGACTGACAGACAGATAGACAGAAGCAGTCAGACAAATAGATAAACTGACTGACAGACCGACAGGTAGTAGAACATACACAAAGACCGGCTGACTAACAGCCATATTAGCACACAGACTGACACGGACCCACTGAAGCAGTTTATTGATGCTTTGGCCAATAACGATGACGAAAACAATGATGCTGGAAACGACAACAGAAAAAATAAAATGCATGCTTCAAGCTGAAACCCGCAGCGAATACTTAATGCAAGAATATGCATGTAGAGTCAGAATACAATAGTTGCAGACAATTTGTATTTTCCTAAGCACTAGAGCAACTACTGTTTGGCAAGTTATATGTTTATTCCCAAGACAGACCTCTAATTTATTTATTACAGAGTTTAAATTAGACATCAGCAATCAAGCGTGCAACAACAACTCATAAAATAAAATTTAAACACAAATACATTTCAAGCCTGACCGGGTTGTCGGCGGATCCAAGAATTTAAAGACTTAACTGAAAAATACGAAGTACGTACATGTTGGATTTTGGTTAGGTACAGACTTAAGGCAGTAATTTTGGGCGCTATATTGAGAATTCGTAATGTACATTGCACTAGGGTCACTTACATTACAACTGAGGCACATTCCATAATTTCCAATTCATGATACAATTTGAATTGCACAGATTTGCTGCTTGAACAAATCCAAATCACTTGCTCTAAATTGTTCATATTGCTCCATAACTCTATCATATTCACTGGCTCTGAATTACCCAGCGTTGCTTCTGGAAGACGCTTGGCCATGTCTTCTTTGTACACATTTACAGCACACGGCTTGTCAAGTCCATAGCTGCATTCGAGCAGCAGACAACCAGAACACATATCGGCTGCGGTCCTCATCAAAGATTCAACTGCGTTTCCCTGGGTCTTCCACGAGGTTCGGCGAATGTTCCTTCTCTGTTGCAGAATCCACTGCAAGGAAAAGTCTTCCTGACCACGTGACGAGTGCCCCATCCCTGGATATATTCAATTCACGGCTCAAGATATATCTTTTAAAGATATCTTATGACTGTTGTTGAATTTTGAACTTATGTACAGCACCCTTTTCTTTTGCCTCAGCCGTGCTACGGCGCTATATAAATTGTCTTCTTCTCGTTATTATTATTATTATTATTATTATTATTATTATTATTATTATTATTACGATTATCATTATCATTATTATTATTATCTCATCTTTTTTGGATTTCTCATCCACCACAACCTGTCGCCCGGGATAAAGAAGACTCACAGCTCTCACCTGGTTATGTCTAATGGATTGCGGTTTTGGAATGCGTTTTGCTTTGTAGCGGCCACCGTATTTAATGCTTTGTGCATTACAGCACGGCGCTATAGAAGATTTCAGATTAGATTAGATCTAAAAGCATGAACGAAGTCGGTTAGAATAACTGAACCGATAGCCTGAAAATGTACAATGTTGTTTCTGTTGCAAAACCAAATTAAAGGCGTTAAAACAAATATAGAATGGCTAAGAATAGGTGTCGAGACAGAAATGTATAGTTATAAAGCTTTATAAAGATGCAAACTTTGTTTCCCTGAATCAAAGGGTAATTTAATAAGCTATAGAACCCGACTTTGAAGCTTCAACAAGACAGCAACAAAGCAGCTCATCATTTATTCACGACTGGCGACAGGTAGAGACACCTACTGTGAGGTTTCTTCTGCTGCATGTATACACACGAGCTGTGTCTTCATTGGTATCACTCCCTGTATTTGTCTTTCTGACTTTCCGTCTCTCTATATCACTCTCTGTATCTGTGCTGCTGACTTTCTCTGTCTCTTTCTGACATATCCTGTGTCACCATGTCGGTCGTTGTGTAAGTCGCATTGCACTTGTTCCTGAAGCCTGAATCATCATGTTCCACATATGAAACTGACAACATCGCCTTGTTCCCACTCGTCTATAGTCTACACGAAGCCCTAAGTTGACGAGTAAACGCGATGGTCGCAGAAAAAATTCGGCAAACGTTATTCATATTATATGCCGCTCATTTTCATGGATGGTTGGGGATGCATGGACGACGAATATTGGTGGGTGGATACATCGGTGGATGGAGGTGGATGGTTGGGCGGATGGGTGTGGATGGATGGGTGGAACTGGGTTGGAATGGGCGTGTGGTGAGATTGTATTTGATCGATAAATCGATCGAATGTAGACATGGATGAATGGTAGAAAGGAGCAAGGGTTGATAGAGAGCGAAAGCATGGAAAGGGGGCAAAAGAAACATGCGCAGGAAAACAGCGAGCATGACCAGAGCTATTCTGCGTCAGAGATAAGCAGACCAGAAACTACTGCCTCCAGAGTGGGACAGATAAGAAGCCAGAGATTAGCAGGTCTTAAATGAGACAAATTGATAACCAGAGACTATGAAGTCTTGAGAGAGACAAATAGAGTACCTGAGACTAGCAGGTCTAGACGTGAGACAGAAACAGGATCAGAGTCTAGCATGCCTTGAATTAAACGTATAGAGGACTATAAACTAAAAGTAAAAGTGAAACATATAGTAGACCATAGACTAGCAGATTTAGGCGTGAGACCGAATGAGGATCAGAGACTTGTATACCTAGCAGTAAGAGTGAGACATACAGAGGACCATAGACTAGCAGATTTAGGCGTGAGACCGAATGAGGATCGGATACTTGCATACCTAGCAGTAAGAGTGAGACATGCAGAGGACCAGAGCGAAGCAGGTCCAGGCACTGAGACAGATATCGCACGGGATGAGCCATCTTTTATGCAGAATAGTTGAAATATTTCATAAGCCACGTCGTCGCCTTCTTCGTCGTCGTTGTCTGGTCCTACCGTCGTCTCTCGTGTGGTCCCCACCCTCATCGGTCGACATTTATATTGATGGACGGTCAGACCGTGACAGGCTTCTTCCGACCGCGACCTGTCCGTATATCGACACCGCAGGGGCAGAGGACGGGAGACACGGCAAGGGGCGGCCGAAGTAAGGACTGAGCATGCGGAGGATTAGTAGATTGCTGATGAGAATGGAGTGGACGGGAATTCGAAAGGAGGAAGAAAGAGGAATTCGTGCAATGAGAAGAAACACGAGGAGAAGAAGCATGTGTTGAAGGAAGACAGATATAGAAAAGGATAAAGAGAAACTGGAAGAGAAGAAAGATGAGGATGCTTTAAAGAAAAACAAAACAAAAATGAAGAGAAGAACAACGAGAGGAGGATAGGATGGTCGTGAAACAGGACTAGCAGAAGAAGATGACGAGGAAGCCTAGGACAGAGTTGGAGGATGCTTAGGAGGAGCAGTAAACAATGAGAACTGTACAATTTTTTCCTAAGACAGAGGTGGAGGACGCATAGGAGGAGCAGTAAACAGTGAGAACTCTACAATTTTTTCCTACCCAAGTCAACGGCCTTTGGTGCCATAAGAAGTGGCTAAACTGTGGGAACAGGAGCAGAAATGTGAGGAACGGGAAAGACATAAATTGCGCGTTGTAAGTGAACGGATGACAGCATCGGAGGACTCGACTGAAAAGCAGAACTTTATGTTGATGACGGAAAAGGATTCGCACCAGGAATATATTTAGAAAATAACCTAAATTTCCTGGCAGCTAAATTTTTAATATTGCCACACATTGAGAGAAAAAGTTTAGAGTACATGAAGGCATGGAAACAGGTCAGCACTTTCTTCACCGCTACTCCCAATCAGATGGAAGTCGATGCACAGCGTCTGGCTAGGCCGAGTAAAAGAGCAGCTGATCGTGGATTTTCATCTTAAATGACATAGCGCCTTTTGGGAAACTCACAAAGGCTGTTAACTGGTTAAGATTACTGCCTCTGACAACGCGTGGTTTCTCATCTTTCTTCATCGTTATGCTGAATTCTTCCTCATACCTTGAAATCATCATGTTTCTTCGTTTTAGACAGTTGTTCCTGTACTCAAGACTCGAAGGTTGGATGGTTAAGGCGCGCAAATGGTCAGCCAGCTGTAACCACTGAAGAAAGGTCTTATGGACCTGAAAGCGGGCAACACTTACATTACATAGTTATGTACTTAAATAATGAAGCGACCATGGGCCAATAACTGGCCTCCAGTCTTAACAATATACATAAATCCATACATACATGCTATATACATATATATTTACATCGATCTGTACTAATGTACAATCTACCATTCATTGTTGGTAACAACTTGGTCGTGTTACTGCAGGCCAAAAGATGTTAGAAAGATCTTTTCATCAAAAGATGTTACTGCGCACTATAAATAGACAGGTTAATAATAACAATTGCAGTGCCATTGTTACAGCACCATTGCTGGAGGCAATCTTCAGTGATTACACAGAGGCTGCAGCGGTGGTAACAGTAGTGGTCGTTAGATGGTAGTTGAGCTAATGACAATGAAACCAGAAAGGACGACATCGATGACAGCGAGAGCAATAATCAGACCGATATATCAGGGCATTTAATTTGCCTAAGTACCGCTGTAAAGAATCCGACTTTGCCCGACATCTTCCCTGCAATGTACTAGACAAGACTGGCCCTTCTCTTCCCGGGATTTAAATCTGATCCGCAATATTTAAGATAATGATACTTATACTGTCGTTAAAAGTCTCCTAGCAGATTTAATAGCCGACCTCGATTCCAGTATACACGACTCGGATGTGCACTTAGGGACTGAAGCGCTTCCAATCCGATTAGTCTAATTGCGGATTAGCTGGCTAGTCTGAGCCTTAGCTTTAAGATCGGGTCGAGCGACAGTGATGGATATCTCTTTTCCACAGTTCCCATCGCTCACCAATTTCTGAGACATGCTTCGAAAAGCGGCACGCCTTTAAGCTGATTGAGGTCCCTGGTGACTTTTCTTTCGTTCAGCCCATGTCGAGGAGATATTCCCTATGTGGGTGAGTCACCGTGAGTGGTGGACGAGTGGTGGGTGATCTTTAATTTAACGGGGATTAGATAGGAAGAAGTCGAGCGCGTCAAATCTCGTCTCGTCTTGCTGACATGAAAACGGATCCGGACGTCGTGACCCTATACACAGGTGACATGTTTTATTAATGCGACTGTTGGAAGATTTAGACCGTTGTAATCGATTATGCCTGCATTTGCTAAACGTCTATGAAAAGAATTCGACAAGATTAGTCCAGTATCGCTGTGTCTTCTTGGAAGTAACTTCTCCAAATGAAATCAAATTGAATTCAATCGATCAGATGAAATGCAATGCACCATAATACAACAGAAGACAATAGAATGGAATACAATAAAATGAATTCCAACACAACGCATTAACTCGGTTGCGACTGCAGCTGTTAATGGCACCAGTACAGTTACATCTCAGCTGCATGCCAAGTGCCTCCTTCGCTGACTGTCTCTCGCCAATGACAGTGTTTCTGCACCAGCTGCAATTTCTGTGATGCTGCAGTGCCAGTGTTATTGCGTCAGCCACCACGAAGAATCGAATCGTTTCTGAAGTAAGCGCTTTTCAGAAGCGTTTATTGTCGCCAATTCACGGAAATCAAAAGACCTGCACACAAATGACCGTATCCAGACGATGATTCCGTCCAGCTGCTGACGTCTTCCTTGTTTTCTGACCATTTGTATACAGTCCGGTCTGCCTGGACTGGTTTCCAAGTTCTGTTGATGGCTCGGCGTTTTCTCGAAAGGGATGTCATCCAAACCAACCTTCGTGTTTTCATGCGATCTGGACTGCTGTAAAGGGAAGCCTACGTTCCTAAGCAAGGCATATATATACATATATATACATGATTCGTGCGTGTATATTTGTGTTTACGAGTGTTTTATACAATATTTCTGTGCATACGTCAATTGCATAGCCTTAAGGGTAACGGTAACATATCTAGGATATTTGATGTTGTCTGTTTGATACACGAATGGCTGTCTGTTCTTTTGTAACTTGATTTTTGAAAGCAATCGACTGAAGCTATAGAATGCATTCAAAGGGAACGATCTGAGTTCTGTCTCGGAGGCTTTAAGAAGGGATCCGTTATACTTCAGGCAATCAGTCGCCATTGTTGTCTCAAACAGATTTACTGATAATTAAATGTAACGTTTTGCAGATACACGCAGGCGACTACGGAAACGAGAAGTAACTTTGCCACGGGGACATGTTCGGCTTATAAATTCACAAGATTAAATCGATCTCGTAAATTTTCTTTATGCGTCGTGTTCATGTGATGCGGGCAAATGAAATTGTGTTGGAATCAGTTAATCAGTTGGAGCCAGACGCTCTGTCTTTTTTAAGCCTTCTTAACTGCTATGGGTCACATGTTTATAATGGTTCTGTTGACTATCGTAATTCAGGTTTGTTGGCTTGTCGAAGATGCAACTAAATGGTCTAGAGTCGGTTTTCAACTCTTCTGCAACGCTGATAGCTCGTTCTTCGTGGTTCTCCCGCATCTTTTAAAATATGCAGACTATTCTTGAAGAAAGAAAATGAGTTCGAAACACTCGCAAGAGAAGGTGCGTAATTTCTGTTGATTTCTTAGACTAAATGAACCCGAAAATTGAAATCAACGAGGAAGATACATCCACGTAGAAGAAGAAGAACCTCAGCCCAAAGGTCGATCGTTCGTCCTGACAAGTAAAGGAATCGGAGACTTAAGGACTTAAGTCAGGCGTTGACGCGGGCTTATCGTGCAACCTAGCAACCGAACTATCTTCAAAGAGGCCCCCCAGAGGCAAATAACGTCGCCAGGAAAGCCATTTTTGTCACGAGTTTATGTCGAAGGGATCATTAATTATTGAGTGGCTGAGGTTGGAGGGAGCATGAACAAAGCGCTCGGCTGCTGAGGCTGCAGAGCCGTCAACGTCGTCGCCGTCGTCGTCGTGTGAAATTACGGCGCATCGGATGCCGATGTAAATGAAGTGAGTCCAGTGGAATTGAGTGACCGCTTCCACAGCGGACAATCACTGCCCGATAATGGAGATTTTATCAAGATAGATTGTCCGGCGATATGCGAGCGAGCGACGTGCGAGGAGCCTCCCTCGGGGCGTCGCAAGATGACAGCCCCGTGAGATTTGATAATGCTGATAATATCGGTATAGTCCTAGATGCGAAATGATTTGACTAGGAGAGGGAAGGTAGGAACGAATAGAGGAAGAGCGGGGTGAAGGATATGAAGATCCCAGAGGGAGGAAAGAAGTTGTCGACGAAGTAAGGAGAGGATGCCACGCGAAAGGGAAATTGTGGATTATGCGAAGGAGAAAGTATTTATTCCGACCACCGCTAGATGGATACAGCGAAGACCGTGAAAGCAAAGATGCTATGTGGGAGGAGATACACGCTGACCGAAATACATGGAAAGATGGAAGCAGAGCCAACGGTGGTAATCTATGAGTGATGCAGAAGAAAGTAGCCCAACGAGATAGCGAGGAAAGATGATAGCAGAAAGACAACATAGGATAGAAATATATTCAAACGGAGAGAGACACATAGAAAGAGAAAGAGGGAGACATATAAAAACAGTGAGAAAGGCAATAAACAAAGAAAGCAGTTTGTAGACCTACTAGAAAGAAAGACCGACAAATTACATTCTAGACATCGTAAGAAGAAAATTTATATCAAGTGAAGACAGAGACATGACCCATTTGATATTTGATTGTAGTTTAACGAACAATTCACAATGTAAATCATAATCGTAATCCCAAGATTTCTACAGCGCCCAACGGAAGCCACGTCACGGGGACCATCTTATTCACAGGCGTTCAGTCAAAACAAAATCGATAGGCAAAAGTGTTCGGTTCCAGGTCAAGATCCAAGAGTCAGACAGAGAGACAGCGTAGCAATAGAAAATACCCATGCAGCATATACATTATCTTCACGTCGGAAGTTCAGAAATATAATCAACGGAGAAAATAAGCTTTGCCACTGACCCATGCTATTTCACGTACGTCACTGTAGGCCTATTTGCTGCTGTTTGCTTTGATTTTAGACAGGCCTAGCGAGTATGCCCAAAGGCGATACTGCGGCGCTGGTTTAGCGATAAAGAACCAACGCAGAGCACCAGGCTAGCTGTTTAATATGTTCTAGGAAAGCGCTATATAATCATTATGTTTACACGAATGCATATGTAAATATATACATATATAGAGGCAGTGTATGCTTATAAGTTAGTGTGTAAGGAACAGTCGAGAGTTTTCTAAAGGCGATACTGCGGCCGTTATGTGGTGATTTACGACAGCCATTTCGTGCATTTGGTTTACCAGTTGTAATGTTATACTTGTACGTTTAAAGAAGATATGTCATTGCATACAGCTCTATGACTAGTGAATAGGCAACGCTGCTAATTGAGCCATCACCAAGTAGGAGAATTTTGAAGCGGATCGAGTGAAGGACACCGCTACTCTTGCGATGTTCTGGAGCGTTTGGTGTTTTCTAAATTTATTTAAGTTCTTGTTTCCATGTTTATGTGAAGTTACTTAGTTTCCAATTTCTTAAGTTTTGATATACTAAGAAAAACTTTACTGGGCATCGCTAATTTGGACATTAATATAGTACAGAAAGACAAAATTGTACCGCGGCAAAGCCAAAAGGTTTGGTAGTCAGGAATTAACAAAAAGAAACGAATGCCTGCATGTACTGGATACTGGAACATGTGTAGTCAATAAGTATGTGAACGAGATTATCGTTTTGCCCTAGTTACGCAGCGCTTAGTCGGGCAGTTGATTTGAACCAGACCGATTAGGTAGCTAGACTTCAGCCTCCATAACTGGAACTTACTAGGTCTCTAGCCAATCATGACCTCATAAGTTGCGCCGAGAAGATTGGAGAGGTCAATCTTTCGACAAGAATAGGCACAGTTTGGAAGGTAACTTGAAAATAAACTAGTTTTCCTCTTAACTCTGACCTCTCTATCAGCCATGAAACCAGTTCTGAGTAGAGTCGATCCAATATACAACGGCCGCACATGCGTTGGCAAAGATAAATGTAACGAACTTGTTTACACGCCTCTAAATGAACTTCTGCCAAAGTGAACCTGGGGTTGAATGATTATCCAGCTGAAGTGCAAACTCAAACCAACAAAAGAAAACCACTTTAACCTTTAACCTCCGCTGTTGGTTATGTCGGGAGTAGTAGTTGTGGTGTTTGTTTATGTCGTTGTAATCAGAAATATTTATGGCGCAGCTTCAACAGAAAGGCAAGGCAAGGTAACCGCGCATCTACAATTAAATGTTTATTTAAATGTTCTGTATTCCCCATTTGTGGTATACTTGCGAAATCTGTGGAGTTTGGACTGGCGCAATAGTAACCATTTCAACAGCATTAGAGCGACCAGCCAATGGTTTCTGTTGTCTGCGTAAGTCGGTATAATTTCGAATTTCAAAAGATACACCAAGTTAGACTGCTGAGTTGTTCATTGTAGATTTAATTGACGCTTTGGAAAATGCGCTTATATAAGAAATTGAAACACTCTTAGTCTCAGTTGAATATGTCTCAGGCTTTCGACTAAGTGATCAGGACGCTTAAGTTTTGCTCAGAAACAATTTTCGAAGCATGGAAGGTATACCTGTAAACGTAAGTGGTAAATGTTGTTATTTAAAAAGAAGCAACACATTTGAGTATATCTGTATATCTTACCGCTATCGTCATTTAACATCGTTCTCTGGCATCGAACCCGAAGACGAAGAATTCAATTCGATAAGATAAGTATTTTACCATCGTCGACCGACGTGTTTCAGAGTCGCTTGTTTGGAAGGAATGCACGGTTGCCATGGTACCCTCGGGCTCAAGGCTTCCCATATCCCTTAAGCAGACTCCGGCTGTTGCGGATGCAGTTAACTGCGCCATCTTGCGAGCAAACGACAATAAACGAAAAGAGATGGGACTTTCCCACCACAGGGACCTGTTTCTCAAATCAACTCGCAGTTAATGCTGGATTCGTGAGCTCCATCCCATGTACACAATTGACATCCGCTTCATCAGCATAAAATAATGGTCTATATAAAATTGTATATACACGGTACATAGAATTAAACGTATGTATAATGGCATGTATAATATGGTGTCTATATTTATATACATTGTGTTTATATTAATATGGTCTATAAACTTATGTACACGGTGTTTATAAAGCGAGGGAGATAGACATTGAAACGTTGAGGAAACATCGCGAAAATATGCAGTTAAATTTTATAATAATAGATTATTAGACAGACAGACAGACAGACAGATAGATTTGGAGAAAGAGAAAGAGAGAGAGTAGAGAGACACATAGAGAGAATGAGAGAGAGACAGAGACAGAAAGAGAGAGAGAGAGATTGATAGGGGGTTCTAATTAAATCGTCTTAGTTCTCTTGCTCTGCTCTGCATATAAAGATCGTTCAAACTTCGCCTGCGTGTCTGGCTCTTTTGGTTTTGGCCAAGGAAATCAGATGCAGCCCATGAAATTACAGTCCATCTGTGTAAAGCGATCCTGATACAGTCAGGCCAGTCCACTTGTCGCAACACCCGCACGCACCAGCTGCCAACGGTTGTTGCGAATGGAAGCGTTTTTTATTGGTCTGATGGTTTATTTGACTTGGCTGCTGCTGCTGTTGCTGCTGTTGCTGCTGTTGCTACCGTTGATGATGAGTCCTCGATTCCGGCTAATGATCCCGGCGCGTTATGGGATGTTCCTGCGCGTGTACCGAATTCCGTTTTGGATTGTTACGGATGCGCCGGTTGTCTGGATGGCATACTAAGCGAGCCCTTCAATGCGCAGATCCCTGCTTTCCAATGACAGCCGGCCCTGATTCACTGCCCCTATTCATGCCATATCGTTAGTTCGAAGAAACGCGGTTTTTGGTAATCAAATATGTAGCCCACATTGAAGCACTGTTAGCAGCTATGCTGCTTCCAATGTCCTTTTTACAGCTACGATCCTTCCTGAAGTTGCACTGCGCAATTCCGCGAGAGGGATGGGGCGCAAAACAGAGGTACCGATGTGACTTTTCATGCAGATGGTAATCAACTTAGACCCCTTAATGTGCTGGTCGAAAGCCGTGGTTTTTCCAAGTATCTTGTTTTTACTCGTGACTAAGTGATGTATTATAGCGAATTCTGTAGCGACACTCTATTACGACACAGTGCATCAACAATGGTATCTAGAAGTGAAACTACAGTTCATGTTAACATTCTACTCGGATAGCCAGAGCGAAAATGATGATGAGCTATCAGAAGTCTATTAAGTCTTTTTCTGGTCCTGCTTCTTGGAATGACTTAACTGCCTCTCCCTCTCCCCCACCCTCTTCCGTAAGCGCTTGAAGACCGTATTATTCCCCAGTGCTGCATGGGATGGGGCGGGAGCGCCTCTGATGAGGCTATACCTTGAAGCGGCGCGTTGCAAATTTACGATTACGATTACAGTTTTCTCACAGCGTTTGGTTGCTTGCAACGTCCGCAGTTAATTACTGTAACTAATTGTTCGTGACCTTTTGATTGGGCTAAAGATATGAGATATTAGACGGCTGCGGTTGTTAAAGTTGTGCATTATGCTGATGTTTGTGCAGGTCATGCTTATTGCTTTTTCTTTTGTTCAGAATAGCTTAGCCAGCTGAAGCCCATGATCAGTGGATGTAGCTAATGAACTGTGCACTAAAGACTTCTTCAACTGTGCAGTTAGATCTTGTCCATACCCAATGAGTGTCTAAGGGGGACTGGATTAACCCACCCACTGCGTGTTAAATGCCGAGCGTTCAATCATTCTGTTGCCATGCCATAATATATATATATTCGTTTATTCATCAAAATATTCTGGGTGACATACCGCACCAGAATTTGCAAAAAAAATTAAAATATAACAGTAACAAAAGAAATTTAGCATTTATATATAAGATAAAATGCAAATAAAAATGCATTTATATATAAGATAAACTGCAAATAAAAGTGCATTTATATATAAGATAAAATGCAAATAAAAAACCCTCACAATATCGGAAAAGTAAATTTGCGAGAAAAGGACTCGAAAAGCGAGTAGGAATATAATGGATTGAAGTGATTTCTTTGCGCATTTACGTTCTTTGTTGTGCTAGCTGTCAAACTGTAAATAATTGTAATTGTAATTGTAATTAAGAGTCCCAAGTAGAGTTTCGCTGTCTGGTAGTAGCATCTTGATTTTCAATTTTATTGTACTGCTTTGCAGCAAAACATAATGCAATGTCCTCTTGATGCCCTAATAGTAAGTCGTGTGCATCGATCCAGGTCTTGTAAATATTCGTTGACCAGGTCTTGTAAATATTCGTCTTAACCAGTTTTTATGGAGATTTCACTGATGGCAGCTTTAGAGGCAAATGAATAGGCTCCAGTGTTCTATAATCATAAACATTCACGACCCTTAGCAGAGCATCTTAATTAGGGTCACTGTTATGGTAAACCTCAATTCGCGATTTCTCAACAGCAGCCACGAAGAGACCTACACCTTTTATAAAAATTGTAACTTTTTTATTATTTATGATAGAAACATGCGGTTTTCACCAAATTATTAAGCAATTGAAACCCAATCCAGCTCATTTCAAAATCCAGTTGTGACTCTTGCCGACTTTGTGAGGGTTTATCATACACGGTCTCGCATATGAATTTATGCGTTGTATTAAATCTGGTATACATTTGTATATAAAAAGGCATATGACTATAGATTCACCATAATATAGATGGCGTATATTCATTAAAATTTCGCATATAACAAAACGAATATACACATATGACTGTACATTATAATGATAATCTTATATATATATATGCTGGGCATTTATTATAGGCTCGTAGATAACACAAATACAGATATGTGTATGATATATACGTGTGTATGTTCTGTATTATATCCATACATGCAGATAGCATTAGGCTTCATTTTACGTTTTTCGACTGCGTATACTGTACGTCCATCCATCGGTTTCATTTGCCTTCGCAGCGACAAGTCTTCGACGGCGTCTGCGAATCGGAAGGAGTTTATAGGCACCGCGAGTCACCTGCAGTGTGCAACGGATATCCGGAGACCTCGGTGGCTCAGGGTTGGCAAAGAGAAGCGACCATAGATCTGAGCAGAGAGACCGAAAAGCTCACCGGGGGTTGTCGGGTTAACGACGTGTCCATGATAGTATATGTGGCGAGCATAAGTCGAGCCGTGCTGTTTCATATACCGAGTCTATGGCAGACTGGGGAAATCAAGGAGCCCCTTATCCAGCGACCCGGAGTCAAGGCGAGCTATGAAAATGCCGCATGCGTACGAGCGGAGACCACTATGCAAATAGAATTGCACTGGAGTGTGTTATTAAGCGGGAGAATTCGAAAAGGCACCACAAAGGCGCGCCGTAGGCATCATACACTCACAGATCCAGATAATATTAAATATTCATAAGCTACGCCACAAAACATTGACATTATAATTTTCTATGATTGTATAAATGCCTATAGTTTCAATGCTTGTTACGGGAATGTTGCAAGAGGACACAAATATCATCATATATGTACTTATGTATAAACATACACATATACGGACATACATATTCATACATATGTATATGCACGTGTGTATATATATACGTATATATGTGTATATGTATATCAAACAATTACAGTTATTGCAATTGAGAGAAGGGACTTTCAGGCGACGGTGAACTATAGCAGGCCAACAGTACATGATGAAGATCGAGGAGAAAGTATAACTAGCGCATAAATCTACAGCGCGACAGCAAGGCTCCGCAATTTACCAAAAGATGAAAGGTTTCATTTATTTTCCTCGTACTTCTACAATCCTTCATAGGCCGAAGCTTCGGTTCGAATTCATTCTCACGCGCATATTAAAACAGTAGCAAGCAAGGCACCGTTATTTATTACATCAGTGTTATAAAGTCTGTATTCATGTGCGCATTTTTCTAAAGACTAAGTATCAATCGATGTTAGTTGAACCAATGGTACGCCTCTTTAAGGGCAATTGTTATAAGTAGACATACACAAAAAATGAGCTATTACTTGCTTTAAGAACAGGTGACAGTTATTTTTATCTGCTGTTCGTGTGTTGCGGTCATTTGTGGCTTTTCTCTCCCCACCCATTTGCATCTGGTGTTTCCAGCATCCTTCAATGCCATTCCATTGTTTACATTTATGTTACGTGACATGCATATTTTGCGACTGGAGCCACCTGTTTTGTACCAATGTCATCAGGGCGCCATTTGTAGGGAGAAAAATGGGAAAACTTCCCTTAACAGCGTCTTCGGATCAGTATGAAACTCGGATACATTTCTCCCATTCATTAGGTCCTCCAGCAGGAAGATACCCTTCGATATCCTCGCCGCTGCTTCCAACAACAAATGACACCCAAATGTTTGTAAACCATGATAGTTTGTTTTTGCCCTTGTTGCATGTTATCGACATCAATCTAGTAACAGTTGCACGAATCAGAACAGCTAGGTTTCTAACCTGCTCATCTGCTATAAAGAGGAGTAGAAGAAATGTACCTGCATTGGGTGTTCTAGACTTAATCATCTGTCTTCTATCGTACCCCTTCTTCCTCTTATCTGTATCTCCTCTCCAACCCCAAACATCATCCACCGTAGCTGCCACGCTGTCTCTCTGCCTGACTCTTGGATCTTGACCTGGAACCGAACCCTTTTGCCTATCGATTTTGTTTTGACTGAGCGCCTGTGAATAAGCTGGTCCCCGAGGTGCTGCTTTCGTTGGGCGTTGTAGAAATCTCGGAATTACGATTACGATTATCTTGTATCTGTAAGTGCTATATATATATGTGTCTGTATATGTATATGTATTTCAAACAATTATAGTTATTGCAATTGAGAGCAGGGACTTTCAAGCGACGGTGCACTATAGCAGGTCAACAGCACATAATGAAGATGGTGGAGAAAGTTGAACTAGCGCATAAATCTATAGTGAGACAGCAAGGCTCCGCAATTTACCAAAAGATGAAAGATCCCATTTATTTTCCTCGTACTTCTACAATCCTTCATATGCCGAAGCATTGGTTCGATTTCACGTTTATATTAACAGTTGCAGGCAAAGCATTTTCCTTGTGCCATTTTTATCTATCGATTGCCTTCTTTGCTGTCACAATTCATCTCTTGGTTTTATGACATGGACAGGGCATATGATTCTCTAGTGTCGTGGACAGTTGTCGCGTGGATCTCTTGTCTCGACCAAATATTGCAGTCATGCGGTGCAGAAGCTTTTTCATGCATATCTGCTATTGGCGCGAAGTATTGTCTTCTCTCGCGGACCACGAAAGCTTCTCATGGTCGCCATCGTGGTCTCTTCTGAGCCGTCCGTAATACTACTGTACTTCTCCAGTACTTCTTTAGTGCCTTCAAGTTTAGCTGACCGGTTTCATATAGCGCTAAGAGTTCATTTATGTAGCCCTTAACATTTTTACGTTGCGTGCGTAGGTGCGTTTTCGTTCGCAGAAGCATGCAGTTTACGTTCGGGTGCGTTTCTTTATTCATGTTTCACTGAACTCCACTATAGAAAAGCGACGAATGCGCTTAAGCGATGACGCACCTAGCGCTTACATGACGGATTAGGCGTTCCTTATCACAAGAGCCGCTGGACTGTCAGCGGAAGACAACAGTGCTTACTATTCATCCATACATGTACAGACACCTAATCTACAACTAGGCAACCAGCGAGTCCCAGCATTAAGCGCTTACGTTTCACCTGACGCAACTGCAAAGGCCTATTGTTTTGTGGCATATTGTTTGAGGTTCGAATCGTGTAAAGAAACGTGGTTCAGTTGCTTTTACAAACTGATAACATTATGCCTTTCAAAGAAAAAAAATCCCGTTTTACATGTAACCATAGAATCCACATCCACTGGTTGGATTCTCCTGTTGCTTGATGTGTTTAACGTGTTTAATCTTAGTAGAAAGTGTGATCCCATGTCACATGAAGCGATGAACCTCTTCTCACAGCAACGCCTTCTTCATCCGCAGGAAGAGACGCTGGCTTCGAAAACCGACAGACTGATTAAGTCTGAGAGCGTCTTAGAGATATTTTGCCAAATGTACATAGGCCTATGCTGTAGATTCTTAGCTTCTTATTCAAATAGATACATAGGCCTATAAACGCTTTTTATTTAAATAGATACATAGGCCTATACAATCTTAGCTTCTTATTCAAATGTACACAGGCCTATGCTGTAGATTCTTAGCTTCTTATTCAAATAGATATACAGGCCTATAGAATCTTAGCTTCTTATTCAAATGTACATAGGCCTATAGATGCCTCTTATTCAAATGTACTTAGGCCTATAGATGCTTCTTATTCAAATGTACATAGGCCTATAGATGCTTCTTATTCAAATATACTTAGGCCTATATATGCCTCTTACTCGGACGGAGATAAGTTTGATAAGCAAGGCATCAGTAAACTGCTGAATACCACATTTACGTGATGATGATAAAGATGACGACGACAATGGTTATGATGACGACGACAGTGATTACAACAACAACAATGGCGATTACATTATTAACCATTGTGTTCTGATAACCGCTTAAAGCCGGCTATAGCATTCGGCTTGATCAGTTATTCAGCATCAGTTCATCGCTGATATCTGTTCGACAAGCATCCGGAGTTGGTCGTCGGTTGAGTGAATTCTCTCGCATCATTTCTAGGGGTCGCAACTGTGAACATAGCATTTGAATAATTAGCCTCGATGGTCGACGAAATTTCTGACGCCTGGTCTTTCTAATCCAGCCGGCGATCAACTGGACAGAGACAAATCGACGCTTTTAGAGTAACACGCAGCCTGTCTGGCTGCAAGTGGGAGAAGGGGCTCGAGAAAAGGAGCAGTGGAAAAGGAATGACCAAATGCAACTGAGATGCGCATTAACCGGTTTAGTGGTGGCTGAACGACGACGGAAATCGACTGACCATGCCGGCGCTGGACACTCGCTGACCAGAGGAGGAGGAGGAAGAGGAGGAGGAGGAGGAGAAAGAGGATGAGGAGGAGAAAGAGGAGAAGGAGGAAAAAGAGGAGAAGGAGGAGAAAGAGGAGAAGGAAGAGGAGGAAGAAGAAGAAGAGAAGGAAGAGAAGGAGGAGGAGAAGAAAGAGGAGGAGGAAGAAGAAGAGGAGGAGGAGAAAGAGGAGGAGAAATAGGAGGAGAAATAGGAGGAGGAGGGGAGAAGAAAGAGGATGAGGAGGAAGAGGAGGAGGAGGCGGAAGAGGAGGAGGAAGAGGAGGCTGGTGGTCACGGAAGCTTATTCAAGCGCCGACCGAAGTCAGACGATATTACAGTTAATAGACGTCAGCGAATCGATCGTTCGAACGGATTTAGCTGAAGCACCAATATCAATAGGCCGCCGAGGCAGAGCTTTGGAGGATGGGGGGAAGGAAGGTAAGGAAGGCTGGAAGGAATGATGGATGGAGGGACGAAGGGAGGTGAGGGAGGGAAAGGAGGGAAGAGAGAGGGAGGAAAAGAGGAATGGAAGAGGGCTGAAAGGAGAGAGACGGCGAGTGACGATGATACACAGGAAAATCATTTTAAATACACATTAGGAGAGATAAATAGAGGGTTAGGAAAGGAACTGAGGAAGGCACGATTGCTAAAACTCAAGCATAGATTTAACGAGACAAGGAACAAGAACTACAGACAATCACATGCATCAAGAGATTTGAAATGAAAATGACAAAGACGGATGATAGGAGTCGGGATTGCGTGCGGGGAGGCATGAATTTGTACAGAGGCGATAGGAAAGAAATTATACCGGAAGTGAGGAAGATAAGGGAACGAAGGAGGAAAAGATGCCAGGAAATAAAAGATAGGAAGGCTGTGAGGAAGCCGTGCTATCGTGGAAGCAGCAAGACTGAAAGAGAAAAAAGCGAAGATAAAGAGGGAGAGAGAGATAGAAAGGAGAGATAGAAAAAAGTGAGGGAAAGAAAGAGAAAAGGAAATATACTGAATATATGAGTGTTTTGCAACATTAACCGAAAAATAGTGTTAGAGTGTGAGAGAAAATAGTGTGAGAGTGAGAGAAGAATAGTGTGAGAGTGAGAGAATAACAGTGTTAGAGTGTGAAGAAAGAATAGTGTGAGAGTGAGAGAATAACAGTGTTAGAGTGTGAAGAAAGAATAGTGTGAGAGTGAGAGAAGAATAGTGTGAGAGTGAGAGAATAATAGTGTTAGAGTGTGAAGAAAGAATAGTGTGAGAGTGAGAGAATAATAGTGTTAGAGTGTGAAGAAAGAATAGTGTGAGAGTGAGAGAATAATAGTGTTAGAGTGTGAAGAAAGAATAGCGTGAGAGTGAGAGAAGAATAGCGTTAGAGTGTGAAGAAAGAATAGTGTGAGAGTGAGAGAATAATAGTGTTAGTGTGTGAAGAAAGAATAGTGTGAGAGTGAGAGAATAACAGTGTTAGAGTGTGAAGAAAGAATAGTGTGAGAGTGAGAGAATAACAATGTTAGAGTGTGAAGTAAGAATAGTGTGAGAGGTAAAGGTAAGAGAAATATGAACATGACGAAAACGGGAGACTACATGCGACGCCTTTTACTATTAGAAGAACATGAATAAGGACAAGCGTAGTGTTGTAAAATTGAGTCAACTATGAAAGCGAATTACCACAGATTGACGGTCACTGAATCGAGGTATACATACAAGTTACTTGTCATTTATTACACGACTCTTAAATGTCCTCACAGACACTGACCTGGAATTGAAGGTCGTGTCAGGTGAAGGGCAAACAACGTCAACCCCACAATAGGAAATCAGCTTGTAGTAAATGCGTAGTGGCCAAATGATCGACTACGCAGTTCTGCATCTCATGAATTAAACCCTGGTGTACCACTTCAAAACATATACGCTGCTCTGTAGTCAGTTCGAAATGAGCCAATTGGATATGACTGTCGTATTTATTTTTTGCTGAATTTTCAGGCAGACCAAACGACCCGGCATGGAGATACAGTGCATAACTTGTTATATAAGATATAACTTGGTGATGGAGTCATCATTTAATGAATGATAATTAAGGCAACCTTATCTTAGCTTAACGGCGTGCTTGTATATAGGCAACTTACAATAAACTTAGGCTACTTCTATAGTTATGTAAATAGGAGATTTTTTACCAATAGACCTACAGAATCCACAATAATTGCTGTGTATGTTACGTTTTGCAAAAGCTTTTTCCTTGAGGCATTCAAGCTAGAGCGAAGCTTAATCTGTAAAAGCAGAAGAGTCTTGGCTTTACACACAGTTCTTAAAAAGTGGAGATGACCAACTGCATAGGCCTGAAAAAAGTAAGTTTCGTTTAGAACAAGATAAACCTTGACATAGGTGTATTTAATATTTCTAAATTAAATAGGAAATAGACATAGATAGACAACGGAGAGGAATTGGCTAGTTCTGTTGGCTTTTGAAGCGCAGTGATGCGTAACTTTACTGTGTTTGAGACAGCGACGGATATTTAGATAGAAATGCTTGGCTTTCATTATGATGCGTCGCAGATGAACCATGAGCTGATCTTGTCAGCTGGACACGGCGGATGGACGGACAAATGGACAGATGGACGGAAGGACGAACGGATGGGTGGAAGGATGGACGGACTCATGGACAGACGGATGATGGACGGACGGATGGACGGAAGGATGGACGAAGGCATGGACAGATGGATGATGGACGGACGGACTGTCGGACGAAGGCATCAGACGCAGACGATGCAAAGAGATGACTATCGACGTCAGTGGATGCGACGATTATATCAGTCGGCTTAAATAAGGCCGAAGAAACGGAGGAAGAAATCGATGCAAATCATAAACGAGAAATCGAGCGAATTTATTAGTGCCTTGTAACAGCCAGCCAACCGAATACACACAAGCACTGACCCAGGACACAGACAACGTCCCGTCCATCACAATCCTCCACCTTTTCCCCCACTATCTGCTCCCCATCCTCCTCATCCCCCTTTTCCTCGCAAATGCATCCTTGGCCCACACCGCCTGGCGACTGCGGGACTTATTCCGACGCCAACTAAGGGGCCAAGCAAATATTTACCAAAGCCGTCGAAGTCATCATCAGTTGTTCTTGTAATTCGTCAATAGGTGGCAGTTATCCCGTGCTTCATATATCACCATTTGCTAGTATTCGAGATCAAAACATTCGCCGAAGCACGCATTAATGTATGAAGTATATACGCGCATACTGTTTCTTTGATGATTTGTTTGGGAAAGAATACGACGGAGACACTTACTATTTGGGCCGACATAGAACTATTTACGCATAAGGTGATGAAATGATAATCGGATGGAGTAGTATAATACACCTTAGCATTGCATCGCTTCATGTATTATAGAAAGCATAAAAAGAACTGACTATGTTGCACACTGCTCAGCCAACTCATTCGTTATTTAAGAATGAAGTAGGCTTTTTGATAATAAACGCATACATTTGATGGATTAATGAATTGTATGTGTATAACGCATAGACAATTTATATGTATAGACTATTTACACGAATTGCTGTTTAATAATAATAGCAGCATAGCAGATCCAGCAACACAACGCAATGAGCTAAAAGGTTTTTATTACATAAACATGAATGTATGTATGTTATATATACGGGTATGATCTGTATACAAATGGATACGATGTGTATATATTGGAGTCTATGTATATACGAATGCTATGGATATGGTGTATATATGTAGGCGATCATATCTCTTATCATGTCCTTATATTGATTGCCGTTGTCGCCATTGCCGACGGTTGGTCTGGATGCGTCGTGCGGGCGATCTGGAGCGACGAGGATATGATGTCGAGAGCCTGAGAGGGGATCGATATCAATTTGAAGTATGATGACTCTAAATGAAATTGTTTCTATTCACGCAAACGACGAATCGCCGTCGATGGAAATGTATCTGGTTAATCCTATCGTCTCTCCCGGCTGCACGACGCAGCTCCTATCGCCAACCAAAACAGGCTGCCATTCCCTCGTTCTCAGCCCCCCTTCCGTCATGCGAGGCCCTGACATGCCGGGTGTTCAACAAATTGGCGTGTTCATAGGCGTTCGTGTTCTGCACCCAGTAGGGGATTTCTTGTCTGCGACCTAAATCTCTGTCTGCTCGCGTACATGCGTGTCTGTTTTACGGTGCCTGTAGCTTTAATCTGAGTCCCTTTGCCCTTTATACTTTAGTTTAAAAGAGGAATTTATGAGGTAGTAGCTAATTTCATTTGTAATCAGAAATTTATAAACAGCCGATTCAGCAGAACTAATCATAGGCTAGCGTAGTCCTCTACGCTAGCCTAAAACGTTAGGCTCTAAATGTTATCATAAGCATAAAGATAATCAGTTAGCAAGCAGTGCTCAGATAACTTTAAAAGTCTAAGCAACTTAGTAAGTGTTTCGATCGAGTGCGACGTTATAGCGAAAGCGTCTTTTACGAGTTTTGAATTACTTGAAAGACTGCGCCAATCGAAATTAAACTTGGCATTACTACAATGACATCGAGTTACGATGCACTAAAGCACATATCATGCCAACTTGATTTTTCGTTTTGCTGAATAATAATTTAATAATTAATTTATACCCAAATGCAGTACTTTTGATCTAAAAATGGTATTCAAATTAACTGTAATTTCAGTGACGACAATTTATATAGCATCGTAAATAGCGAGCTGCTTTTTGGTTGCTTTAAAAAGAACAGTTGTGACATAATTCAAAGCCCAATCTGTCATTTTACTTACGCGTTCTGGTGTCCCATTGTAGGAGCTTAAGTCCCTTAAGCGCGCTTGTTTCCTACATCTCACTTAGAGCCTAACAGGCTGCAGTTCTTAATTACAGTTTGAAGTTATATACTCACTCTTGCGAAATGTTCGGGCGCTTTACTGAAACCTGTCTCTATAATAATTAAAAATATTCATGTAACTACTTAGCTCGATGGCGCGGCACGGTGTTCTATCGATAACGCGTTTGTTCAATGACCATGACTTTGGGGGTTCGACTTCATGTAACGATCCTGGGCAAGTTGTTTGCGCACACGTGCCTCTGTCACCAAGCAGTATAATTATTTTGGTACCGGAGTATTATAAGCTTGGAAGTAAACGGCAATTCCTGCGATGCAATGACCCCGTGTCCATGCAGGACCTTGGGATTCGTCCATTGCCGGCTCAAGGGCCTAAGGAAAGAAAATGAGCGCCGTCCCTACGTCTCACTTGTGGGAATTGGAATACTTTACTTACTTACTACATAGCTCCAGAGGCTGGATCAAAACTGCGCAATACTAAACTTTGCCGGTAGATCGGTTTTGATGAATATAAAGCCTGGCGACAGCGACTAGCCATGTTCAGACTGTGAGAGTGATGATGACGTACGCAGAACACGTGCTCCGTCACACAAGACGATGACTCGACGAGAAGATTAAATGATAGAGATTGATTATGTGCTCGGGAGAACGAAGTCGTTAGCGAGAGGTTTTCACGGGTCGCAAGGCATCGAAAGAACCTAGGTAATGACACAGCTTTATACGGGTTCTTATTAGCCGTGGTTCTTCATTAAACCTGGCATCCTATTGGCTTCCACCGAACTCTTATTCGACCATTTTGTCTTGCATGGTGACTAGAGGGAGGCCTTTGTACGTGGAATGGATGACCATATGTATGCGGTGATGGCTTTCGGTTACAGAAGGAGTGTACAACGCAGGGAAATCCTTTTGGATACTTGTACAACGCAGGGAAATCCTTTTGGATACTTGTACAACGCAGGAAAATCCTTTTGGATACTTGTACAACGCAGGGAAATCCTTTTGGATACTTGTACAACGCAGAGAAATCCTTTTGGATACTTGTACAACGCAGGGAAATCCTTTTGGATACTTGTACAACGCAGGGAAATCCTTTTGGATAATTGTACAACGCAGGGAAATCCTTTTGGATACTTGTACAACGCAGGGAAATCCTTTTGGATACTTGTACAACGCAGGGAAATCCTTTTGGATATTTGTCAGAGCCTTTAGAAAGAAATCTGCGGAATGCGGCAACTGTAATTCAATATTTGCGAAATTGGACAGGAAAATGCCATCAATATTATTTATTTCCAGGTCTTTGCGTTGGCATTATGTAACATCAGTTGTAGGACAGCCGAGTAAGAAATCCTCAGTTGCTTCAGGTTATTATGGCAATGGACGAGAATGGCTGACGCGTTTACCAGACTCACATATCCATGTAGCTCTGCAGCCACATAGCTTCCAAGACGCTTACTCCGATCTCAGCTGAGGCGCCGACGTCATCAGCAACCCAAATACAGGATATTTTGTTCCTCGATGTTCATGATTTCATTCGTGAGTTTAGAAATGCAACCCATGCAATGGCTGTCCATACAGCAAATGTATAAAGTGACAACAAATGAACACATATCCATGCGATTGCTATCTTTATGTATAATATATCTGAAAAATTGTTGCAATAACAGTCACTTGTGTATAGAAGCAGCATAAAAGCACATCCATGTTTTCCTTAAATTTATATCAAGCGTCATCAAAACTGGATTTTGGTGAAAATCGATGCAATGAAATGCAAAGCAGGTATTTGTTTTCAGAAACTATGACAATCCTATTGTTTCATGGTAAAAAATAACATGCATTTATTAAATTATAATTCATGCACTGTCAGAATATGGTCAAAGTCCTATCATTTTCAAAAAGATGCGTTGTCATTTGGAGGTGAAATCTTGGCCAGAGAGAAGTCAATGCGCAGGATATTTTAACGTTTTTTGCGCATAATATAAACTTAGGTAGGTCAACGAATATTGATCTACAAAATTTTAAATTTAAAAATATCGCTTCATTTGCGGTTTCTACGATCGCGTTCTATTAAAAAATATCAAACTGTCTGGTTATATCCTCACCCGAGCGTCTTTTGGTTTTATATCTTCACCTAATTGCATTTTTGGCATATCTTCAATTGAGTATCTTTCGGCTATGGCTTCTTCTGAGCGTCTTTTAGCTATATCTCACCTAAGTGTTTTGGCTATATTTTCACCTGCGTGTCTTTTGGCTATGTCTTCATCTGCGTGTCTTTTGGCTATATTTTCACCTGCGTGTCTTTTGGCTATGTCTTCATCTGCGTGTCTTTTGGCTATATTTTCGCCTGCGTGTCTTTTGGCTATGTCTTCATCTGCATGTCTTTTAGCCATATCTCACCTGAGTACCTTTGGGCTATGTCTTCAAATAGACGTCTTTTAGCAATTTCTTCACTTGAATGTCGTTTGGTTATATCGTTACATGAGTGTCTTTTGGCTATGTCTTCACCTGAGTGCCTTCTGTCTGGATCGAGACATAGCAAGCATAAATTTATTATATTAATTTTTTGTCTGTCATTTGTTATATTAATTTTCTGACTGTCACTCAGAGCAGAAATATTTGGAAAATGTTGACAATGTGTCTGTTTCTAAAGACCATAAGTTCCATAAACTTCTTCATTTTCTTACACACTATAAGAAACTCAGGTCACCACTGGTGAAACATGTATGTATGTATGTATTTATAGTATGTACGTATGCATGTATGTATATGTGTTTATGCGTGCATCGTCCATGTATCTATTTTTGTGTATAAGTACATTATTCATTAATACATTTGTAAACATCAGTAATCATGTATGTGCTAATGGGTGTTTAAATGTAGGCCTACGGTAGGCATAAATGAGTTAATGTTTGTGCTCAAATAGCAAAAGCACTTACGATCAGATGAGAATATTTTCGTCTCATAGTCAGCTTACACACATTTATGTCAACAATTATTTATGATATTGTGCAGGAATACAGCGAGCGAGTAAGTATGTATGTGCGTCTGTGGAAGTATCTTGGCGTACGTCCTGTTGTGTTTTAACGCCCACAGATGGGACGAATAGGAGGAAGACGGACGAAGGGAGAACGTGAGTATAGAGACTTGAGCATGTCCTTTGGTCCAGAAGGCGTCTCCAGAGACACACACTGTCCGAGGGCGTGGAGACTTCAACGCCCTCCAGATGTTTATGTCGGCTGCTGCTGCTGATGCATCAGATAACGAGGCAGTAGGGGACCAGACCCTGTTGTTTTATTGAGTCTAGTCATCAGCATCTTTTCTTCTTCTTCTTCTTCTTCTTCTTCCTCTTGCTCTTCCTCTTGCTCTTCCTCTTCTCCTTCCTCCTCCTCCTCTTCCTCCTCTTCTTCTTCTTCTTCTTCTTCTTCTTCTTTTCTATTCTTCTTCTGCGTTTACTCCTGTTCATCTACACCGTCTTCGTCATCAACTCCAAAAATAACATCGGCAGCAACATTTTCATTACTATGACCTTTACTTTACCATCATCAACATTTGAACATGCTGTCATATTTCAACTCTAGTTGGAATCTCTTGGTAGGGCTCTGCGCGTTTGCGAGAGATTGTCACTCTTCTAGTTACCTTAGCAATGTTTACTAATGGATGAATGTTCTGTTCTTAATGACATCTTAACATCGTTAAGACTAGCGAATTAGTTTCTGATTAGTTTCTCTTGCAGCGGCGCTATACAATTTTTTTATAACAATTACAATTACAACATCATCATAATCATCTTAATTATCATCATCATCCTGTGCATTTTTGAATCATCGTGATCCATTGAATCCAAAATGCTGTTGGTTTTTATGTGGAATTCAATCTTCAGAAAAGAATCTCTGTTTCACTACACGATAGAAACTGTTGTCAATCTATCTACACCGACACTAGTTTGACTGGGCATCTTCTTTCAAATCAGTCTGTCTACTGCTGACTTGCAATAACTGCATGTTACATGAAGCAGTTTTAAGGCTAAATGCATACAAAACTATGATGCATAAAATGAACGCATCGGAAGATTTATAGGTCTTTCATCATTAACATCATTATCATCACCATCATCATCGTCTTCTGCTCCTGTTACTCTAGGTTTTTCTTCATCGTCATTATCATCACCATCATCATCGTCTTCTGCTCCTATTACTCTAGGTTTTTCTTCATCATCATTATCATCACCATCATCATCGTCTTCTGCTCCTGTTACTCTAGGTTTTTCTTCATCATCAACATCGTGGTCGTCGTTGTCTTTTCCTCCTGTTCATTTAGTTTTTTCTTCTTCCTGCCCATACGCATTCTGTTCACACTGAATAATTTCAAAGCGCGTGTTTACAAAGCTCGCTCAGCAGGGCCTACACGAAGATGAGAGGTCATAAGGTTTCGGTGAGGCTCATCATAAATCGTGATCCAGTTTCCCCTACACTGATGGTCGATTGCTTCTATTAAGTCTCGCTTCATAATCGCAGCCTGCTTTCCAATATGCATTTTAAAGCATGCCAAAAAATACGTGGTGATGGATACTTCATCTCTGCTAAAGCCGCTACATACCCAATTACGTCATAAAAAAGTTTATCATCCGACAGGTCAGCTTCACCCTCATAAGGTCACCAGGCGCTGGTCAGCCTATAGGATGACCTAAGTAAATCGGCTGACGCGTCAACACGAAAGGCATGTGTCCGTAGAAATGACTATTGACGCCGCTCTTTGTTTAATTAAAATATACTTGAAGCCTGGAACTAATGAAATCAGCGATGCCGATATGGTATCCGCACAAGCAGACATTTGAGGGGATGCTAATCTTTCATAATTAAAACAACTAATCCCTTGATCCAACGTCGACTGCTTCACGGGTGGTCTGAATAATGCAGAAATTGTCTTTTGACTCGATTCGCTTGTTTCCTGATATTCGTGCTTGTCTTGCCCATCGAGACAGAATATTTAAAATATAGACGCAAGAAGCAATATGGCGGTCATAAATCTCAGTGACCTATGAACGTCACGATATATTTCTTCTTTTCGATGGGTTCACAAAAAAATGGATATAGGCCTACTTGCTAAATAGCTTTGCATTCTTGTTTTGGCCTTTTTCCAATGCTTCAAATTGTCCTGAAATAAGCTAAATAAGCAAGCAGACACCGAATTTGCCATCGACACCGCTGACTTTTTAATAGCTTCTGAGCTTACGGGATTGAAATACCGAAATAAAAGGGGAAATAAGTAAATACTTTTGCTGTTAACTGTTTCCTCAATATTATTTCTTTAAATTGTCTGCATACTATTTCTCGCTCTGTAAAGCTATAAACTTAATAAGCCAATATGCACATTCAAGATCCTATGAACATAAGGTAGACTGGATGCCAACGACGTACATACTATTCCTCGCTCATCTGATGGACAAATGGCGTGGTAACGAATCCTTTCTTACGTACTTACTTATCTGATGGTTTATATTAAGTTAGCAAAATTGTCTGCAATAATACTTCCCGTCAGTAGAGATCTTATTTTTGGGACGACACAAATCGTACATTGCACAGCCTTGCATTCGCCTCTAATATTTTCCTATGAACTCCCAACCACAATAACTGCAATTAATAAGAAGCAGCTTATGTCTAGGATTCGTAGCCAAATGTGAAGCTGACATTTACTGGCAGTACGGTACTTTACATCATTTATAGGCCATCTCACTTGAAGAGCAGGGATTTGTTTCATTCATATACTTTCTTATCGTATTTCTTTCTTTTATAAGCATAATGACCCATCAACAATACAAAAAATTCCACATAACAACGTAGCTAGAAAGCGAACTAACAGCAAAAATGTCCTTATTAGAATTCAATGCTGTATTGATAAGAAATCTAAATGGGTCGTTAACGGCTAATGAGAATTTCGCTTGCTGCCATTAGAGGAAATTATCAGCGAAAGCTTTAAGCAAAACCCAGGAGAATAATAAAGTATGTCGAAGGCGCATACTTCAAAGAAAAATCTAATTGTGCACAAATCATGATTCTCTTCTACCAATCAATTTAATGTGAATCCAAATTAAGCTTATAAGTCGTTGGTTCAGTGAGAATGTACGTATGCATGGGTAAAATGTAAACTGCTGTTTGGATATGAGTCCATGGAGTGGACGTTCGATGTGCAACTATAATAATAATAATAATAATAATAATAATAATAATAATAATAATAATAATAATAATAATAATAGTAGTAGTAGTAGTAGTAGTAGTAGTAGTAGTAGTAGTAGTAGTAGTAGTAATGAAAATAATAATACTAATAGTAATAATAATAATAATCATTACTGTCTCCGGACTAATTTTTTCACCACCTGAGGGATTATACCTACCTCGGGTACAAAAAATAATAATAAGCAACTTCTAATGCGCCGGTGTCTAATGCACAAGGGATCAACCGATGGCGCACCAAAACCAAGCCACAATCAGGTCAATATCCGCTAGCTTGCGTTCCTTCAAAGGTTCCGTTCCATGCGCACGCCATGCACCGGACGACAAGACACGTCTCCTTCCCTGCATGGGCCGCCAGCGGTCTCTCTTCCGACGACTTTCAAGCAGGCGCCAGTCAGACCTTCACTTCCGCCTCGACCCTGCGCAGGCGATCGGAGTCGGGTGCGTGCGCTTGATTCAAATACACCTCTCACCGGAATCGCTTTTTAATTAGACGCGACCGATGCATGCGTCGCCGTCGTGTTATACACACCACACGCCGCAAGGTAGATGCTAATGATGGCAGCATGGCGTGCCTCCAAGAACAGGTAATTACTTTGGCGCCACGATTCCAGACGGTCTCTCATCGCCAGCGTCTCAGAACCGGGGTTGTGATTTTTGTTCGCTTGGCATCTGCGTCCTCTGACCTGTCGCAGACTTAAGCAGTCGACCGCAATTCTACCTGCGTTTCCAATCAGCAACGCTCAGCCCTTTGATGATAAATAGACGACGCAAACAGATGACATAAAAAGGCGACAGTTGTTAATTTAAGGACTGAATTAACGACCCGAAAAGAAGATTCGCAATATGCAGTTAAGCAAACACACGATTCCACCCAACAAACGCATGCATGCACCCGTAATCGTAATCGTGAAGTAAAGACTTTCAAAAGTCTTCTTCAAAGCTAAGCGCAGGTCACCAGTTTATTCACAAGCGCTGCTTCAAGTCAGAGGAGTTGCCCAGAGATACTTGAGAAAAACAAAATTCTGTTGCCAGAAGACCAGAGAGAGAAGGAGACGGAGGAACTGTTACGGTGGGTTGTGTTTAGGTTGGCAGAAATGGTAAGGCGACTGACTAGATGATGCAAAAAAGATTTCTAAAAAGGTGGGACTTTAATTTTGAATGGAAAGCCTGAGGAGTGACAGCTAGAGGAATTTGAGACGTATTATGATGGGTGAACGAAAGAATGAGTGGAAGAACTGAGGATTAGAGGAATTCAGGTGGGATATCGTTCCAGAGTTGGGGTGCAGTACGGTATATGGATCGGCAAGAGTGTGGTAAGAGGTTGATCGGGGAGGGCGGGTTATTGGTGAGTGACGAGTTTACTAAGATCAGTGGGTTGGGAGTATTGCATAGAGCCAGAAGGTTAGCGAAAGAGCTTTAAAACGAACGCGTTTGCGGATTTCAGCAGAGTGATTTAAGAATAGGAATGATATGATTATGCTTGGGTGACAGCTCGAGCAAGTCAAGTTTAAACAGACAACATTTGTGCAGTATAAGTAAAGGTAACAAACAACAATACAAATAGAGTATGTTGTCGCATTTGGCTTATATTACTTGAAGCAGAATGTTCAAATTCCAGTACACGTGACCAATTTTACAAAAAAAGCATTGATTTTAAAATATAAATCTTTAAATTATAATCATAATCTTGAGATTTAAACAGCTCCAAAAGAAAGCTAAGTCGCCGGAACCAGCTTATTCACAGGAGCTCAGTCAAAACAAAATCGATAGGCAGGTCAGGTCAGATTCTGTTCCAAGTCAAGATCCAAGGGTCAGGCAAGTGGACAAGCAGCCGGTTGCAATGTATGCTGTTTAGAACTGGAAAGAGGTAAGGGGAAGAGAAGGAATGAAACAGGATCTATGGAAAAGGAGTGTTATTTATGGAAGAATATTGTGCATGTATGGACTAAAAGCGCAGCAATCCTCCTGTATGTATAATCTAAATCGAAATGCGTTCCTTTCTCAAATGTCTGAGTTGCCCTCTTCAAAAGCCGTTCGTGACAATAAATTCCAATAAAATCGTTATTCAATTATATTTTGTGGCCTTGTTGTTAACAATGCACTGCTTTGTTCCTACAATCAGTGGACAGATTGCTCGTCGACGCCTTCAAAGTCTAAGGAAGTTACAGATGCAATGAAGTCGGCCAACAAACTCCCGATCATCATCAATCAGCGACAAGCCTGCAGAGGACCCGATTCCATTCCTCAGAACTGGAGTAATGATGCAGAAATTGTGTTTCAACTTTCGCAATAATATTCTGCCGCGGACATTGAATTTGAATCGGAATATTATATTTTTATTACTCTTCCTCTGCTGCCCAGCTGGTCAATTGTATAAGGGTCGGAATAACGAGCGCGCAAATCCCAAGTGACCTCCCGCATCATCGACAATAACAGAGGCTCGAGTTGCCCGCTTTGAAATCCACTCGTACCTTCAACTCTTCCTCACCGGGTCGAATGAAGAAGGCAGAGAAATCAAGCGAACCTTGTTAAAATCAGCAAAACATCGATTCCTAACTACTCCCCTCCTATTTCTTCTCATCCGTTCTACTCCTCCTACTCCTCAGGTTCTCTTCGTTCTCTATTTCTTTTGTTTCCTAATACAAAAATACCGCTCCTCTTCTTCTGCATCTGCGGATCCATCCACCCGTTTACTGCTTCCTCTCAATATACTTCCTCAACTTTTTTTCTTTTTCCACTCTCCCTTTGACTCTTCCTCCTCCCGTGTACTCATTCTAACCTTTCTGCTCCTAATATTCTACTCGAATTTACCAGTCAATCTCCATGTTGTATTTTCCTTTAGCTTCTGGTCCTTCTCTCCCTCTTCACCTACCATAGACTTCAAGATCCGATTCCCATTATCCGTCCGTTCTTCCGTACTTCCGTCCATCCATCTATCTTTCGTCCGTCCGTCCGTCCGTCCGTCCACCCGTATTTCGTCGTTCCGTCTTTCAGCCTTTAGTCCCTTCTTCCGTTTGTCCTTTCGCCCCCACCCTTTCGTCCATTTGTCCGTCTTTCGTCCTTTCTTTCGCCCCGCACAGCGTAGCAACCGAATCCTCTTCGGACGATGACGCATTGTTCCCTGCGGCCGCCAGGAGTCGCAAGCGAAGAGGCTTCGTCGATCGTCGTCGACGAGATATGTAATCACGTGATTTCGGATGTGTCGCCAGAGGGCGTACTTAGTGATGAGATGTGTCGACGGTGGAATCGAAGCCCGAAGACGCAGTGGTTTTCATTTGCGGTCATTGCCGGTAATCCGTCAATTTCTGGCCAAGCACCTCAAAAAGTACATCCTGCTAATGAAGCAAAAGACGCTTTTCTCCAACTCCTATCTTCAGTTACATGTAAAGCCTACGATCTTCCATCCAGCACGTCCGAGTCTAGTTTCTGACCTCTTGCCTTACTTTGTCCCTACAGTCTATTCCTTCATATTTTGTAATCTAATCCCATCTGATGACTCCTATAGCGCCGTTATCATCTTGCCCAACGCATCGATCGATAGTCGCTTCAAGTGAAATCGTATTCAAAATCATAATCCATTGAGGAAGCTAGGTCGAATTCCTATAGGTCAGCTTGATTCACCTCGGAAGGACCCGACAGCTTCACTCTAGAGTCAGAATCGCTGAAGACACTTACACACAGCCTTATTCTTGCGAGACTAGACTACTCCAACTCTATACTCTATGGTCTCCCTGACTGCACACTGCTTTCTCTAACTAGGGTCATGCGCCGGGCTGCAAGACTGTGTCTTGTACTCTCTTACCGAGACCGTAATACACCTCCCTTGTTCTCTACACTGGTTTCTTGTAAGTGAGCTTCAAGCTGACATTCCTCATGTAAAAAGGACCAGCAGATCATTTGCCATTCTACTTATCATCCATGGTTGCACCCTGAGGGCTCTGTTAAAGGGCGATCCACTCTAAGATAAGCATCTTCTGGAAAGTATGTTGTTCCTGGTACACGTCTCGTCTTTGATCGGCGTTCATTCACAGTTGCTGGACCTTACTTCTCGTCTCTCAAACCTCCTCATGTTCGAAACTCTCTTACTGGGACTATCTTTCGCTCTAAACCAGAAACTTATCTCGTCCAGTCTGTTTACATTCTTAATATTTCGTGTTCCACGGGTGCCAATGTGAACTTCTGAACTTTGTAAGGAGGCATTATCAAATTGCAGTTGTACTGTATTCATTGTATGCATGCATGCATACATACATACATACATACATACTTGCATACATACATGCATACATCCGTACGTTCTTATAAAGGCGAATTACGTTTCATTGTTTCCATTCGTTACTTCTTCAATCTCTCCACTGCTTATCCTTTCAAGTAGTTTATCCCACATCGGTTATTTCCAGTGTCTGATCCTAAACATTTCCTTCATTTCAGCTGTCCTTCCTTCTTTTCTTCCTTCCTTCCTTCCGTCCATCCTTCCTTCCTTTCTTCCATCCTTCCTTCCTTCCTTCCATCCTTCCTTCCTACCTTCCTTCCTTCTTTCCATCCTTTCTTCCTTCTTCCTTCATTTCTTCCTACCTTCCTTCCTTCCTTCCTTTCTTCCTTCCTTCCTTCAATCCTTCCTTTCTTCCTTCCTTCCTTCCTTCCTTTCAGCCTTTCTTCCTTCCTTTCAGCCTTTCTTCCTCGCCCCTGTCTTTTCTGCTCTCTGTTTCTGCATTCGCCTACGCTTGTTTCTCGTTGGATTGTTAATTCCTTGTGCGTAGAGTCGGCAGGTGGCCAACCACTCGTTCTATCCGGAAGTATAAACGGCTCAGCAGTCGGTCGGCTTGGCACCGACCTCGACTGATGATGGACCAGCGAAACAGATCTCCGCTGGAGTCCGTCGATTCCCACAGCAACATCAGCCGCACTGCCCATCTGGGACCATTTTAGTAATATGTCCTATTTAGAAGCAGACTGGAGAGTTGGGTTGAATAAAACCACTTATGCTAGACTCCTCCAAGGCGTATTATTAAAATGCACGAAGATGTAGGAAGAGAAAGATAGACATAAACAGACAGACTGCCAGACAAATTAACGGAAATTCTCGTCAATGAATTGGCTGTGCCATTACCCAAATTATTAACTCGCCTGCTGACCGACAGACCAACCGATACACATGGACACAACGTATATGTGTTTGACTTTTAGATATGAGTGCGATGGCTTTTATTATCCGTTCTCTTCATTTTCATCGTCTTCGTCGTCTTCTTCTTCTTCGTCTTCCACTTCTTCTCCTTCTTCTTCTTCTTCTTCTTCTTCTTCTTCGTCTTCTTCGTCTTCGCTGATTATTTCATCCCTCTGTGCCACCTGTCTGTCACACTCTTTGTCCTGCTCTTTCGCCCCTTGTACTTGCTCCTTAAGATGCTTGAACGAGATGGCGCGGTATGAAGAGCTATTTTCATCAGAGCACTCAAATGGCAGCATTCGCACTAACCCAGCGCACACGGCTGCACTTGAGCCTCGAAGTCTATTCGTCCTAAATTGGTCCTCAGGCGGACGTATCTTACAGATAATTGCGCCTCTGCATCGCAGATTCCCAGATGCTTGCGCGCCAGAAGCTTTCTCTCCAACTGCTTCAATATTCCCTCAATCTTTACTCGTATATTAGTGCTATAAAAAGCGCCCCTTGACTGCCGTATTTAGCACAGTGCAACACTATACTCATGTAATTCATATAAAATTTGAACACTCATTAGACCGTATACGATTTTACGACCCATCTGTACAATATGCAGTATATACATGTATGATAGTAAAACGTATGCTATCATTAGTATATCACCTTCGGCTCTGGTTTTCTTCTGCTGTTGCTCTCAGGCCATATCGGTGCTTTCTTCGCTGGCATCTTCGTCACCGCCTGATGAATCCTTCGTCCAAAGTTCGATTTTAAGTGGTAAACAACTTCCGTGATTCTCCTACGATTTCTGCAGCATCGGTATCATGATATACAGAGTGCCATGGAGGAAGCATAGTCATCTTTTGCAATGAGAGCTTTCTGACGTATTGGGTGCTTCCATAGCGTCAGCACAATGCTCACTAAAGAGCCTTATCATTTTTGTATTGACTGGGTTCTGTGTCCCCGTCGTCCGCCTTCTTCACTGAGCTCTGCTTAATTATGTAGCGGTCGTTATCTACAATACGCAGCCGGTGGTCGCCGGAGACCTCAACATCCTGCCCACTGCTTCAAGAATTCAGACCAAGGCAGCAGGTAGACAGAGGCTAACTTGACATCATCTTCACAAACATCAACACTTTAAAAAGCTGTTATCTTACAACGGAGCTGGACTGGAAATGGCTCTAAGCATTTATCTTGAAGGGACACCAGAAAATGCTCTGAATTACTGAATGTTTGAGTACTACCATGCGTATGTTAATGCGTGTTTGTTTAGATATGTCTTATAATGTAATATATCGATACATATTTGCATCGATTATTACACGCAGTGCGATGCCAACATAGCTGACAAGCTGTCATTGGAGAACCTGATATAGACGGCTTATTTTGAAGTCCATCCCCTAAAGCACATCATGCACGAACGCAGGGCACCTGGTGCACTTAGTTCAGTTCAATCTATCACAGTAAGTGTATATCCAATCCCAGCCTTTGCCAGCTTCTCAGCTACCCTATAACAGCGAGACAAATTCCTGGAAAAACGGAAGAATCGTGACAGTTAATCGCAGGCAGTTATTCTTGACGTTTATGAATTCGGTTTTGAAGTCTTTGACGGACTAAGTCTGTTTGATTGCGGCTTCTGAAATTGGTTTCTCCGACTCTTCGGTCAGAGAAATTTCGATTATTATTCGTCAAGTTGAGCCAGTACAGCTGCATACGCCCAAAAATGCAATCAAACCTAAGATATGCACCATATAGGCTAACTATAGCATTAAAATATATACTTATAAATAGAATACAATTGGTCTAGGTGCATATTACGTATATTACTTTTCATCAGATCATTTTCGCTGCAGTATAATTATTTATCAACAATACTTAATACGAAGAAAGTCAGGTTGAAGTCGACCCGAATATGAATAGGCATATAACAAGAATATTTGAAACATTTTCGAGAAATTGTATATCTTTATCATACGTGAGTGGATATAAAAGGTTTCATACAGCTGGAATGCTGCAACCGTTTTTACCTCTGCCAAATGACCTTTGGACCACGGGATCACGATTTTGAGTGAGTTTTTTCTATAGAGCTGTGTAAATAAGCGTAATATCTATGCCTTTTACGAAAGATAGTACACTTTCAATCAACAGTTTACCCTCGATTCAAATAGCATGTGCATTGGCAAGATATTAGACATGGGTGAACCAATCTTACTTAAAGCGTAAATTTTAATCGATTAAAATAAGGCTTACATTAAACCGTCTCCAATGTGACGAAATTAGAAAACTATCTTATTTAATTAAACCATATTTATATCTAAAGTGCTTCATCCGTTTCTGTTGATTGTAAATGATTTCAGTTTTAAATTGTTATATGAATGAATAACAATTCGTTCATTTTCTTTTATAAAAAAACTCCCGTCTGAAAAGTCAATAAAATAAACTTTAATGATGACGGAAATGAGTGACTGTCATAAAAGGTCAATGGCATCCATTTGTTATTCTCTAATGAATCGCTTTCCCTCTTTCAATTTGTGGATATAATTTAAAAGCTGCCAATCATCCACCAGCCTTAAGTTCAAATAAATGAAGATTTTCTCACTTAATTGACAGTAATCGCCACTTGATTAAAATAAGTCGAGTAAAAATTGACGATTCTTCTCAAATGGTGATACACTGAATTTGGAGAGCAGTATTAACTGCGCTCGAGTAGCGAGAGTGAAACGGAGACTTAAAATTTTAACTAAAGTTTCTCAAGCAAATCGAACTCAGACACGGTTTTAGTAATAATGTCTGTAGTTCACCACAGTGAATATCCTTTATTACAAATATAAAGCAATAATGGCATACATGCATTTGTACAAATATAATCGTTCAGATAAAATTCTTCTTATTGTATTTGAAATAGCCTTTTACAATATTCTAATGATGCACAAATCAGAAAACGACACAGTCTAAATTTTTAGGCTTATTTTCAGTCACAAAGTCATGCTGATAAGCAGCGTGCCTTGCTTAAAAGCTATAGGCTCTAATGCGAAATTAATGGGTCACAATTAACCCAGTATGGGTACGAATGGGTGGCAAAGGTGTTTCACACAATCGGGGAATCTAAGTGTCCATAATTAAACATTTTCAACTCGACAATTTTAAAATCCGAGTGAAAGTATCAGCGATATGTACAAGTCTTTACCGATATGCAAAACGTAGCTAAACTTGAGTTACAAAATTGGAGTTTGCCAATCATCAGAAGGTCTTTGCACACTCGAGAAAAATACATCATGAACAATAACGCAAAAAATTACTGTTACCAGTTTCAAGAGAAAATTGTACAGATGAATCTACTGATTCCTGTCGAGAAGGCTCCAATTACGCATAGGCCTACATTAATTAATTAATTACTTACTTAGTTATTTAATTAAAGCTCACAGATGGAATATATTGCTGCAGTATTTAACATTTTACCAGACCTGCTATGCGACACTGTTACTTTACTAATCTAAAATTTATTACAAGCCAAATAAATGTATACCTTACTGGTATATGGAAGCACATTTTCTTATATCGAATTTCTTCTCTTACAACCAGACTTTGAATCAGTGCCTTTCAATGTGACTCCACTGTTTAAATCAGTGGGCAGTTCCAAACGAATTTGCCTGATAAATTACTAAATTCATGCAATCTCAAGACTTTGGTAGCTTCTGACAGTCTGATGGAGTTCATGACATGGCTCTTTTAAGGATCAAACGCAAAACAAGTTTTGCTACAACATTTGCTCCATCGGACAGAGTGTTAGTTATACAAAAGCGAGCTCGAAACTGATGGCCCACACAGTAGGTGAGCTTTAGGTCTACCCGCAAATGCTTAATATGACTTCAAAATTGTCGAAATTGTACTTGATTGTGCTTTGTACGATTGAATTGTACTTTAAAATTGTCGAAAATGAGTGCTGTGATCATCCTTATCGCACGTTATACTCATCGGGTTTCATTCGCAAGATTCGGATCAATGCTTCCTTCACTTCAGGATCCAGTCGACCCTAGAAATGAACATCATTAAAAGTCTCTGTTAATAATTTAATAAAACAGGCGTAATGGTTACAAAGTGCTAGTGTCCCATATTAAGACGTAGAGTAGGCGCTCACCTCCGGCTGTTGAGACGGCAATCCAAATCTCTTGCAGGGACACTAGAGGCCAGTCAATCTCTAAACTTCACGTTTAGTTACCAGCTTATGCCGATACAAAATTATACTGCTTAATAACAAAGATACGTATGCAACAGCTATAACCCAGCAGTATTAAGCAATCAAAACATACACGTATCATTTAAATCATAGTCGTCAACCTAAACTTCGCATTTCTTCTGCGCCAAGAAAGCTGAGTCGAACAAACTAATATAGGTATAAGGACAGGCGCTCAATCCAGACAGAATCAGAAGTCTGTTGGGGGTCAAGTTCGCTTGAAAGTCGAAATTCAAAGTAAAATTCCTAATTAAAGGCAATCAAATATAAATGTTACCAATATGCTGTATTACCAATATTAGTGTAAAGCTTCCCATATATCAAATCATTATAATATTCTAGGTTATGCTTAACAGTAGGACTATTTAAATAAAACGATTGTTACAAAGTGTAAGACTAGAATGAATGACCGTTAAGCTATTTTGCCAACCACTTGTGTTGAACTCAGAAGGTTATGAAGACTGTGGCCACTTATTGTTAACGTCAAACTAAAATCCCGTCTAAGGCATTCACGAACAGAGGCAGTTTATAAGTGTAATAATCCACCCTAAGTTGAATTGTATTTCATCAGCGTACAATAAACTTAGTATAAGAAATCAGAAGCTCAGCTGAAACAATCATTGACTGCAACGATTAAGGTTCAAATACTTCTCAGGCGTTTCAGTAAGTAAGTAATTAGGTAAATAAGTAAGTAAGTAAGAAATATATTTGTTAACACGCCACATGTCCATCGACTGAGCGAGTATTCGTATGCGAATGCATTAGTGCATTTAAATGCGTTAGTATAGTGAATATCTTTGTATAACAATGCAGAATGAAATGATGAGATTACGTGAAGAACGCTGTAAGAGAATGCGGAAGTTTTAAGTTCTTTGTAGATCAACTTCATGGCTTACCTGTATGGAAGCAAGTAGGTGACTTCTATATGTTGAAACGATCTCTCTATACTTCCTTTCCAAATCCTTAAAAATTTTCAGCATGACATTGTTTACGTTAAGATGTCTAATCATAATAAATGAGCACCCTCATATTATAAAACTCAATCGCCTAATGAGAATTTATCAAAAGAAGCTGTGTATTACTATTTCTGTATTTATTAAGCGCCACTATCCAATGACTAAGTATCAATCAATAGCGTTGAGCAATTGTGAGTGTAGGACTTGCTCAAAGTCCTTACATAGTAACCGTCTCAGGAGAAGCTCGAACTCATACTCCTAGCGTTACAAGCCGAGCTCTTCAACCAATCGGCTGTCATGCCCCAAAATGTGTGAGTGTTCATATACATGCGTACACAACTATTGTTCTCGCAGTCTATCAACAAAGGGAGTTGTTGCTGTTGAAGGGTACACACAAAGCAATCCAGTTTCACAGAAGGCCGCTGGATTTGGAATTTTTATCCTAGACTTAGCAGGCACGCTCTCCAGACCCCAGGAACACAGGAACAAAACAATTAATTGGTATTTTAATGAAACTGACGAAATTATGTGGTTCTGAGTTATTGCAATATTATAATCATTTGCAACTGCTTGCAAAGTGCGTTGCAAATTCATGTGAACACTCTGATATAGAAGCATACTGCATCTCATCTCGGACATACAGTACTACCTTTCCTCACGGACATTTTGAAGGCATATTACCTTTCCTCAAGGGCATACCTGACCGCTTACAAATGTAAATGAATATTCATGCAGCTTCATTTAGTTCTTATTCTGACTTAGCCGTCCATGGTGTGTAACAAACCTTGTTGATTTGCCTCAGCCGTCGAATTTCCTTATGGCATTCGTCAAGGGTTCCAGCGAACAAGAGATGTTGACTCGAGCCTAAACTCGCTCCTTCGTCTGTCGACAGCTCCTCGCTGTGCCTCTTTGACATCCCGAAACTTTCGGCGGATATTGACTTTACATCTATCTGCGGTTCGGAGCTTCGTGCCGAAGCCTTAACGCATAAACGTTCCTCCAGAATCTTGATAAACTGTTGAAGCTTGCTGTTCTCAAATCTCAGTCGGTTCACGAGCTCTTTTGGGGAAGTGTTATGCAGTTGGCAGATATCTTGAAGGGTGTCAACTTCATCCCTGAGTTGGGCGTTTTCTTGACGCACTGCTTTCAGCTCTTGCCTCGCTCTCAGATTCTTTTCCTCGAGGTCCTGGATCTCTGCGAGATATTTGAGGCTCTGCTGAGTGAAGTCCTTCATCTTTTTGTGCAGATAATCGCGGTCGCTGTCACCGTCCGGTATTCCACTGGAACGCAACAGCAAAAGCTTATCCGTCAGTCTGTACTGCAGGTCGGCGATATCTCTAGACAAAGCCCGATTAGCTTCACGTAACAGCTCCACATCGCCTTCGAGTTGTCGAACGTAGCTATTGTCGTTTTCTGGGGCATTGCTAAAAAACATTTGTTGTTGGCTGTCTTTGATTTTCTCTTCAGTTTCTGGCATCTTCTTCAGCAACTCAACTTCGGCTTCCAGTTGGCCCACCTTCAATTTAAGCTTTGAGTTTTCGCTCTCCAATTGTTCAACCATCGTTTCCAGATGCACATGTCTTTTGTCACTAGTTAGATGTCTCTGACTTCTGAGCTCTTCGGATCGCGTCAGTTCCAATCTAAGTTCTAGTATTTCGTTCCTCAACTTTTCGTTTTCTTCCTTCCGATTTATTTCGTCATCTTCACGGCCTGAATGTGCCATATCGGATGTCTTTTTCAAAAGAGTTCGTTCAAGGTCTTCAATCTTTTTACAGAGCTCTTTATTTTCCGTTTCCCAACGGTTGTTCTCATCTTCCGATTTAGTCAATTCCCATTTCAGTTGTAAAATTTTCTTCTCCGACTTTTCTCTTTCTTCGCCCTGGCTGAACTCAAGCTCGTCAATCTTTTCCCGTAATTCTTTGTTTTCTTTTGTTAAACGCTTTACAGTAAGCTTAGAATCAGCTACCTTCTCATCATCAGAAACCGTAGTTGATTTGCCATGTGCTTCGTCTATACTGGATTCCTTGTTGTCACCTTTTCCAGCTAAATCGCGTAAAATTTTCAATTCTTTTAGGAGAATATCATTCTCAACTGATAGTTTTCCAAAATCTTTCATTTGCTCGCCCTGCTCATGCAGCCTTTTCTCGTAATCTGTCAACGTTTGTCTTTGTGCTTCAACTATTTCTCGCAAATCTGGGATGATTTCCGGAGGCTGCGTATCTACCACAGGGCACCCCAGCCCTAGTACCAGTTGCTCCTCAACCTTCTCGGTGGGCTCGTCTTTTCTGTGCAAGAGGTCCTCTAACCTCTCGACCTTTTCACTAAGAACGTCTTTCTCGGCCAAAAGTTCGCCATGATGCTTTAGTTTATTTGCCAGCTCCGCAATTTCTTTGTCCTTCTTGGAAATTTCATCAGCTTGATTGACCACAGTATTTCGGAAATCCTCTAGATGCCTCTGTATTATTGCAGCGTCTTCCCTATCTTTCTCAGCAGCTTGAACGTTTGCTGTCAATACAGCAATGTGCTTCTGCAAATCAATTGTTTCTCTGGTGAAGCTAAGCTTCTGGTGTTCCATTTGTTCTAGGAGGTTTTTGTTTTCGTCATAAAGTTTTGTCTTCTCTTTCAGCAACTTGCTTTCTGTCTCTTGCAGTTCTTCTTTTAATTTAATAACTTCAATCTGTAATAATCTATCTTTTTCCAACAGTTCCTCCTGCTCGTCCACAAGTTCAGCGCACTGTTTCTGCAGTAATATTTCTCTTTCCAAAACTTCTTCCTGTGCGTACAAAAGTTCAGAATACTGTCTCTGGGCATCATTTTTAACGTCTTTTAATCTAGTCATAAGTTCGTCGTTGGCGGAAACAAGTTCCTTAATCTCCTGATCATTCTGGGCTTCCTTTTCGTGTATTAGGCTCTGGAGTTTCATTTTGCTTTCTTCCAGCGCGGCAATTGTAGTCAGTAAACTAGCCTCATAGTCAACATTGAGGTGCGAAGGGTGTGCTTTCAGTGCTTCTTGCAAACGTTCTATTTGATTCTGCAGTTCCCGACGTTCGTTCAGTCCAGCAATCCTCATTTCTTCCATCTCACGTTCCCGATATTCAACCTCCTGTCTCAAATGTTTGACTTCAGCAGTCAGATCGTCGTCAGTGCTTACAGGAGTGAGTATGTTGTCCATCATCGTCTCTTGTCTTTTCAGTTTCGCGCGCATTTCTGCTACCTCCTCTTGGAGAAACTGCTTCTCTTCATCCATACTATCCATTCGCTGGATCATACTCTCTTTCTCCGCAATCTTTCTGCGCAGTGCATTCAGCGCATCTTGATCTCCTTCGTCGTCTGAACTCAGCGGTGAGCCAGTCATTAAGTCCGGCTGACTTTTCAACATTGGCACATCTTTTTTGCCGAAATCAACAAAGTCGGTTGATCTCTGTTTGCTACTCAATTGACCCCGAGCAATGTCCAGCTCTTTTTTCAAAGTATTAACTTCGGCTAGAACCTTTTCATGTTCGTGTTCCTTGCGTTGTAACTCCTCTATTGTTTGATCCTGATCTTGCAGTGTTTCTTCCAACGAAGATATTTCAGTTAGCAATTCTTCCCTGTCTCTCCGAGATTCTTCCAGTTTTGCCAACAACGCTGTTAGATCGTTTTCAGCAACACATTTCGATTCGAGTGATGGCTTACTTGATGCAACATCTTTACACAGTTCAAATTCCAAATGAACGTTTCCTGGTCTGATATCCTTTTGTCTCTCTAGTAGGAGCTTTAAGTCTTCTACTTCTTTGCACAGTGCGTCTTTCTCTTTAGCAAACTTGTCGTATCCCTGTGCGAAGATGTTCATTTCTGAAATACGCCTGTCTTTCTTTTTAATAATTTCACTCTGCTTTTCAGCAATTTCTTCTTGTTCAGCCACCTTTTGAGACAGCCTTAGATTAATATTCTTCAGCTCATCTATCCGCATTTCCATATCAGACATTTTCTTTTCCTTCTCATTGAATGAATGAATTAGCTTTTCTTTCCTTTTTATTATAGCGCTCTGCTTATCAGCAATCTCTTGCATTTCTGACACTTTCCGTTCAAGTCTATGATTTGCTTCTTCGATTTGAAGTAAACGACGATTGAGATCGTATGGTTCTTGAGATTTTTCAGAAGCTTTTACTGCACCAAAAATAGGAACAGATGCTCGTTTGGTTTCGCAAGCAATATTCATACCTGTTTGTGGGGCGCGACTGTCAAGAATTAACTTCAAAGCCGCCAACTCCTTTCTCAATACATCCCTTTCAGTAACAACTTCTCCGAAATCAACCATTTTCTTTTTCAATTCTTCAAGTTCACTGTTCTTTACTGCAACATCTACTTCTCTCATCTGTTCCACTGGTTTTTTCGATGATTTCAAATCTTCCAATAATTTCTTCAAGATTTTATTCTCGTTTGTCAAGATGTCTCTCTCAACGGCAATCTTCCTGATGTCTCTTTCCGTTTTCTTTTCATCATCTGAATCATCAGAAATTTCGCTTCTCTTTTCAGTTTTAGTCGCTTCATAATGAATATGTTTCACTGCCTTCTCTGAAGCCTTCATCTCTTCTAATAATTTTTTCAGATATTGAACTTCATCTGCCAAGATGTCTCTTTCCACCGCTAGTTTTCCGTAATCATCAATTCGACGTTGTTCATTGTCTGAATCGTCATCGCTCTTTTCAGCTGCATTGGCATGAACTCTCATCTGTTCCACCGGCCTTTCCGATGATTTCAAATCTTCCAATAATTTCTTCAAGGTTTTATTCTCGTTTGCCAAGATGTCTCTCTCAACGGCAATCTTCCCGATGTCTCTTTCGGTTTTCTTTTCATCATCTGAATCATCAGAAACTTCGCTTCTCTTTTCAGTTTTAGTCGATTCATAATGAATATGTTTCACTGCCTTCTCTGAAGCCTTCATCTCTTCTAATAATTTTTTCAGATATTGAACTTCATCTGCCAAGATGTCTCTTTCCACCGCTAGTTTTCCGTAATCATCAATTCGACGTTGTTCATTGTCTGAATCGTCATCGCTCTTTTCAGCTGCATTGGCATGAACTCTCATCTGTTCCACCGGCCTTTCCGATGATTTCAAATCTTCTAATAATTTCTTCAAGGTTTTATTCTCGTTTGCCAAGATGTCTCTCTCAACGGCAATCTTCCCGATGTCTCTTTCGGTTTTCTTTTCATCATCTGAATCATCAGAAATTTCGCTTCTCTTTTCAGTTTTAGTCGATTCATAATGAATATGTTTCACTGCCTTCTCTGAAGCCTTCATCTCTTCTAATAATTTTTTCAGATGTTGAACTTCATTTACCAAGACGTCTCTTTCCACAGCTAGTTTTCCGTAATCATCAATTCGACGTTGTTCATAGTCTGAAACGTCATCGCTCTTTTCAGCTGCATTGGCATGAACTCTCATCTGTTCCACCGGCCTTTCCGATGATTTCAAATCTTCTAATAATTTCTTCAAGGTTTTATTCTCGTTTGTCAAGATGTCTCTCTCAACGGCAATCTTCCCGATGTCTCTTTCCGTTTTCTTTTCATCATCTGAATCATCAGAAACCTCACTTCTCTTTTCAGTTTTAGTCGCTTCATAATGAATATGTTTCACTGCCTTCTCTGAAGCCTTCATCTCTTCTAATATTTTTTTCAGATATTGAACTTCATCTGCCAAGATATCTCTTTCCACCGCTAGTTTTCCGTAATCATCAATTCGACGTTGTTCATTGTCTGAATCGTCATCGCTCTTTTCAGCTGCATTGGCATGAACTCTCATCTGTTCCACCGGCCTTTCCGATGATTTCAAATTTTCCAATAATTTCTTCAAGGTTTTATTCTCGTTTGCCAAGATGTCTCTCTCAACGGCAATCTTCCCGATGTCTCTTTCGGTTTTCTTTTCATCATCTGAATCATCAGAAACCTCACTTCTCTTTTCAGTTTTAGTCGCTTCATAATGAATATGTTTCACTGCCTTCTCTGAAGCCTTCATCTCTTCTAATAATTTTTTCAGATATTGAACTTCATCTGCCAAGATGTCTCTTTCCACCGCTAGTTTTCCGTAATCATCAATTTGACGTTGTTCATAGTCTGAATCGTCATCGCTCTTTTCAGCTGCATTGGCATGAACTCTCATCTGTTCCACCGGCCTTTCCGATGATTTCAAATCTTCCAATAATTTCTTCAAGGTTTTATTCTCGTTTGCCAAGATGTCTCTCTCAACGGCAATCTTCCCGATGTCTCTTTCCGTTTTCTTTTCATCATCTGAATCATCAGAAACCTCACTTCTCTTTTCAGTTTTAGTCGCTTCATAATGAATATGTTTCACTGCCTTCTCTGAAGCCTTCATCTCTTCTAATAATTTTTTCAGATATTGAACTTCATCTGCCAAGATGTCTCTTTCCACCGCTAGTTTTCCGTAATCATCAATTTGACGTTGTTCATAGTCTGAATCGTCATCGCTCTTTTCAGCTGCATTGGCATGAACTCTCATCTGTTCCACCGGCCTTTCCGATGATTTCAAATCTTCCAATAATTTCTTCAAGGTTTTATTCTCGTTTGCCAAGATGTCTCTCTCAACGGCAATCTTCCCGATGTCTCTTTCCGTTTTCTTTTCATCATCTGAATCATCAGAAATTTCGCTTCTCTTTTCAGTTTTAGTCGATTCATAATGAATATGTTTCACTGCCTTCTCTGAAGCCTTCATCTCTTCTAATAATTTTTTCAGATGTTGAACTTCATCTGCCAAGATGTCTCTTTCCACCGCTAGTTTTCCGTAATCATCAATTCGACGTTGTTCATTGTCTGAATCGTCATCGCTCTTTTCAGCTGCATTGGCATGAACTCTCATCTGTTCCACCGGCCTTTCCGATGATTTCAAATCTTCCAATAATTTCTTCAAGGTTTTATTCTCGTTTGCCAAGATGTCTCTCTCAACGGCAATCTTCCCGATGTCTCTTTCGGTTTTCTTTTCATCATCTGAATCATCAGAAATTTCGCTTCTCTTTTCAGTTTTAGTCGCTTCATAATGAATATGTTTCACTGCCTTCTCTGAAGCCTTCATCTCTTCTAATATTTTTTTCAGATATTGAACTTCATCTGCCAAGATATCTCTTTCCACAGCTAGTTTTCCGTAATCATCAATTCGACGTTGTTCATTGTCTGAATCGTCATCGCTCTTTTCAGCTGCATTGGCATGAACTCTCATCTGTTCCACCGGCCTTTCCGATGATTTCAAATCTTCCAATAATTTCTTCAAGGTTTTATTCTCGTTTGCCAAGATGTCTCTCTCAACGGCAATCTTCCCGATGTCTCTTTCGGTTTTCTTTTCATCATCTGAATCATCAGAAACTTCGCTTCTCTTTTCAGTTTTAGTCGATTCATAATGAATATGTTTCACTGCCTTCTCTGAAGCCTTCATCTCTTCTAATAATTTTTTCAGATGTTGAACTTCATTTGCCAAGATATCTCTTTCCACCGCTAGTTTTCCGTAATCATCAATTCGACGTTGTTCATTGTCTGAATCGTCATCGCTCTTTTCAGCTGCATTGGCATGAACTCTCATCTGTTCCACCGGCCTTTCCGATGATTTCAAATCTTCTAATAATTTCTTCAAGGTTTTATTCTCGTTTGTCAAGATGTCTCTCTCAACGGCAATCTTCCCGATGTCTCTTTCCGTTTTCTTTTCATCATCTGAATCATCAGAAACCTCACTTCTCTTTTCAGTTTTAGTCGCTTCATAATGAATATGTTTCACTGCCTTCTCTGAAGCCTTCATCTCTTCTAATATTTTTTTCAGATATTGAACTTCATCTGCCAAGATATCTCTTTCCACCGCTAGTTTTCCGTAATCATCAATTCGACGTTGTTCATTGTCTGAATCGTCATCGCTCTTTTCAGCTGCATTGGCATGAACTCTCATCTGTTCCACCGGCCTTTCCGATGATTTCAAATTTTCCAATAATTTCTTCAAGGTTTTATTCTCGTTTGCCAAGATGTCTCTCTCAACGGCAATCTTCCCGATGTCTCTTTCGGTTTTCTTTTCATCATCTGAATCATCAGAAACCTCACTTCTCTTTTCAGTTTTAGTCGCTTCATAATGAATATGTTTCACTGCCTTCTCTGAAGCCTTCATCTCTTCTAATAATTTTTTCAGATATTGAACTTCATCTGCCAAGATGTCTCTTTCCACCGCTAGTTTTCCGTAATCATCAATTTGACGTTGTTCATAGTCTGAATCGTCATCGCTCTTTTCAGCTGCATTGGCATGAACTCTCATCTGTTCCACCGGCCTTTCCGATGATTTCAAATCTTCCAATAATTTCTTCAAGGTTTTATTCTCGTTTGCCAAGATGTCTCTCTCAACGGCAATCTTCCCGATGTCTCTTTCCGTTTTCTTTTCATCATCTGAATCATCAGAAACCTCACTTCTCTTTTCAGTTTTAGTCGCTTCATAATGAATATGTTTCACTGCCTTCTCTGAAGCCTTCATCTCTTCTAATAATTTTTTCAGATATTGAACTTCATCTGCCAAGATGTCTCTTTCCACCGCTAGTTTTCCGTAATCATCAATTTGACGTTGTTCATAGTCTGAATCGTCATCGCTCTTTTCAGCTGCATTGGCATGAACTCTCATCTGTTCCACCGGCCTTTCCGATGATTTCAAATCTTCCAATAATTTCTTCAAGGTTTTATTCTCGTTTGCCAAGATGTCTCTCTCAACGGCAATCTTCCCGATGTCTCTTTCCGTTTTCTTTTCATCATCTGAATCATCAGAAATTTCGCTTCTCTTTTCAGTTTTAGTCGATTCATAATGAATATGTTTCACTGCCTTCTCTGAAGCCTTCATCTCTTCTAATAATTTTTTCAGATGTTGAACTTCATCTGCCAAGATGTCTCTTTCCACCGCTAGTTTTCCGTAATCATCAATTCGACGTTGTTCATTGTCTGAATCGTCATCGCTCTTTTCAGCTGCATTGGCATGAACTCTCATCTGTTCCACCGGCCTTTCCGATGATTTCAAATCTTCCAATAATTTCTTCAAGGTTTTATTCTCGTTTGCCAAGATGTCTCTCTCAACGGCAATCTTCCCGATGTCTCTTTCGGTTTTCTTTTCATCATCTGAATCATCAGAAATTTCGCTTCTCTTTTCAGTTTTAGTCGCTTCATAATGAATATGTTTCACTGCCTTCTCTGAAGCCTTCATCTCTTCTAATATTTTTTTCAGATATTGAACTTCATCTGCCAAGATATCTCTTTCCACAGCTAGTTTTCCGTAATCATCAATTCGACGTTGTTCATTGTCTGAATCGTCATCGCTCTTTTCAGCTGCATTGGCATGAACTCTCATCTGTTCCACCGGCCTTTCCGATGATTTCAAATCTTCCAATAATTTCTTCAAGGTTTTATTCTCGTTTGCCAAGATGTCTCTCTCAACGGCAATCTTCCCGATGTCTCTTTCCGTTTTCTTTTCATCATCTGAATCATCAGAAACTTCGCTTCTCTTTTCAGTTTTAGTCGATTCATAATGAATATGTTTCACTGCCTTCTCTGAAGCCTTCATCTCTTCTAATAATTTTTTCAGATGTTGAACTTCATTTGCCAAGATATCTCTTTCCACCGCTAGTTTTCCGTAATCATCAATTCGACGTTGTTCATTGTCTGAATCGTCATCGCTCTTTTCAGCTGCATTGGCATGAACTCTCATCTGTTCCACCGGCCTTTCCGATGATTTCAAATCTTCCAATAATTTCTTCAAGGTTTTATTCTCGTTTGTCAAGATGTCTCTCTCAACGGCAATCTTCCCGATGTCTCTTTCGGTTTTCTTTTCATCATCTGAATCATCAGAAATTTCGCTTCTCTTTTCAGTTTTAGTCGCTTCATAATGAATATGTTTCACTGCCTTCTCTGAAGCCTTCATCTCTTCTAATAATTTTTTCAGATGTTGAACTTCATTTGCCAAGATATCTCTTTCCACCGCTAGTTTTCCGTAATCATCAATTCGACGTTGTTCATTGTCTGAATCGTCATCGCTCTTTTCAGCTGCATTGGCATGAACTCTCATCTGTTCCACCGGCCTTTCCGATGATTTCAAATCTTCCAATAATTTCTTCAAGGTTTTATTCTCGTTTGCCAAGATGTCTCTCTCAACGGCAATCTTCCCGATGTCTCTTTCCGTTTTCTTTTCATCATCTGAATCATCAGAAACTTCGCTTCTCTTTTCAGTTTTAGTCGATTCATAATGAATATGTTTCACTGCCTTCTCTGAAGCCTTCATCTCTTCTAATAATTTTTTCAGATGTTGAACTTCATCTGCCAAGATGTCTCTTTCCACCGCTAGTTTTCCGTAATCATCAATTTGACGTTGTTCATAGTCTGAATCGTCATCGCTCTTTTCAGCTGCATTGGCATGAACTCTCATCTGTTCCACCGGCCTTTCCGATGATTTCAAATCTTCCAATAATTTCTTCAAGGTTTTATTCTCGTTTGCCAAGATGTCTCTCTCAACGGCAATCTTCCCGATGTCTCTTTCCGTTTTCTTTTCATCATCTGAATCATCAGAAACTTCGCTTCTCTTTTCAGTTTTAGTCGATTCATAATGAATATGTTTCACTGCCTTCTCTGAAGCCTTCATCTCTTCTAATAATTTTTTCAGATGTTGAACTTCATTTGCCAAGATATCTCTTTCCACCGCTAGTTTTCCGTAATCATCAATTCGACGTTGTTCATTGTCTGAATCGTCATCGCTCTTTTCAGCTGCATTGGCATGAACTCTCATCTGTTCCACCTTCCTTTCCGATGATTTCAAATCTTCCAATAATTTCTTCAAGGTTTTATTCTCGTTTGCCAAGATGTCTCTCTCAACGGCAATCTTCCCGATGTCTCTTTCCGTTTTCTTTTCATCATCCGAATCATCAGAAACTTCGCTTCTCTTTTCAGTTTTAGTCGATTCATAATGAATATGTTTCACTGCCTTCTCTGAAGCCTTCATCTCTTCTAATAATTTTTTCAGATATTGAACTTCATCTGCCAAGATGTCTCTTTCCACCGCTAGTTTTCCGTAATCATCAATTTGACGTTGTTCATAGTCTGAATCGTCATCGCTCTTTTCAGCTGCATTGGCATGAACTCTCATCTGTTCCACCGGCCTTTCCGATGATTTCAAATCTTCCAATAATTTCTTCAAGGTTTTATTCTCGTTTGCCAAGATGTCTCTCTCAACGGCAATCTTCCCGATGTCTCTTTCGGTTTTCTTTTCATCATCTGAATCATCAGAAATTTCGCTTCTCTTTTCAGTTTTAGTCGCTTCATAATGAATATGTTTCACTGCCTTCTCTGAAGCCTTCATCTCTTCTAATATTTTTTTCAGATATTGAACTTCATCTGCCAAGATATCTCTTTCCACAGCTAGTTTTCCGTAATCATCAATTCGACGTTGTTCATTGTCTGAATCGTCATCGCTCTTTTCAGCTGCATTGGCATGAACTCTCATCTGTTCCACCGGCCTTTCCGATGATTTCAAATCTTCCAATAATTTCTTCAAGGTTTTATTCTCGTTTGCCAAGATGTCTCTCTCAACGGCAATCTTCCCGATGTCTCTTTCCGTTTTCTTTTCATCATCTGAATCATCAGAAACTTCGCTTCTCTTTTCAGTTTTAGTCGATTCATAATGAATATGTTTCACTGCCTTCTCTGAAGCCTTCATCTCTTCTAATAATTTTTTCAGATGTTGAACTTCACTTGCCAAGATATCTCTTTCCACAGCTAGTTTTCCGTAATCATCAATTCGACGTTGTTCATTGTCTGAATCGTCATCGCTCTTTTCAGCTGCATTGGCATGAACTCTCATCTGTTCCACCGGCCTTTCCGATGATTTCAAATCTTCCAATAATTTCTTCAAGGTTTTATTCTCGTTTGCCAAGATGTCTCTCTCAACGGCAATCTTCCCGATGTCTCTTTCGGTTTTCTTTTCATCATCTGAATCATCAGAAATTTCGCTTCTCTTTTCAGTTTTAGTCGCTTCATAATGAATATGTTTCACTGCCTTCTCTGAAGCCTTCATCTCTTCTAATAATTTTTTCAGATATTGAACTTCATTTGCCAAGATGTCTCTTTCCACCGCTAGTTTTCCGTAATCATCAATTCGACGTTGTTCATTGTCTGAATCGTCATCGCTCTTTTCAGCTGCATTGGCATGAACTCTCATCTGTTCCACCGGCCATTCCGATGATTTCAAATCTTCCAATAATTTCTTCAAGGTTTTATTCTCGTTTGCCAAGATGTCTCTCTCAACGGCAATCTTCCTGATGTCTCTTTCGGTTTTCTTTTCATCATCTGAATCATCAGAAACCTCGCTTCTCTTTTCAGTTTTAGTCGCTTCATAATGAATATGTTTCACTGCCTTCTCTGAAGCCTTCATCTCTTCTAATAATTTTTTCAGATATTGAACTTCATCTGCCAAGATGTCTCTTTCCACCGCTAGTTTTCCGTAATCATCAATTCGACGTTGTTCATTGTCTGAATCGTCATCGCTCTTTTCAGCTGCATTGGCATGAACTCTCATCTGTTCCACCGGCCTTTCCGATGATTTCAAATCTTCTAATAATTTCTTCAAGGTTTTATTCTCGTTTGTCAAGATGTCTCTCTCAACGGCAATCTTCCCGAGGTCTATATTACCTAGTAACTTTTTCAGTCTTCGAACTTCATTTGCAAGAATATCCTTTTCAGTAGCGAGTTGTCCATAGTTGGACATTTTTTCTTTCATTTCCTTTATTTCATTTTCTTTGTCATTTGCTTTGTATGATTCGCTCTCCATTTTTTCATGGCACTTCTCGGTAGTAGTTTGGTTTTTCAGTAGTTTCTTCAGTGCATTTACCTCGTTCATTAGTATATCTCTTTCGACGGCGAGTTTGCCATAATTTTCTATTTGCTTTTCCGTTTCCTTGCCGTCGTGCAAAATTTCCATTTTCATCCCTGACATTTCTTTTGGAATAGGCTTATGTAGTTCTTCCCTGTCTGATTCTTCGGAAGTGCTGTGGGTGCTCTCTTCTTCAAATTTCTCGCTTCTGTAAATTTCTACGATAGTTCTAAGCTCTTTCACTTCGGAGAGCAGCTTATCATTAACTGCAATTAAATCCATGTTTTCCGACACCAGTTCTGAGATCTTGCTACTTTGAACCCCATCTTTAGGCACCTGATAGTCACCAAGGCGATCTCGTATTCTTCGATCTTCGATTTCTTTTCGAAGTTCAGAGTTTTCTCTCTCCAGTCGCTCCATCTCTTTCCATTTTTCTAAAGTATCCTCGGCAGTCTTTACAGGCGCCATCTGCAGTGAAAGAGACACACTGTGTTCCGTGTCTGAACTTTCTTTCTGAGACCATGAAGTAGAACCATGCACCGGAATCCATCCAGTTCTGCTAATCTCTGAGAGATGCCTGCTCTGTTCATCGACAGTTTTTCTCAATCCACGTACTTCTTGCAACAGTTCCCTGTTGTTCTCTTTAAGTGCCGCATTCCTCAGCTCCGCATCAGCAAGTTCAGCTTCCATTTTCTTCAGCGCATTCTCTGCCTCCACTTTTAATGCTCTGTTTTCTTCAAGCACGTTATTCCAGGTTTCAAAAGGAGCATTGGTGCGAATTTCGAAACCAGACTTTGACAAACGGACTGCAGCCTCGTCTTTCGGTGAAGCAGCACATGTTTGACTGGTTGTCGACAATTTCTCCAGTTGTTGCCAAGACTTTTGCAGATCTTTGTCATCCATAACTGGAAGCCGTTCATGCCTTCCAACAATATCAGATTTGTCTAAATCGTCTAGGCGATCGTCATGTTCTACGCTGGTATCAGTACTTATTCTTTTCAAAAATGCCTTTTCCAGATCTACGACTCTTTTCTGCAGCTGTGCATTTTCTGTCGTAAGTCTTTTGATTTCTTCTATTGCGTTTGTCGTTGGAAGCGGTGATGCCGTAAGCAAAGCACTTTTAACTGGCTTTACGTCGTTTTTGTCATAATCTTTCAAAACGTGACCCATGTGCGAACTCTCTAATGCAAGCTTCAGCTCAACAATTTCTCTCGCCATCATTCTATGCTCTTCTCGTATTCTATCGTTGTCGTCATCTAGTGCCGATCGATTAACGGCTTCTTTTTCTAGATACGCAATTTTTTCGCTCAGTTGTTCAACTTCTTTGTTCTTTTTGCACAGCGTGTCTTCATACCAGTGAATATCGACCTTGAGATTCTCTAAATCCCCAACCCTCTCTCTCGCTTCTTCAAGATCATGTTTGAGCACTTCGTTTTTGTGAGACAGCATTTCCAACTCATTCCTATGCTCAGCTTTAACGATCCTAATTTCAGTCTTGTACTCTTCTTTCTTGACGTCCAGGATCAACTCAAGTTCTCTAATCTTCTCAGATAACTCTTCAATCCGTTTAAGTTTCTCGTCTTCGGCTGATTTGTGCAACAATATGAGCTTGTTTACTTCGTTGTAGCGCTCTTCTGATTTCCAAAGTTCTTCGTTTTTCTTTTCGATATCTTCTTTGAGTTTTCCCACTGCCTGTTTCATTTTTTCATATTCTTGTCCACTCACACTTTTCTCGTTTGGAACACTGTAAGATTCCGATGCCGTCAATGCTATGACTGTTTGATGTTCACCTACAACTGACCTGAGTGATTCCAATTCTCTTTGAATATGGTCCTTCTCCGAAGCCAATTTTCCAAAGTCTTGCAGCTGCCGATTGAGCTCAGAAATTTGCTTTTCCTTTTCGTCACAAACAAAGTCTCTGCGCTCGATCGTTTCAAGGAGTTCCTTCTTCGTTTCACTTAGGTCTATGTTTATTCTCCTCATTTCATTCAGTTCTTCACTATTCACATCGAACTGCGCTTTCATTGTGCTCATAGCATCCAGTTCTCGCCTTAGAATGTCTCTTTCTGATGCCATACGACCGTATTCCTCTAACTGTTTCTCGATGTCGACGATATGCTTCGTCTTCACGTGTAACTCACTCTCCTTTCGTTGGTCAGCTTCTTCCATACGAGCTACAATCATCAGCAATTCTTTCTGTTTGTTCCGCATTTCATCAAGTCCTCTCAGCTCTTCATCTGACATACGACTTTCTGTCATCTTCTTCTGAAGCAGCTGTTTCAAGTTATTGTTTTCCTTGATAAAGATATCTCTTTGAACTGCAACCTCTCCGAAACTTTCAACCATCTCACCGAGCTCAGACAAATTCTTTCCCCTCTCCCTGATTGCTTCTGATTGTTCTTCGATGTTCCGCTGCAGGATTATAATCTTGTCCATCAAGTTCTTGTTGAGCGCCCGTGTTCTCTCGAGCTCACTAACTAGGTTCTGCTCATCTGCAAGGCCAAGATCGTCCAGCCTCTGCAGCCGAGCAGTCATGGCGGCGTTTTGTTCCCTCAACCGTGAAATCTCTATGATTGAATCTTTCACGTAGGAAATCATTTCGTCGGCGTCTCTAAACTCGATCTCTTCGTCTAACTTCTTATACTCGTGCGCCATCCTTTTCTCGAGCTCTTCACTTCTTTCGTCGGCCTTTCGCTGCTGTTCCCCTTTGACCCTGGCGCGAAGTTCGGCGTTCTCCTTCACCAGTCTGTCCAGCTTTATTTCCATCATTTTGAGGTTCGTCTTCTGGGCTGAAGCATCAAGGTCGATGGAGTGATGGTCTTCGACGTTACTAGTTTCAAGCATGTAGTCGATATGCTGCTTGAAGCCTTCCAAGTCCGAAAGCATATCGAACTCATTGTCTTTGTCCTTGTCTCTTTCTTGTCTACCCGCCTGCATCAGTTTGTTTTCTGACACTTCGATGTTGTCGTAGAGGGCTTTCAGTTCGTTGTGCAACCAGTTCTTGATTCCGATTGCCGATTCCAAGCGGTGCTTCATGTTCTCGCGGTCTTTGTTCACCTGCATCGCCTGCTCTTTCGAAAGTTCAAGCTAAAATGCAACACGGTTTAGCTCATAATTATAATTATAGCCATTTGCTATTCATATAAGGGAGTAAAAAAGTAAAGTTTCTATGTTCGTACTGTTGAGCAGGGGATGCGTTCATTTCTCACTGGTCTTCTGGCAACCGGCCTTTGTTCTTCTAAATGGCATTTTTGGACAATCCCTCGGACTCGATGCAGCACTCATGATATAACCTGATGCTCTGCGTTTAGTTTTAAAGTAGCGCTTTAGAACTTCTCAAGATTACGATTACGATTCGGCCCTTAATCCGGCAATTTATCCAGCGTCGTTACCCAGATTCCGCTCAGCACATTCAAACAATCAACTATAATTATCATAATTAGGTCTGGCACCCAAGTCTGAATCTCACCCTTCACCGATGCAAGTTTCTTTGTGTTTGCAAAATATATTATTGCAATTATAAATATATTTTTGTGACTAAGGTTCTTTTTGAAAGTGATTGTTTACGTGTCTCCAGGAGAATGACTTTCCCATAGCTTTTATAACCCATCTTCAGGGAGCCTAACTTATGCATCAAAATGATTAATAGAATAGGTTTCTATCATCCATATTGCTTCCAGGAGGCAGCTAGAATATGGCGATCCAAATAAAGTACGTAGGTAGTTATCACCCCGCATCTCTACCGCTCTGTTTTATCAAGTTTAAGTGCTTCTTTAAAGTACGATTTATTGGCTGTAGGAGTCTGTAAATTATCTTTAACGAGGTTGAAGACCGATGTGACGTGATTTTGTTGATACCTGTTGAGTCATTGTGTGGCTGTTTTGACGAGTTTCGGCCATCTTTCTTTCGAGGTCTTCAAGCTGCGAGTGGTAAGTCTCTTCCAATTCCTGCATCGTCAGCTGATAGGCGTCTTCGTTCTTCGGATCAGAACTTTCGGTAAGACTCGGGATCTTCCAAAACACAAGGCATCAAATAAAAGGCGCTACAGAAATACCCAGCTAATTAAGTGCATACCTCAAAACATCACCTAAAGCGAGTGACGACAAGGGTCGATTTTCTAGGGGATAGGTCCTCGTTTCGAGTGTAGAAAGTGTCATTGCATAGAACAAAATGCAGGCGTGCAAGGATGGATCAAGGATGGCCACTTAGGTCATGCTCTCTATACCACCTACACTCATATGGTAAGGAGTATGGCAAGCGTGACCACCTTCTGGATCAGCTAATGAGTGAATTTTAGCATAGATTTAATTACTCTCAGGATCTATTAACGTAAAGGACCCAAACGAATAATGAATCATGTGTTTTGCTTATTGTGTCATGAAGTTCTCCTGTATTCCGGAAAACTTGTAGGCCCTGCTCCAGCTAAGGATAAATTTGATTCTTTGACGTGGGAAATTTCCTCTCCCTTATGCGCAATTGTGTTGTTGGCTCTGCTCCCCTTTACCTCATTGACTTCTGAACTTTTGGTCTCCTCGTTGCCGGGCCGTACCACCCTTCGCTCGGCCACTCAGGATCTCCTGTTTGTCCCTCGAATGCGCACCGCTACTGCCCAGTCCAGAAGCTTCGCCTACGTTGGTCCCACTTGCTGGAATCGTCTCCCTCAAGAATTGCGACTTGAGCTCCTTTCTCTCCCCCTCTCAGTGTTCCGCAGGCGCCTGAAGACTGTACTGGTTAACAGTGATTTTACTCCTATGGGTCGGAAGCACCTCTGTTGAGTTTATCCTCTAAGAGGCGCTTTATAAATCTCAAATTACAATTACAATTACAATTCTTACTGTAGTTTAATTTGTAGTTGATTGATTCTCTGGACACCGATATCTGGATTTATTATGCAGTATAAGATTTACCTTGCGTATCCAACTGACATATGCTGACATATGCTGACATATGCTGACATATGCTGACATATGCTGCGATTTTACTTTGACGCTCCCATTGATTGTAGCCTTTTTTGTTACGACAGTAGCGTTTAGAATCAAGTCCATGGATTAGATGAGAATATAACACAATAAAGAAGAGCTTTAAAAATCTTTTCACTTGTTAACTTAAATTATTCCCTAACTTCTGAGTCTTTTGATGAATCGATTCGCAGTAAGCGGAACAATAGAATTACCTGTGCAAACAGACACTTAATATAGCGCCTTTTAAATGCCTCACAATGCGCTGCCTCGGTTAGCCTAAGTAGTTTTAAGGTTAATTAAGCACAAAAAGTTCAGTAAGCGAAATACCCATATAACCAGAAAGTCAACAATGTCATCACTCTGACGTTGTTAATAATGACTCAATAGCCTTGACTTAATAATCTTACGTTTTCCCTGTTGGCTCCGTCGTCAGTGGATGATCTGTCTGAACCGTGCAGCTGCTCGACCGCGGGCATCGTCTCCATATCGAAAGGCAACAAGGAGCCGTCGCTGCCCTGCGCCAGAGGAGGCTTGTCGCGCTGAACGATCGTGGCCATTAAGTTGTCGAAGAAAGTTTCAGCTGGACTCAGAGGAGGAGGAGGCTGATTCGTCGTCGAAATTCTTCCTCCTGCGTCTGAATCAGTCATCTGATGATGCCATCAGCATAGAACAGAATTACCTAACATTGCATTCTCCTTCACTAACCGTGAGGATCCAAGATGTTAAGTTACGGCGCAGACAGATTATTATTATAATAATTATTATTATTATGATTATAGTTATAATTATTATTATCATCATCATCATCATCATTTTTTTACCCGAGGTATATATGATCTCTCAGGATTTAAAAAAATTCTCCGGAGAATACAAAATTCTGGGATGGCTAGAAATCGTCAAGATCTGGTGGAGCAAAAGTACCGTGGAAGGCAACAGAATTGAAGCGTTGAATTGTGAGAGCAATGCGCTGGAAAAGATAACTGGTTTATCTCGTGTCTCCGGTTATATTATTATTATTATTATTTTGCATTTATTGCACGCTGCTAATTTGAGGCTAAGTTTTAGCCTGTGTCAGTCCAACAGGCTTAGGAAGTGGCCGTCTCTTTCTTCCACCTCTTAAATCTGCCAGCGACAGCAGAAAGGCATTTAATTTCATAGGCATCGAATATGACAATTTATCTATAGACCTATATAATGAACACAAAGGTTTCACAAGCTGATATACATAATTTAGGAAAATTGCAGAGACTCCAGTGGTTTATTACATTATAGTAAAATAAGATTAAGTATTTATATTCAAGATCAATCTAAAGATTTATATAGAGCCAGCAATATACTTTTATCAGATATTTATATTGCGCAATTTATGAATCAGTCAATAGCGTAGTATATGGATGTAAAAGAGGTATGAATATCATTAGTTTTGGATTCCTACCTCCTGAGGAAATGTTAATAACAGTTGACTGGGATCATTCACGTCGCTTCCTTCCTCTTCGGAGTCCGATCTCAATTCATCTTCGTAATTCATGAGCTTCTGTCTCCATCCCTCCAGTAAATCATCGGTCTTGAGCAGGTTTTCATGGTCTTCCAACGTTTCCAATTCACCGTATTCATCTGCTTGCGGTTCGTTGCAGATGACATCGGAATATATTGTCTCTTCTTGGCTTCTTTGTTGTGCATCCGATGGCATGGCGTAGGTGTCCATACGGGTGATATGTGCTGATTCATTTCCATATGTTGCACCTTGCCACGGGTCAGTGGCTGAGGCTGCCGCTGCTGCTGCGGCTGATGCAGATGAAGGTGTATCTTCGTCGCTGTAGTCTGGCGAGTACTCTTTCTCGTTGATGCCTTCGTAGAGATTCTCTTTCGGTTCTTCGTTATCAGTCGATTCATAAAGGTCGGATGGTGTTGATCGTTCAGCAATTTCTCTCTGCAAGATAACATCTGTCTCTCTGCAAGTAAGTCTTGAAAATAAGAGTCTAAGGTCAAAACGCGACTGTAGGACCTTAGTTATACTATTCCCGTCTTAATAAACTGAGCCAAGGAGCTTCTGTGCGTGAGGATCCCATTTCGCAACCCGATAGTGGCTTATTTCATAGATTTGAATCTCGGGCTAGCACGGTCCGTGCACAGGAACCTTGAATGGCATGGCCCCATTCAGACGGCAGCTATAGTGAAGGATCTCACCCGAGCAGGGTTGAGGCCATGCGGTCGCTATAGAAAACCGTATACATTTACATTTACAGTTCTAGTTTGCTGCGGGTCTAATGGTGACGGTGCCGATGACGATGATGACGACGACGACGATGATGATGATGATGACGATGACGATGATGACTTGTCACTATAACAACCACATCGGTACCTTTTCTTGTAATTAAACGCAAGTGTCTGGCCACATATTATTTGTTATTGTCTTGAAATAAATAGACCAGTGTTTATGAGAGTACCTCGCTGTGAGTCCTCGATGGTATATCTTTCGCAGCAGAACGCCCTAAATTCCACAAATACATGCAAATTCGGCATAAGACTAGAAGCCAGTTTTGCAAACTGCTGATCTATACAATGAGGTGATATGGATTCTGGACATTGCATTGTTATCCAGTAAGCATCATAAGCATAAAATAAGTGAAACATTGATTTCAAGAAAAACAAAATGAGCAAGCCCGGAACACCCATTAATCGTCTGCTTAAAGGGGCCCCGCAGCAAAATGAGACCCCCTTCCCAAGGTGCCTAAAAGTGGGGCAGCGTTTTATCACCAGTTGCTGGAAATTAACCTTTTATTTTGATTGAGTGACACTGCGTTGCAAACTGACCGACGAATCATTGCGTCCTAGATTCTGATTTTACCTACATGATCACTAATTGCCTACTTAATTACTTGCCCATAATATGATCTGATGATACACGTGGATGGATAGTGGTAAATTAATAATAATAATAATAATCATAGTTACTCCCCTTCCGCCTTTGGGGAGCCGCTTCACGGAGGGCAGGGGAAGCGATGGTCCCATATTTCCTTGTGCCTATGGGCCCCAATAACCCTTAACCCTGGCCTGTTAATGAGAAAGTAACTTTTTTTAAAATACGCATATACGGATACCGAAGACTTCATGCTTCATATCCCTATAATGGGTCTGTGTTATAATATTTAGATAAAACATAAGTTCATTTGACGATAATCCTAAAGAGTTACACACAGAGGCGTTTCTGTTGCAAGTAGAATTTCTGATGTAGGTCTGATTTAGGTATAAATTCGCATAAAAATGCATGTCGGATTAATTATTGTTTTTGGCCAACATGTAAATTCATGAAGGCAAATTAGAACATAACTGTCTAGATACAACGGCGAAAAATTGCATATCTAGCTGCTTTTCTCTTGTATTAAAGAAATACTAGCATCAAAGCTGGTGGTTACCGTAGCACAGTACCGTTCCTCATCTATAATGATTTCACCAGATGCACCCAGGACGCCCTAAATACCTTAAATATATGCGAAGTCGATGTAAGACATTAATTAGCATCAAATTATACAAGTTTTTTACAATGAAGTTTGGCAATAAAGCATACTAACACCCAGGAGTCGTAAAGGCGAAAGGCGCCCCTAGCGTCTCAACTACATTATCGATATGCTACAGATTTAATTAGACTCACCACTGCCCGTCATGGCCTCTTGAATCACCCGCGCAGCAGACATTTGTACCCCTCGCTTGCTGTTTGTACAGTGCCATAATGCATCGTAACCTGAAAAAGCAATGGAATCACTCTTCCAGCCTTAATAGATGAAGCAAAGGATTCCTGTAGGCCTATATTTTTACAGTAAGTAAACTAAATACGACTAAGATACGACTTCTGAAAGCTCTTGTGTGGCCACTGCCACAATATGGCTGTGAGAGCTTAACCATAAAGAAAGCTGAAGAGACAAGAATCAACGCATTTGAAATGAATTGTCTGCGGCAGATTGTTAGAGTACTGTGGGCTGCCAGGAAGATAAGTGAGTGGGAGTAGAGAGCGGTCTACTCGGATTAATCAAAAAGAGGAAGCTTTCATTCTTCGGGCATGTGCTTCGAAAGAGTGGAAATTGCCTAGAGAAAGAGGTCATCCAAGGCACAATTCCTGAATCCCGAACTCGGGGAAGACCCAAGATGACACGGATAGACAACATCAAGTCAAGGACTGAATTATCGTTCAACCAGTTGTTAGAAAAGACGAGGGATGGAAGCAGATGACACAAAACGGTCCATGGTGCAGCCAATCACGGACTTCTAAATAGGAACAGGTCAGCTACAACTATCTGTGACGTCATCAGCTCAGGCTCACTCATTGCATGCATGGGCCTCCCTTTGACACGTCACAGCATAGAGATAGAATTCAGTAGCAGGTCTGCTCCTATTTAGATGGCCGTGAGCCAATCCTCGGTTCGAGCTCGGATGGTTGAAGACAGGACAAGACAATCGAAATGCAATTTTGAGCATCGTAATTTAGTCCTAATAATAATCGTATTATGCTAAGTTTTTAAAAATAAAAACCCTAAATTTTTGCAATTTCGCTATACCTGATTTTGATTATCGTAATCAGAAACTCGTCATTTTTACTCGCCCATCGAAGCGTGAGAGAGAAAAGATCCAGCGCAGGGTTTTAGGAAATCGTTTAGAATCCAAATGATTGGGAAAAGCATTACAAATATAGTCTTATCGGATGCTAAGAAACGTCTGAATTTGCATTTAATACTAAAAAGACTTAAAACACAGACTGTAGGCTATATTGGAAACGAGTTGAATTTGCAATTAATCTTTCATTTTAGGCCAGAATTTCACACATAAAATTCCGATTTCCAATATCGAGCGCTAATGAACCATGCAACTGTACCAACCATCATTGTCGGTGATCGAGATATTGGCTCCTTGAGCAATTAAAAAGGAACACAGTTCGGCGCTGCCATTCATTCCGGCCAGAATTAAGGGGGTGCTGAAATGCACAATGAACGGATGAATGAATAAGTGAATGAATGAATCAGTCAGTCAGTCAACAGGTTAATCATTCAATCTATTAATAGGTCAGTCACTCAATCAATCAGTTAGTTGGTCGGCCAGTCGGTCGATTGTAAAATAGATTTTTTCCCACTGAAGATCACACATTAAGAGTCAAGTCCTTAATTAGTATTACTGATAGCAGGAATGTCTAGCTTCACAAACAACATGTCATTTTCATATGACACACGGAAATTAAAACCAGAAACCTTCAGGTGAAAAACCGACTCGCTACACCTGACTACTAAACCGATTATCATATCTGCTATAGGCCTACGATGCTTTGACAAGTGAGACTGGGTTTCGGATTAACCGGGACTATATAACTAAAGAAGGACAATAGGTATTATTGTAAAATTTGTCTGCACCGACCATCCGTTGCTGTCTTTGTTATCGATAGCTGCTCCTTTCTTCAGCAGCAGCTTACACAGTGATGCTTGACCTCGCAAGGCGGCGTACGATAGAGGAGATCTTCCATCCTGTTTGTAAACAGAATATTTTTAAATAACAGGCCTGGTTCATAAGTCGATATAAATATGATCCATAAAATTCGTGGCCAGAACAATTCTCTCTAATCCACAGGTCGTTTAGGCATGTTTTAATAATTAGCCAAATTAGGCGGACACTGGCTTCCAAAGTCTTCCCGGAATGTTATTTTCTATAATTTCAGTCTTCTTATAGGCATGCTTTGTCTTTGTAATTTGAGATTTGTAACTGTAATTGTAATTTGAGATTTATAAAGAGCCTCTTAGAGGATAAACTCAACAGAGGTGCTTCCGACCGGAAAAAGTAAAATCACTGTTAAACAGTACAGTCTTCAGGCGCCTGCGGAACACTGAGCAAGGGAGAGAAAGGAGGTCAAGTCGCAACACTCGATGGAGAAGATTCCAGCGAGTGGGACCAACGTAGGCAAAGCTTCTTGCCTGAATGCATTCATGTTTGTTTTCTTTGGTGTTTATAGTCAATTATACTTTTTTATAAACAATTTCTTCTATTCTGTCTCTTGCACGGTTTGTTTCTCCGTATGTATTCATTTGTTCACCGTCTGTTTTTCTTTTTGTCAAGTGTAATATTTCTTAACCGTCTTTTGACATTTTGAAATGTAGAAGTATAAGATCAAGCGTTACAGCTTCGTGTTTATTTCTTGACTGATGGATCTGATGACTTGGCTCACCTTATCTCTGGCGTTGACTGGAGAATGAGGCATTGAAAGCAGTTCCAGCAGACATCCTATCATTCCGCTGCTACATGCATGATGAAGAGCAGACAGTTGGTTGTCGTCAACTGCAGAAACATTCGCACCTGCCTAACACGAACAAAGTATGACGTCAGAAATCGATTGCCTCAGTAAACGATGACCAAACTAAATGTCTCAGTAATTATGACTCAACTTATAAAGCTAAACTTATAACGCCCGTGAATAAGCTGGTCTCCCTGACGCATCTTTTGGGTCCTAAGGAATTTCGGAGATTTACGTTACAAGTTTGTTACTTTATTAGCCTTTGCGTGGATGTATTCTTGCCTTATCGCTCTTATAATATTTAAGCTCAGCTTCAAATGATCACGAAACCAAGGCACTATTATCTGCTCATACTGTGATCTGCTTATAAGTACTCTGATGCATGTTAATATGCTGCATTGTTATGGAAATGAGACTCGATCAAAGCCTGTTATAGGTTTATTGAAAGAAATTATATAATTGCTTATGACTGTCAATGAATGCCTCCACTAGAAAGCTGAACATAATAAAACCTTATATTTTGAGTATTTTAATAAGTAGGCTAAAATATCGATAAATTGTACGCTGTTAAATGCAAACTGGTTATGGAGCAATTCACGTTAAAGGCTACTTAATGTCATATTTATACAAGTATGCAGCTGTACTTCATCAGCCTAGTTCTCTTCCTATCTACATAAGTTCCCAACGAAGAAGAATTCCCAATATCGGTTGGAAAATACTCACTGCGAGCAATCTTTTGGTGACATCCACTCTGCCTTTGTCGGCTGCATGATGCAGGGCAGTCTTTCCTGAAACAGACAGATGTGGTTTTTAAATTAGTTAGGAATTACAGGTCTTGTAAAGGGTTTACTGATATACTGGTTGTTCACGATTAAAATTGTCCCATTCTACACCACAGTTTAAATCCAACTCAGTGCACGTGTTTATTCCATTTTCATGCTACTGAGTTTAGATGGAGACACGTGTAGGTCTAACTGTGGATATTGGATTGATGACATTTCACAAATCTTGCGTTTACATCACTCCAAGTCTATATTACAAGTCACAGCGACATAAGCATATTGTGCCATGAAGTCCGTCACTCAAAACTCAACCCATCACCGTGATTCGTTTCAGTGTTTTTAGGAATAACTTAATGCACATATGCGCGCACATAAATTTATCCATCCATCTATATATACTCTATATAAGGCAAGTTTAAGCAGGTGCAGAAATTGTTTAATTATATTTATATAGAGTTATCAAATCACAAGTCTAAGCAGACAAACCTTTCCTTCTCAGCTTCAATAGCTTGCACATGAAGGCATTGCAACTATTTTTCAATTTAAATGGTTGTAAAATTCAAAAGGCTCAACCTAGTAAATGATTGCTAGTGTAGCTAGCATTTTAAGTGAACAAACGGTGGAGGTTAATTGTGATTAACAACCTACCTGTCGCATCTGTGGTTTCTATGTTCACTTCAGACGTCAGGAAAACATTAAGGATGTCCAATCGTCCGCTTGCAGCTGCAGCATGTAGGCTAAAACAAGATTTAAAGCGATAAACATTAAGATTCAGAAAGTAAGCTTATATATCATGGTCCGGTCTAGTTTAGTCTAGTCTAGACTGGTCTTATTTGCTATGATCTGCTGATTTTATAGCGCCTTTATTATAACACGCAAGACATCCGCAAGTCATAACACACTGTACTGCGCAGAGCATTTAGGAATTTTGAGAGGCGCTATAAAGACGCTTCGATAAAATTATAACCAGTTGAAATACTCATCACTCTTGATAGTGTAAATGGGTTGCATTAATTGAGCCACGGGTTCTGTTAGTGGGCTTTGAGAATAACCATAACAGACTTTACCAGAGGAATTTCACTATAGGTTAATGTTTTACGAACTTTGATTTACGATTTTGCAACTAAGTCCATATATACATGTGTATATATGTATATAGTACACATGGACTTAGTTTGTTCTTCCGTTTGAGGCATCAAGTTTATCTTATTGCGTGAAATTGTACCTTGAGTAAAAAGCCTTAAAATAGGCATATCCTATGTTATGTGTATCATTCTGTTTAGTCAAACTAACCTGGAAATTCCTTCGCTTGGTTCAATCTTGGTCGGGTCAACCGTTCCTTTCTTTAGAAGAGAATTCACTTTATTTATGTCTCCTTTCTTCACAGCTGCGAGCAGCTTAGCATCGTGTTTGCTCCAGCCGTTGGTCTGAAACATACTAAACTGTGTCAAGTATACTTGCATTTCTAAGATCATCTACGATTCAAGTTAAGAATAATATAAATTGATATTTCTTAATCTCATTAAGTAACTCATAATGACAAGATGTCCAACTGCAATGGCTTTTAATTTCATTACGCAGTAAGCCTATCTCTCGGACGCCTTAACAGGCGTGTGTGAAAATTAATGGCGAATCATTCTACAGTTGGCCTATAGATAGTCTTACGATATAAAATGATGAACTCGTTATCAGAATTTTAGCCAGCTCCATTTTTAATGTTCATGTGCATTGTAATACCTTTATTTTTTAATTGTAAATGACTTTAAAAATTTTATCGTGCAGTCTTTTTCCAAGCGTCTCCAAACTCCAAGGAGACGATAAAAAATCATAACGCCATTGTTTTAGAAAATTATCGTAATCTTGAGATTTCTACAGCGCCCAAGTCACAGGAACCAGCTTATTCACAGGCGCTCAGTCAAAACAAAATTGCTAGGAGTCAAAACAAAATCGCTACAATGCCTGCACACATGCATTCTCGGTAAAAATCAATCGTTTTTACTGAAGAAAAACTGACATTTTAACGAGAACATAATATAATGCACATAGAATAGTACAATATTATATATAATATCGTATTATATATTATCTATATAAGTCGAACTCAAACTTATCAGGGCTCTGTTGTATGACATCCTTACAAGGACTTGATGAAGCTAAATGTTATTCAGGCAACTATTAAAGCTATGCTGAAGATCAGCCTAGAGCAAGATGACTCAGGAATAGACTTAGATTTCGGCGGTTTGGACCTGCAAGATATTATAGGCCCATTTGTTGCGATATAGGCAACACATCGATCTAAATGGTAGAATCTTGCCTGGTTTATATAAGAAATTATTTATTAGGCTTATTTTGGAATTCTGCCAATATGCATATTAGGTTGTGTAAACATTTCTTTTAATTTCAGCATCATTTGAATTGGACAGCGGCGCGAAGCGTAACATTGTCGAACTTCTGCATTATGCATTCATCTAGACAGTTGTACCCACAAGACCTTTACACTCTATGCATCGAACTATGATCGTCGTGTACAAGGCATACATATTGCAGCCTTTAAGTAGCCTAATTATAGCCACTGTGCCTCTGTAAAACTTCACATTTAAATATATATATATATATATATATATATATATATATATATATATATATATATATATATATATATATATATATATATATATATATATATATATATAAGAGTTCAGCTTACGTTAGCCTGTATAGTCTGCGCATAAATGGAAATGTTTATATAAAATGCTTATACAAAGCTGATTCGATAACATCAATGGATCTGCATGAAAAGTGAAGTTATTGAATTTACTCATATATGGAACGACATGTCCGCCCGATACTGCACTGACGACATTACTTATTTGCAGCCATAAGCCATAAACTCTTTAATACAAACGAACACATTATAACCAAGGGTACTTATAGTAGTATTTACAACCTATCAGATCATTATATGCATTCAAATATGAATCTGCATGTTTTGTCAGTGAAGTAGTCTGCTCAGCATGTACCGTGGGCCTTTAGGGATACATGTAATTGACCTAATTGACCTATATAAGCTGCACGAAGGTCTAGCAAGAAGCCATAATGCAAGTTTAGTATGTTGGAGTTGTCGTTTGGTTTTCGAGGATTCTTATGAGCTGACTTCTATAGAGCCTGCTTTAAATTGTCAAGCTATTACCACATACTCGTTGCTCATTTGTAGGGAAACAGAGAAGAGAGAATGCTGAAACTTATTTCAGTTAAGTGATGGATCAGAACCAAGGGTCCCTATTTAGGTCTCTGAACCGATGAGAGATTTCCGAGTTGAACACGGGAAAATTCACCTTAGTACAGTCGCCTGTAGTTCCCAGTTTAAGCCCGTTAAATCTTCCAAAAATACTGAGACGAATTTCGGGCTTCATGCAGCTTTGAGGATAGCCCGAGACAGAGCGTCGAGGTGAAGTCTACGCTTGTAATTGTAATTGTAATTTGAGATTTATAAAGCGCCTCTTAGAGGATAAACTCAACAGATGTGCTTCCGACCCAAAAAAGTAAAATCACTGTTAAACAGTACAGTCTTCAGGCGCCTGCGGAACACTGAGAGGGGGAGAGAAAGGAGTTCAAGTCGCAATTCTGGAGGGAGACGATTCCAGCAAGTGGGATGAACGTAGGCAAAGCTTCTGGACTGGGCCGCAGGGGTTCGCATGCGAGGGACAGACAGGAGATCCTGAGTGGCCGAGCGAAGGGTGTTACGGCCCCGGCAACGAGGAGACCAAAGTGCAGAAGTGAATGAGGTAAAGGGGAGCAGAACCAACAACACAATTGCGCATCAGGGAGAGGATCTTAAAGTGGACACGCTGCTGGACGTGGAGCAAGTGAAGAATCTCAAGAATATAAGACGAGATGTAGCCATATTTTGGAATGCCTCCAATGAGACGAGCTCAGCAGTGTTGGCTAGCGATAGGCCGGTAAAGATGGCGTTACCATAGTCAACCCTGGTGCAAATGAAGGCATGGACCAGAGTGGAAGGAAAGTGTACGGCGAATGGTGCGAAGCTGACGAAGATGGTAGAAACAAGAGCTTGCAAGAGACGTTGTTAACATGAGCGGACAGGGTAAGCTCCTGATCCAGTACAATCCCGAGGTCGAATACGCCACTGGAAGAAGTTCACGAACTTCACTTAGAGGTTTACAAACGATGCATGGGTTTTAGATGCAGCTTTTGCAGTGTGTTTGTATTTATCCAGCTGTTATATTTCTATATACTTATATAAGCTGAATGTGGAAAGGTATAGACTACACACTCGATGATACACTTCTTCAACTCAGCAATTCAACAACAGAGTACCATTAATCTCACAATTTAGTACTCGCATACCGACCCTGGAGGAATGGCGGGCTGAGTTGGCGCAGAGGGTCTAGAATTACATTCTTTGACGATGAGATGAAGTTAATGGTGATGGCTGCGGAAAATATGATAATGATTAAGGACGTCGGCACAGGGGCAAAAGGGCCATGACTTTCCACTCAAAAAGTGGGGTAAAGGTGGTTTTGACCCTCACTTTTGACCCTAGAAGCAAACTTTTTTGTGACTGTTTTACGGATAGGCAAAAATCCTGAGAGATCTGCTGGGAAAATGGGAAAAGTAAGTCATTCATTCGAAAGAGATGGTGTATGGGAGAACGATTCAATAAACCACGCACGAAAGCCACGACGAGCGAAACAGTTGTCAGAATTTTTGCACAACCTTCCTTACTTTACCTTCCTTTTGGATAAGCTCGTCAGTACTTCGCCTACTTTCAAAACCTGACGATGGTGCTCATGCTTATAATGATGAAGCTGTTGATGATGTTTTTGCGCTGCTGATGATGATGATGACAACGATGGTTATGGTGATAAATAAGTGCTGCAAACGCGGAAATGGCTTCAGTGATGACATGATTGATTAAATAAGCTGATGACGATGACTGTCATTAGACGTAATTATAGTGGTAGTCATCATTATCATCATTATCATCGCCATTATCTATCTCAGTAATATGCAGTATTAGCTGCACTCCACTCATTAGCTCTAAGTTTTATCCATACTGACCTCGCGCTGGAGCCTGGTACAGATCATCCTGAATCTCTAACAGTCACATTTATTTACAGCAAATACAACGCCACAAATTCGGGATACTATTCGAAGACGACTGATCCAGTTAATGTTCACATTTCCAACCAATGCAGTCGGGCTCCAGGCCGCAAACAAAACATCACGAAATAGGAGAAGCTGCGTTCAGCTCCGGACCCTCACTCACATACACCACTTCGCAGTATATATGCTCTAGCTTTATAGTGTCCATTGATGCACAGGCCTATATATATATATATATACATAATTTATATATATATAAAGTATGTGGGTCTGTATTTAAGCACCACTAAAGGCTTAATTATATGGAAGTAGATCTATTACAAACTATGATGAACAGGGCACTATTTTGCGCGAGTGGTAGTGCTTAAGATATATATGTGCCTATTAGTGCTTAAGATATATATATATGTGCCTATTAGTGCTTAAGATATATATGTGCCTATTAGTGCTTAAGATATATTTGTGCCTATTAGTGCTTAAGATATATATGTGCCTATTAGTGCTTAAGATATATATGTGCCTATTAGTGCTTAAGATATATATGTGCCTATTAGTGCTTAAGATATATATGTGCCTATTAGTGCTTAAGATATATATGTGCCTATTAGTGCTTAAGATATATATGTGCCTATTAGTGCTTAAGATATATATGTGCCTATTAGTGCTTAAGATATATATGTGCCTATTGTAAATGGGAAATCTACTGCGTTGGTCTTATCTTGGTCAGTCAAAAATGTTTCAGTTAGGCCAACATGGAAATAGTTGACTTCCCGTGGATAACTACGGGTTGTGAGTCGATGTTGGAGACACGGGTGACTTAGACTACCGTAGCTCACCATTGCTGCTGCATAATTAGCTCCATTAATATTATAGGTATTGAGAACTGCATAATAGGATGGTCATGCTTGAATGCATAGAAAAGCAGAATTTCAGTTTTGATGAATCTGTAATACAGAAGAAAAACCTTGAGGAAGTTTGCTAAAGTGGAAAACGCAAAATGATAGGAAGGTTAAAAGAAATTTATGGAGCATTTGAGAAATTAAAATGCAAAATATGTAAAGGTAACATACTTGTTTACACGCCTCTATAGAAGCTCCTCAGGTAGGCCTATGTGGTTTTGAAGTCCAAAGATCGTTCGTCTAAGGCGCAGACACGACCACAACACAACGAAGAATACCTCTTTTACTATACCAACTTGCGCTGATGCTTACCGAACAGCAAAGAATCGAGGTTGAACAGGATGCTAACATGCTTAGGGTTTCAAAAGACTGCATGAGCTAGAACATTCTAGATTAATCTGAGTGACTACTACATACAAGAAAAGAGGTTTGCATTAAGGAGTAGACTCGCCTTTAAGTTAGATGTGATTCAAAAGTTGTATGGAATTCTTGCAATATGACACCACACAATAAGCGTTTGTAATAGGCGAACAACTGTAGGTGCATGTCGTTTATTTACTATACTCGTTTATAAGTAGGCTATTCAGCTCACATTGTATCATTTTTATAATACGATATGGTCACTGAATGATGAAACAAGGTGAAGGTTCGAGCCTCCTCCTACGATAATGATATCGTCACTATACAATTACCTTTCAGGAGCATGCATGTTCCCATATATTGCAAGTTGGATGCGTTGCCAATGTGCATATAGATCGAGCTATATAAATACTATTTATTTATTTATTTATTTAGTTTATTTATTCTCCCAATGACAGCATCATAAAACCTAATATGCAAAAACTGTTTTTGTGATATACTGTAAAAGTGCAGACTTCGGAAACACCGAGAGTAACCGTTCAGTAGGGTCGCCTATATGAACCTCAAATCGGTTTAAAATGACAAAACTATATACAGGCATACTTAGAAGCATATTATTCATTGCGAGTCTAAGACGTTTTAAGAGGCGCAACACAAAATGCATGTCGTAATTAAAATTAAATATAAGCCATTCAGTTCATATTGTATTTCTATGACTGCAGAGTTCCTAGGATATAAGTTCGTACACTTTATGGTCAATATTCACACTCAGAATTCCTTAGCCGGTGTTTGTTTAGTTATTCTGAACTTTGCCTTGTTATTCTAAAAATTTTTAGGACTGCCTCTTCTATATATCTTCTTTTTATTGTCCATCTCTAGTAGCGTCAAATTTTATTTCATACACAGGTATAAAATATTCAGCTCATAGCTATGGCTAGACTGAAGGCCATCGTTTTAAGTTTAAGTAGCTGTGACGAATCCTGAGTAAAACTGTTCGGCGTAGTGTTTATCTTCCAAGGCTAATGACTCATTCCTCCCAAGGCCTATGAATCATTCTCTTCGCTCACGGATAAGAATCGTTCGTTCTTACAGGGACTGGGGGGATTTGTTTGAGGACTTTTCCGTCATCGGAACATTGAACGACCGTTTCCTGCCGACAGAATTTCTGAAAATCTGTTTTAATTCATGTTTGAACACATGAATTTGTTTTTTTATATTGCAACCTGTAACTTACGACTTGCACCATTTTCTTATACCAATACTAAAAGCAACTCGCCTGCTAGGAATGTAGTTTTCGAATTTTTATTTCCCCTTTTAAACCTGAATTTTCCCTTTCCCTGAAATTTCTATTGCTTATTTACATGCTTGCATCATGCTCCATCTCACTCATGTTTAGAAGTCCATTCCACGAGTTAGCATTGAACACAACGAGAAGAAGAAGAAACACAGCATGCATTATGTTCATTTGTCAGCATCTACGTACCATATACATATACGCAGAGGTTTATAATTCCAGTCATCATGGTTTCTGAGAATACGCATATGCGTTCGACAAGTGGCATTATATGCTAAAGAATCAGGGTATCATGCAGTGACTAAATATTTGAAGTCTCAGAATTGAGACTAAATTTCAATGGCTTAGTCACTGAAGACCCACGCATAAACATTAAGCCATACAGACTCAGTCTACCTGTGGCGTCGTTTTAGATCAGTCAGACAATTATGTTTCAACGGCGCAGGGAGGTCCATAAAGGCGATACATAAGTGATCAGATAAACATAGGCCTACATACATATACACGCACATAATATATACATACACGCATGCATACATACATGCATATATACATAGGCCTACGTACTTACTGTAGATGACTATGTACGTTTTTGCGTATAAATAAGTATGTAAATAGTCATCTACAGTCACTTTTAATACTGCACACAATCATGCGGCGAATGAAGCTGTTCTATAGGTAGTCTAACCTATAAAACTGTCAAAGTTTAATATTCTCCATCCAGACTATACGGCTTAATATATTCTGCCTAGACTGTGGCATATAATATAATCAAATTAGACACGGGCTTACTATCGGCTGACCTTTGAATCGAATTCAGACTTTAAATGTTAGATTATATAACCACGTATGTTGTGTAATCGTGCATGATTGGATATTTTTGTCAACCTTGTGCTGATAAGTCCCTGTTTTAGCCAAAGCCACATCAGGAAAGCAATTAAAGTTTGACATCTCCTCGGATTGGAAAAGCCTCAAAAGGCGGTACATAAACACCCACTCAAAGCGTACACAACACAATAAAATAATACGATATTATAGGGTTTGCTACAGTTTGACACAAACGACTGAATGCAGTTCGAGACCCATTAAGCAGTTTATTATTAATCACATACTTATATCGCGCTAATTTATGAATTCATCTCAAAACAGCGGATATACCAGGAAACAGATAAGTCTTCAATTGTTTGCGAAATGAAATAAGAGAAATAAGCTGGTGTTAGTGAAATCCATAGATGTGGACCAGCATGCGAAAAGGCACGGAAACCACACTTTTTTGGTAATTTGAAACAAGCGAGGCTCATCTTAATATATCAAACTGTAAAATGGCTAAGCCAAAACACTATAAGCTACAAACTTATACACTCCACTAAGAACATTGCAGAACTATACTTAGCTACCGGATAACATGCATAAAGGTGCGCATAGATATGACAGAGTAGTTTGCAGGTTAAAGTTCACAGCAATACTATTGACATTTCGATGCAATATGTTACCGATCTTCTCTAGGGCAGGTTGTGAGACTGAATACAGCTGGCAAACATCGAAGGTCTTGCTGAAGCCTATCGTGGCTTAAAAATCAAACACTGATCTAATTAATCAAACGGCTTACAGACAAAGTTGCTTCTACAGCGCACTTGATTAGAATAGTTGAGGCCATTTCTCAGCTGCAAACACCACCTAGAAGGATGCGTTTGAGAGTGAAAAAGCCCTGTTTCTACCCTGCTACATCTATCCACTTTTCTTGGCTACTCAGTATAAATTACTCTCTACAATAAAAGGCACATGTTTAGATCGGTTAGATAGCCATGTGTAAAGCGCCTTTAGCAGATAGCGGAAGTTGTTATATTAATTGTCTGTGTACGCATACATACATGGATGGACATTTATGTATGTATGTATGTATGTATGTATGTATGTATATATGTACGTATGTATGTATGTATGTATGTGTGTGTGTATGCATGAATGTATGTATGGATGATATTCATGAACAACTTTCGCCTTGTCGTATACATTTCACATCTATTTGTTCCATTTCCACTGGCGCACCTAGCGAGAGAAGCTGAAACTGTAGAGGCTGCCTGTCGCTCCATAGCAACGACTAATCGACCTGCAACACTCGGGCAGCTGTTTTCAAGCGCATACCGCGTACTCGTTTAAAAATATTGGCTCAGCGCAGAACATAAAAGAAGACAAGTGATCATAATACGAAACTAGGCATTTTTGGACATATATGAAGTTCCCAATTTTCTGCATATAAATGTCACATATGTGCAGGATGAGTAACGGTAGAAAGATCAAAGTGTGATGCTGGAAATGACTGAGGGCTCAACAAGAACCCGGAGACCATGAAGAGAACAGCCTGACAATGTAGAAGATCTGGTGCTAAACAAACATAAAGAAATGTCTGACGCTAGACATAGGCCTGCAAGGATGGAAGGACCTATTAAAGGGAAGTGTCTCCAATTATCGCTTTTCTGCCGATGGACACGCTTTAGTATGACATTATCAGGGATGAATACTTATTTATTGTCTTCTGGTCCAATTATAATACAAAGGCGCTGTCTTAATACAGAGCATCGATGTATTGATGACTCCAAAAGTCAACAATTATCCTAGTTTAGTCAGAAATAATTTGCAATTTCGTCTATTTTGTAGACCAACGCATGTTGGCTTGTACAGGTGTAAGAGGGGCACGCGTGCTTTACTCGAGCCCTGGGTCTTATTATATGTGTGTGAGTGTGTTTGTGTGCGTGTGTGTAGGTGTGTAGGTGTGTCATAACAACGTCTTATAGTCATTTTTCTTATATTCTATACAGTAAAAGGGATTGCCCTTGCAAAAACCCTCACAAAGTCGGAAAAAGTCACAACTCCTGGGTTTGATACTGCACTAGATTGGGCTGGAATTGTTGAATAAATAGGTGAAAACCGCATGTTTATATCACAAATAGCAAGTTACAATTCATTAAGTGGTAGATCTCTTCGAGGCTGCTTTTGAGAAATCGCGAATTAAAGTTTAGGCCTATCTCAAGTCTACAACTATGACCCGAATCGTCAGTTAGAAGATTCTACAGCATTAAAACCGCAGCTGACATGCAATGAAACACATAATAAGACAGGTACACTTTAAATGGAACTCAGATGGACATATAGGCGGACACTCCGACTTTGAGAGGGTTTCTAATGCATCGACACAAATATGTATTATGTATGCTATGACCATAACTAGGCTATATTAGATTACATGAGTCCTTATATATATGTGTGTGTGTTTATGTGTATATATATATATGAGATAACCGCATGCATATCTTTATCATTAATAGACTGAACACCGTTGGAGAGCGTTTCAATCTCAATCAGATCAAAGATAAGAATATTGAACGACTCTCATTTCGAGTCGTAACTCATTCGATTATCTGGACCTTAGCGCACCTGTCTGGCCATCACCGACCGATCTAACCCAAACCCATTCCAACACAAGGGCCGGACATGAAGCCCAGTTATTCCGCCCGAACATAGTAATTTCTTAGAACAATGTAATGCCACTTTGCCAGTTGCATTGCTTCCTTAGGTAGTCAGCGCCTTTAAAGAACCAGTGGAATGCTGGCCTTCGGTTTGAACCAGATCTCTGAGCCAGGAGAAGGAAGAATGTGTGGCGCATTCTTCGACTCATATAGGCACCTTCGTAGGGGTCGGCCCATTCTCTTCTCACCACAATAAGTATTATGAAGAAGAATTCTCATTTCACACACCCAGGAGTTAAGTAGCAATTATCTCTACCACATTCCAACCAACACCCACGATCTGAATGATATCTACACAAAAGCAATTGACCAAATAACACTTCTTGAGTTAAGCTTTAGAACGCGTCTGGTCAATTTGAGCTCAACAGTATACACAGATGCCTATACATACAGTATGTCTACCTGTGAAGCCAATGCTGCAGTAACAGTAGTAAATACAGTGGCGTCAGCAATTCGAATTTCTAAACACATACTTTGTTGACAGTTAACACTATAGATGATCATAAAAACAGCAAAATAGCGACAGGAAAGAGAAAAGCATAACTAGTTGAATAAACAAACGCTTTTGTGAGGTACCTAAAAGTTACTATATTAAGTGTTTTGATACATATATACATACATACTTACATACATACATACATAAACATTTAAGAGTTAATGCTTCCGCTTCTCGAGGAAGGCAGGTGGCCTAAGCATTCTGCGGTTGAAAGATGCCAGCTTTGAATTTATGTTTAACCCTATAATCTGCATCACTGAACTTTGGAATGTCGCTGAAGCAGAATCCTACGGCAACAAACTGATGATTACTTAAGAAGGAATAGTTTTAAGTACACGTTAAGTTTTTATTCTTCTATACCAGAGCTCTTGCCTTACTTTAGTCTGGCGTGGCTTATCTTACCTACAAACCCCTCATCCGATACACCTCGGTCCGTTTAGATATATTGTCTTGGCCGTCCATCCGTGCCATGAACCTACGATATACTGTAATACTGTATTCCCAAACACATATTGTTACGTGATAGTCCTAAGAAAAGGAAATAAACTCGCTTGGGTTGAGATAAAATGTATATTTACACTTGCAAGAGGTTATAGCACATAAACAAAATACCTGACATCAGACAGAACGTCGACGGCTGTTTTGAAGCCACAAGTCGAAGTCTTCACATCAGCGAACAACTTGAACACAAAACCTCTTAGGTTCCTCCAACAGACGGAGGACCTTTACATCAGCTCGTAAAACGGAGTCTTGGCGACTAACAGGAAACAGAGCCACGTAGGACTCAGCCTATCTTAACTAGCCAAGCTCCGTCAACTGAACGAAACTTCCCCTTTTACAAGGATTCTGGGGTTACGCCCCCCCCCAAAGAGACGGCCCATCCTTCAGTCACTCCTTGAATCCAGGTCTTCCATGTGGGCCGACTCTAACAATATATAGACTTTAACATATACATGTGCACACCAGTGTTTACATATTTATCAAAGAATCTTGCTAAGTGATTACATTTTCTCATTAAATTAATAAATGGGGTATTTGTTAGATAGGGTGCCAGATTATGCCCCAGTGGCTCACAGATTCTGCAGCCATCAGGAATAACAAAAGTTTGTAAATAGGTGATTCGGTAGGTTAATATATATATATATATATATATATATATATATATATATATATATATATATATATATATATATATATATATATATATATATATATATATATATATATATATATATATATATATATATATATATATATATATATATATATATATATATAGGCCTATGTATGTATAATAGACTTCTTTATCGCTTGTGGAGTATAACTTCGTTGCGCAGTTTCTCTCAAGCACTCTTGACTCCGATCTAAAGTAAAAGTTATGTCTGCTTAATGACCGACTTGCTAAGTCTCTGCAGGAGGCCTTGTTTGCAGCCTTCAAATTTCTGATTTTTATCAAGCAGAAATGGAGGGAGAAATTCCATTTAAGAAAGAGTAGGCATGCAGGGAAGCAGAAAATCACGCATGCATGATTCCTCATATAAAAGGCTTAAAGGCTTTTGACAAAAGGTTCTTATTTATGCAAACAACCGTGTATAGAAGCTCACGATTACTATAAGCCCCTTTCCCCTATGGACTTGGGTATTTAAACGAGTATCGTGCCTCAGTTTTTGAGGCTGAATGATTACAATGTCACCTCGAAAATCAGCTGTCACGCTATCATCTAACGTAAGCAGTTCTTTGCATAAATTAAAATGCTTTGATATATTCTTAGGAAATCTGTATTTTAAAAAACATACAGTAAGAATCTTTATCGATGTTCAAACGTGAAATGTTCTTTCCTTTTAAAGTTTTGCATTTGACGAAAGCTGAAATAAATTAGTCTACTTATAAGCAGACCATATGCCGTACTTACATCATTGTGCTTAGATGCTGGACCGAACGGCAGATTCATCCATGAAAGTTTCTTTTGAGCCATTCTGAATAGTAGTCAGAGACGCTCCTAGCTCTCTGACGAACCTATTAACAGAAATACCATGAGATGATATGGGCGAGCATGTATTCGCTTATATTTCAATCTCTTATTTAATTAAACTTTATTGTGCTAAGATAAATAGATTGAGCTTCAAATGTGCTTGCATTGTGTCTATATTGTTCGATACGTGTTGCATTACATGACATGTAGTTGCATAGTAGAACCACGTCATGTGTCAAGTTCAACTCTTTGAAACAGCTCAAAGGCCTTTTGCTCAATATTAATTACGCGTTGTAACAGAATATATCAATCTGTTATAATCGATTGACTTTTAACGTAGCTCAGACTGGCGTAGATGATTGACTCTAAAGATAAGTCCAGAGAGAGAGAGAGAGACAGAGACAGAGACAGAGAGACAGAGAGACGCACACGGATATACAGAGGAACATAGTTAGAACGGCACACATCCAGAGACCGAGTGACAAAAAGATAATTATATGACAGAAACAGAGGTAGACATACTAGCTACAGAGACAAACATGCGAGAAACTTACGACCGGGTGTATAGTATTATAATTGCAATGTTAGCGATTACGATTATGACTACGATTAGGCCTCGACGATTATTTCCCTTCCAAAGCTGCCCATGTTTTCTGCTGAATTTTAAAGAGCTTTATTTTGCTATACATAAGTGTTCCTGCGGCCTCATTGGTCAAGCCTCATAGTCGCAGACAACACAGAATATTAACAAAAAGAGCGAAGAAGATGCGTAATAGCCCAGTGTTTACCATCAGTACCAGAACAGAGGAAGAAATACTATGTAATTCATCATAAAGAGCAGGGTCGAGGCCGTTTACGTAATGCTATAGAAAAAGACTCTGGAGCCGTTTTACGACACTTCGCTCTCCGTCCTAGGTGGATTTTATGAATATAAACATTCATTCTGAGCGATTAAGTTGTCTTATGAACTGTTTCCTTTACAATTCTTGCACATTTGGAATACTTATGTGTTCGTTTCCGCTTTCCATAGTTTTGTTTTAAGTATATCGCGGATTTTTATGATTTTGAACAGAACCTATTCACTTAGTACCATAGACGGCAGTCAGCCATTTCAGTGGTCCGATGGTATAAAGGTTCTGAGAATGAGCTATACTGTACAAATGTCTAGTTACATTGCATTGCATGATGCAAGTGCATTTAAACATTTATATAGCTTCAGTTTATAAACCTGTGCGCGAAGACGCGCTACCCAACCAGCACACCCACGTTAGGCCAACGTTGGATCGACGTTGTCCATCATTGGCCCAACGTGTGTGTCCTGGCTGGATATATAGGCCTTCGTGAACTCATTTCCAGCTGGAGGGTCGTGTTCCAATGATACTCGAAAAGATAGGAAAATGGTTGCGTCAGTACCAAGTGCACACGTGTTAACGTGCTATCCAAACCCTATCCACGGCCGCTATTAGGTATAGATATTGCATTCGGGGACCCTGATGTATTGATCCCCTGACGATTTGAAGGCAGACAGTCTGAAGAATTCGCATCCGCCGACAAAAAAGCTCCCTCGATCTTCGAGAAATTGCAACTCAGCAAATTACCCATATGTTTAACATAGTTCTAGCTGATATTATACTGTTTACTGCATTATTTTTATAGGCTGTTGTATTTTGATAATGATTAGTTTCGTTTCTATCTAGATCCAAATATCTAGACTTAAAGATCTAAATATCCTTATGGGCGAAGGACTTACCGCGTCGAAACCAGCAGAAAATAGTAAAGCAGATCCTAATCTTATTCCACAATCCAGTTGAATCGATGTAGAGTCTAATTAAACGGACAAGCTTCGATACATTTGAGAAAGCAGCGACCGTCTACTTACGAAACCCTGAGTTCTGCTACCCTGCTTACGTAAATGCACAGTTGAAACTGGATCGAAATCTACCTAAAGCTGCACGCGTCAGTTTGCAGATCAACGAGGTCAGAAGCGTTCACTTGTTTACCGATCATTCACGAAGCTCACTTACTTTTCCTCGAACACGCACCTGCTCTAGCCTTCGCTCCGTTTATATGGATTCAACTGCGCCTATCATTTGATTATGAAGCATTCTTGATTGGACATCGCTAACCAATTAGAAACGTCGACCGACGATCGAACCACAGATGAAGTACGTGCTTGATGGAGCATAGGTCACTAGCCATAGCCTTCTTGCTTGTGCATGGCTATATATATATATATATATATAATATATATAATATATATATAATATATATATTGCATAAATCAATTAGATACATAGGTCAGGTCCATTGATCGGCACCCAGCTTTGCAAATCCGACCTGGAATCCTAGATATTTTGTCTTCAAGTGCCTTGCAAACAAAAGCGACGACTTCTCTGTGACTTCGCTTACGCAAAGACGACATTATACGCCGATCCATTAAGAAGAAGCGGCTCGAAAATTTGCATACATATATATTAGATGCCTTTATATATATAATATATATATATATAGGGCTACGGGTGTATGCATGCGTATATGCATAATGAAGCATTATTTCTTGTCATTCATCGATATATATATCTGTATATGCATGCTTACTAAAGTAGCATACTATACCTAGCCTATGAACTTAAGTACACTCCACATACCTACAGATTGTAATGCGATATCTAATCAAAGTATTATTCTGTTTTCGGTGACTATAAATACGGTCAGGACTAATTGTGTCTGTCTTGTCCATCGTTGTATCAATAAAGCCTAAACGCTTTGTCTATATCAGCTGGCCACACGGGCGCCTTGTGTCTTTATAGATGGACTTACGATTAATAAATGGCCGATCCCTTGTCTACGTATTAAGACGCGACCACTGGAAGTCCATTGATTTATGGGATACGGTAGCTGACTGGTTAGAGCACTCGGCTTGTAACTCGGACAGTACAGGTTCCAACTGCCTCTGAGATGGTCCTGTGTATGTACCTTGAGCACAATTTCTCAGCGCCATCGATTGATGCTTAATCATTAGATATGATATAATCTGATTTGATTCATTTTGATATGATCTAATCTGATTTAATGATCTAGTCTAATCTAATCTGATAAAATCTGATCTTATCTGATCTAGTCTACCGAAACTCCGGTAACTTTCAGTCCCATATCAAGAGCCTACGCTGTAGCGTTTCTCCACGTGTTCGTATTTATCTACGTCTGATGAGTTAGCTTGTTTGTAAAGTTTATTTGATGGTAGGAGATATAATTGCCAGCATTTATATAATGCCAGCATTATGGGGCATAAAATTATCAATAGTAGGCTTTGGGAAAACTGTCCGCAGTGCTCCGGAGACAGCACAAAAAGCAGGGAGTCAGCTAAAGACATTTGAATTAACGGTCGGTTCATGGTCTTTTGGTCTGAAGCCGACGATTTTTGCGAAATGCGGCAAGGCGCAAACGCTTAACTTCAGTTGTACGGAATTGAACATGAAAATTTTTATGCATGCATGCAAATCAGAGATACATAAATGTACTGCTTTATATATTTATAACAGAGAACAGCTGGATACGGAATATTTGCAGGAATCTTAAGTCTCCACAAAGTTATAAACGATGAAGTATGACAATCCTTGGACGTGCAGTTGGCTAAAATCGTTCAGCGAAGACTGCTATGGACCTCTGTAATGCCGTCATATAGCAGGCCTGCCGAGGTTCAGGATACGACAGCTTCAGTCTGTCCTGAACTGCACTGCCAGCACCGCCGCCAAAGTATACCACTATTCTAGCATGTTCCGAGCTATATTTGAGACACCCTGCTGTGGCTCCCGGTAGAGGATTCAAGACTCTCCTCACGGTACGACCATCGCTAGTTGGCGTTGCCCCAGAATTCATCAGGTTCTGCGTTCCTGCCTCGAGCAGACCGGGTCGACGATCGCTGCCTACAATGGCTGCCTCTCACTGGTTTTAAACAATAGCGAATATTTATTTACGTTTCAAAACGACGCTACATCCTGTTTACATCCTAGGGTAGGTTTCTTTTAACGATGACTTGCAGCCTATAGAACAGAGAAGGTAGCACGGAACATGGAGGTTTTCTCGGACACAGAAATTGTTATCTACCTACCGAAGTCTCGAATCGATCGGGTTTCGAACCGTAGAGTATAGCTCGATTTATAGCGTAGAGTTAACTCTAGAAAGGGCACACATTATTTTATTTTCTTACATATATAGTCTATCGAGCTTCGATTCGTAGAGAAGCTTTGCAATCAACTCGATCAATGTCTATTGCTACTGAAAACTCATTCGACAGTTTAATTTCGATTTAACCGTTTTTGAACGGGGATTGAAGCTGCAAGCGATATGTAAACGGCATTAAAATAGTTGTTCTTCAGCCATTAGTAAAGCCATTAGTAAACATTATTTTAGATAAGTAGGCTAAACATGTAAGTTCCTTTAACCCATTATGCACTTTGGTTAATGTATTTCAAACAGGTGGCATGTCTTCCGCTTGAAAACATACACAATATTATTGAGTCACCTTTTGGAAACGCCTACTACACTGCCCTCTACAATGTTTTAAAAAATATGTCGAAGCATTGCGACATGCTATACAATCGAGTTCTTCCACGTTTTCAAGGAAATTGTTTACGAGTGTTCTGAATGATGTCCACACAAAGAAATCGTATATTGAGACCATCGTGTATACTCTAGTCGTTACCCGTGTCATAAATGTGCGTAGAAACCCAGTTACTGATGGACAAAGATATCCCGGAAGAGATCGTAAAGTTATTGCTACTGTAAAGACTGCAGCCAGAATTTCATCAAAATAAAATGAAAGATTTCTATTAATAATTCATTTTTTAAGAAAAATGAGTCAATAAGTCATTTTGTCAGTCAGCTAGTCAGCAGGCAAGCAAGTCATCTTTTTATTAATTCAGAACAAACGCCTACGATTGACAAGCATACAACAATGCATAAACAATAATAAAGAACACTCCGATTTTTTACAAATAGTAACAACAAGTACACAGATCATATGATGAACACAACTGCACACTGTATTAAAACGGATTAATTCAGCAGAGAAAATTATATGGAGACGGCAGCAGTAATAATAACCACTCCTATATGTTACTCTATCAGCTATTCTTACATTTATTAAGTAATCGGATTGTGGAGTTTTACGAAAACATTGAAGACGAATGATGCTGCAAGTCGTGGAAGGCAGCATTGCAGTTATTGAATAGACTGCTGCAATACCAACAACTTATCTAACAGCAGTATCCAATTATAGTTACTAACCTAACTAGTTAGCTAGTTAGTTACAAACTCATATTCGACATGCGCTTTTGTCGTCGTGACAAACGATGCAGCAAAGAATATTGCAGTTCTAAAATTAAATTTTCTTCCTAGGTAGTTGTAAATAAGGGAGTTTAGTTTGTAGCGTGCGCTATGCTTTTAGTAATTCTTTTGTTAATAATTTCTATAATGGCATATTTATGAACAATAAAAAAATGCTTGTAAAGCAACTCATAGACTTATTTACTGGCTTCACAGTTCAGCGATGCTGAAAAATCTCCGAATAAACTGTAAGGTAGGCCTAAGTAAAGTGAATATAGATGAAAATGATAATGGGCTATTGCACAGGCTAAGTACAAAGTTTATCTGCAAAACTGCAATATGATGTCAGCCGAATTTTTCAGTGAACTGTTTGGGTGTATACACTTTGCTCCTTCCTTGGTCACGACGACGGAAGGGCTTGGCGAATATTAGTAAGTAGGTTAATAAAGCAGTATTAGTCACTTGTTTTATGAGATGACGTCCAAACAGAATGTGACTTTAGTGCTTGGGTCTAAGTGCCGAGAGTGTTTTATTATAAAAAGGCAGCGCTCGAAATGTACGATTGTCTAGTGTAAAACACGAGCAGTTTTCAGTCGTCTGCTGTCGGGAACTAACTCATATGACCAGATATCATCATCTTCAGACGAAGCTCTCTCAGGCAGTAGAAAAATCAGACATGTCGCATCGTCTGCAAAACATCGCACTCATCGCTTTACAGTTGTTGCGTAAGTGTGAACTACTAGAAGATACGCATCTTTTAACAACAGACTATTACCTTACAGTAACCGTTGAGCAATAATCCACTAAAAATAATCTCTGATAAGCTGTTTTGTTGCGAATTCTACTTCAGCATCAAATACAAATACGCCACACAGGCTGAACTAATCTATTAATTATTATTTGGCTTTATTTGACTAGTAATTTCAGTAATTTTATTTAAAATGCTGTTCAGTGCACTTTTACTGGACTTAAAATTATAACTAATGACAATTGTCTCACTAAAGATTACAACATTTTTAAAACACTATTCTTGACGCTACAGATATTATTATTATTATTATTATTATTATTATTATTATTAATATTATTATTATTATTATTATTTCTGCATTTGTTAAGCATCGCTATCCAATGACTAATCATCAATCGACGGCACTCAGCAATTATGAGTGAAGAACTTGCTCAAATTCCCAACACAGCAACCGTCTCTGGGAGACTCGACCCCGTATACACTCCTCGTTTCAAGTCCAGCGCACTGACGAAGTATAGAAACATTGTGAGAAATAAGAATCATTCACGTTGTGCTGTTGCAGTTATACTGCGCATCTCCGACCACGGTGTATTAGCCCGGCCATCGACCGACGCTTGCAGTTCACGTCCTTGCGAAAACAATGGGACGTGTAAGAATGAAAACAACAAATACGTTTGCATCTGTCGACCTGGATTCGCCGGCAGAAACTGTCAAGATAGTAGGTTTTCTCGCTAAACAATTTTCAAGTTTGGATGGAACATTTTAAAATTTTAAATCATGCAGATGTCCATTTACCTGTTTACAACTCATTTTTTTCAAGTTGAATTTCGACTGCTGTTGAGAAACATGTTCTATAGCAGAGGGGTCAATCCGCTGTGCAGATTGGAAGGCCCGGCACTCGCGACAATAATTGAATCTTGGGTGAGACCATCAGTGGTGTTCTGGAGCAAAGTCCATTGTCTTGTGGTCGGTCGAGCCGCCCTGAAGCTGAATATCTTTACACAGCTAAGATCATTTTTTATATAAATTCTTCGGTGTTTAAAGAATTTCAGCGTTAGTACATAAGTCGTATAAATACATGTTCATGGTCAAGGGTCAATTTAAAAACTCAGATAGCCCTTGGCCAAACTGACTACACTGGATCAGCCAGTGGCGCGACTGCTTGAGCTCTTGGCTCATTTCTGCCTATTAGCTCCACACATACCCATAGAATGCCTTTAAGAATGCCTCTTAAAGGTTGTCTCTTAAAGTTGAAACATTTACCTTTTTATTCATCATTTGAATTTATTTCATATTTTTGTTGTTGTTCTGTTTATAATTCTTCTGTTTAGCTCCGACTAGCCATAATATCTTTAGATCTAATATAGCTAGATCAGCTAATGAACAGTACTTCAGATTCGTGGCCTTTGAAACTTTAGCTTACATAGGTCAATCGTACTATATATGCCGTATGTAGACATACAGCCCTACACCAATCAGTCAATCTATCAATCACTTTTATTGCCACCAATAATAACAATCAAACTAACTGATAAGAGTACATATATTCTCAGATACAGGAAGCATAAAGCAACTCCAAAGGGATGAAATTCCTCTAAATGTAGTAACCTATGATATGATACAAGATGTAATGGTGAATGAGTAATCTGAGAATTACCAGTTACAAGAATCAAAACAATAGATCAAAAAATGATGACAAACAGATTAATTAACTTTAATTAGTACATACTGTGTCCACATAAGCACGCGTGTTTTTATGCGAACAAAGTATACTGTTGATCATAGTATCCTGTTGAAAAAGCTTGAAAACTATGGTGTTCGTGACACCCCACTTCGTTGATTTAAAGTTATCTTGATCATAGACAGCAACAAGTTATTCGCAATGGTGTTTTATCACATATAAAACCTATAAAATGTGGGGTTCCGCAAGGATCTAATTTGGGCCCCTTGTTGTTTCTACTTTATATTAATGATCTCTCTAATTTGTCTTGTTTACTATTTTAAAAACTGGAAATTACAGGATGATGTTCTGTTGTTCTTGGTTTTAATGTCTTGACGCTGCTCTGAAATTCCCTTGCTGGTTGGAAAGAGGGAATAACTATTCCCCACGAATCCGTGGCACAATACAATACAGTGCAATAAAACTTTAATTTGATAATGACCTTCTTACTATGTTTAGATGTATACATTGAAACTGGCCAACAGGAAGCGTTAAATATCATAAATCGATTGGCAGAGGCAAGCTTTCAGTTTAGAGCGAAAGATAGTCACAGTAAGAGAGTTGCGAATATGGGACGGTAGAAAGTTCCAGATAGAAGGATTAGCAAATATGAATGAACTCCGTGATATTCCCTTCATCTGGTTCCCTAGTTTAATCACGTGACACCATCTTAGTCTGCTTCCTAGTTTGTACCCTGGTGTCATCTTTAAACTGGTTCTCTATCCCAACATCTCATCTTACCCGTTTGAAATTTTGTGAAGTTCACGTAAATACACAGACTTTATTTTACCAATGGTTGTAGAAAATTACTGCAAGCCAAGTCCCTGCGTTAATGGCCTGTGTCAAAACCGTCCAAAACATTACAAGTGCCACTGCATTAGTGGTTATTCTGGAGAAAACTGCACAATCAGTGAGTTCATGTTGCACTAATCTTCAATTTAACCATCTTATTATAAAGATATAAATCTCATCATTCCTCCTATGATTATGATCGATATGATGCAAAATATGTTGGCTCTAGATGACCATCTTATTGTAAAGATACAGATCTCATCATTCCTCCTATGATTATGATCGATATGATGCAAAATATGTTGGCTCTAGATAATGTTTTTCTGTCCTGGTGCTGTCTTGTCTCGTCTCTTTCATCTGGTATTATTTCATCTTATCTCATGTTATAACATCTTATCTCATATAATCTTATTTGTTTGAAGTTTCGCAAAGTTAATTTAGATACAGACCTCATTTAATTAATGCTTGTAGGAAATTACTGTGAACCAAATCCCTGCGTGAATGGCCAGTGCAAAAACAGTCCAACAAGTTACAAGTGCCACTGCACTAGTGGCCAGTGCAAAAACAGTCCAACAAGTTACAGGTGCTACTGCACTAGTGGCTACTGCGGACAAAACTGCACAATCAGTGAGTTCATCTTGCAATTACCCATTAAGTTTAAATTTTCATATTCAAAATCCCAACGAATTCAAAGTGATTTTGCTTGTGTTTTCAATCGCACACTTATGCCATTAACTGTGGAAAAGCGTGGTTTGCTGATCATAGATTCTCAAACATAAGAGAACTAAAAAGTTCATGCTATTATCTGCAGCACATTATAGGCATTTGCACTATCTTCTAAAAATGAGTACACAACAGATACATACGAGGACATGTAAATTCTAATGATGATGTATTTCTTAGTAAATTGGATATTTCGGTGGGGCATAATGCAGTTTGCAGCACTTTCACAACTATTTATCTAATAGAAAATTTTAAGCATTCGCCATTAGAGGTAGGTTATCCTCTGTTACAGAACACTTACACTGAGAGCTTGAAATGAAGTAGAAAACATTCGTCGCAATTTGTGCATATAGGGCCAAGTATAGTGGAAAAGAGGAAGAGAACTTAACACTATCGTGTGTAATCCATTCTAATTTAATGATTTATATAGCGCCGTTATAATAATGCACTAGGCATCATCCATCGATGGTGGCTTGATGTGAAACTATAGACAAAAGTCGTATTCCGTTTGAGAAGCCCGGTTAAAATCAGGTAAGTAAGGTAACAAAAAGTCAGGCTACGGCGGTTAAGCAAGCTGAAACAAATGAGTCTGAAGTTTAGACTTGAATAATACTAAAGAACTGGGCAGTCTGACAACGCTACTCGCTACAATGAATTCAAATCAATTGTTACTGCCTTGTGTGACTGGAGACACCGGATTCTCGTTCATAATTTTCTGATGGCCCACCTGACGACCCAATGAAGCTTTCCCAACACATGGTTACGCTCACCGACTAAGACCCCTGTCACTAAGTTTTAAATAAGTCCCTAACAATTTCCAAATGGCGAACTGTTCATAGTGCTTCATATGGTCATATCCAATTGCGTAAGAGGTACAACTTTAGGCTACACTTGTGAGCACAATTTTCGACATATTGAAGTTCAACTCCACTTTTACGATGATCTTTAAATTGGCCATTCGCTTCTGCACTGTTCAGTGCAACATTTCTGAAAAATCAATCCAAACTTATAGACAAGTGAGGGAATTTCGCAATTATTATATTTTTCCTCAAAACAAATTTTTAATACGCTCGTCCCCTAGATGCATCTGGATCTAGATGCATAATATAGCGCTTTTTAAAGTAACTCACAAAAGTGTTGCAACGTAAATGGTGCTAAAGTTCATGATGAACAGTCAGCAGAGTTCCCAGCTCAGCTAACTATAGAAATAACCACTGGCATATAGAGCCACTGGCAGGTTCCCGCACACACGTAGCCCCAACCAGCGGATTCTCAGCCAGAGCTAGCTGAGACAATGTTCAGAGTTTCTGGATTGACAGCTGAGACAATCTTCAGAGTTTCTGGACCTCGTTGAATCGAGGAACGACGACAGCCGATGAAGTCCGCGGCATACGGTTACCTCGCTGTCCAGCACTCTCTCATAAATGGTAGGAGACCCAGCGTCCTCGTATCTCTAGGTCCATCGAATTTGTGCAGGACAGGCAATAGCGGCCGATTGGTCGGTTGACTCTCCGTGATTGACGGTCGACATCACATCAAAGACTCTCTTGACCTATCCGTCTGGGTCTCGACACTGTCCCGCTGTAACGTTCCCATCTTCTGGATAGCTGAACCGGCCATATGGTTGGTCAGACGTCGATCACAGGCGACCAAACACCGTTCAAAAGCATACAAACTTAACGGCAGTCTAGAAATTTCGTAAAATGACTTCCCTGTTATTACGCATATTTGTATTTATCAAGTTTGATGAAGAAATATGAAAAAATATATAACTCCAAATGCAGATTTGGAGACATTAGAAGTCCGATCATGCAAGAATTATCGAGAGAATTTCGCGTATAATGAATTAATCGATCAAAATGACACGATTGGTAAAACAGTGGATCTTGCGCTGTTGTTGCTAGTCTTGCGTTTCAGTCCTTTAATAACTGATTTTTAAAAGTGGCGTATATACTGGTGAGCGATTTCCCTGCCTCCTTAAGCATTTTATAAATTGCATTATGGACTCCTGTAACTTCAGTAGGCCTACTACCGGTTAAAGTGAGAATTTTAATTAGTTTCACTTATACACGAAACTATAGCCTACAACAGGACTTCAAAGAGTTAACTTAAAATGCTCAGAATGCACCCGCAATCTGCTCTTTAGGTTTTTACACTGACTTCGCTTACATCTGAATGGTGCTTTCCTGTTACTTTGTACATTCAGGAAGAACTGGAGGATTTGGAGGAAAGGGATGGTCTGGATCTGAAAGAAATAATGGAGAAAAACCAACACCTTGTGGTAGAACCACACGAACACCCGGATGTGGACATACACCAACATCTGGAGATGAAGACACACCAACACCTGCAGGTGGAGACACAACAACACCTGGAGATGGAGACACACCAACACCTGGAGATGGGGACACACCAACACCTGGAGGTGGAGACACACCAACACCTGGAGATGGAAACACACCAACACCTGGAGATGGAAACACTTCAACACATGGAGATGGACACACACCAACACCTGGAGATGGAGACACACCAACACCTGGAAATCAAGATACACCAGAACCTGGAGACGGAGACGAAGAATAATTTCAATACTGATTTGATACTTAATGACAATTAGGTTTGAAACTTCGACATCAACGTGCATCAATATTTCTCCAACTGCGACAAAGGCGATGGAAATCGCTCATCTACGCAATGGATATTTAACAACGAAGCAAATATATTATACTGAACTAAGAAGAGTTCTGCCGTTTTGTGTTATTTGTATCCAATAAATTTTGTCTTTTAGGTAATCATAAACAGCATATGATCAATGTCTGTATCACGTAGCGGACTCAAGTAAATATATAGTGAACCCTAGATAAGTGATCAATTAATGCAGATGGAGAGATTTGAGTTATAATATGAAGTAACCGCTACAAGCGAGTTGGCGCTACGGGTCATAGTTCGGCACGGTATTAGGTCAGCACGGTCATAGGTCAGCACGGTCATAGTTCAGCACGGCCATAGGTCAGCACGGTCATAGTTCAGCACGGTCATAGTTCAGCACGGTCATAGGTCAGCACGGTCATAGACTCAGGAGTATACAAAGAAGAGCTGTGGGTTGTCGTGGTTGTTTTTGCAATGTTTGTGTGTTCATGTAATGACTTATGCAAACTGGCTCTAATATAGAACGATTGGTCTACAAAGTTAATTCAAGTCTGTTGTTCGAGTTGAGCATTAATAAATTCGAAAGATTCACTTCGTTGTCCTTCATTTGAGAAGTAGAAGAAGCGTCCCACTAGGCTTAGGGGTGCCGAACCTGAAGGACTTGCAGAAGTCTCGCCTAAGGAAAAGACTGACCGCCGTTCGCCACACTGGCGTTCTTATTTATTTACTGGCCTGAAATGAAATGATGCCAAATGACCCGGAATTGCAACTGCATGGATTATCACTCATCCAAGTAGCCCACTAACCGGGTTAGCGGTGCTTAGCTTCACTGTTCATCCCAGCGTCGGATCCACAGTGCCCAGCTGGTACCTAACAATACTAATACATTACACAATACAGCAATCGATGGTCGCTTCGAAGTGAAGCCACAATTCTACATTCGTAATCTTTTAAACAGATCTAGCTGGGGTCATCCCAAATCTGCTCGCGGTTCTTAAGGGCTTTGGACGGTGCCTGATTCTATATAAAGTTTGTACGTGAGGGCAACAGATTGGATATGGCCTCTTTAGATACTCGCCACAAATGTAGCAGAACGTATCACGGCTGTTGCAACTTTGACAAGACACTTCTGCTGAAACGAATCGTTCTGTAGACAGGAAATGCTATTGTTAAGTACGTACACTATGCTATCTATGCCTGTAGAACATGTGTATCTACATACGTACAAACTGATACACACGTAATGCATAGGATCTGTGTATGCGAGCTGCTCTGATAGCCTGTCCTGCCAGTATCCATCCTGAATAATCATGCCCAGGCATGACCAGACATGCCTAAGTCTTAGTATTTCCACTGCACGTTGTGCAACCTGCACTGAGTGCATGCCCAGGCATGCCTGGACTAAGCAAAACAGGTTACTTTGTGGGCAACATATTAGTAGACTGAAAATGTGAGAGGAAATCACTAAAATAGGCGATTCCAAAAAAACGGTACGTGTTAGGAAAATTTGAATATGATTTTCGTGATCAGCACCCCAAAATCCATAAGATAGGCCTACATCCAAAAGTGTTCAGGAAGCTAATTCTTCGTTTTCCAGTCAATTCCTCGGCATCTGTAATGCCAGTGAGTGTAAACCTTAAGTAGCCCACTCATTTTTGTAGCCGAGTTCGCTAGAGGTCACCGGTGGCATCAAAATATCAGGTTTCAGTTATAAGTGTAAATGCACACGTTTTTCTATAGCGACCGTGTGGCCTCTACCCTGCTCATTTTCAGTGAATTAATCGGTTGAGCTCCTTTACCACTGCTGCCCATTTGAATGGACTCCACGCCATTTAAGGTCCCCTTGTACGGACCATTATTATCTACTTGCCGGTTTATTTAGAACTCCACTGGTTCAAATTTTACAGAATGAATGTATTATATTAGGCCTACATATCCAATACGCTGGTTACAAATCATTATTTATTTATAAACAGTAATCACTCGAATAGGCCTAATAGGCCTACACGTCGTCAGTTGGTCCAGTATAGGCCTACCTCATGGTTGGCATGCAGTTTTCGTTTCTTTTCTTTTTAGTACTCTATCACTTTCATCGTTGTCCTCTGAAAAATTTCTACATTTTTTGTTGCAGTGATGCATGATAGGAGTATTCTGAAGCAACACAATCATGTCAAGCCTTCTATCACTTCATGAGATCACTATGAGAACATTTCAGGATAGTGTCCTCAACTCTTAATTTAGCTTATTAGCTCAATCATTCTGTTCAGTTTCTGCTCAAGGCTTTCAATCGAAACTAAAAACACTAAATCATTGTCTCTTCCATATTTTTCTAGTTGCAATGTTTACAGCTGCGAAATGTTACGCTGATTATCAAAAATCTTCGCCGTTTGCTCTATCTCGATTGATTGATTGATGGATTGAGATTGATTGAGAGAGATTTATTGACAACCAAAATAATTAACAAATACAATTATAGTCTGTCACATACAATGGTGCCAATGGGCTGATCTAAAAGGAGCAAAGAGTACTCTCTGTTTTAAAATTCTTTCTGTTTAAACGGGATTTGATTAATCGTTGCAGAACATGTATTCTTTTAGTTTACTCTTGTCAGCCTTTTTGTAATCGTTTTACTCCAATTAGATATTACTGGTTTGGTATATCAGATCTGGCCGTAAACTGGTTCAAATCATATCTTACTTTTTGTACTCAATCTGTCTGCATCAGTGGAGCAATATCGAACCAGATACCACTCAAATATTCGCTCTGGAAAGTCTTTTTTGGCCTTCAGATTCTGACTAAAAAGTCACTCTTCCGGGACTCCAATCCCAAACTTTACCCACCGTAGCCGCCACGCTGTCTGTCTGCCTGACTTTTGAATCTTGACCTGGAACCGAATCCCTTTTGCCTATCGATTTGGTTTTGACTGAGCGCCTGTGAATATGCTGGTCCCCGTGACGTGGCTTTCTTTGGGCGAGATTACGAGATTACTCGAGATTACGATCCGTAGACTTCCATACTCTTCTGGATTTCCCCTTTGGCTTCTCGACCGGACTCACCATGGAATTTGACTTGGGCAACGATTTTGCTTAGCAGCGACCATCGACTGATGCCTTGAGCATTATTCAGTGGCGCTACAGAAGTTCTTAGATTAGATTGTGTTTACTTATTTAGTTTGCAAAGGAAATGTCAAAACCTGTTTGTAAGTCTGCTTACTTACTTCGCAGCTCATCTCGACATTGCATAACTCAATGCCGGATAGTAGGTTGGGCGTTGTTGAAAGGTGAGTTGATGGCTACAATTTACGTAAAATTCGCCTGAGTTTGCTTCTTGTTAGTCGCGTCATTGGTGTTTTTATTCTGTTTCATAGTGCAATATATGATTTCTTAAAACACAGAATGGTATGTCTGGTCACAGGATGAAGATTCGGATCGATCTGATAGCTGGTGTTAATTGCTGGAGTGTGCCTGACCGAACTAGTCTCAGAAATGCAGACGTCCGGCATGCAACTCTTCTTCCTCATTAAGATTTATGTCTTCCTATGTTATGTCGCTTTCGGGTCATGTCAGCACCACTTGTACTTTTTCACGCCAGTGACTTTTCGCATGATCATGCTTTACTGCAAATACGCCACTCTGCTATCAAGTATTGATTGCACTTGGAAATGTGCTTGTTACCAGTCGTGTAGCGACTTCTGTGAATAACATCGCCTGACAAGTGTCTGTATTGTTAGATAAAAGAAAGTAACATGAAAAGCAGTGTTAGCATATATGACTTTATCGCAATCATTTTGAACTGGAATTGCATCTCATTCTGTAAGATACAAATCAGAGGCAAATTTGATCTCACCTTCAAGCAGCTGATACATTGTAAAGCATAGCCATTTGCTCTGTAAATGGTTAGTTGCAAACTTGTGCATGGTATAACTAAATTCAGCAATTTAGACCATGCATCATCAGCTTCTGCAGCCTTAGGAGTGTAATGTACAATGTGTTAGTTGTCCTTAATACAATGTCGCACAGTTTAAATGGTCTTGAAGCTTCTGGGCCATATGCATGGAGAGGTTGTAAGTGCTAGTCCCTGACTAAGTACATCTTATGCCTAATTAGCGATTTAGTTCAGTATGCATGAAGCAGTCTTAGCGCACTACACTTGGACTAGCGCTAGTCCACTTCTCAAGCAGGCATAGGTGGGCTAGTCCGGGCTTAAGGAATGAAAACAAAATGGCGACTTTCACAATTCGTCAACTTCGACGAAGTGTTTGACGTCAAATAGTGCTTGGGGCCTGTCAAAATCCACTTGATTCATTCTTAGACAACCAAATTTATTATGCTTTTTGTTTTTGCCATCTTGAGTTGCTAATAATTTGTGACGAACTGACTACCGATGTCGCAGTCGCTGATCACATCTGAGGTCTGTCCCTTCCGCACTGTAGATACGATAAATTAAAAGCTAAATTTATTGTCATTTTAGTTGTTCTCACAGTGACCGAGAACACACATCCGAGAACGAGTTGAGTAACGCAAAGTGTAGTAAAGGCGAATGTTAATTAAAACCCATGCCTTGTGTAATTGTAGATTGTACTGAACACCAGTAAGAAACCCAGAAATTGGTAGGAATTGACAGGGACAAAGTTTACACGAGTTTACCAAGTTTTACTGAGAATTTGTACAGGTTTATTTTGAAAGCATAGAATAGCTATTGAAACAATTAACTAAGTTTAATATTTTTAATATTAATGTTTTAGTATTTAATTATCCATTGTCTGGTATTACAATAACAGTGCTGATAATATGATTTTTATTTGGAGACGACCCCATTAGATTTGAAGACGACCCCGTCCTGTAGCGGGCGACTGCCTATAAATACCTATTGCTCATGCATATTCACAAAACCACGTCAAAAGGGGGAACCCTACTTAAGCAAAATTACCTGGTAAATCTTAAGCCAAAACTAGATAGTCTGTTCTCTAAGCCCAAATCATGCATACCACTTGTCAAAGGCTGCTAGTCGCAGATTAGCTAGTCTGGGTGTAAGCGCTAGTCCTAGACTAACTTAAGCCTTCTTCATGGCCCCTCGATTTCCCAGCGAGGCTGTGCTGGTTTCACCATGCAGAGATGGTGTGTAATATATCGGTTCACAGCAAACTAGAAAGTGCAAGCATCCCAGACCTTTAGTCACATGAACTGTCTGCTGTAGCAGCAGAATATGAAACTGTACGAACAAAGACCTTGAGTCTGATGGTGCGTCAGTTTTGAATGTTAACTAGATGGGTTGCTTTCAGTGCAGCTGTTGTAAATGATTATTATCATATTAAAATGATGGGCTTTTTGTCATTGCTTGGATAAGATCCCTGTACTTCATACGGAATTTTCTTGTCCAGCTATATAGCACTGATAAGGACAAATTATCCAGCTGGGTGATTGTCCCTTTGTCATATTTTTTCTTCAGCCATGAGTTCCAGCAGCCTCATTCTGTACTTTGAGCATATGCGTATTTAATGCTGATGCTTAATAAATAATTAACAAAGCCAATACTTAATTTTTGCTAATGCTAATGTATTTGTTGGGTACTTCTCCATTTCCAACCAAAAATGTTTTCTGAACTTCAAACAGTATAGGGTCATAGGTAGCTTTAGAAGAGGACTACCATCTGGGTGCAGCTATACAGAGTCCAGTAATCAGTTTTAAAAATCAGTTTAAAAAATCAGTTATTTCTTTGCAGGAGGATTGTGTTTGCTAGTGTGATGTGAATTTCCTTCTGAAGGCAGCATAATCAATCGATGATTATTTGCATATAATATGCAAACGGAATGACTGGTTTGTGATTGATGAATAGTTGAATTTTGATTGATAGATTGATTAATTGATCGATATTGATTGATTCATTAATTACTTGATTGATGCCTGCATCGTCCGTGTATTTATGTATTCTGCCTTTAAAGCAGGATATCATCATCATCATCATCATCATCATCAAGAACCATGGGCTCAGCGCCCGTAGGTGTCCGCTGCCGTCTTCACCAAGTTCTTCCATCGTTCCCTGTCCATCGCCGTGTGACTCAGCTCCTGAAGTGATGCTCCTCCCCACCCGGTGATGTCATCCAGCCATTCCCTGTGTGGCCTTCTTCTTCGATTTGTCCCCTCCATCCTGCCAAACATCAGTGTTTTTATTTTCCGATCATCCTTCATTCTGCAGATATGTCCAAAAAGTTTCAGCTTTCTCCTGATCAGGTTCTGCATGATGGTTTCTTTAGGGCGTATTCGTTTGTATAGCTCTATGTTAGTGACCTTTTGTGTCCAGCCTATTCCCAAAATCTTTCGATAGCATTTTCTTTCGAAAGACAGCATCCTTTGCTCTATATCCTTTGTTACCACCCAGGACTCGCACCCGTAGAGCACTCCGCTGAAGATGCATGTCTGTAGTACCTTCACCTTGGTTTCCAATTTTATCGCTTTACTTCTCCAGATTTTATCCATAGCCTTTAATGTTGCTGTAGCCCTTGCTATCCTTGTCCAAACTTCCTTTCTACTGTCTAGGTCATACGTCGTGTTGCTCCCGAGATATGTGAACTTTTCCACATTCTCCAGTTGGTTTCCATCAATTACTAGTTTCTTTCTGTGGTCCTTTTCTCCGAATACTAGAGTTTTGGTTTTTTCGAAGTTCATGGTTAATCCATATCTCTTTCCTTCTTCATTCAGAGCTTGCGCTGTTGTTTCCAGTCGTTCCTCGTCTCTTTCGATCAAGTCAATGTCATCTGCAAAACATAGGTTAAGCAGGATATAAAGTTGGCTTAAAGTGTTTTGTGTGGTAATAAAAGACACAAATGTGATGACATTGCCACATATTGGTTGTCTGGTAATAAAGCATAACTTTGGTCTTTCTCCATACAGTAGTGTGACATTTTTAACTAGATAAAATTATATGGCATCAAGGCTGTAAGGACACTAGCCAGATTGTATGTGTAAAAGTCTCATCCACATTAAAGTTTACTGTTTGCAGAAACTACCTGTAACATATTGTAACAAATTCAATAAATTCTAGTGATGGGCATCATTTAAAAAGTTGATTACATAATTCAGAGGTTTTTAAATCTGATTTATCACAGAAAGCATGGATGAATTAAATTTGATTTGAAAATTGTGAAGTTCAATACAACTGATATTTTTCAGTAACTCTCAGTGGCTGTCCAGCGTGGGAATGCCTTCTGCTTTTCTGGAACCTTTTCTCGTTAAACTGACAAGACAGTTCTTTTGGTACCCTTTGTAAAGACTGTTGCCTGTCTTTCTGTTGCCCAGCATACGTCCTCTGCCAGATGGGTCACTAACTGAAGGCGGTTGCCTGGCACAAATAGCCTGTCGCCTGCACAAGCAGTGTGTTTCTCTTGTTACCATGACAACAAGTGACTCGGTCGACGACGTCGATGATGATATGTTGCGTCTATGACGTCATAACTGCTTCTTAAGCGTACTTTTGCAGGCTGTAGGTTCGTTTTTAGATGAAACTGTCCATCTAGCAAATACTTTTACCCGTTCATATTTTGACTTAATTTTAAAGTGGAATTACTTTAACAATGAAAGCATTACTTTAAGCTCCTTAAGTCATGTGAAAACAAACTAAACATTGACTGTTGGATCAAGGTAGTATGAAACCTGTGCGAGATAGAGGCATTTATGATTCCTGTAGTGCATTTCATACCATTCATTTAGTGCAAGATTTCATTATTGCATTAAAAAAATTAATTGCATTGAAAGTTTTAATTGCCGTCAAATTTTAACGCATTAATTGACTTACTAATGCATTAAATCCCACCTCTGTTAAATTCATAAATAAAGAAATCAGGCTTGTTGCATGTGAAACGCTAAATTATGCATTCATTTCTGATTCCAAATATTAAGAATTCATCTATATCTATTTTGGGACTTAATTTTATGGAGAAAAAACTATTGTGGATTTGTAATGAATTGTATATAGACACAACATAATATTTTATTGCACCGTTAGGATATTACAGCAACATTTATAAGGTCACAGGATCATTGCAACAGGAGCAGGGCTTGTCTTTGTTAACTAGAAATAGAGGCCACAAGACTTGGTCCATATTTTCAGTTAACAGTAACTCATTAAATATGTTCCTTAAGTTACATAATCATGAAAAAATAATACTACGTTAATCATGACGTAAATTTATGTTGAACATGTCCTTACTGTAAAAAGACATTGCCCAAATAGTTTTGCTCAGATGGCAGCACCCATGTGTCCTGCTTCTTGTAGATTACCCACATATCTTATGCCTGGCAGTAAAGCCCACCAATAATATATAATAAAGCACATTCATAAGCTAAATCCTATAACCAGACATTTGGTGTAGCACTTACATTAGCCAGACAAGTATCTGGTTGTAGGATACAGTTTGTACTTCGTCAGCCAGACCATCTATTTTGAGCACACTATAAATGATCCATGTTGCTACCTGACATTCCTCATAAAAGCACGATTGGTATAAGTGACATTGTGCATGTTTGGTGCTGTAGAATTGCACATGGCTTGTAGTAGTAATAGTAGTTGTAGTAATACTGGTAGTAATAGTAATAATAATAGTTTCTGTTTAAGGATACTGTGTCATAGCAAGATGAAAGGCATTGCCCTTCTCCTTAGTCCAATTTTGGAACTGGCACCATCCAAGTATGGCAGTGGTGGAGTTAACATGCAGAGCTCAGGCAGTGAATAAGCTTAAAAAGTAAACATTTCTGTTTTGCAGGTATGTAAAGTGGCTGTTGTGTAGACTTGTGTAGAAAAAGTGGCAAGAGGGTGGAGTTTAAAGTTTGGGTGTATTCAGTGGAAAGTGGTTTTGCTCATCATTAAGGCATATTAAGGTCAACCTATTTATTGTTTTCCATATCTTGCATGTTTTCCTTTGTCTTTGTAGCTTTTTGTAGAAAAGTAGGATTATATTTGTATAATTCATTAAGAAAATAACTTTTTTTCTAAACTGTTATATTTTTCGAATTGTGATTGATACAAATGGAATCATTCATTAGATAATGATACATTTGGTTTCTTTCACTTCTTGGCTTTTAGATTAGTCCTAAAGTTAGCCTTCAGTGTATAGCTAAAGAACGGTCCAGACACTGTGTTTCTCAGCTTGTTCTCAAGCTTAAGAGAAATGCGAATGGAAGATTCAGAGTATGAATGAAGGAATGAATATTAAGAGATTAACATGCCAGGCATGAAAAAATAACACAAGCTGGTTAGTGGTATCTTTCCTTTCAATGCAAAAAACCAAGGTAAATGTTCCAGAAAGAATCCCCTTGACCTTATATAGCATTTTTGACAGTTTTATTGTAAGTAATTTTCTTTGGAGGCACAGCTGCAGGCACGGTAATATTGAGCATGCTAGTATAATGTTGATCTGTTGACAGTCTGACTGCTGAAATGAGTGTTAAAAGGAAGCTTTTCAAATGTGAATAAGGTAACATTATTTATGAAGTTTTTAGTATCCTACTACCATCTGACATGCAGGAGAAAATTATGGAGAGAATTACACTACAGAATATTAAATGACATATTAACTAACTATGCAGTATATATTATTTAGGTTTTTGTGAATGACATCCTGTGAAGAACAAGTGTTGCAAATAAAGCACTGATTGCTAAGGTGTTGGCAGGTTAAAACTGAGTCTTCTGCTTTCTTATCTTTGACACTCTTCAGGGCATAGTCTCTTTTGAAGCTTTTAGCTTGCCTTTGTTTGTGGTAAAGCAATAGCTTTGTGTGATGGCTTGAAATCGTGGTACTTTGATAAGATAAGCAACATACAAGTCCATATGTCATAAGGGGTTTTGTTTTGATCTTTGGCTTTTGGTTAAAGGTTTTAGTCGTGGCTCTTGCAAATGGTTCCATCTTGCGTAACTATCAAATGGTTTGATCACTGGTGATTTTGGTCCTTCCCACTGGTGTTAAGACTCTAGACTCCAAACACCATGTTACCCTTTCCATTTTCAACTTTAAGGTAGTAAAGCTGTACATAATTGTTTAGATTTACTGCAGAAATCTCGACAGCTAGACAACTATAATGATGACTTGAGCAAGAGCTTTCTTGTATTTTTCTTAGCCAGTTCGATATTCATTTGGCACTTATAACAGAGATAGCCAGGTATGTTCTTTATGCATAATATATACCACTGCAGTTGGCTTATGGCAAAGACTAATGACTTTGCAGTCATTGATTCGCCAGTAGATACTAGTTCGTGGATTTTTTATGATATGCATGTATATTGTGTCGCTTGCTAATTCCTTCAGGTCGTCGTCGTCGTCTTTTACCTGTCATCGTCAAGTAGTCAACTGCGGTGAGCTTAAATGATGTTCAGCTTTACTACAGCCTACGTGCAATGGCGCAGACCATTGGACAAAGTTCACTCGTAACAGCCAGTCACTCACTCTCAGCCGTCCGGACAATTGCCACTTGTGACGTTCCTCTTCTTACCATAGGTACATAGTTTTACGACTGTTGTTAGGGCGGTAGCAGCACATCTAGTAACGCTGCAAAATTCGAATAAAGAAAGTACATGCAGGTGTAAGGTTCTGTTGTATCGTCTAAAACAGAAATTACCTGGACCTTCGTGACGTTTCAGTTTCATCTGCATTTCCAACCAGGAGTGGATGATACCTGTGTAAATGGAGCCGGTTGTGATTCCCGCTGCGGCCATAGTTCCACGATTGAATGGCAAAGATTCGCGTTGGCTGACATTAGAAGCCTGTCCGGAGTTTCTGCAGGGCAGTTGTCCGAGGGCAGAGGAAGAATGCAAATACGCTCATCCTCCTTCACATGTTGAAATTCAGAATGGACGTGTGACATGTTGCTACGATTCTATAAAAGTAAGTACACCAGTGTTCGTGCATTTACTAAAATTAACTTTTTTTGATCTAATGGCTCTTTTTGGTTTTGTTTTAAAGCATTTTCTCTTTTATTATAATATTTCCTTCATTGTAAAAATTGGCTAGGCTTTTTTCGGTTCAGTGGTGGTCCTTGTAGACTTATTAACTAGCGTTTCTTTTGCCAGTTGCTTTGTGGTTTACGGATATGAAATGATGGTTCGTTACGTTTTCTAGGTATTTGCAAATCTCCTTGTACTGTATGCATGTTTAATGTTTGTTTTTGTCTTTAAGTCACATTCTTTTATCTCATTCAAGTTGGTAATTATTGTTTTTATTCAATTTTGTGTACTTAAGTATTTAGTCTAAATATTGTACGTTGATTGTTGTGACTTTGTTTAGATAAATGCTGGACTTTTGTGTGTGTGGATGCGTGTGTGTAGTGGTGAAATTTATATGGCACCGCTTTAGAGAGACTAATCCGAACAGCAGAACTCTTTGTCATCAGTTCCTGGCCACAGCCATTTGGCAATGATCCATGTGAATTACAATTACAATGATTCATGTGAATACATTTAGTTCAGTTTTTATGAGGTCCCGTGCTTTTGTCATTCATGATCAGTCTTTTGATACCTTAGATTATATTCCCTATCCACATCGTGCAGCAAGTTTCTTCAAATTTAATTCTGTTGTAATTCAGTGAGTTTGTGTTTTGTATTCGGTAGTTACAAAGTCTTGTTAAAATCAAAGCTTTCTAAATCAGATATGAAGCATGAAACAAGAATATTTTGAAGGCTATAGTTAGTACCCTTTCCACTATGGGAAGGGGAACGAACGGGCACGGCAGGCAAAACCAGGGGAAGGCAATGGCAAACCACCCCTGTGAAAGTGCCAAGAAAACCGTCATGAGACAATACAATTCATGCAAAACAATAGTCGCAGATGGTGAGACTCCCAGGCCGGAGAGCGACTTAACAGCTACTGGGAAAGAGCAAGATGGAGAGTCAAGAGCAATCCGGTCTAATGAAGCAACGGGACCAAAGCCGAAAGGACGTCCAGAGGCGGATCGCACCAGAAAGCAAAGACTCAACCTGAATGGCAAGAAGAAGATGAAGATAAGCACGTGGAATGTGCGTAGTATGCAGAGTGGAAAGATGGATGTCATACAGAGAGAGATGAAGCGACTCGAAATATCAGTCATGGGATTAAGCGAGACAAGGTGGAAAGGACAAGGACATTTTAATTGGAATGGCTATAAGATAATAATGTCAGGGAAGGAGGAAAAAGGAAGAAATGGGGTGGCAATCATGTGTGATCAGACAAGTGCAAATGCAATAATGGGATATGACACGGTGAGTGACAGAATACTGAGCGTAAGATTTCGGGGAAGGAAAGTTAACATAACAATTGTACAGGTGTACGCACCAACATCGATAGCAAAAGAAGAAGAGCATGAAAAGTTCTACAATGAGTTGCAAAGTACAATAGATAGAATCCCTAAGGGAGATGTAATAATGGTCATTGGTGACTTCAGTGCGAAGGTGGAAAAGTACGTCGGAGGAGCAGGGGACACGATTGGAGGTCATGGACTAGGAGAACAAAATGAGGCAGGAGAAAGATTAGTAGAGTTTTGCGATGGGAACAACTTGGGAATAATGAATACATGGTTTGAACAGCCAAAAAGAAGGCTGTACACTTGGACGTCACCAGATGGGAAACATCGGAATCAGATAGATTACATACTGATAAACAAAAGATGGAAAAGCACGATAAGGGATGTAAGAACGAGACCAGGCGCGGATTGTGGAACTGATCATGAATTATTAGTGGCAACAGTGCAAACGAAATTGAAGAAATTGAAAAAAGGAGAAAGACTGAACACGTATGACTGCAAAGGAATTACACCGGAATACAGAACGGAAATAAGGAATAGGTTTGAAATATTAGAGAGGGACGAGACGATGATAGATGAGGACACGAACCACCTGTGGGAGAAGGTGAAGGGAATAATACTAGAAACTGCTGAGAAACACATTCCGAAGAAAAAGAAAGTCACAACAACTCCGTGGCTCTCGAAGGATGCTATCAACATAGCTGTAGAAAGAAAGGAGGCAAAAAAAGAAGGAGACAAAAACAAGGTACGAGAAATGAATAGAGCATTCCAAAAGCAAGCACGTATAGACAAAGAAAAACATCTAAATGCAATGTGCAAGGAAATGGAGGAAGAGGGAAAGAAAGGAAGAACTAAAGAAATGTTTTCAAAAGTGAGAGAAATAACGAGAAAATTCACACCAAGAATGGGATCAATGAGGTCAAGGGATGGACACATAATCGCAGACGAAGAGGAAATGAAGAACAGATGGAAAGAATACACAGAGGAGCTGTACAGTGAAGATAGGAGAGTAATGAAAGAACGAATCGATACATCAGAACATGAAAAGGAACCGGACGTTTTGGAAGCAGAGGTGGAATGGGCAATTAGACAACTGAAGGACAATAAAGCACCGGGTCCGGATGGGATACCCATAGAAATGGTAAAAGCAGGAGATGGCGCAATGACAAAGACAATAACAAAAATGTGCAATATCATATGGACAACCGGAAAATGGCCAGAGGATTGGAAGAGCTCAATCTTTATTCCTATATTCAAAAAAGGAGATGCGAGAGAGTGTGAAAACTACAGGACCATAGCAATGATATCGCACATAAGTAAAATACTACTTAAAATAATACATAAAAGAATGGAGAACATAATAGAGAGGGAGCTTCCAGATAACCAAGCAGGATTTAGGAAATCCCGCGGAACTCGTGATCATATCGCCAACATGCGGTGGATAATGGAGAGACAAAAAGAGTATGGACAAAAATTATACATATGCTTCATTGACTATAGTAAGGCATTCGATTGCATTGATCATGAGTTGATGTGGAAAACCTTAATAGAAATGGGAATACCAAGGCACTTGATACAACTTCTCAAGGGATTGTACGAAGAACAGATTGCGGTAATAAGAACTGAATTTGGAGATACTGAAAGAATCAAAATAAAGAAAGGAGTGAGGCAGGGATGCATTCTGTCCCCATTCCTATTTAACCTATATGCAGAAAGGATAATGAGGATGGCGGAAATGGATGGAGCAAAAGAGGGAGTAAAGATAGCGGGAAGAACACTGAATAATCTGAGATACGCAGATGACACAACACTATTAGCAGGTAAAAAAACAGATCTGGTAGAACTGATAAGAAGGCTGAAGAGAGAGAGCGAGAAAGCAGGACTATACTTCAATATAAAGAAAACGAAGATCATGACAACAGCTGAGGAGGGCAGTTTTATGGTGGATGGAGAGGAATTAGAGACGGTAACAAGCTTTACATTCTTGGGATCAGTAGTAGAAAGAGAAGGAAAGTGCGACATGGAAATAAACCGAAGGGTGGCGATTGGAAAAGCCGCAATGAATGGACTAGAAAAAATATGGAAAGACAAACATGTGAGCACAGACACGAAAAAAAGATTGGTGAGGGCCTTGATTATACCAACAGTAACATACGGCAGTGAGACGTGGCCAATGACCAAGAAAATAGAGAAAAAAATCAATGCTTGTGAAATGTGGATATGGAGGAAGATGCTGAGAACATCATGGACGGAGAAAAGGACTAATGAATGGGTACGCAGGGCGATTGGAATTGAGCAAGATGAGACGTTACAACAAACAGTGCTAAAATCAAAGCTGAGGTTCTTTGGACATGTTATGAGATCAGATGGATTGGAAAAAGAAATGATGCTGGCTTGTGGAGAGGGAAAGAGAAAACAAGGGAGACCAAGGAAAAAATGGATGGACAAGATACACGAAGCAACTGGAATGAACTTGGCACAACTAAGGGACGCAACATTGGAAAGAAAGAAATGGAGAAGATTGATCATGACGGTCGCTAGAGCTCAAAGAGCTGACAGCACAAGGTGACAAGGTGATAGTTACTGCTATTTTGTTTGAAAGGAAAGCTTTCTCACTGACCATATTTTCTAGACTTGTAAATCACAGTTTTTTTACATGACCTGCAGGTCTGTTTTATGTGCAGAAATTAAAAAAATGCTTGAATCAGTTATATTTAGCATAGATCAATAACAAATAAAATAAATTTATTCACATTTATTAAAAATTAAATTTGCATAGTGAATGCAGTACTAGGCTTAACATAGCACTGTTAGCCAAATGAATAAATATGGTGTCATCTAATTTGTTAATTTTATTAACCTTGCAACTGCAAGTCTTGTAGATCTACTGTAGGTCTAGTTAGTACTGGCCTTGATAAATAATAAATGTTAAACTAATATTTAAAACCAATATTTATATTAAACTATAACCAAAATAGGTGGTTTTAGCCTGCAGTCACTCAGGGCAGTTGGCATCCGCTAATTTGTCAAAGTATGGCCATCCCAGATTACAAGAGAAAACACAGCGCTGCTCCCTCCACAGGAATTCAAAAATTGTCTGTCAATATTTATCTGCTGCACAAGGATGCAGTACTACACTGCGAGTTTGTTTCTAATTACAACTCTGCTCACTGCCTTGGTTATAGGCTCATCTCCAGACTCTCTGTAGCCCGAAGTTAAGTGGGAGAAGAACAGCCTTCACTAGCCGGGTTTATATGTGCCATCTGACTGGTCTCCCTATTCCTAGGGGGCTGAAAATCAAGGCTTGGAACACCCTTACATGGACCTGCCTGCTCTCAGACTGTGCAAAGTGTCCAAACAAGCATTAATCCTGAGTAAATACTGTGGTTTTCAATAAGGCGTAAGTAACAAAAGATAACAGAATACAGTGAGAGCACAGATGAAGAAAGTGAAGATGCTATGTAGTTTACCACAAGCCCTAGTAGAACTGTTTCAAAGCAATACAGAAGACAAGGATTTTGATGGCTTTTCAGAGAATACCAAAGATGAATGAACATTTTTGAAAATTTTATTGATTTATTTGTTATAAAAACTTATAAACTCTGGACTTATTAGCGTACTTACTCGTTTAAAAGGTACATTGTATGTATGTATGTATCTGTACTTTTATAAAGCATATTTTGGGAACCCTCATTGCCTTTCTATAATTCAGTATGCTGTATTATCACAGGTATAATGCGCACTTTTTTCCAAATAAAATCTGCTCAAAGTCTGGTGCGCATTGTACATAGGATAAAAGTTCTTAGATGTTTTTGGCACACACCGATCATGCGGCACTAATGAAAGCAACATGTCGTTGGCTTAAGTAAGAAATATCAACATTATTAGCACTATTAATGTCATATAGTACATTGGATTATTAAATATTAAAACAAGTAGCCAATTCTTTGAGTAGTAATGGCATTAAAATTTGCTTTAAATATATCAAACATGACATACTTGCATCACGGAAAAGACAGAGGCCTCTAACTTGGTACAATGAATTTGATGGTGAAAATGAAAAGCATAATAAATTTCATTGTCCATGAACGAGTCGAGTGGATTTTGACACATTTTTAAACACTTTTTGACGCCAAAAACTTCGTCGAATGTGACGAATTATGACAGCCGCCATTTTGTTTTCTTTCATTAAGCTCAGACTAGTTGACTTATGCCTGCTTGCGGGCCTGACTATGACTGGTCCAGACAGTGTGCTAAGACCGCATAGTGCATGCCAAACTAATTCGCTAGTCGGGTGTAAGCTGAACTTAGTCTGGGACTAGCAGTTACTCCCTGCACATTATACATAGGTACTAAGATTTTTACATTAGGATAAAATTTTTAACTCGTTCGCATTATGCATGAATGCGCAGTATGCATGAGATAATATGGTACTAAATTTGGATGACTTCACCATTGGTTTCCTTTCTGTCTCTCTTAATGAGAGGGACTGACCTGCTAGATATTGACCTGATTGTGGTTTGGCTTTGGTGTGCCATCAGTTGATGATGCCTTGTATATTAGACACTGGCATGATAGAAGTTACTAATTACAGTTGCAATTACTTCAGTGGGCAGGACTTATTTATAGAGCCAAGTAATTACTACTATAAAATCATAAATTAAAAAACAGCAAACAACAAATGTTGGAAATCTTTACTTTTAAAAGTGAAAAAACAATGCTATTTTACTGAAAAGTTATTTTTGAGCAGTTAGAACTTTGCTACTGATTGCCATGTATTTACAACCATCATTAGTGAATGCACTTATATGAATTCTGACTGGAAATTTGTGTGTGAATGTGCGTTATATGCCAATGCAACCTTTATGTTGCCTTCACCAGAATTGTGCCAGTTTTGATTCACTGGGTCTTATATTAAGGAGCAACTTATGGTTCAGAAAATATGGTATTGTAGTAGTTGCACGAGCGATGATTTTGAAAGTTTCCTTTGCAAATTTAAGAGGCATTATATATAATGCCCATGTAAATAATTCTGTTGTGCTTTGCATCTCTGAAAACAATTGTTAATTTTATCAAAAAAAAATTTCTCTTGAAATATTATAGCAATCAGTTGATTGACTTGAAGGAAATTACATTTTTAAGAAATCAATTTATGAAGTTCTTTGATAAAAACTCTTTAGAACTGAGGGAATGATTGTTTTGCTATAAATTCTTGTTTTAGGGTAAATGTTCGAGGAACAATCCTCCATGTAAATATCTCCATCCTCCATTGCATCTTCGAGAACAGCTTCTAGAGACGGGCCGTCAGAACTTGATTTTGAAAAACTTGCATGTCCAGAATGCAGCCATGGCATCTGGCCTGCAGCAGGTAGTGCCTATGTCGGGAGCCATCTATCCACTGGTATGTGACTTTTTTATAAACTGACCCTTATTTTTTATAAACTGACCCTTATTTTTTATAAACTGACCCTTATTTATTTAAGGATTGTTTACAGCCTGTTTGTGATCAGTTGAACTTTTTGCTAATTGTAATTGTAATCAAAAACTTATGAAGTGCCACTTCAAGATAAAACTCATCAGAGGCGCTCCACGCCCGATGTCCCAGAACTAGTGGGGAATAATATGGTCTTCAAACGCTTGTGGCAAAGAGAGGGAGAGAGAGATAGGAATGTTCTGTCTGGTTCATTATGCAATGTATTTTGGCTGCTTCTCAGCTGTTCTAGTGTTGAGTGCATCTAAGGTGTGTATTTCTCAGCTGTTAGATGTACACCATGAACACATTGTTGCACAATATGTCATAACACAAATTCTGATATAATGTGGTTGAGGACTTGGATCCAAAATCTAGTTCAGCCTTAGAAAATGACCTCATTGTGACATGACCTTGTTATAAGGCTGCTCTTGATATGGCTTCCAAAGACAGCATTATGGTGGGTTTCCAGTGTACTTCTTACTGGTGCTAGGCATAATTAATTAGTTGGTATATCTTGAGATTAGGTCTTTGTCTTGAATTGGTGTCAAGTATGGGTTGCAACCTCCAAGTTGGTCATAAAGTATTATAATGTGGTATTTAATATGCAAAAGCCAAGGGGCTCGGGCTAGTTATAGGCACTTGAGTCTCATTAGTGAAACCAATTTTCAAAGACCCTGGGCAAAATTGATTCTTAGTGTTGGATTGTAGTTGTGGAAAAAACAATTTGAAGACTAAAATTTTAGTAAAAGATAATTAGCTTCGTTTTGGCATTATTCTATTGCCCTGAGGTGTTGGCTGCATGGCTGCTCTTTTATATCCTGGCCTACACTTGTGTAGTGCAAAATTGTTGTGAATAGGAAAGCCGAATAGTAAAGTAAATGCAGTCAGACCATGTATCCGTTGGCTTGGTTAATGGAGAGGTGTTAATTTAATTTTCTTAGTTATGGATTCATTTAATTTTCTTAACTGTGGATAACTCCTCAGATCCTCCATTGAGAGCCCATACATTATAGGGCATGCAGATACTAAATTACCCTGCTAGTGGGGTGGAAATAGCATGCCTTAGGGTGCTACTCTCAGGAGGCTCAAAATCAAATTTTGAGATTGCAAGACAGGTGCTAATGAGTGGACCATCGTGTGGCACAGGTCCATAAATATTAAGAAGCTAGTCTGCTGAAAGCTTTATGAGTATAATTTGTGCCACCTACACGGAATTTACGCTGCTGCTGTCGTCAGAGAACGTTAGGTTTAGTAATAGCACCGCACAGATCTAGCCTTTGCTAATTCATTGCTGTCTGTGAACAAGTTCCGGTGTTTCTGCTATTTCTTTTTGCTGAACTTGCTGGTGATTCTTAGTAGTGGTTGTGGTTAGGTAAATTATAGTATAATACCATGATGTATGAACCCTGGCTCTGATATAGGGACTGGATGGTATGTGTGAGATCACCCGGTTTGTTTCCCATATTGCTAACGTTTTGATTAGCCATGATGCGTTCTACCAGCATGTTCAATAACTAAATGCCTGTTACATACATTTACTTAAATGTAAACTGATCTGACTATCGCTTATGCAGTTATTGCCAATTTTAAATTGTCATCTTTTGATATTCATTAAGTCAAGGATAATGCATATGTAACTGAGTATATCATGCAAACTGCATGAATTGTTTTCACCTTTTAAATCTGCTTTTATTATATTCGATGGTTTCTAAAACTAAAAATTGATATTACAGTGGATTTAGAATTTTTGACGTAAATGTTTCAGTATTCATTCATGTAGTGGTACCTTAAAACCATATGATTTGGTGTTTTTGATCTGCTTCTTGCTCAGTACCTTCCAGACTTATACTACCATACTCTGTAATAGCATTTATTCTTCTTTGATGTTACTTCTACCTTGACTTAAGGCTGAGCTGAGAAAATGTAACAGCAGCTAAATTACTTTCTGAGAGAGAATCAGCAGCCAGTCTGTTATTTTATGAACAAGTCCAGCAATGAAATATGTGCTTTTGTCTACCAAAACAGTCTTCCAAGCAGCATCTAAGCTTACAGGTTACCAGCGCAAACACAAATGCATTAGCACTAGAAAATATGAAGTATCAACATTAAATGTTTATGTCTATGTAAACAAGTAACATCCTGGTAGAAAATGCTGGATGGTTATACAAAGAAGCACACGCAGGTCCAGCCCATTTATTTATGAGAAAGGACCTGTCTAGCCATTGTGTGTTTAATAGCCTTGCTTCTGTAGGTGGATGGATATGGGTGGGGTGACGTGAATGAATGGATGTGAGTGGGTGGATAAGTTGATGAATTTGTGTTGCATGGATTTGAGTGGAAGAATTGACCGGATGGATGTTAAAGAGTGTATGTGAGTTGACTACTGTGGTTTAATGGATAATGTTACTTTTATACTTATTTAACAACAGAGCATCAGTTGATGGCATGGTGCAACTGTACATGAAGGACTTAGTGCTAATCCCTACATGGTAACTGTCTCAGGGGAGGTTCAAACCCACGCAGTCCAGATTACAAGGACACTCAAACAGATCAGCTGTCATGCCACACAAATGGATATGTGGTTAGTATGTGTTGTTTGTGTGAGCTCCTGGTTGGTACTGTAAAATTGGTACAGTTGGACCGTGAAGGTAGAAGGACATATTGTCTGCTAGCTGGAACAAATCTGGGGGATCTGACTATCCCCAGAATCAAGTCTTTGAAGAATGGTACAGTGGCTTGATAAGTGGACCCTTGACAGACGACTCCTTTTACATTTTTATTAGTTCTGATATACTTAATACCATGAAGTAATCTCTATTTAAAATTTCTGTATTGTCTGGATAATATTTTGTAAAAGGTGTATGAGAATGGTGCAATCAAGCAAATGCTGCCTTCCAACTACCAGGCAATGGTCTTGCCTGGGCAGTATTCTTATATGGTAAGTCAGTACTTAATGTTTTTGGCTTAAACTATTTACTTAGTTATGCAGTAAACTATTTAAACTAAACTTGGCTTAAACTGTTTACTGCAATTATGCAGTTAGATTAGTTTTATCAGATGTAGAATTCGTGTGGGATGCAAAAGTTTCTCTGACAGTCCAACTGCATATTCATGAGGTAGTGTTGCCGTGATAAGTGGTGAGTCTTGTCTCTAGTGTGTCAAATTTGCTCTAATCTAATCTAATCTAAGGTGTTCTATGACACTGTTATCACAATGCCCAAGGCATCTGTCAATGTTTGCTTCAAACGAAAATCACAATGAAAGTCATAATGCGTTGGAGAAGCCAGGTTGATAGATAAGGTCGATAGATAAGCTTGATAGATAAGCCCAGAAGATGCGATTAAGTCATGGAATTTTAAGTTGCCTGTTGTAGTCTTGTGTACTTAACTTCTTGGTTCAGCCAAGAGTTCAGTACATGTAAATATAGGATGACAAAACACTTAGAACTGTCTTTTGCCGTACTGAGTATCAAACAGCAAACATGTTACAGTTACTATATAGCATTCAATGAAATTGTAGCAGAACATTGTAAGAACCTCTCAGAGCCGTTTGTGAATATGATCCTAGGTTTTATTCTCTCAGATTTCTGAGCAGAACTACAGGATAAAGAGTAGCTGTGCACCAAGATTCTTGTTTAGGTTTGTTACAGTTGTTTATTATTTCCGTGTTTCTAGCAACCACCGGTCCCTCAGCCTTATGCCATTCAGAGTTCCGCAGGTCTTCCGCTGCAGTACCTAAACACTCAGCAGGCCGGTTACCCCAGTCGTGTGATCCACATGGTTAACCCATCAGGTGCTACACTTCCACTGCCTGCACTTAACGCTACGCCTGCGCCTGCTCCAGTTCCTATGGCGACATATTTGCCAAGTGTCCATGGTGCTGGTGTGTATGGACAACAGGTGGCTGCTCTAGCTTCACCACTGACAATGGCCAATCAAATGGAAGTGAGTACTAATCTGTTTTCAACCAATGACTTTATATTAAAAGCTGATAGAAAATCAGGATTGCTTTTGCATTTAACACCTTTATGTGAAAAATTTGTCGGGGAATTATTAATACACAGGATGAAAGTTTAATATCATTATGTCATTATGGCAAGAAGTATCAGCACAAATTTTTTATGTCTGCTGTAAACATTTTCAGCTTTGTTACATGCCAGATGGTTCCTACACATATCAAGCATCAACTTGGTCTGGGACCTTTGGGGCCAATGATTCCAGACAGGTAATATTTATATTTGGTTGAATTAGAAGGCAGATGCCATTTTCATTTTGTTGATAAAGCCTGTGATGTATCTTTTAAACCTTAATGATCTTCTTAACAACAGCAGCAGCCTGAACCCTAATCATCACAAGTAAACAAGTTATTGGTATTTATAAGCATTTATAGATGTTTCAATATATATCAGATTCATGTACAAGATGTGTTGTGTGCCAGTAAGAAGAATAGGAGCAGTCCCTTAATCCAACTCTAAGAGGCAGCTTTGATTAGGAAGTGTCGACAATTTTCTTAGCCTCAGCAGTCCTCTGCCTCATTGTCTGATCTGCCTTTTGACAGTGTCTAGCTGTTATACTCATTTTACAGTTGACTTCACTAGGTGGCTCTTGTGGAACAAACATCTTGATATATCTTTCTGTCCTGGCTGAACCTCCAACCTCATGGTTGAAGAATGCTAACCACAAGACCATCCAGAGTCATTAAGCTCAAAGTAAATTAATTATGCTAATTATTACCATGGAACAGTCTTCCCAAGAACTTTCGTTCGTAGCGCTTTTGAGGAGTGCCTAAAATGTGCTTTATAAAAGTTCAGATACATACATACATACTGGTGTTTCTACCATTCTATATGTTTGTATTTACTAAATGTTATAAGCCAAAAGTAAGTTCAAGCCCTGAAGTATTATGAAACTCAGATTTCTTAATAATGCTACATAATTTTTTATGCAGAACTCTGGACTGTTTCTAGACTTTAAATAAGGCTGGCTAGCATCATGTGCCATGTTGTGACAATTTGATCTGTATTTCTGTTTAAAAGTGTGATGATCATCTTACTAAATTTCACAAAGTTTTCAGTACTTACAGTTTAAAGTGATTATCTGTATTGAGCTCAGTTTTGACAACAATTTTATCATCTTTCAGTGCAAGGGTTTTTGCAGTAAGTTGCACACTTTGCTTTTGAACCAAGGTAACACCAATTAGCAACAGTACCACATCTTCTGTTGGTGGTAGTCAGTATGTGGAGACAACAGCAGCTTCCTCCACTGATTCCATGCCATCCCATTCCTTGGCTTCGTCCATTGGCATGTATCCAACACAGGTGGCTTATCATCAGCAGGTACGGTAATCTTGTTTTCATACTTATCATCTGCTTCATCAGGATTGATCAATGATATAGATTTAATGCATAATGAAATGGGGTGGGAAGCAGTTACAATTATGGTGCCTCTTGTTATTTGAACTTCTGAGTTTAAGCCTCTGACCTTTGCTGTGTGTGCAGAAAGGCTGTTAAGAGGTGGAAAAAATTGAACATTGTTAAACTAAAACGTTTGATGTCGAGTGAAAATGTTGAAACAGAATCGCTACAGAAGATTGAGATGAGGATAAAAGCCAAGTGTTTTAGAAAGAGACCTAATTTTATGTCTTTGTTTGCGAAGGGAAAGCCCTCATCCTTGAATGATGGTTTAAGTGAACTTTGTGCTCTACAGTGAAATGTATGTTACTCAAAGTCCTTAACAGTTGTGTATGGTTGAGTCCTGCTGTTTGTAACCTTTATGAACTCATGTGGAGTGTAAGTCAGACAAAGAGGTATTCATAATGGGTGATTTCTAGAACATATGCTGTTTTTCTGTCAACTTTCAATGTGAATTCTGCAAATGTGGAAAGTGAGATTTTGCTTAATATTAAGAAAGGTAATATGTAGCAGTCTTCAAGAAAACTGCACGACCAGGCACTAAAGAAAGGACTTGCAGATAGGATGAAACAATGTATGTAGATGTCTTTTACAAAGGCCAGGAAGCTAGTTCTTTTATTGGCAAGCACAAAGCGGTCATGTCTTTTACGAAAGATGATCATTCTGTGTTGGCCCTGAGTGATCTTGTTCGAAGAAGAGTGCCTCGGGTGTGGAGTTAAGGTGTTTTGGTCTGTTTCGCTGGTGCGAGTTAGGATAGATTCTCGTAAACATTTGACTTTATTTCTTCACACAGTCCATGAAGTTGAGCCAAAAGGACAACATTTAGACTGTTGCCAGGTTAGGTGATGCTTGGCATACCTACCTCAAGCATGTTGGCTTCATCATGTCGCGTTCTTGCTTTTAACTTCACCAGATAGCACAGACTATGTATGTAGCTCTCTTTTTTATCACAGTGCAGCTTGCTTGAATTTGTTCTCAATCTTGGGGACATTGTACTACTTACTTACTTATATGTACATACGTGTGCTTATGGCCTTTGATCCTTGTTTTTTGCATCCGCTTGCATCGTGAAATGTGTGTGATATGTTGCTTGCTGATGTCATTTCAATTTGGGCTTTCTCTTTCAAATTTCCATCATATTTTGCCTTGCTTTGTCACACTAAACTGTGGTAGTTTGGATGACTATATAGGATGGCAAACTGGTGAAGCCTGCCTGCCTGCCTGCGTGTCGATTCTGTAGTTTTAGTGCACTTGTGGAAGGGGCAGTCATGAACTACAGCTCCCTGTGGCAAGCAAACCATCAGATAATGTGGAGAATTAGTTTTAGGTCCTGACTTGTGTTGACCTCTTCTGTATGTAGTGTGTTTGGAATGGATTTCTTTAATGGCTATTTGTATTAATGTGTGTTTTTTTTAGTATTATCTGTTTGTGGTGAATTATCTTTCATGAATGCTGACGAGATTTAGTTCTGCTTGACTCTGGTAACCTGGGATTAGATCAGAAAGACAGGATGTTTTTGGTTTATCCAAAGGACACATGTTCTGGAACTGAATTGCAGTTTGTAATTCATATGTAAAAGCTTTGTTTGAGGAATCTATTGGATTTTTTTATGTTAACCAGAAACTGAACTTGCTTGATGCTTTTGTTTAGGTGGCTTTGTACCAAAACAAAATACCTTGACGTATAACGTTGAGTAGACTTCAATCATTTTACAGCATTGTCCTTTCGTAATATGCATTTTACTTTCTAAAAGAACAAACAAACTTCTAGTCATGCACTGCCAGTCTGACAGTTTAGAGGGAAATCTCATTTGTTACCGAGTCAGAAAGACTCTGTTTGATTGTAGTGCCAACGTTTGTTTTCTTGTGGACAAGACGCTAACCCCTACAGACTGGTTTTGGTGATGACTTAGAGTGCTCTGGGCTTAAGGGAATTATGCTTTATCTAGAGCAGCTGATGATTCTGGAATGCCATTGATCTAAGCTTTGTGCTAGTGGATGCTAATAATGTAGTAATTAATAATTTATTATCATAATGATGTTGTTGCAAAACATTGTCATATTTCTTTTTACAAGGTGTGTCTATGTATTATGGCATTTATATAGCACCATTTAAGAACATCTCAGTGCATTCTGGCTATCTAACTGGTCTAAAGAAGTGCAACTTACTTTAGCTATACGGAATATAATAGTTCCAATGTTTAACAACATCTTATGGCATCAAAGGCCGTAGACATCGCCCTCCTCCTTTATCCAGGCTTGGAACTGACACTGCCCGACTAAACGCAGTGGTGGAGTTAAATATATGAGTAAACCGCACAGTTATTTGCATGGCCATCATTCTGGGTGTGTTGCACTTTTGAGACCATCGCAGTATTATAACCAGAATGATAATAGAATAAACAATGTGTGAACTAGGGAAATGAATCCTAGTTATAGTAAAAAGATTAGGTTAGCTGTTACTTGAGCATTGGTTAGGAAGGAAAGGTATCAAATTTTCGGCAAACTGAACCATAAGGTAATTGATATGTCATTGTGGAGCAACATTGCCAGAGTTTTAATTTACCAGTGGTGCCTAATTGGATCTGTTTGCAAAAAGTTTGAATTAAATTATGACAGTAGGCTATAATACGACTCCCATGTCACCAATGAAAAGGAGGGGAGGCACTTTGGACCTTGAGCTGGCAAGGGATGAATCCCAAAGTCCTGGACACAGGGCCGTTGCATTATGGGTTTTGCTTATGATGGTACATTTATTGCTTGGTGACAGAGGCACATGTGTGCAAACAACTTGATTAGAATCCACTTATTAGGCACAAAGCCACAACTTTTCTATTACGGACCCATCGCACTCATTGAACCGACTACCGTGTTGCACAAGTATGACAATGGCAAGATCCGACATCTAGATGATTATAATTATGTAAAATCCCTTTACAGTAATACAAGGTCTCTCATGTGTTTAGAGGATTCATCTTCGGGCTCCCTTTGGAGTAACACAGACTCTTATAGCATTGTTCAATTGCCATTTCTGTCTAGTAGGTTTCTGATTAATGGAAACTCAGTTTTATGTTATGTGCTTCATTTCAACAGTCCATACTGGATTACGCTGCTGCTGCTGCTGCTGCTGCTAACTCAGGGGGTTTTCTTGCTCCTCACTCGCTAAGAAAGGTTGTCCTTTCTTTGGATTGGTGTTGCTTTGCTTTTGTTTCAGCCAGAAGAGCCTTCTTAGCATGGACTGTGCCTCTGAGAAATGCTCTGTATAGAGGCATGTCATAATGAGCCATATTCACCATACTTCGTTGTTAATGTTGGTTGATGTTGAGTGAGTGTGCATGCATGCGTGTCTATGTGAAAAAGCTTGTCATTTAGGCTGCTGATTTATGTTGCTATATTTACAGGGTGAGGTTGCGATGTAATATGATAATTATACAGCTGCAAGAAAATATCACTAGGATGTATGTGTCATTGTCCTGTGCCTCACTCAATTACACGTATGGTTGTACATTGGCTCAGATGGTTGTCCAATGGCTGCTTATTCATTCTGCATTTTGAGTCTGGTATTAGCTTATTACAGTAGTGGCACTGACAGTGGCCAATCACAAGTCTGTTTACAGCCTTTTATTATAAACCTTTGTGTTCTACTGCTTCTGCATTGGCCTGTATGTGCTGGTAAGCAAAGCGCGTTTTTGGTGGTGGTTGCATTTATCTGGAAAATCCTTCAAGAAAAACTATTTCCTACTGCGCAAAACATTGTTGCCCTTGAAATTGGCCTGTGCATGTACTAATGCTGTTGGAAGGTAGTCTCTTAACTGAGTCTTCAGCTAAGCTACACATAATTGGCATTTTTTTAAGGGTAATACCATATTGCGTCCATCCTGTTGTTGTCATTCTGTGTCTGGAATCTTTTGTTTAAGTCAGGTGACTGTAATTGTCAGCGTCTGGATAGGATTTGTGACCGACAATGTTGTAGAGTTCTGAAGTATTGCTCATCGATGTTTAGGCTTGCGTAGTTAACCTGTGCACTGAATGTTTAAAACAGAATGGTTGTAGAGTTGTCATGCTGGTGGTCTTGAGTTCTTTCTCGGACATTAAATTTCTTCTTCCTCTTTTTTTGTGTCTCTTTCTGTGATGATGTGCACCTTTCCCACAACGAACTCCAGGCAACGCAGCTCTTGGAAACAGCTTCAAGCAACAGCAGGAAACGGACGCGTGAAGCTCTTGTGGTATGGCATGTCACTTTTGTAGGAAGTTAGATGAGCCCTCAACCAGTGACATGGACGTCAGTCCTCATAGGGTTTGGACCAGCAACTTTAAGACCTGATTGTCGTTCTGTTTTAGGGTTTGATTGTCCTAAAGTTGTTAGTACTTAACTTATTTGTCGATTATTAATTGACATTTTACAAAGTTTATCATCCAGTAATAAAACCTACTGGACTCTACAATTACAGTCTACCAAAATATCAAGTCTGTAATAGTGATCTTAAGTTCTCTCCTAAATTTAATGAAAAGCGTACAAACACCTAAAGGCAGCGATGGCTTACAAAAGTAAAACCTATGGATGTTTGAGGAACTCTACGGATCCTTACAGTAGAATTATGTTGGTTGAAGGCGATCAAGTGCCTGTATGACACACATCCAGAATCGATATTATGTGCATATGTTTCTCTTTGCAGTTTAAGGGTAGGACTTGTGAATGGTTTGGTGTTTGTGTCACTGGTTGATGGGTTGAAGTGTTGCTGTTAGTTTAACTGTTTCCATTGTTTTAGTTTTAACGGCTTCACTCCTGTCCTTTTGGTATTTTGCTGCCAACTGCATGATTTTTAGTTCATACTTGTGCTGAGCTATTTGTCTGATCGTGGGAATATGAATAGAATTGTTTGGGACTACTTATCAAAGCAGTTGCTTTGCTACTTTAAAGTCCTTAAATGTTTGCATGCATTCAGCTGAAACGTAAATCAGAGGGTTTACTTAAGTATTGAAAAATCTTCTTCCCATAGCCTTTTGTGCATAGCTTTGCTTTTAATTCGCCTGAAAGTGGCATAAGTAAGTCACACCTCTTCCCCCCCCCTTGATTTTAGTGTCTGTGAGTTTTAGAGAACTGCTAAATAACTCCAGATGCTCATGAAGCCATTAATGTTTGTTTAGGCTGCCAACGGAACCAGTCTGGTGCCTGTGTTTAAGAGGCCAGCGCTAGTGGACAGTAGCGGGTTACCAGTCTATCCATCTTATTCTGGATCATCACCATACCAGTCGATGGCGATTGCCGCTCTGCCTCCGCAGCAGCAGTATATTCCTATATCACGTAAGACACCACATCTGTGATGTTCTGTTCTTCCATTTACTGTTACAATACAGTACAGCTGTAATTTGATAATGCCCTCTTTACAGATGCCATGGGTAGTCACATTGAAGCTGGGAAGAGGAGACATTAAGAACCATAAATAGAGTGGAAGAAGTAATGTTTAGGTTTAGAGTGAAAAGGAGTCTTGGTAAGAGAGTTAATTCATTGGCTTCAGAGTTAATTCACTGTTAATTCATGTCTTGTTGATTTTGCTGCAATTTCTCCAGTCTCAATGTTTTCACTGACTACTTCTGTCTGCGAAGGAGTGAGTTGTTGTTGTTATTGTTGTATGTGTGTGGGTAATGTATATATTGTTGCAAGTGGCACTTTTGAAGGGAATTATACCTGTAGTCTGTTGGATCCACGTGCAGCAGAAAAGCACTTGGCTAGCAGGGTATTGGCCCGGAGACACTCCTTGTAGTATCTGAAGTATATAAACTGTCGGATCTAGTGTAGAGAGAAGGAGAGAACATTGCCGAAGTTCAATTGTCATGTGGGGTGGTTTTTATGATAATAAAACTGTCAGTGTTGATGTGAATAAAAGAGAGAATGAACTTTATCAAAAGAACATGTTGCTGCTGGTTCCTTCCCTAGGCGAACTTGCAACAATATGTATTTGAATATCTATATAGAGCTTTTTAAGAACCTCTGGCAAGAGCTAAAACACAGCTATATCTAACAGCTCTAAGGAGGTGGAACTTTAAAATGTTGTATTCATATTTTGTTTTGCCAGTTTTGTTGTTGTTGTTTTGGTTTGAACCAGTAAAAGTTCTACTAACTTGAATACCTTTTGAATTTTAACAGCAACCTTTCTAATGCCTTCTTTCTTTCCTAACAGATTTTGAAAAATTCTTATCGAAGAATTGCTTTTGACTTCACATGTTTTAGCTTATACAGTAGCACATTCTTTTCAAGTCTTTTTCACCAGGGTTCAATACTTTTACGGCTTTGGTAATTTATGTGAAGCCTGTTAATTTTATATGCTGTAGAAAATATTTCTGAAACACATAACAGATTTTATGAATATCATAGTAATAATGAGTTATGAATTACTTTCTGTTTTAGTTGCAAACAATCCAACAATCCTGCCACACTTTTAGAAGTGATGGCTGAGAGTTGTACTGAAGACATCTCGTGTACATACCATGAACATCCTATGTTCGGCAAAAGTGCCTGTTAAGCGAATGATCAGATCACACAAAATGATGTCGTTTGTGCGATCTTTGAGATATTGGACAGAATCAGCCAGCTGTGTTTGTCTATTCCATTCTTATTCAGAATTCCAGCCGTTTTAAACTGAGAACCTAGATGTGTGCTGAATTTGAAGAATCATGAATGTTCTTGTTTTAATCTGCTTTCATATTCATGACGGTTCCATCCAATTCTGTGCAGATGAGAGACATGACCAGCCCGTGTGTAAAGGTTTGACTACTTTCCGTCTGATTTTATCGTTTATTGTAATCACGGTCATATTTGAAGGATTTCTGGTGAACGTTTAAAGGTTACATTTTCTTGGTTTGTGGATGGTTATTTTGTTTGTTCTATGCTAAATGTTGAATGATTCATTGTGTAAACTTATGCAGGTGGTGAGGCTTTGGCTGTTGTTGAAGGTAACCAGTCATTTTCTGGCAACAGGCATACTGAGGCAGACTGCTCAGCAGTCTTACCAGTTTGGCAAAACTGTTACTGTGATAGTACCAGTTATTTTGATATTAAAAGTTAAAGAGTGAAAGCAATAGTCATTCTGATGCTGTTGAACTTTTTGGAATATAGTGAACGAAGTAGAAAAGGAATTGCTAAAGGTTTGCCTGTGATGGCTTTGGAGCCAGCAGTGCACTTTAAAGTGTTCCATAATGATGGTACATCATTTGTGCTTAATTGCACTGACTGATTTGCTAACTGCAGGGACTTAAGGAGACAAGCAGAGTTCTTTTCTTGAAGAGACTTGAGCAATGTTGTTGCACTAGTATGTTTGGCCACAGGACTGAATTTTTTAACGTTAAGGAATATTCTCCATGTTAAAAATCGTTTGGTTTGCAGGCCTTGTACATAAGTGTTTAGTAACGTTGTCAGATGTTTGGTTAAAATATGACCCAGGTACCTGAGTCCATTCTGAGCAGATACTTGACTGTCCGTCGCTCCATTGTTGGATAACAATCAATCATCCAACGGGCCTCATGTGAGTCACTTAGGTCTGATTCAAAGTTAGTTAAGAAGTCGTGATACCAAGTAGGCCACGATATCTTTCAGCTCACAGTTCCAACAGCACGCTATTTCGATGCATGCTATTTCGATTGACTCCCAGAGACTGAAGAAATTTGTTATTCTGTATGCTTTACCGAGTAACAACTCACGGCTGGAACCCGATACCTCCCACTGTATGGTTTCAGAGGCCACGTAAAACTGGGCATTATTAAGCCATGTGCTTGTGACTAATGCAGCAATCTGCTTAAAATAATCATTATGCTGCTTTGGCCAGGTGTCAGATCTTGTGATTCACCACCCGGGTACCACCCTTGGGATGGGTACCTGGGCTTCCAAGTACCCGCTGATAGGTCTAGCTTAAGTCAGAAGGAATCGAGTTTGGAGGTCGGAATGTTTGTTGTTCCTTGCAGCACGAGACATGACTGTTTCCACAGAACTCTGTTGCTCAGATCAGGAATTTGTTCAGACCGCCTTTCAGAGCATATTCCCTCGTGCGAGGAGCTGCTATATGAATTTGATCAGTTATAAGACAACAGTACAATGCTGCTTCATGTAAAGCAGATCACATGCCAGCATAGGAAACCCCTAGAAGTCCAGTTCTGTCGGTTTCTACAGTATCTGCATGAAAAGTGAGTTACTGCTGTGAGGTCTTGCACTGTCTTTAGTGCTGAATGATGTAGGGCTCTTTAACAGGTGCCTCTGCTAAGCATCGCCTAATTTTTCCTGTGTGGCAGCAAGTCCTGGTTTCAAACTCGCAGTTATGCGGTAACTGTGTTGGAAATGTCGCTAAACTGGTTTTTCCATGTTAATGTGCATGATGCCTTACAAATTGTGATAAGTTCTTGTTGAAAAAAGCTTATTTCGATTACCTGGCTGTTGGAATTAGTTTTAAACTTCTACTCTAAGTCTGATGAATTTCTTCTGAAACTTCTACTCTAAGTCTGATGAATTTCTTCTGAACTTTTTGATATTATTGTCTCATTAGGAAGTTGCTTGTAAAATTATGTTCATTGTGGAACAGAGCTTCTAAATATAAATTTCTTCTAAACATAACAGTTGTTCCAGAATGTGACTTGATTTAGAGGTAGCAGGAGTTCATTTCTCGTACTGGTTAGCATCTGTTCTGTTTGTGGATCTTGTCCATACTTAGAAGCTGTAAAGTAATCCTGGAGAAATTTTACAGGTCATTCTGGTTCATTTGGTTAGATGTAGCGCATAGTAGGGGTAAAGTATAAGTTAATGTTTAATCTCTGTCATAATCTTTGCTGCAGTTGGGTATATAATTGTTATATAGTTTAACTTCATTTTGTATGTAATAAATTTTTCTGTTATTTGATGTGTTATTTGTATTTTTCTTCCCTTTCATCACGGTGTTACAGAATTTAATGTGTATAAAACTTTATCACTATTATGCTTGAAAGATGTTTGAACAGTTCAATTGTCGAAGTTAATTCAAAAGAATTAGCTGCTCAGGATGTCAGAACTTATTGTAAACATCTTTGTTCCAGTTCAGAAGTAAGCTGGAGTGCAGCATTTACCTGGGTGGCCTTGATTTTGGTTGGGTGGCCTTACCCACATGGCTCTATTAGTTGCTGATTATGAGGTATTATTTTGAAGTGAATAAATGAAGCAAAGAATTGAAGTTGGGTTATTACACCTTTCAGTTCCATCTGGCATTTCTGTGTCTGTATTTTTGAAGATGATTATTTCCACAGCCAACCATTTTTCAGAAAGTGCATCTGGCCACATCCAGGGGATTTGCTTGACCAAATATAATTATGCATATGCAGGCCAAACATAGTTTGCCAGATGAACCGTTCTGTCACTTGGATGTTAATTATCACACTTTTATGCAACAGTCATTTGTTTACATTTTATTAGGCTCTGTGATTGATGTCTTCTTGACAACTAGTTTTTGTTTTAATGGGTTGAAGCAAAAACATTTTGAATCACTTTACAAGTGACCTTATAATCATTTTTATAACCTGTGATTGAGATACAGCTGTTTTGGGTCCAACTTATTGAGTAGTAGTTTCAGTCTAACAGACCTCAGCTAAAGGTCCAAAGTATCATGTTAAAGGTTTTTTTAAATTAAGCCATTAAGTGTGATTTGATGCTTTAAGAAACTTTACAGTCTGTGATTGAGAGACAGCTGTGTGTGGGTCCAACTTGTTGAATAAGTAGTTTTATAACTGCATAAAAACCGGAATAAAACCACACATGTAATGTAATTAATTTCAGGAGATAAGGCCTCAATGAACTGTGAAGCAACTTGGAGGAAAGGTTTGGCAGTGTAGTTTGTTTCTGTTCCACAACAACATTTACATGTATTATTGTACAATACAGTAATAAATTGTTTTTAACATAGCACAAATGCTAATAAACCAGTTAGCTTCCATCAGATCTATGAGTTCTGGAATTTTAAAGCCCTCCTAAAGAAGGTTGAAACAAAGAAAGGGATTTTCATACCACTACATACCTTTGTGTGTTCCTGCACGCATTTCAGGGGTAATGACTTAGTAAAAGAAAAGATTTACCATCATTGATTCCTGCTAATTCTATGTGCATTACATTTAATTGTGATTATTCTGTTTGTAAATTCAGAAATATGCTGGTTCACCAGTATGCAGTGTTGTTGACTTCATTTTAGGGCTTGCATTTATCGAAACGGTTGCTTTACTTTCAAATAATTATGGGTCATAATTATTGGAAAACCTGAGCATTTGTAGATGTTCATTTGGCTGCCTGCTGCAAGATCACAATCCGGTAAAGATGTGGGAAAAGTTTGAATTTTCTGGTCAGTTATGTTGTTGTTGAGTTTATTGTAGCTCTGTTGTGTTGCTTTGAATTTCTTCTGTTTGTATTTTTTGAATGACCCTCACTAGGCTTTTATAAAATTTGCACAGTGAGCAATGTTTTTAGCATGATTATTGCATGTTTTGGATGCACCATTTGGTAGTTTTAGAAGTGTATATCTCCAATATATAAATGGATAAGCCTATGAAGTTCTCTCTGGCTTTTAAGCAACATGGTTACTTTCGGAGAAGTCGTCCAACTGGTGAGTCAGTGTCATTTGGAGTACATCACTGTACTGTTTATTACTTTTGGCTTTCAAGCATCCACAGCTGCTTATAAGCCATCAATAACGGGCAGACCAGACAAAGATCATGCAAGTCATGTTAGGTGGATGTGACTGTCAGAAAGTTTTCACACTGTTAGTTTTGTGATTTCCAGAAATCATTTTAAATTGCTAATGATTGGAATTGAGGGATGATTTTTGTCAAGTGGCAAGTCGGCTGTAGGTTCAGTTGTTTTACTGAAGGGACAAAAGAAGGAGTTAATTGCAAGGACTTTGAGTGTTACAAGTGAAGTTGGCTGACTTTACATTTTGTATAACAAGGCCATAAATAATGGCTAAAAGATGGTATATTGTGAGACTGCCCACAGTTGTGTTTAATCTCTTACAACTGTGGCAGCTGTACGAGAGTGAGTGGCACGTTTTTCCTCCGTGTAGCACAGGCAAAACTGAATCCTGGTTAAATTTTCGAGTAAGTGTAAATACACACGTTTTTCTGTAGTGATAATACGGCCTTGGCCCTGCTCACTTTTCAATGAATTGGGTGAGACCCTTCACTACCGCTGCACATTTGAATAGGTAGATGTGTGAAGAATTAAATTACTTGACATCTGTGAATTGAAGTCATGATTTAGTACTCTGCTTCATTCACCTCTCTGTGCACCTTGTAACAGATGGTTTTGTATCGGTCTATTGAATCCCAATTCAGGTTTATGTGTACATAATTTGTTAGTGGTTTAACCGTCCATCAGAAACGCTGAAGAAGTTTGAAACATTCGAGATCAGCCCATAATTTTGACAATGGTGAAGAAAGAAAAATTGGTACCAAGTGGTAGGAAACTTGGACTTGCGACTAGCTGGTTAATAATTTGAGTGCTCATTTTAAATATAAAAAATTGTATTCCAGAATGCTTTATACTAGGTCATGTACTACTCACTTCTGTCTGTGTTAGAATTCCTTTGTGATCTGTGTACTTTTGAGGTAGATTGTACGTAAATCTACCAACATAACAGTCAGTAGATTCATATTGCAGTCCTATGTAGTGGACCAACCTGTTCAGACCTTGGTTACTCCCATACAACTGGCCTTTACGAGTGCCCATCTTCCTTCATGTGCCATGTCATAACTATAATTGGTGGGCTTTTAGTTCGAAAGAATGTATTGTTTTTTGTGCGGACAAAAGTTCCAGTTTGTTTGGATTTTAATTCATTATTGGACATTTAACCTGTTTTTCATTAATTAATCATGTTTTCATAAGAAAATTGAAATATATATATTTTGAAACACTAGAAATAAATTAGTGTATTTTTACATTTATGAAGTTTTGCTTTTGCAAGTCTAGATTTTGTTTTGTAGCTGTTTCATGAATGCCCAGACAAGTTGCTAACAATGGGCATTATGACTAGTCATCAGTGTTGTTGACATTACTCACTGTGTACGCAAAATGGTAACATTAATTACAGTAATAGTTTAGGCTAGTTTAGGTAAACACCTTCAAGAGGTTCCTTAAAGGATTGGCCGCAAAATGACCTACTCTATCCACAAGGTCCTCTCACCCTTGTCTGCATCTGTCCACATTTGGCATTACCATCCCCACGTTCTTATGCAGCTGTCCACACTCCAACCTAATACTAAGGCCAAGATTAGGCTATCTTGTTCATCTTACGCGGCTAACTGCCATGGGGTAGGATATTTTGATATTGCGGCTTCCGGCAAAGGGACTAATTAAACCAAGCGCGATACAGACAGCTGTCTTACTTAAGTTGGTGTTTACGGCACAGGCTGTACTGAAATAACTGCATACCAAATTTAGATGGAGACGTCTGCATTGGGCAAACTCTCCTCCCCTTGTCCGCACCTGGATGACTCATCCTGCCCCCCCCCCTTCAGACGACCCCTCTAAGAGCTCTAAATAGCTGTGCAGAGACAATCATTCACATACAGACAAGGTAAGGTAAGGATTGAAGAGGCGAGATATGGTAACGTTAGGATAGTTAAGGTGTGGTATGGTAATTGTTACATACAGTATCTCTTTCAGCAAGTCTTTAAATGCAGTCCATGGGTTGAATATTTCACTGCAGTGCAGACGACAGCAATTCAACAAATGGACAGCCTTTCATTGGGGTTACTTAGCATGGTGATTTCAGATGGACTCGAGCTGGTCATCCTGAAATGACCGGTGTCAGAATCTGAGCCTATGCTACCATGGGCACTGCAAAGGCCAAGAAATGTAGGTTACACTGGAAGTTGTTGGGATTGATGATGACTTGGATTCAGTGGGCAACATACACTGCACTGTAGATGTTTTCTTAACCATTTTAGCCGATTCCTCTCCCGTGTTTTAAGGAGGTTCTGGTATACCATAGCCAACCCAGTTGATTTCTGGTCTTACGTAAGGGAAGGTTAAGCAAAAGAAATTTTGCCAGAGCTTCAATAAAAAAATCGAATTCTTCATATACTATCAATATTGCCTTAGAAAATAGGGCTTCTGATAAATCTGTTTGAAAAACTATAAATTATAAAGTATTATCAGTTAATAATAAGAAGGATTAACATCTAATAAACCGACAGCTAGTGCTTTGAGGAATCAGAAAACAAAAAGTGTCTTTCAGGATGTAGGTCACGAGACGTCATTCCGTTGGTCTCGCTCAGACTGGCACTGGCATGGCTTACAAAAAATGGCTGTGATGTTGAGGCACTTTGAGCAGAATATCCATTACTGGTAAAAACTGCACTGTCATGAAAAAGACTGCTAGATTCAGATGTTCGCTCCTTAACTTTGCGTTCTATTGCGTCCATAAGTTTAAGGCAGTCTTCAACTTCTGGTGCAACTGACAAATTCTGACTCTCCAACATCTGACGATTCCATTGCGAAGAATCTGTTGAGTTAGAGTCATAGAACTGTGAAGTGGTTGAAAGATGCACATTGGTGGTATTACCAAGTTTATTGCTTAGCAAAGCATTAGGACCACATTCTCCAAACAAAGATTTCCTCACAGGGTTTATGAAATGGTCATCGGCATGCGCAAACCGTAGCCTTTTCTTGCACGAATCAACTGTTTGTTCTGATGAAGTTGCCTGCAATGCATTCCTGCAGGCAGATGGTCTTGATACTGATGCATTTTTTGCCAAGGATTCTTTGTCCGTTTGCCACCTGCTGCGAGCTGAAGCTATGCCTGAAATGGAAGGGCTAGGAAATTCAGGTGTGAATGATGTGGCTGCAGGAGACATTGAGTTTTCAGCTTTATGGCAGTGCTTCGTCTGTTCACCATCGCCATTACCATCACTTGTCTGTAGAATTGATTGTTCAGACAAAGTAGTGTCCATGCTAGGCACTTCAAGGACAAAGGAAGGCATGTCATCAGTCTGAGTGGTGTTAACGTTTACCATATCCATTGGAAAATCACTGGATGAGATGGTGCTAAAGTTGGCAGACTGCTCACTGTTATTAAGGATTTCTGATTGGCTGACTTCAGAAAGAACTTTAATATTCTTTCCAGCTGTTTCTAAACTGTTAGTTGTCATAGCATCACGATGTCTCATTTCCTGCTGCTTTTCCAGTTCCTCAATATATAGGTCACTGGTTTCAAGAGCTTTCTTCAGCTGCTGTACTTCTTTCTCACTTGCGGCTAGCTTGGTCTCAAGGGCAGCCACTGTGAATCTCCCAAATCTGAAATTTTACATATTGTATGTCAAAAAGAAGTAAGACAAACATTGCTGCATCAAGATGAAGTATAATTTGGCCAATGTCACAACTTAAGGTTGTCCAGTGACAAACATATTTAAGTAATATGACAAACAATGCCACGTAATGTGGCAAATTATATCTAATTTCCAGGAAAACTTAAGAAGATAACATTTATAGTTATATTACGTTCTGAATTGTCTGTTTAGTGATTAAATAAAACCTGTGAGCCACTGCATTTGAATGTCCAACATGGTGTTTGGATAACACAGTATAGGACTTGCTGAAACAATCCAATGTGGTTAATTGTTGCCAAAAACAGTAACTGTGATTCAGCTTCAGCAATAATATAATCAGCAACTTTTATATTCTGAAACTGGTTTTCTTCTGCTAGTATATGATATCCTACCACTATCCAATACTGAAATTAAATCCACTTTATGTGCTTCTATAATGCTTCCAAAATGCCTAAGTACAAAACTCAACTTTATAACTAAAAAATTTTTCAATAAGTTTATCCATTAATTACTAATGGTTAAAGCTCTGATATGGAGCATGGTGTTGCATGGATCCAAAACATGGACCATGAGAAACAAGGATATCATGTGACTGGAGGCCTTTGAAATGTGGATTTGGCAGAGGATGGAAAAAGTTGGCTGGATGGAGTACATAACAACATAGAAGGTATTGAAGAGTTGGGAAATAGAAGGTATTGAAGATTTGGGGAAGACAGATCTATGACGGCTACAATAAGAGGGCAACAGAGAAAAGGGATTTGTCACACACTGAGAGGGGACCCACTCTTGAGAACTGCTACTGAGGGCTGAATGAGGGAATGACGAAATGAGGAAGACCCAAACATGCTCCTGGAATGGATGATGACAGACTGATACAGCAGGCTGAAGGAGTTAGCTCAGCACCGAGAGGAGTGGCACCACTGGATGTTTGAACCTGCTTGAGGGGAGAGAACCAAAAGAAGAAGAAAGATCCGTTAAAAATACATGGAGTAAATTCTACACAGAAATACTCAAGGCTTTAATTATTCAACATCTCAATAGAACTAAAATCATAATGCCTGGACAGAGATCATCTAGGTGTGACCCTACCTTCTTGGTGACCTGTTAGCTAAATCAAGTCGCATACGTTGGTTTTCTCGATGCAAAAGAGAGCTTTCTTCCCTGTGCTCGGCCAATTCCTGAACAGCAGAAAACAAAACAACGAAGTTTATCACCACAGAAATTGCCTTTCAATTTCCATGATTCTGACTGGACTTTTACAAAGAATTGATATAAGACTGTGGTTCCAATCAATGTATGTCCTGTGTATTATGATAACAGTAATTCTTTACATCAGATCAGATAAATAAGGGCTCAGTTTATCACACCTCATTATCTAAAATTAGCATAATGCCCAAAAGATGTTGTGTCAGACTGAGTTTCATAAATCCAGACAATAATTCATACAGAAGTATCAGTACAACTCTAACAATAACTCCTAATTTCACACGATACACCATAATCCAAAATCCCAATGAATCAGTGAAAGGATAAAACTCGACTGCTCAGCTAACATAATTTTAAACCATAAAATGTATCTCACATTCTCAGGTAAAACCTTTAAGTTCTGAAGCTCCACTCTAGATGTCTAGATTAACCAGTTACTTAAATGCATCATCTTTGTCTGACTATTTATGTATATCTGGGCATTTCTATGCCCTGTAAATACCTCAGAAAAGCGCTTTTTGCAACCCTAACTGCTGTTATAGTTCTAAAGGAATGACCAGTTTGTCTCTGCATATATATATATATATATATATATATATATATATATATATATATATATATATATATATATATATATATAAATTTAAATTGCTGGACAAGGTCCCCACTGAGATCTAATACTTGTGTCCATCACTCTGTTCATACTTTAATATCTGTGCAAGTCATTGTATCCCGTTATATTACAATACCTCTGTGTACCATCATCACCAATTAGCAATTTTCATAAAGTGAGTCATTAGAAGAGTTAGATTTTATTTTAAGTTGAAAGTTGCATAAAATGTTTACCTCTGTCAGTTTAAGTTACATGGTACTTATGCCTGAAAAGCAAAGGACTGCATGAAACAGGAGCAGGAGGGTTTAGAAGCGCTTAAACTGAGTTCTCTACCTTTTTCATTTTTGCCATTTCGGTTTTCAGGCTGTTGTTCAGAGCAGTCAGATCTCGCACTTTGTTTCTCAGAATCAAAGTTGCGTTGTAATCCCAAGTTGAAAGTGGTTCTGTGGAAACTGTGTCTTCTGCCACATGACCCCTGACCTGCATAGTGAGTTCATCAGCCCTATGTCTCTCAAATTCCAACTCAGCCTCCAGTCGGTCTATTTCGTTCTACAGCAACAGCCAAAAATCAGTCAACTGCCTAATTCAAATCAAGGAATAACTTCAATAAAATCTTTTTGAATTAAAACAATGAAGCAAATAACAAGTCAAAGTCTAAATGATCTTATGGTTTTTTAAATCAAATAAAACAGTAAAACTGGCTAAATACTTGATTATTCAGCCAATCTAATACAATCTAGATGGGCAAAGAAACAGTCATGCAGGTAATTAAAACCTTACCATGCAGCTGTTTGTAACAGTACCAAAGGCCAATTCTCTGCCCTCTCAACGTCCTCTTGCTCTCTTCTCTCACTCTCTTACTCTAAAATTCTTCCAGTGAACACAGAAACAACTGCCGCATTTCAGCTGGTTCACAAGGATGTTCAGCTTACTGAATAACGTATAAAATCAAATGCCACTGACTCACATTTTTTGCAATTACTCACCTCATAGTCTTTATAAATAAGTTCCATGCGTGCACGGCGCAATTCACGGTTTGAGAAGTTTTCCCCTCTCTCAGGACCAGCCTCAGGATTCAAGCCACCTACAAAATTAAGTTCTGGATTACAACGTCAAGTCCACACAATGAAAGCAATACAGAAATCAAGTCAAACACACAAGACTATTATGACATATTTGGTGCTTCTAGTTAAAACTTATTATGCATCAGAACACTAATGCAAAACCAGTCAAAACCAGGATAGTCAGCTATGATATGTACAGCAATTTTGACACCATATCTACAAATCATGAAAAAACTGCCCACATGAACCTTGAACTTGTTAATAAAAGCCTTAAGTGTCAAATACTGCTTCCATTTGTTTGGAATAAAATAGCTTAAGGTAAGAATTTTAGAAGATGCGAAAAACTAAGGACAGGTCTAAAGGATTGAACCTTCGTTAAACTGAAAGCCAATCGTGTTACCTAGGACTGGTCTGCAGGGGTTTTCTGGGGAGATGGAAATTCGGCAGGTGGGACACTGGTGGTTCTTTTCAAGCCACAGCTCAATGCAGGTCTTACAAAAGACATGCTGGTTTGAACAGACAACCGGTTCCTTAACCTATAACAAAAGCAAAACAGTAAAACCATTATGTATGAAATGACTAGCTATCAATTTAAAACTATTCTGGAGGAACTTAATAGTGCTTCAGCCATAGCTGTAAGATGAAAGGCAAATGCCTTCCATATAAAAGCTTTTGTCATATCATCACACTCGTACATCCTCAACCTCTGAGAAGCTAGCTGGTGCTAGCATTTCAATAAAATGTGGAGCAGAATTCCAATTGCAGTTCATATTATTGCAGAGGCTGAATCTGTAAGGCTACAACTGCAGACCTGACAACAGTCAACAGTAGCACATTGTTTAGGCAATTCCTGCTTGCATGACCAGTAAATAATTCAAAATAAAAGGTTTCACAAAAAACTGTTCATAAGCATCACCCTACAGATGGTAGCGTTTTCAAAATCACGGCCTTTAAAACAGAACCTGGCGACAACTATAGTGCAGTTTATATGGTTGCAAGGGATAACTTTCCCTCAGTCGTTCAAACAATCCATCACTGGGATACATCCTGATTATGCTCGTAGGCCTTATCCCTCTTCTACTGCTTCCAACACCATGTCGCACCATGGACCCTGGCAGCTGCCATTAAACCGAATACGACCAAATGGAATGAGGACAAAACGGAGTTGATAGAATGCTAAACCGTGACGTACGAGAACTGAATTGTCACAAACGTCAAGAAAGATTATATCCAAAAGTTCGACACCATCAGTTTACACAACAATTCGCCAAAGACTTCAAACTACAAGCCCGGACAGATTGTGAGATAGACGCTTATCTTCAATCCGAATTATTTGAAACGGTTGAACTAAAAGAAAGCAACGCAAAAAGTATAAAACTAAGCGTGTCGATTCAAAAACCGTGTATATCGTTACGATATCCTTACCCGTCCAAGACAAATTTGGCAAGAAATCGGTAAAGTAAACGCTATGGTCGCCGCCATTGCCGTCCCCAGGTCTAAGCAAAGAATTTAAGTTCGGATTAAGCTAGCGACGGATCCAGCCTGAAACCGGTTTCATGCAGTGCAGCATGTCGAATTTTTGTCCTCGTAAGTCGATATAATTCGTAGAATTTTGTAGTCGTATACTTAGCTTTTCTTCTTGCAATGTAATGTAAACTGTCTAAATTATTCAGTGTCACGCAAATGTTGTGTCCTAGAGACCATCTTATTCACCGGTGCTTAGATAAATCAACTTTGAAATACATAAACCGAACACTTTTGCCTCTCGATTTTGTTTTGACTGAGCGCCTGTGAATAAACTGGTCCCGTGACGAGGCTTTCGTTGGGCGCTGTAAAAATCTCGGGATTACGATTACGATTCTATTCGCCATCTGCCACAAGATATTGCGGAACTGACTTGTATCTACGAGGAATTATCCACAATGGAACATCACACGTCTACCTGCATCTGTTGTCGACCTACGCATGGACGTGTAGTGAAAAGGTATTTTCAAAATATACATGCTTCGTGTCTACGAGGATCAAATCCATTCAATCTTCTAGTCCTAATTCTTATCAAAGATATAAGAATTCATCCCGATGGCAATCAAGGGTAAGTCAAGTTAATTGTTTCAACCAGCGACTTAGGAAGCAAGTGTTTGGCAGGAAATTAACAAAATAATGATAACCATTCGCTCATTGTATAACTATAGGCCTAATGTAAAAGTTGTGAATACTTGAGTTTGCCTGATTCCTCCAATTAAAATGCTGTTACTCTTCTCTCGAACCGTAGATTCTATAGGAAGTTAGACTTTGTGGTTTTGAGTTTTTCCCGAGCTGTATGTAGACTTTTGAACTGTTTATAATGTTGTATCTTTTTGCTGATTTTGAGTTTCTTTTTGATGTTTTCTTATACCCGTTATCTCTTGTTAAGTGTGGACGCTTGTCTCGCGTTAATAAAGGTTAGGCCTACTTACAAAAGTCATCCAGTTTAGTTATGCAGTTTAGACTTATATCTCGTGCTCCTATTTTCTGTTGTTTTCCGTTCTATTCTAGCCCCCTAGCGCTTTGCTGCCTTGATTTTATAACGTTTATTTAACAACACCGTCATTATCAAGACAATGAGCGTCATAACAAAACAGATTACATAGACCAGTGCGTGCTAAACTACACTACGGGGTCCAAGACAGGTAAGCTGACGGCTTGCAACCTAACCAGACTATGAATAGCCACGAGGATCGAAATTCTAATTCGATCTTCTCAGCTGGTGGCGGATGCAGATGGGGTCGGTCGGCATTATATAAACCCTATCCACCTGGTCTAGAAGTCACTGACCAATTAAAAAGACATCATGCTCAACCGTTCCCTCTAATCAGCAAGGGATGAGCAGAGTAGAGATATAGTCCTAAATATGGAAAACTTGAATCCTTCTGGGGTCTTCACATAAGCAGCGACGGCGCCAGAATGGAATGAACGAAATGACCCAGAAACTTCGAGCACCCAGCAATGGAAATATTATATTTTGACCTCCATAACCCAGCGCAGTGACAGCACAATAATTTGAAATGGGGAGGGGAAATACTGGTGCGCTAAAGGCGGCCAAGGGCTCGGAGATCATGAGGGGCCTTACAAGCACCATAGTAAGCTTGGCACTGGCATATCTGAGCTTGAACCATTATTTTAAGAACTTAATATGACGTTTAAACATTTGTATTAAACACGCACGTCCAAAAATAATCGAACACATGAGCCTTAGAAGGATAATATAGTTTGTGTTGGTAAACAGTCAATGGATTAATTATAATTATTAAAGGCTTTTTTCTAAATATCTGTCTAGGTGAAATGCAAATGGTAACTATGTTCACGAGGTAGACTGAGTTTTAAAGACCCCCGCCTTGACATTTTACAAAGTGACTTGTTGAGATCATAAATGCTAGAAATGCTGCCTTTTCTTTTACAGCTCTATTTTTATTTACGGATCTTTTTATACGACCTCATTTGAAGCCCTTGATGCAAAGATACAAATAAATTAAAATTCACGGTAATTCGCGAATATTAAGAGTATTAAGAGAATTTCCGATTGTTTCACAGTATCCGATGTGGAACTTCGCAATACGGTCCGTGCAAGTGGGACCTTCATTGGAGTGGTATCCATTCAAACGAGCAGCGGTGATGAAGAATGTCATCCGATGAATTCATTGAATAATGTTCACGAGGTAGACTGAGTTACATTTACCTTAATTGATTATCGTAATCGCAAACTCCAAACTGCTAAAGCGCTATTTAAAAGCTAAGCGCATGGCACCAGCTTATTCACGAGCGCTGTGTCAAGTCAGTGGGGTTGTCCAAAGATGGCATGTCAAGAACCAAATCCGGTTGCCAGAAGACCAGAGAAAGAAGAAGGAAAGGAGCTGTTACACAGCTGTAAGATGGATTGTAGTTAAGCTGAGAAAACTGGGAAGACAGCGGATTGGATGTTATATTATTGCAGCCGGCGCCGTGACTCTGAAAGCTTTGATTTCGTGTAGATCTATATGTTTTACGACATCGTCCGTCCATCCCTTGTTGCTCCACAAGTTCGTTTCAGGATTACAGACGGAAATACCTAGTGAGACCTAGCTTAGGCTTATATATCAGCAACCCTAGCATGAAACTGCTCTACATATATGCATATACACACATATATACATGCATATATATTAAGCAGTTTATGCAAGGGTTATATATATAGATACATATATATATATATATATATATATAGTGTGTGTTATGTTTCTTCTTTATCGCTTTCATCCTCTTCGTCGTCATCGCTACTACCTTGACTTGATTTGTGATCTTTTTCGTTTTTCTCTGCGTCGTCTTCGGCTTTGCCTTTATGTTCGCCGCCATCTTTTTGCTTCCTGTTACGTTTTTCTTGATACCAGGGATATTCGATCTTTGTTACAAGCCTCACAAGTTCTAGTTCTGCGTCAAACTGAACGCACTTTCTCTCCTTTGGTTTTTTGGAGGCAGACGACTTGCGCAGTACGGACTTAAACTGACTTTGGCTGGCATGAATTTCTGATTCCTGCCTTGATTCGTCTCTCTTCTCGTCATCTTTAGAATTTACTCTAATATCGCCACACCCTTTAGACTCGGAAGTTTTCTTGTCGTTCTTTTTATCAGCTTTAGATCCTGCAGAAAGTACTTTAGATGTATCTTTTGTATTTTTCTTTTTCCCAGTGTTACTGTTGCTCTGAAGTTGTGTCTTTTTCTTAGGTAATTTTTCAGCTTTGGTTTTCGAAATTGACAGTTCGTCGCTTTTGCATTTTCTACTTGAGCCAACAGATGACGCTAAAGTTCTTTTTGTCGGTTTATTGGTTCCATTCGATTCGTTTGCGCCTTTTCTTGGCTCTTTAGCTGCAGCTACTTTATTTTTACCTTGCACTTCAGAAGTTTTTTCTTCCTCGTTCAGAGCATGTTCAGAAGTTTTTTCTTCCTCTTCCTCGTTCAGAGCATGTTCATTGGATGCAGATGATAACATAATTTCTTTCGCCGATTCTGTCTGCTCCTCTTTTATCGATGACTCCACGACCTTGGCATCAATTAATTCCGGGTCATTTTTGGGGCTCTCTTTTGAGCTTGAACTAACATCTTCTGGCCTCTTATTTTCAGCGCTTATCAATTTTCTTTCTTTTTTAACGACATCTGACGGGTTAGCGTCGCTCTGCAACTCCGGGACTCTTGGTAATTCCTGCGCTTCGCGTTGATTATGGACGGAAACTGTGTCTGTGTCAACTGTTCCGCCTGAATTCAAAGTGACCAACTCCGTCTTAAACACAGATGGTTGAAGTCTTAGCTGCTCAGGAACTGCAGTGATATGATGCTGACCATTGGTAACGTCGACCAACGAGACTTTTGATGGATATTCGAGCTTTCTGCGATGGTGGTGAATAGTTTTGGGTTTCTGTGTTATGCCGACATGTAACGACAAGACATTTGTCTCTCTTGGCAGTCCGACGATGTCACCGAAATCGTGCTGGTACCAGATGGCTCGGCTCAGAATCTTCGGCTGATTCCCTCTATCCGTTGATGGACGCTGCGGAAACGCCACGGATCGATTTCGCCTGACCTGCAGTTCGGAGGTCGATCGGAAGGGGTCAGACTCGTAGGCGGAATGGATCGTATCATTTCCAGCTGGACGCACTCTTGAAGTATACGGCTGTTTCGGCGGGGATTGAGAAGATGGCCAGAACTGCCTCTCGGAGAAGTCTCGCATGCGATTGGACAGCACCAGCAGCGACTGTTCTGATTGGCTGATATGCCGGAATCGGGTGTCGCGTGACCATCTGTCGTATATAACGTCACGTTGCCATGGAAATACGTATCGTATGGATGAAACATTGTTGTTTTTAATCGTCTGAAATATAAAAAAGCAGTCGATTTATGGGCTTATCCTCGTGACAGTCAATAGAGTCTAGCAATTCACGACTCTCTCTTTCTCTGTCTGTCTGTCTGTATCTGTCTGTCTGTCTGTCTCTGTCTCTGTCTCTGTCTCTGTCTCTGTCTCTGTCTCTCTCTGTCTCTCTCTCTCTCTCTCTCTCTCTCTCTCTCTCTCTCTCTCTCTCTCTCTGTCTCTCTCTGTCTCTCTCTGTCGGCGAACGATTATGCCCATCAATTTACTTATATTGAAAAGCACTTCCAAGGCAAATGAGAGGGCTGTTTGAAAGTAGGCGGCATACGATCTCACCGACTTACGCCAGTGTCAGGCAATTTCTGGATTCATGGTAAGGCCCAATTGTGATTTTTTTCAGATGACGAGTTACATGCATAGAGTAACTATACTATACACTGTCTATTTGTCTCAGAATTTATCGCAGGCTATATCCGTTACTGACATTTTAGGTATAACTTACAGTTGGTAAACCAAGCGTGAATATTTATAACTCCTTTGGAAGCAATCAACTAAGCCTATTGGAATGGCATCATAAAAGATTTAAATTTCGTAGTCAAGCTATATAACCCGTAGTGAAAGATTGTCTGGTTGTCAAGTGTGCGATTCAGCCGCTATATCATTCCTCATTAACACGTCTCTAAGAACTATGGTAGAAAGAGGCGTGTAATTAATGAGCAATTACCTTACCTTACCTTACCTTACCTGCCTTAGATTACGTTACCTAATGATATCATATTCTAATATGCACTCCATATATATAACGCATGTGAAGTTGTTTGAATCTAGGCAAATTTACATTCCAACATTTCGCCAGCATGAAAATTGTCCGTTAAAATTCAATGAGCTACGACTACTTCAAAGATCGAGGATTTTTGAATGAGAAATAGGCTTGTAAACAAATGCAAATAAACAGATGCCATGACTTGTAAACACATGCAAATACACACGTAGGTCACCGAACATATTATATATATGCATATTATATATATAATATGCATATATATAATATGCATTATATAATATGCATTATATATATATATATACGACTAGATAGGCTAAATAGCAGAGAGGCCGAATAATAGAGGACAAAACGTCTACGCAATCGAATACACTGTCCTAAATCTAAATCTGAGAGAAACTGAGAGACATCGAAAGAGAAAGAGTCAGAGAGACACTTAGAAAGAGCGAGAGAACGAGTGTGAGATTGCAAGAATGCGAGAAAGATAAAGTGTAGCACAGATAGAAAGAACGAAGGAAAGTAAGAAAGAAATAAAGAGTAATAGAGAGAGAGAGAGAGAGAGAGAGAGAGAGAGAGAGAGAGAGAGAGAGAGAGAGAGAGAGAGAGAGAGAGAGAGACACGTTAACAGATACAGAACGAATGAGAGACGGATACAGAGGATGGATAATCTGGAATGATACGGCATGGAGATGACAAGGCAGCAGAGCGAGTGGTCATTCATCACCCTTGTTGTCAACCGATTGCACAAAAAAGATGGATTACCGCAAGACCCGATGAATCGTAATCGTAATCGTAATCCCAAGATTTCTACAGCGCCCAACGAAAGCCGCGCCGCGGGGACCAGCTTATTCACAGGCGCTCAGTCAAAACAAAATCGATAGGCAAAAGGGTTCGGTTCCGGGTCAAGATCCAAGAGTCAGGCAGAGAGACAGCGTGGCAGCTACGGTGGGTGATGTTTGGGGCTAGAGAGCAGAGGCAGATAAGAGGAAGAAGGGGTGTCAGGATAGGATCTGTGGAAGAGGAATGTTTTCAGTTTTGAGTGAAAGGCCGAAGAAGTCGACGACGACGAAGATGATGACGGCAGCGGAAAAGGAAGAGGAGGAGAAGGACGAGGAGGAGGAAAGGAAGAGAAGGAGGAGGGATAGGAGGAGGAGGAAGAAGAAGAAGAGGAGGACGGAAGGAAAAGAAATAGAAACGAAGTCAATAATGCAAAGAAGAAAATAGAAATGAATAAACAGATGGGGAAGAGGAAAGACCCAGTAACAGGAACAGCGATGAGTCGTATAAGAGAGGAAGAGGATAAACTGAGACAGCATGAAAATGTGAAGGACGAGGAGGAAGATGGGATGACGGAATTAGATGAGAATGACGTATTCTTGGATGTTCCTGGAAGGGCAGATGTAGGGGAACATGCCAAGTTAACAATGTGCAAACAGGTAGATTAAGATAAGCGGACAACATTGTTGGGCGTGTCTTTAAGATGCGATGAAGAAATCAGAGAAGATGAGATGAAGGGATTAGAGGAGACAATTCGATGAAGGAATTAGAGGGGAAGGTTGGAATGAAGAAATTAGAGAAGATTGGATGAAGGAATTAGAGGGGAAGGTTGGAATGAAAAATTAGAGAAGATTGGATGAAGGAATTAGAAGGGAAGGTTGGAATGAAAAATTAGAGAAGATTGGAAGAAGGAATTAGAGGGGAAGGTTGGAATGAAGAAATTAGAGAAGATCGGATGAAGGAATTAGAGGGGAAGGTTGGAATGAAGAAATTAGAGAAAATTGGATGAAGGAATTAGAGGGGAAGACGGCTTGAAGGAATTACGGGAAGGGGAGATAAAGAAAAATAGATGGGAGTATGGGATGAAGGATTAGAAGAGAAGGGCAATGAGAAATTAGAGGGGAAGAGGGAATAAAGGAACTAGAGGGAGGAAATGACGGAATTAGAATGAAGAGAGATGAAGGGAGGACAGGATGAAGGAATTAGAAGAGAAGGGGAATTAGAAAATAGAGGGGAAGAGGGAATAAAGGATTAGAGGGGAAATGACGGAATTAGAATGAAGAGGGATGAAGGCAGAACAGGATGAAGGAATTAGAGGGGGCAATAGGATGAAAGAATTATAGGGGAAGAAGGCATGAAGGAATTAGGGGGTTAAAGAAAACAGAGGGGAAGATGGAATGAAGGAATTAGGAAGGTAGGGGTAGAGGGAATTAGAGTTAGAGGGAAAGAGGCGATAAAGAATTTAGAAGGAAGAGAGATGAATCAATTAAAGCAGAAGCTGGGATGAAGGAATTAGATGGGTAAAGGAGATTAAGAAATTATAGGGAAAGATGGGACGAAGGAATTCGAGGAAAACAGGGAATGAGATAATTAGAAGAAAGGAAGTGGGGATAAAAAATAAAGGGGAAGATGCGGAAAGGAATTATAGGAGAAAACAGAATGAGAGAATTAGAGGGAAGTGGAGATAAAGGAATTAGAGGGAAGATCCGATGAAGGAAATTAGACGGAGAGGGGATAAATTCCCAGCGCTTCTGCAGAAGTAGGCGTTCACTAGCAGCTGAAGTTCTCTAAATAACACTATCGTAATCGTAATCGTAATCCCGAGATTTCTACAGCGCCCAACAAAAGCCAGCTTATTCAAAGGCTCAACCTGAACGTGCACCTCGGTAGTTCATCTATCCCTGATGTCTGACGAATTCAGCCATGTCTTGTGTGTGCCGACATTTGACATTGCAAAGCACCCTTGAAGTAGCTTGTTATTGACGATGCTGTATAAATTGTCGTGATTACAATTACAATGTCTTCAGAGACACGACTTTCATACAGGATTTTGCATCATTACGGACGATTTACAGCAATTTTTTTGTCAACAAACGAGCTTTTGATGTGCTTAGTGTCAGTTTTACCGGAGATGTACTGTGATCGTAATTCACATTTACATTCTCGTTATATCATCATCATTGTCTTCGTCCCCAGAGCAGTGGCAGAATGGTAAACGCTTAATGGGGCCCAGTGGCGGATTTAGCTATAGGCGTGGGAGGGGCGGTTCGCCTCCTCTCCCCTCTTGGTTATATGCCGGCGCCACTCAGACCAGCCCCAGTGCATGGTGGCCATCCATGGTGGCCATTCCAGAGGGGTGCCAGAATGTGGAAATGCTCTCGGCCCCACGCAGGCAATCTTGGAGCCGCCACTGATGGATCAAATAAATAGACGAACGATGTCAGTCCAACTTATACTTCATCATCGATGACAGAGACCTAGAAACGATTAATGGGTGATCGATCGATTGCTGGTCCTCGATTAACCCGACATCGATTTCCGTCGGCAAATCAGACTAACATTCCTTGCGTGGTTTTCGCTTTGATGTCTGTCAATTTGTGACAGGACAAAAATTCCGAATTAAAACCGCCACAAGAAAATCAGCGGAACGCAGCGACGATACCCAAGTTGGAATTACATTACCTCACTTTATATTTACATTACAGATGCGTGGGACAATTTGACAGCCAGAGTCGAAGTCAAAAGTCATCCTCTTCTTTATAAAATGATCCTTGTCTTGAAACGACCAGCAAATGCTTTGCAATGGTAAATTGTAACGCTGGTGCCAAGCATTACCGCAGCCAACTGACGAATAACCATACACCGAGGTCAGCTACTATTAGTCTTTGAGAACACTTTTTCCAAAGGTCCTGAGGCCTCATTTAGGACCTTTGAGCCTCAGCCAAGGCCCGCACCAAATTTTACTTCTTATTGAAAGATATGCTTGTGCGTGAACAACTTGCCCAAGGTCATTAAGCATAGTCCGCTAATCCTTTGGATGGCGCTGTTGTCTATTGGCAACGCCACGATACGTCATGTTGGAATATCTATGTATTATATATAGTCATTGGTTTGATCCAGATTAGGTCATAGGTCATGGTCACGTGATGGATTTTGTAGGTTAAGTTTTGGTATAGGTTAAGTTTTGATGTACGTTAAGTTTTGAGAAAGTCGATTGTGTGTATGTACTATGCCTCGACGAAAGGTTAAACTTTATGTTTTAAAAGGTATAATATTTCGATGTTAAAATCAGGGAAATTAAACGTTTTCTTTAAATTCAGATTCCTATGTAGGCCTACTTCTTGGTCGGGTAGGCTTTGAGACGACAGTCAAATCTTCGCTTCTGCTTCTGTGCATCGAATCTCAGGTCAGCACAAAAATAGTGGTTTAGATGTCGAATGGCGATGATTGACGACCAGCCAATCGATCACTGACAACTATAGTCAAGAGCAGTCATGCCTGACCTTTAGATATTCATTCCGCGGCAATTTTTAGGCCTGAAGTTAGGCGTAATGTGTCGTTAGTCCTGCACATTTAAATGCATACTATGACTTGAACAAAACGAACTGACCAAGTCGTGGGATAGTAAGACGCTGGTATCCTGAGATCCCAATCGACCAAACTGATACACAGGGATGAAGGATATACAGTGGACTTTAAATGTCAGTCCAGCCTAGTTCCCTCAGCATTGATGAATACATGCCTTTTTGTCCTATGAGGTTTACTGCGCTGAATGGACAATGTACTGACATCTAGATAGCGATACTTGGACAACAAAACAGGCAATATCTATACGTCTTAATGCTACAGTCTGCGCTCAATAGCCTGTATGTAACGGACTACATCCTGTGCACTGTCTCGCAACGCTCTTGTGCAGTTACTGTTATCCAGATGTCCATGACAAGGCCTTGTGCGTTGTAAAAATAACACCCCAGCCAAAACGCTGCACCAACATAAGCACAAAAGAAATTCTACTTGCATTAGGTCATTAAAGAACAATTTATGTCAAGTTCAGAGAGTAGAACAACCCTTGTAAACGACCAAAACTATGACGACTACAGTTGTACTTATGTATGTATGCATATATGTATGTATGTAGGTGTGTGTACGTAAATAGGTTTGTATATTCATGTACCTATGAGTATTTATGTATGCACGTATATGCATATATGTGTGTATGTATGTATGCATGTATGTATATGTATGTATGTATATGTACAGTATGTATGTATATGTATGTATGTGTGTGTATGTATGTATGTATTTATGTATGTATGAGTGTATGTATGAGTGTATGTATGTATGTATGTATATATGAGTCTATGTATGTATGTATGTATGAGTGTGTGTATACATGTATGTATGAAGGCACATGTAGCACCTTTTCTGTATGTAAATGGTAAGCATAATATTAAACATCGCCAACGAGTTTCCCAGAAAAGGCGCTATAAAAATATTACATAACACACAACACTACATAATCATAGCAGACCAACATCTAACCCGAAGTAGGCTGAGAGTGTCAGTGAGTGGAATTGCTTGATGCCATCCGTGGTTCTGAGCTTCTGGAAGAATGACTCCGTCTGTCTCAGCAGCAGACGAGTCGACGCTAATCCGAGGAAGCGACATCGACAGAAACTTAGTTCATCTGAAAGTCAAATTCAGACAATCAGGTCAGACAGGTCAGATTTATTTGCTCCGTAAAATAATAGTTGCCTACAGTATGCGTGTCATGATTGAGTCACAGCGTATAACTGTGTTCAGTATACATGCATGCAATGTATACAAATCCAACCGTCCGCCCTTCCGTCTGTCAGTCCGCCCTTCCGTCCATCAGTCCGCCCCTCTGTCCGTCCATCAGTCCGCCCTTCCGTCCGTCTGTCAGTCCGCCCCTCCGTCCGTCCGTCTGTCCGCCCTTCCGTCCATCAGTCCGCCCTTCCGTGCGTCCGTCTGTCCGCCCTTCCGTGCGTCCGTCTGTCCGCCCTTCCGTCCGTCCGTCTGTCCGCCCTTCCGTCCATCAGTGTCCGCCCTTCCGTCCATCAGTCTGCCCTTCTGTCCAAACATCAGGCTACGACAAGTGAATCCAAATATATCAAATCAATCCAAATCAATATATGTACAACTTATGTTTTAACACAAGACATGAGAGATGCAATAAAATGGCTGGATATCTCTCTTCGTTGGACTTCATGTCTGGCTGCATGCCTCTGTGTAGTTCTGTTCTTTCCTCTGCCACGCATTGTATATCTGTGTCTATCGGCAATTTGCCTGTTTCGTCGTCTGTCTGTCTCTTTACCTCTATGTCTCTCCTTGTCTATATAGAAATGTCTTTATCTCTGTCTGTCTTTATGTGTCTCATTCTGTCACTTTGTATGTATATATATATGTATATATATAATATCTGTGCCTATGGTTCTCGCTCGCTCTCGTTATAAACCATTCATCCAAGCTTCCATCAATTTATCCGTCCATCCATCCAACCAGTCAACCATCCATCCATCCATCCATCCATCCATTCAGACATACAAATATACATATAAACATACACACATATACACATACATTGCATGCATGCTACACACAGAGAATAAAGCTGTCTCACCTCTTACCTGCATATAGAACATTAATAGAATTTAATAAACAGGCATCCTACAAATTTCTTATGCAGTAATTACGTCTACTGATAATCATTATAATCATAAAAACATACATAACGGGATTAACTCAGCCGTTGCAAATTATTAAAGAAACTGCCTGGATTCTTCACGTGCGTCATGACGATGCAAAGTGTAAACGAACCACGCAGAGGCCGACAATATAATACCTAAAACACGTTCGCTTTTATACCTACACAGTTCCCTGCGATCGGAAGTTAGACGCCGTCTGGTTTCTATTTATTAGTGGTCATTTTCTAAATGACTTACGCCGTGTAAGACGATTTTATAGATTGTAATTATCTAAAGTAGCTGGCATTTAATTCAGACGGCGCCAGACTGAAGCGCATGGAATTCGATGCACATATGACTGCATCATCAGTGGAGTAGTTTAGGGCTATTGGTGCGTGACAGATCTAAGAGACGCCGATCTTTTATTGTTTTTTTTTTATCTCTGTGGATTTCTTTTGGTCTGTTTTTTTATCTCTATGGATTTCTTTTGGTCTGCCTTTATAGCTCTGTTTATGTTTCTCTAATCTTCTGCCTGGCTGCGTCTATGTGTCTCCTTTGGTGTCCCGGTCTCGTGTTGTATGTGTGTCTCTGCCTTTTGTCTGTCTGGTTGACTTTCTGTATCTCTGCCTTTATTTCACTATTTGCCTCTTTATAAATGTAATCTCTCTGTCTCTGTCTGCCTCATCCTGTCATTGCGTCTCTCCTTGTGTGTCTGTGCTTCTCTCTCCCTCTCTCTGTTTCGTTCTCTGTCAAGCGTGTCGACCAACTATAAACAAAACCAAGTACACAATCGGCGTGTAATAGGCCTAATCCTTTGTCATCAATCGTGCCAATGAAGACGCGAACGTCACAGCAGCATAAATGTCTTGAAGACCTGCGGGCTTTAGTCCTCGGGCCTACATGTAGGCCTAATAAATAATAATGCAGGCCTAATAAAATACGCGCAAATAAAGGCCTAATCTGTCGTCTGAAGGTGTAAACTAAGCGTGTGCATGAATATCTAGGTCTACACAAGAACAGATACACAGGGTGCCAGTGCCTAGTTAATGCTTATTTTTGGAGATGTGAGTATGCATGCATGTATAAACATGTATGTAGTATATATATATATATATAAACACATATATGTATATATATGTGCGTGAGAATGTTTATGCATTTGATTGCTTTGCGTGGTTTAGAGATGTACGCCCTTGTGATTATAGAGCCACTCCTCTGTCATCTTGAGGCAAATTCCGTGTAATTTCCGGGGCAACGCTTCTGTGACTTTTGGACCGTACGTCTCTTTTGGATGTTGGGTCTAGTTCTCTGTGGTTTTGAGCCTTCGTAATATAGAATCATTGTTTGCCTCTCAAATCTTGCAAAAGGCAACGAGAAGTGTTTATTTTCAGGAGGAATTTCCTCTTTTAAAATCCCGTCATCTAGGTATCCAAGTGAACAAGGCTACTATGAGGAAATTGAACCTGACCTGCCACGAAGCCGCTCTCGATTAACGTGAAAAACGATGTACACACAAATAGTAGGTATATGTTGGATTTGAAAGAAAAAATTGTAGACTACTCTGACAGTTTTGGATAGAGTAGGCTTGTTATGTTAAAATTGAAACGATCTTGATAAAACCTGGACTGGTAAACCAACAACTATTCGTACACCATACTTACTCATACATGTATGTGCATATAATGTAGTTTATATAAGCATCTGTTCCGTAGAAATGACGTACGATCTGGGGAAATCCTTGAACCACTAAGTCTATGCCCTTCAATGTGCCTCATCTTCGTCCCTGAACTATTGCCCTTCTTCTCTTACCTATGCCTTCTCTGCTTCCCTTCACTGTGCCTTCTCTTCTTCCTTTCAAATATTCCTCTTCTTCTCTTCCTTCCTTATTCCTTCTTTTCTTCCTTTCATTTTTTCTTGTCTTCTTTGATTCACTATTCCTCCCCTTCTTTCCTTCAATATTCCTCCTCTTCTTCTCTTCACTGTTCCTCGTGTTTTTCTCTTCCCTATTCCACCTCTTCTTCCCTTCACTATCCTTCCTCTTCTTCCCTTCACTATTCTTCCTCTTCTTCCCTTCACTATTCTTCCTCTTCTTCCCTTCACTATTCTTCCTCTTCTTCCCTTCACTATTCCTTCGCTTCTTTCCTTCACACTTTCTTTCCGACTGCCCTTCACTGTATCCACTCTGTCTCCTTCTGAGCTTTTGTATCAGTTTACCGATTCGGTGGCATATATTTCCTCTCGCCAAGCAGTACTCTTACTGTGAAACAATGTGGGTTTGCAAGGGCGTAGTTCGACGTGGGGCGGGGGGAAACAGCAGCGGGACGCAAGAGGAACCAGGGAAATATGCTTTCTTGTGCTTTAAGCATACCCGTATATTTCTGATCATAAAGTTGGTTGCTATTTGCTGTACCGAAAACAGACCCGGCGCCCAGCCTTCAAGACCTCAGACGCAAATCTATGGAGTTCCGCAGCTTCGAAGCCTGTATATTAAATTCCTGTTGAGACTCTGGCTGCCTTCTGACAGTGTTTAATGTAAGTAATCGGCGAAAGGGATTTATCGGACTTACGTGGCGCTATATATTCGGATTCTTGTCGCTTTTCGTTCCAGTCAACCTGGGCAGACTTATGGCCGGCCTAATCCTTGGATTGGTCGATGTTATGGACAGCTTTATCCGAAACCTTGGGAACTAAACCTGTATATGGGATAGGTAATATACATTAGCAGGCCGGGTGTTTATTTCAATTTGGATTCGACTCAGAGCTGCGGGAGTCCATCTTCTATATTGCAAAGACCAGGTAGTTTTTCAACAGCTCTACAGCCGGAGGTTACGACATGTGTTGTCAACGCGAAGGGCCGCAGACACGATCGAGGACAACATCATGAAAATAATCGAGAACAGCTCGTGAAATGGTATTAAAAGACACCAAATGACAGCTGTTTGGAAAGTGACGAAGTTGACCATGGAAACATTTTCCAGTATCAACGAACGTTGGCCGTGCATGAGTAGAAGTCGCCACTGAATTTGTCTAAGCAGTACGTTGATCCGATCTAATTTGATATATTCTGATCTCATCTGATTTCATGTGATCTGATTATGTTAAAGTGATTAAGGACAAAATATTTTCAACAAGCGAATGTTCTGATTATCACGATGTTGAAAACAATGTTTTGTTTGGTTCTTGTCGCTATTGCTGCTACAGCAACTGCTGCTGCTAATTGTTTAGGTGAGGGTAGTGCAATTTAGGTAGTAGTGGTTATCCCGAGAGTGGTGATGATGATTATGATGATTGCGATGATGACGGCGGCAGTATGATTGAAGTAGTGTTGGTTGTGATTACAATGATGATGATAATTATGATGATGACGCCGACGATGATGATAACGGCGATGCTGCTGCTGATGATGCTGTTGATGATGATGATGCTGCTGCTGATGCTGCTGCTGCTGATGATGATGTTGATGAGAGTAATAATGCTAGCGACAACGACGACGACGATGATAACCAAGATAACACCGACACATATTAAAAATCTATTAAATAATGAATCCCTATATAGAAACTAGAAATACGTGTAGGTGACCTCAGTGACACTTAAGGGAAAGTCCTTAGCTGCAAGACTCGAGGGCCTAACGGACAACGTTTTTGCATTGAGATAAGGTTGTTGTATACTCCAAAATGAGGTCGAGCATGCGATTATCGCTCATTCCCATGCCCGTCCTTTCGGAGCGACAAGAGACCCTCCTGCCGCTTCCAAGTGGCATGCAAGGTTACGCAGTGACCTTTAACGCTCGTATCCTCTACGTTCCTCTGTTCGTATCTCTGTCTGTGTCTCTGCTCATTAATCTTCCTGTAACTGTTCCTGACCCTATCCGCATCTCTGCCTTTCTGTGTGTCTTAGGGGTCGAAAATCCGTTTAGGTTACATATTCATTCATTTATTCATTCATTTATTCACTCATTCGTTCACTGATCTGTTCTTTTCTTCATTCGCTCATTCGTTCGTTCGTTTATTTATCGAAGAACTCAGTAAGAATGTCCATGGACTCCTTTATAATAGCACAGCTGTGCTGTTATAGAGGAGTCCATGGAATATCGTTATGACAATTTACAATATATCTCTGCCATGTCAGCAAGTAGGTAGGTTCCTTGGCGAAACTGCAGATTCTGTCCTAGGCTGCTTACAATGGCAAATAGCCGTTTACATTGCACGCTCTGACGAACCAACAGAGTTGCTGATGCAGATTCGCCCTTTTGCTGGAAAACTAACGCCTTCAGCCGTGGTCGATTAACAACCGATATTTTCGCATCGTTTCGCTGCATCGTTGTGTAATCTTCGTGAGAAATCCCGTCTCTGGGGCTCACGAGATGCCGATTATTTCGGCCATTTTGGCTATTTAGTTCAGCTAACGGCCGTCTTCGTATTTAAACCTTTGCTGCCTTCTTATAAGACGAGCATAAGCGCGCCTTTTAAAGAGCAAAGCTTTTATTGACCGTGGGGAAGATACGTTTTAAGAGCGTGACTGAAGGGCTGGGGTCATATTTTCTTGACATTTTTCTGCGCAGGCAACACCACAAAATAAAAGCAAAACTTGAAACAGGTAAGTCATTGAATGCATGCATACATAACATAAATACAAGTACTCGCTAGGTGGCGTAAAGGCATATCTGTCGAATAAAAGAACAGATCAATGAACGAATGAGTGAATAAATGAATGAATAAATGAATGAATATGTAACCTAAACGGATTTTCGACCCCTAAGACACACAGAAAGGCAGAGATGCGGATAGGGTCAGGAACAGTTACAGGAAGATTAATGAGCAGAGACACAGCCAGAGATACGAACAGAGGAACGTAGAGGATACGAGCGTTAAAGGTCACTGCGTAACCTTGCATGCCACTTGGAAGCTGCAGGAGGGTCTCTTGTCGCTCCGAAAGGACGGGCATGGGAATATTTGCTTTCCAGCACCGTACATTGAAGAACCCCTCAAAGGCGTTGACCAATAATTTCCCTTTGGTTAGGCCTGAGCCTAAGCACGAGTGATCGACTTCTAGTTGACCACCTGGTAAGAAACAAGACTTGAATTGAGGTTAAAAGATCAACATAGATAATGTGTACGCTCGTTGCCATGGTAAGTCATTTTCTTTTCTTATAACAACGCCATTTTATAGCCTGTTAATTTTATATTATACGAACCAGGGCGCATGTCCTAAATGTTATTGTACACGTGGTAGGCCATTGCACGCACAGCGAATATAAATTAGAGGAAAAACTGACTAGGCCTACTACTACATTACTACTACTGCTGCTACTGTTGCTGTTGCTGTTACTACTACTACTTCATACATACATACATACATACATACATACATACATACATACATACATACATACATACATACATACATACATACATACATACATACATACATACATATATCCATACCATTTCAGCATGCCCACCAACATTTGCTGGGACCCATATGGGTCATATACATGTATTGGTCCCGTGTGGGAATATGGATGCCTTTTAGGTCCTCTATGGACATGCTGGAAAGGTACATACACACAAGTGCATTCATACATACATCCGTATATGCATACAAAGGCCATGGATCTCGAAGTTAAAAAGATCTACGAACTGTTTCCGTTCTATGTAGAAGCACTTTGGGGCTTCGGATCTTCAAATTTCCATCAGTCTATTCGGCATATAGAACGCTAAAATCATCTAATTATTATAGCACTATGTAATCATGCGTGGCTTATGCATGGCTTCGCGTTTTGGTTCCTGTTTCCGGCTCAGCGATCAGTCGAACGACAGATGGACCAGCGATGACTTAAAAGGAACAACGGAGGCCGCATAGACGCCATCTATTGACGGCCAGTAGGAGAAGAAAACAAATGTGTCCCTAATCGATGCCTTTATATATATGATGGAAGTGCTCACTTGTGTCGTATATGTATAGTTATATGTATATATATAGGCCTATATGTATATCCATAGGTATATGTATAGGTTCATGTGTATGTGTCTGTGTATATGTACGTGTATGTATGTGTATATACTGTATATGCGTATGTATATGTATATACGACTCTAACAATGTATATGTATATGTATATATGTATATGTATAGGTAACTTTCTCGAGCAGAATGCATATAAAGTCTACTACAGCAAGTATTAAAATAAATAAACATAGACTGCATAAATTAATAAAAGCAGTGCTTCTGCGAGGTACCCAAAAGGCGCTATAACAAGTATCTGGATGTATGCATTCATACATAAATACGTAGGCTTACATACATCCGTACACGATACATACATACATACACATATGTATGTAAGTACTTACTTACTTACTTACATACATACATACATACACATACATACATGTACGTACGTACATACACTATACATACAGACACACAGTACGTACTTAAGTCTCTACGTACGTATGTACATACATGTATGCATACCTATTAATAGGCCTAAATGAGACTGAAGCTCTATATGCATAATAAGCAGTATATAAAAGTGCAGTAAAAAGGCGTTTCTTAGCAGCGCGTGAGAATATATTTATATTTGTATGTGTATACACACACACACACACCTACACACACCTACACACACACCTACACACACCTACGCATACACACACATATATATAAAAAGGCACTTTTAATATGAGGAGTGTTAAGTATCTAGCTCACAAAGGCATAAGGAGGGTCTATGTATTTCGTGTGTTATTACTGTACCATAATCTAATGACGAGACATCAATCGATGAGGCTCAGCGACCATGCAATGGCATGCATTAAGCAGCTACTGCTTAAGAGATCCCCAGGCAACGACCGACTCCGGGTGGTCTCAAACCGCGTCACAGGGAAAGCTGTGAAGCAATAAGCCACCGTGTCGAATGACTGACTATTATATCAAAAGACCTACAGAACCTAGTATAACCCCCTATAACACCTTGTATTATCATAAAGTCTCTACATAAACCGACTTTTCATACCCTCTAAATCCCCTTTTACACCCTATAAATATGTGTTACCTTTTCCTAGCAAATTCTCTCTGTATACACTACGGCCGCATAAAACTTATAAATTAGAAGCACAGATGCGAAATGCTGCATCATTTGTGGTCCATAAAAAGGTGTACGTGATGCACTATTTAGATTAGATCTACAGGCTACATCCTAGTTACACAGCGCTTTTGAGACACAGAAAAAGCGTCACCTGGGCTCGATTTATATTTGGGGATAGAGACTCGTTCGATATTTATGTGGAAAGTGCATCCGAACAGGGATAGTCTGAGAGAGACTTCTGTGCGACAGCGATACATATGAACAGTTTGAACCAGAGAGGAGAAAGTTTCTTCTTCCCGATTGCGAAGATACAGTATCATGGAAAACATAAGAGAAATAAATGGGCATCAGATCTGTACCGAACAATTGTCTGAATCTATGACCTATTTTGTGGAACGCGGTGGCGTAGTAGTATGGTTTTTGCCTCGTAACCGGAGGGTCGCGGGTTCGAATCTGCCTCAGGCCACTGCGTAGCGACCTTGGACATGTTGCTCACCCACAACTGTCTGTGAGGAAGGCAACGGGAAGCTACCTCACTCATCTCATCCCCGGGTGGCACAAAGCCAATGGACCTGCCTACGGGCAGAGAACTCATCATTATCATGCACTATTTACAGTAGGACTGTATAAGCACCTGTGGAAAGTCTGTCCGGCATTTGCTCCATGCTTGATTACATCATACAGGCTTTTCTAGGCGCTTTCATGTGTGTTTGGTTTTGGAACGCAGAACCTGTTAAAGCATCACCAGTCTCCGGCATGCATATTTATATACACAGTATATATGCAAATGCACACATGGCATCATTGGGTGCACATTATATAGTCATGATCACGTCCCCTAAAATCCATCACCACCACCACCACTTCCACCACCACCACCTCCACCACCACCACCGCCTCCACCACCACCTCCACCACTACCTCCACCACCACCTCCACCTCCACCAACAGCCACCACCGCCTTCTCCTCCTCCTCCTCCTCCTCCTCCCTCGCCTGTCTTCACCCATAAACTCCACAACTGCGAGCACCTAATCCACTCCCTCATTATCAAGAACACGGCCACAACCATCAATTTTATACCTGGTGCATCGCTACAATAGAGAAACCATAGCTACGACGGTAGATGCACTTGTTCCAATACGTGCTCCGTTTCCTTTTATTATGGTGCATGAATATTGGACTATGTATGTAATTTATACAGAACTTCTATGCACTAAACAAAGGAGATGATAATAATAGATTAGGTATGAAGTGCGCTGTTTGATGTGTAATGGACCACCCACAAGCCAGGTAATATGGATTATGATGCTCCGTAACTCGAGTCACGATCGCAAGAGGATAATTACGGAGGACAACCCCGAGGTGGATCCGTGGAGGATTATCGACGACGACGAAGACAAAACTCACCTCCCCAGCTGCACCCGCAGAGAAGAAGGCGAGTTGGTAGTTTCCGTTTAACGACACTGTGTCATAATGAAGATGATTAGCGTCGCCCTCCTCCTTTATTCAGCCTTGAGACTGGCACCACCTGAACACGACAGTGGCGGAGTTTCAGAAGCAGGCGACAACAGCCAGCCGCAATTTATAGCGACAGTCATCGGAATTGTCATACGATGATGGGTCTACGTGTGCCGAGTACGCGATCGGTTGGCTGGTTGCGGTCAGTTGGTTGGGGTCAGCTGGAAGGGGTCAGCGCTGGTTGGGGTCAGCTGGTTGGGGTCAATTGGTTGCGGTCAGCTGGTTGAGGTCAGCTGGTTGGGGTCAGCTGGTTGGGGTCAGCTGGTTGGGGTCAGCTGGTTGGGGTCAACTGGTTGGTCGGTCGGTAGACAGGAAGTATGACCACGTATACCAGTTGAAGGTCTCCACAAAGTATCGTACAAGCTTCTGAAATGTTTCAGTCACTCTTCTGGTGCCACGGGTTGTTAGGGCGTTTTTCTTTCACCCCTACATCTGTAGTTTGAATCCAGGTGCACATATGATTTGCTGCATTGACTGTTCAGCAAACATTTTAAAACTGCCTTAAAACGCACTTGTTTAGATCAGTTTGGGGCCGTATGCATGAAGCCGTAGTAAGTCCTACTACATAGTAAATTCTGCCTACTCAGTAGCAGCGAATCTATTTCGGTATGCATGAAGACGTAGTAGCGCACAACTCATGAAGTAACCCTACTTGACCTAGCTAGCACGCGTAAGTGGGCTACTACGACGTAAGAGAAAGAAAACAAACATGGCGGCTGTCATAATTCGACGCATTCGACGGAGTTTACGACGTCAAAGAGTATTCAAGGACCGTCGAAATCCTCTCGATTCGTTCTCGGATGACGAACTTTACGACAGGTTTCGTTTTCGTCGTCACGAATTGCTGTTAATTTGTGATGAACTCAAGGACGATGTGGAATTCGCTGTACCACGACATGGGTCTCTGCCATGCGTGATGCAGGTACGATCAACATTGAGCTAAATGTAACGGTAATTCTTCACAGCTGTTGTGGAAACAAACTCATGCCACATCTAGGCCTAATTTAAATTTCTTTGAATTTGTTTTTAAGACATGGCAAGGCAAACTATTTATTGCGTGGTTATATGTAGTATTCATTTGGCATTGTAACACATCAATAGCCTAATGCTGATTGAGGTGCTGTTTCTGCGTTAACCCAAAACAATTACAGACTTATGTTTTTCATTTACACCTTTTTATTTACTTTTTAGGCAAGCTGCAATGCAATAACTAATAACAATACACAAAATGCGAATTCACACATAAATAATTTTGTTGTATTACAGTTTATGATAATGTTTAGAAATTTTTGTTTTGTTAACCAAGGAGGAATTGTACAATTGCAGGTGATGCTGACTCTACGATTCTATGCGACTGGAACATTTCAAAGTGTCATTGGAGAGCTCTTTGGCGTTGATCAGTCAACGGCAAGTCGAACCATCAGCCATGTCACCTATTCACTTGTGTGACAGATGCCAAAATGGGTTCATCTAGCCAGCCAGGAAGAAGCTGATACAGCAAAGGCCAAATTCTATGCAAAGGCCGGATTCCCATATGTCATTGGCTGTATCGTTGGGATATTGGTGTTCTCAAGCGTCGTTGGCACTGTCTTCCCACGGAGCTACGGGTTGCACCACAAAAGGTGTGAGATCGTCTGCGCATGTGTTGTCCTGCACAAACGTTCAACGCAACTGAACCATGTCCTTGACGACATTATCATTGACCACGATGACAGTCATGGTGACAATATCACTACAGTCATAACCCAAACTGTCATTGAGTAGGCACAAGTAGCTGCAGGGAAGGTGGCAAGTAACAGCCTGTAATTTCTGTAATTTCAGGAATCATTACTGCATAATTGTGTTGTTTCTGTAATTTCAGGAATCATTACTGCATAATTGTGTTGTTTCTATCATTTCAGGAATCATTACTGCATAATTGTGTTGTTTCTGTAATTTCAGGAATCATTACTGCATAATTGTGTTGTTTCTGTAATTTCAGGAATCATTACTGCATAATTGTGTTGTTTCTATAATTTCAGTAATCGTTACAGCATAATTTTCTGTATTGTCATGGAATTTGATAAGTAATGACCAACTGCATCACTTCTCAGCAAACAAACCCTGTGCATTTGGATGTTTCGTTCATCAGCTGATTTAAGCAGGATTTATCGTATGGGTTCGATTTCGGGAGAGTTTCTTGATTCTACTGTTCCGTCCAGTTATCTGTCTCAGTTCATCTGTCCATCATTGTATGTCCTTTTTCTTGTCTCTGTCTGTGGGTCTGTGCTATTGCTTGTCAGCTGCCTGGGTCTTATTCTTTGTGGGCGTCCATCTTTTGTCTCGTACACGAGTCTTTGTTGCTGCCTCAATTGCCTCTGTTTCTGTGTCTGGAATGGCCTTCCTGTAGCCATCCAAGAAGCCGAGAATGTTTTTGTTTTAAATAGACTTTTGAGATCCCATCTGTTATCAACTCATAGTTAAGATTTTCTGTTTACTGTCTAACTCTAGTATCAGCATTGAATTTTGATTTTGTACATCATCCATTTATCATTTTATGTTGGACTCGTGCACGCCAACATTCGACATTGTAAAGCACCCTTGAAGTAGCTTCCTACTGACGATGCTGTATAAATTGTCGTGATTACAATTACAAGTTTCTCATTTGTTGCACTGTGTTTCTCTGTTTGGGTGTATTTCATTCGTCTCCCTGTCTTTGTTGCTGTGATTGGTATATCTGTACTACTTTCTTTAATCTTTGGAGAAGGGTAATAACATTAATCAGGCTAATAATAACATTGATCAGGCTAATAATAACATTGATCAGGGTAATAATAACATTGACCAGGGTAATAATAACATTGACCAGGGTTATACATAATTCCAAATTTTACTGGGAATGTGGAAGACATTTACAAAAGCTGAAAGCAGATAAGCTGATGAGACCTTGCCAAAACTTCCACATGGTGGGCTTTAGGCATGCACACATTCACGTGTGTATGGCAAAGTTTGGCAATCTAACCAGATTAAATTGCATTTAAAATCCATAACCAAATATAACAGCGCTTTCTGACAAGCAAGAATATTGCTATGGGCATGAGCCTGACATGAAATGCTACATGAGCATTATTTGTTATAAGCTATAAAAGAGTAAAGCTTTTATTATTAATGTCAACATACAACACACTAATAACTACAAGTAGTAAACTTTTGCATAGGGATGCAGGTAATATTACAGTCTAAACTCCTCCTTGCCCCGTTTTGTCAGTGCACCCTGCAACTTGGATTGTTTCTCATCCTTCTATTGTCCCCCCCCCCCCACATGCACCGCACTTCATCTGTTAAGTTTGGCTTGCTCTGCCGTTTTTTCTGCTCTCAATTCTAGCTACTTATACACAATAACACTCAACAATTATGTAAACACTTTACATCAGCTCCCGCCAGTTAAAGCCCTCAATTATTCCCTACGACCCCACACCCATGACCGTATTGTTGCACCCTCTGATAATTTAACGCGTAAATGTTTTATTGTTAGAATGTTGTGTGCATATTAAGTTTTTCTTGTGTTCTTAAATACATGTAAACCGATGTGCGATTAGCTGTTGGTTAATAAAAAATATACTTACTTACTTACTTACTATCGAAGAAGCCTCTCTAGATATCAACGCGCATGCGCCAGTAGCCAAAAGCGGTGAACCCTGCGTGAGAAATATTCCGTCGCTCGCTGGATGCAGCGAGTAACTATTTGGTTCTCTACTACAGCGTCATGCATACCGCTTATCGTCGGCGGCTACTTGGCAAGTAGTTACTTGCCAAGTAGGCGCTATTTGGCTCGTAGCTTACTACGGCTTCATGCATACGGCCCCAGTTAAATAGTTAAATAGTGTAGCGCTTTGGTGAGACCTTTAAAGGCGCTATACAAAGTTTCTTGACGAATCCATAGGTGTGTTATGGAAAATTGACAGTTCAGTTCCTTGTCAAGCCATACAAAGAAGAAACTGTTCATTGCTGGACTGCCACTGTCTTTATTACTCCAGCTGGAAAGCTTCTTTAATACAGGCACTGCTATCATGCGGACTGTTGTTGGTCTAGGTGGAGACGCGTAATAACTGAGCGACTACTTCACCATAGACCTATTTTACATAGGCCTGTGCCAGCCATTCATTCAATGATTCAGACATTTAGTGATTCAGTCATTTAATGATTCTGACATTCAGTCATTCAGGCATTTGATGATTCAGTCAATCATTGATTCATTTCCAACATTCAATATTCATTTCAAACATTCAGTGAATCAATTATTCAGTGATTCAGTCATTCAACGATTCGGTCTTTCGAATTTTGCGTCTTTCCATCCATATGCATAACTGCCTGTCTTCAGCTGAAATCAACTGACTCTTGTCGGATTCAGTGATGAAACTGTTGATATCTTATCACTCAAATGTGTTTTATAAACCAGAAAGTACTGAGCAGAAATCGTTGACACAGTCCTCCAAATAACGTGTCGTTGAATTTTTCATCTATGCACGACATAGCCGTGGCGCTATAGAAGCTCAGGCTGGATTGACTGATTAACAAGTCAACTGGGAAATATACTCGCATTACTAATTATAAATACTTACTTAACAACAGAAACGACCAGTCGTTCGCTCTTAAGACCCCTAATTATCAGATTCCTAGGTGGCTGGTCTCCTTAACGGGTAGCAGCCCAATCTGTTGATGGGTAACTGGAAGCCTGGCTGTCCAGATTGACGGACAACCAGCAACAATCAGGTCTCACTACTTCCGACGCAGTAGAGACAATAGCTTGACCAAAGTGACACCGGTGGAAGCCTGCAACTACCGGTCAAACAAGACTCGAACCCGCTGCTGATTGAGACTGGCAACCAATTTTATTTTTTACTGGGCACGAATGCATGATTTATGGGATTATATGGGCCCTTCTTGCCAAGCGTCAATTCAGACTAAAGTTCTTTGTATTGGGTCAATCTTCAACTAATCCGCAATAGCAATTAATAATAACTATGGAACGTCCCCAAATAGTTAGCTCTGCCCGGTCAACGTCTGATGCAGATCGGTAACCTAGTGATCGTACATAATGAGCTTCCCCATCTTCCTCTAGGCTCCAGGTGACTTAACCCCCTTCGGGACTTACTGAGTTGGCTAACAACGTAACAGCTGCGTCGGTTCTGGGTCATATATGCCTGATTGCACCTGACATATACAGAAAAGAAAATTGGTTGTTGTCAGTAGTAAATCTACCGTTAGATTTGTGGACTAAATTGCCTTTGATTCTGAATTAAGAGCATCTTCATCATGATTTAAACACACAGGCAGGCATAAAACCTCTAACAAAATTCAAAGATTGCCACAGTATAGCATTAATTTGCGGTACTTTAAGCATAACCACCCAGAACGTAGTCTATATAACAGAAGCCCGGCTCCCAGGAAATTTTGAAATTAATTCATTGCCAAACAGGTATGACTAATATAATTTTAAATAATTAAATAATTAAATAAAGCCTATGCTTTTAAAAACCTACTGCTACCACAGTTTATCAGTATCAAGGTTGCAAAAGTATTGGCGCTTCACTTTTTATTTCAGTAACGTTATTCCTAACGTGGAGACGTAAACATCCATTTTAACAGTGATACAGGTTTAAAATAGATTTAATTGCATATACAACAAACGCTAATAGGATCTACTATAGATTTCCAGGAAGAGTGGGTTAATTCTATATGCCAGAGCCTCCCTTTAATAAATCATAGAAAAGAATATTCTCGAGCAAAACGTCTTCAAGATGTGAACTCCGTTGGTTTGCGAGGGCGGAACAACAATCTGATGCATGAAGGAAGAGTGGCAACATAATTGGTTTCTGAGTCATAAAGCCCAAAAGATAAGGTTATCCAGTGGTTGCCGATCTGTGCCTCCTTCGCCCGAAGGGATAACAGCCCACCAGGCATTCAAGTGGTAGCGCAGTTGATGAGGTAATAAAGGCTCCATTACCTTACCTTACCTTATCTCTAACCAGGGATGATCGGAGTAGTAGCATTAACTCTATCCGTGCCAGAGACTTGGAAAGCCTTCGGGCTTTTCTACTCAGACCTAAGCAGAATCGATGATTCCCGCGTATAAAGGAAGCCTTTGTACACGATCCAAAGTGGCTATCGCCAGCTGATGAAAACAGATTCATCTTCTAAACCGACCTCATCGCCAGTAGTACACAGGACTACGGTTCGAGACCTGGTACACTTTACCTCCCCCACTCATTTCCGACCTTACGACCGAGTGGGTTAACCCTTTTAACTTCTCATGCGCCGTTGTCGGAAGAGCAATAAATAGATTAATAAATAACTGGAAGATCCCAAAAGGTTAATCGCATGGCTGAAGGCTTTTAGCCTTCATCCTGTTTTGCATCGGTTAAGCACCGTTGCTCTCAAATCGCTGGGGGGGGGGTCTTCGCACTTTAGAATATTGCCAGTCACGTGATTGGCCTACAGGCACCGATGCGTACTGTAACAGTCGTCAAATACTGGTACACGTGTATTCGACTGAAGAGCACACAGACTTACACACAATAGGCCGAGCTAGTTTAACGTGGATTAAAAATTACATACATATGTACATACATACTCACATGTATTAACATGGATATCACATATACAAGCATAAATTAGACAGAAAAAGTAGACTACTGGATAATAAATTATGTTGTATATGTGTACATGTACATGTAGTGACGTGACGAGCACAATCGCTACCACAAATTAGACAAAGATAGTTTAACTTAGACTAAAATTAACTTACATGTGTACAAATATACAAGTATTAACATGAACAGCACATATCCAAGCATAAATTAGAAAGAAATAGTAGACTGTAGCATTATAAATTATATCATGCAAATGTAAATAATGCATGTAATCACGTGACGAGCACATAGACCACCATACACTAGACAGTTAGTATAACATGGACTAACATTAAGCACACACATACATATATATGTATAGAAAACATGTTTCTTAACTTATAGTAGCATATGATAACAGTAGATGCTAGTGTAGCCAGAATCCTCCAAAAAACACTGCCACTTTAGTCATAGCCTCCAAAGTCAGACTTCTGTTTGACTAGCTGAAAAACAAAACTCGTTTTCTGGTTACAGTGTCCACAGTGGGTGTGTTTTGTTATAAAAATGTTTTGTCCATTCGAGCCATGTCAAAAAGTTCGCAAACCCAGAAATTACGCTTAAAAGTGTGGAAGCAGCTTTCACGTCGGAGACTCGGAGAGGAATCATTTACACAGCACACCAAATACCACCTCAGCTTTAATATTCTTTGCATAGTGAAAAAGCTGAAATGCATATTGCACTCGGAACTATTGCGCCGCCATGAGCTTTTAGACTCTTCGATCACTCTGCCAATGCGCTGTGTGCAGAGGCAGCGAATGTGAATGTTTTGTTTTCAAAGCACTCGCATTTTGCACGGAGACCGAAATCGCTGCGGGAGCAAAAATGTTACACCATGGATTAGTAAATTAGATTAAGCAACTTGTATTTTAGCTAAGGATCCCATTCAAATATGCAAAGGTTTATAGTCAAACAGCTGTCATGAGTTAGCATGTTAGGTTAAACATTCAGCACGCAGAGAATCTCATGCTCAGGTTAATTGGATGTGACTTTGTCGGCCCAAATCTCTTTGCATACATTATTGTGTTATGGCTTCGATATATTCTCAACCTTGGGGCCCATTGTACCCTGACAGCCACTTTCGTTGGGCCCACATTGGGCCCAAGGCAGGCCAACAATTCCGTCAGTTGATAATGTCACTTCAAATTCTCCCAAATTGTTAACAATTTTGTATTAGGTCTACAATTTAATAATCGGTTCATGAAGGCGAGTGCCCTAAGGAAATAATAATAAATAAGCTTTCCAAAGCAGTATCTCTAATCAGACGTTTACACCTCTAAAAGTAATGAAAATATATCATTTGTCTAAGCGCCGGTGAATCTGGTCTCCTTGACAAACCTTTTTGTCGCCCTGAAGAATCTCGCCAATTTACACTACATTAAGCCCACATATATGTGTATATCTTTGTGCAATTTGTGCGATTGAGAAGAACTGGTAACTGAAGAAGACGCAGTATTTACTGAGTGGCTTTGCATGAACTACAGACTAAAGAACAACCAGATGCTCGTTTGCCTTCGAGTTAAGACGCATTAGGCCAATGGGAAACGACCCAGGCCAGGGCACCAGTGTACCAATTGATCGATAGGATTGACACAGACATACAGAGGTTAGAAAGAGGCAGACGGAAAAGAAAATGAGACACAGAGAGATGCACGAAGAGGTCGAAACATTCGACTGGAAGATAGAGCAAGTGGTAGAACAGATGGATACATGTAGGCACACCAATGCTGTGTCTTGGACTAGATTGAACAATACTTGCCTGGAGAATTGCATCGGCGGAAATTGGTGACGTGACTTGCGGCAAACTATAACCTTTACCCTTTCATAGTTGAGAATTTAATCGACAATTTATAGCCAGCTATAGAAGGCAATAAGCCGCCATAGTACTCAGTCATTCAGTCATCCATTAGACAAGAATGCTAGTTCCAGGATTGACAACAGATGTCGCGTTCTACTGCTCCACTTCCGGTTGTCCGTCGGTGCAGTAGCATGCTGTAGCATCTTTAGTCAGTTTGAAGAAAGATTTCATCGTCGTTATACGCAAATGAACGACCGTCAATATGTATGCATGAAAGTATATAATATTTATGATTTATGTATTTATTTATATTCTGATTTTATAAACTGTCAGTTTGATAACAGTTTACAGTCTGTATGCAGATAATCCAATGAATCTCTTCCAGTTTCCTTCTGATAATATAATAGGGATTCATATCCTGCACTCTCTCGATGTATATAGATACAGGTGATGTTAATCTGAGACATACATACTTAGCATACAATACCTTAGACACATAACTGTTAGTAAGAGTGTCACTGGGTAAGTGACAAGAAGAGAGACAAAGTTTGACGATCGGAGACTGTTTCCAGCTTAATTGACCGTTTCATCAGCTGCTTATTCTCAATCTCAAGTATCACCTAAGCGTCTTCCAAGGCCGTGTCCATCGCTTGGAGCTTGCTAACCAGCCTCAGCAACTCCATCGATGCCTAGTACAACCTTTCTCGGCACGATGGTCCTCAATCGCACACAACGACGACCGTGACTGAAGCTGGTGATATGCGGCAGATAATGACTGGGGTGTGTGGACAGTCTGTGTGAATGCGCCATCCGATGTGTATTGGTCACACGTGTGCCCTAGGTCGGTCATTGCAAAAGCAATATGTCACGTGCACAGCCCACCTGTTTTATAAGGAACTATGTTTAAATATGCATGCTTAATATAAAAGAAAGCACTGACTTTGTTGTTAGATATATTATTATATATTTATATATATATATATTCGATAGATATATATGTTGTTATTCGCATGAGTATAATAACGTTAGTGCTTCAACGTTGAAACGTCCATGAACACTCCACGGAATATTTTCCAAGATTTCCATCGCTGAAACGCAGACTAACAGTTGCCGACGGAAGAGGCTTATTTTGTATTTGGTATATCGTCTCTTAGTAAACATGGAAAATTAGACATCCGGCTGAATGGTCAGCGCTGGCTTCAGGGCAAAGGATGCTGAGAAAACATCTTCTTAGTCTTCAGCGCCATTTCTGTCCTCCGTGCAATCTGAAGTCGCATCGCTCGCCTTATCACCTACCTCAGTCAGGTACCACTTACCCGGTGGCTGTTTCCTCTGTCGCCATGGATTGCCATACTTAACCGAAGCACTTCACGGTCTAGAGGTCTCGCTAGGCGCATGGCACGTTTCTATGGCGACGCTACCCTCGTATTGCTGACACAGTAGCTATAGTTGCTATTTTATTAATTGCTTTTAATATTGTTTTAAAGTCCTATCCCGTCTGTATACCTTTCTTTAAGAAACAATCTCAACCATCGGGAGCATTTATTGGATATTTACAGCGCCTCAGATTCGCAATGTGTATGACCTTGCGCGCGTTAAAATGTTTTGAAATAATAATAATAATAATAATAATAATAATAATAATAATAGGCAACAGTAATTTAACTTCGTATCATCTTATCACCCAAGGCTATTGCAGTTCAGTAATCCGATCTCTTTTTAAATGTTTATCTGTTCATACGGTCCAATAGCCCAGTAAATGATCAATTACGAAGCCTCTCCCCTTGGCATCATATACCTATGTGAATTCGTAAAGGTATATCTGCATTCATGCATAGGCATACGTGCATTGATTTGCTTTCTAACGTACCTTCTATTCCCAATGACGTTTAACATCATTTAAGCTAGCGTAGGCAGCGCTTTTGTGAGGTACTTGATAGGAACTATATTAAGTATCTAGATACTTTTTGAGGTACTTGAAAGGCACTATGTTAAGTATCTAGATAGCTAAATTACTAATTGACTACTTGCGCATATGTGAGATTCATATTACAATATTGTGAGACACATATATTACAATATTGTGAGACACATATATCAATAAAATGTGTGCATGAATATCAGCCACATTTTTCTTTCTCTATATATCTCCATTCAATCAGATGAAATATTGCCAAGCGTTTGTGAAGCGCCATTCCACAGAAGCCTTTGAATGGTGCCTCAGTTCTGACAACTGTACAAGAGGATAGAACTGAAAATGACTCGAAATGACTGACGTCTAGAAAGTGTTTGCCTTATTCCAGGGTTCCTTCTAATTAAGCTCCTCAGCTCAGATTACATTCTCTTCTTATGTAAAGCGCATCTGTTAAGACCCATTAGACAGCCATGTTCAGCCCTCTTGAGAGTATTCTTTAAAGGCGCCATACAATTGTTCATATATATATATATATATACATATAGTATATATAAATATACATAAAACACCGGCTTCAGCTAAATCTCCTATGCAGTAATTTGGAACTCCGGACTGAATTGAAACATGTATTCCTAATTAAGTAAGTGAGCACAGGCCTTTACAATGGATGAACATCCATTTCCTTAGATAAAACTAAGAGCAAGTCTGAAAGGCCTCGGCTGGTATTCGAAGCCGAACTTCCTGACTATGACTATGTTCGAAATATTGTTTAGCCACGTGTAGACTTTGTGATATAGGTCTACCTATGCATGATTAATGCGATCCCACAGTCGGTTCTTCCTTCGAAAGAAACCATTGCAATCCATTTCAAGTGAACGTTAGAATGCGTCGCAAACTTGATATTCAGTCCATAAAAAACAGTGGTTTTTCGAGCCGGACCGACGTCAAGATCAACGTAGAGTTTGGCATTAAGACAGCGGGACAGAGTTCTGCAGGTTCACATAGCTCTAACCCAACCCTTGCAGCGCGAGACTTTTTCGATATGTCTCTGCATGCGCAGCCTTGCATTTCCGACAAAATATCTGAAAACCATACTTCCTGCTCTCAGAGCTTATACTATAGGAAAAGGTTGTATGACAAGTATTGTCGGTTTTTACAAATCTGTTTGTTTTTCAAGACCCGTATAAGTAATTTGGGCATACTAACAAAATCTTTCCAAGGGAGAGGATTTTGTTGAGCAATTCTGTGAAAATTATCGTTAATGATTTTTATGAATTTTCATAACCTTAATCTTACTTTTCTTGAATATATCTTACTTTCATTGCAATTTTCTAAGGTAGCTGATATAATAATATGTGACATATATAAGGTACATTCGATATATATATGTGATATTTATAGGGGCATATGTTCTATGCCAGTGAGGTGCGCCTACTACTGTAGGCCATTCGGTCTAGTTTAAAATGCGAGGCAAATGTGTACAGCCTATCACTCACCATTTGCATTCTCTCCGCAGGACTTCCACTCAGAATTGAAAACACTCCTGTTCCGCAGATCCAATCCTGATTCCTCTTCTTCCCCTTATCTACTTTGCTGATCCGATTCCAAACACCACACACCTTAGCCGTCTTGCTACCTGCCTGCTTGCCTACCTGCCTGCCTTCCTTCCTTCCTGCCTGCCTGCCTGCCTGCCTGCCTCTTGGATCTTGACCTAGAACCGAACTCTTTTGCCTATCGATTTTGTTTTGACTGAGCGCTTGTGAATAAGCTGGTTCCCGCGACTTAGCTTTCGTCGTGGGCGCTGTAGAAATCTTGAGATTACGATTACGATTACAATTGTATGCAGTAGGCCTAAGTGTACATTAGGCCTGAGGTAATGAATCTGGAGCGTTATCGTAAAGTTCCAGTTAGGTTCCGACATGAAGCCCGCTCAGCTTTGTCCGATAGATTTAGAGGGCGCCAATGATGTATAGTGAAACGCAAGGTAATGGCATTGGCCAATTTCTTTTTATGACATACTCGTGTCTCTGTCCTGCAAGTGTGAAGGTTGGTGGTCATTGGTCAGAAGACTGACAGCAGACAAGGATGTTCTCGAGGTCTTTCGTTGATGTTCGAGCAGAATATTGCTGACCTTTATCCCAGACGGGATTATGCAAAGCCATGACTCTGGCTATCGAAAGCAAGTCGTCGTGTGCCGTAAATAAAACTCATAATATTGCAGCTAATCCACCAACCAGTTCTTAAGCCAGCTATTCCGTAAAAATAACTGGTTTGCCGATTTCGATTCCTAAAGTGTTCAGGCCTATGAGGAAATGTTTGTCTTACTTTCAGAAGTTATAATGACGACACGAGTGTAAGATTTTATTTAAAAAATTAAGCAAATTCGGTTCAATTTTATAGGTTTAGAATTCGACAAATCCAATCCACGAAAGTGTGTTAATCTCCAAATCTGTGTCAGATGTCAGAAGATAATCAAACACATCAGATGACCTGACATAATTACTTCAGGTTGTCTATGAAACGATGATTTTATGTTCGTTAATAAGGTCAAGACGAATGCAATTTCTAGGATCAGTAGTACATCCTAACTGAGTTCGCAGGATATCTTATGCCGTGGTCGAAAGTCCATGCCTCACTCTCTCGCTCGCTCTCTCTGTCTCTCTCTCTGTCTCTGTCTCTCTCTGTCTCTCTCTCTCTCTGTCTCTCTCTCTGTCTCTCTCTGTCTCTCTCTCTCTTTCTCTCTCTCTCTCTGTCTCTCTGGCTCCGCAATGATCCTTGACTTGATGTCGGCATTACAGCATTATCAATTGATTTCTACCAGATTACACACGATTGTAAGTCACGTAAATGTAATTACGACAACGACGACGACGACAATGATGATGATGATGACTGTGATGATGACGGAGACGATGGCGATGACGACAACGATGATGATGGTGATAATGAAGAACAATTTGAAGAAGAGAAAGATCATGATGATGATGATGGTGGTGACAATGATGATGATGATGATGATGATGATGTTGATGTTGAATATGATGAAAGTAATGATCATAACGACAAAGTATTATATACAACTGCTAAATACAAGCACAAGACAATTACTAGATTAAAAATTGACATATTAAAGATTTAACCACTACATAATGCTGATGGTTACAGCGATTAATTCGTAAAAATACTATTGTTACCATTATGATATTAATTTGCTCGAGTATGTTATTATATCATGATAATTTATACGATCAATCCTGTATACTATTGAGGTTAATGTTCTTTTTATGAAAAGTGGTAGCAGTATATTGGCAAGATAAACAGATGAGTGACTAAGTGATAGATAACTGCGCTTCAAGTTTTGTCATCTGCTAAGACAGAAGATAGATAGATGGATGCAAAGAATAAAGCCAGAGAGCCTTAAACAGCTAGTGATGGAGGAAAGAAAGACAGCCTTAAATAGCTACGATGCCACTTGCTGTGTGACTGCATGGCGATGCTGCTGCTGCTGCGTCAGCTGCTCTGGCTTCAGCATCCTACGCTGATGCTGCTGATCGGTGGTTGTGGCTGGCTGATGCTGATCGTTGAGACGGTTGCTTCGGCCGTCGTTGGATGGATGTAGACAAGTAGCAGCGGTTATTCTCTTATAGTACAAGAACGAGCCTGCTGTTGCCCATCGTGTAACTGAAATGTTACATAATGGCGCATCATCAATGACGCAATGAATTTGTAGTTACAGGTAAAGCAATTAAAGGTAAAGCTTTCCGACTGTCAGATTAACAAATCGTCGTAAAAATTGAACAAAACAGGCTGTTGGAAGTAATGGTGAAAGTAGAAACATGCGAGGACATGATTGAGCTGATTTCTGAAGATCAGATAAAATGGTTTCGTTTACGTTTAGAAGACAGCTTTGAAGACTGGTGAAGATTGCTCTGCAGAATCTCATGATTTATCACAATGAGTGGTTTTCTTATATTTAGAAAATGTAGGTTTGATTGAGGAATATATTGCAGAAATTTCGATTCCGGTGATAGTTTTCGAAGTTGCTTAATTTGGTTCATGTTGTTAAGACGTCAGATGAAGATAGGTGAAAGTTGGTAATGGATGCAAACGGAAGACGTTGCCACTCGGGGGAGATCTTTCCAGGTCGCCGCCACTCCCTAGAACGGACGGTGGCTCAGCTGACTTCGTCCAATCGTCTCGGGGTGCCTGGCTTGGCCGACCTTCGCAGAGCTTCGCTGCAGACGGACTGTACCAGCTGTCGCCTCGTTCGAGACGAGTTCACGTCGAGCAGCCAAGGCGGACTGCAGGTTGGATCGAGTACGATCCGAGTACAGGTCTCGCCGATAGGGTCTCCTGACCTAGCGTCGTTCGGGGCGAGGGAGATGATCCCGCGAAGGGTGAGCTGTGTCGCCGGTGGACTGACGTCGAACCATGGAAGCAGTCGAGGAACGTACATCAGAGAGCCAACCATCTTCGACATCGGCGCTGACTACATGAAGGTACTTAGACATCTGTGGTGTTTTCTCTTGTGTTTTAATATATTTTTTTATTAGGCAACATAACGGGTGCTGTTTGAATAAGTATACAATGACTGACTGACTCTGCTACCGTTCTGTTACTTACTTAGACTTAGACTTAGACTTAGATCCTCCCGTTCCGATCTGTTAATCACGACTAAATGAACTCCAACTGATGTCACAAAAAGTACCTTAACTGTCTCAGCAACCTGTGATATGAACTCCTTGACCTCTCTTTGTCTCTTCTTTGTAAGCGCTTGTAGACCATTCTGTTCGCTTGTGGTTTTGTGGTGTCAGGTCGGGAGTGAGTAAGTAAGTAAGACATTTGTTAACACGCCATGTGTCCATCGGCTGAGCGAGGAATCGGGAGAGTCTCTGATGAGTTTCTCTCAACTGGCGCTGTATAAATTTGTGACTACAATGACGTTTATAAACTCCAGTTTTAGTCTTAAACCTTTTATTGCTCATCCCCATCTTATAGAATGTTCCAACAAATTACAACAACGATACAAACACATGTACAAGGTATCCAATATCAACACAATTTATCGAAATACCATCAAACTCGTTGTCCATATACGCTAATGCGTTATTAAAATGTAACATATAGAATGAGTTGAAGTTGTGTTTTAGTACATACTTGTCGTCTTACGTACAGTGAAAAACTTTGTTTTTATGCTTATAACAGCACAAATATATTTAGAATAGCTGAAAACCTATCAGTAGATTTGTTTTGCCATTTTAAAGATATCATTTAAGTTTGTTTGCTTCTTCACACTTTTTATGTGGTTTAGCAACTATAAAACATTTCTAACTTGAAAAAATTTCTACATCATGTGTCTGTCTGTCTAGCGATTGCAGTATCTCCTAAGGTAACTGCCGTCAAAACAAGATGCTTCTGGGGCTGTCAGACGCCTTGAGAATTTATTCTACTCTTCAGATATGGCGGCTAAGTGTTGCTCGTTTGGCATCGACACCTGCCAGCAGCATATGTAGAACCGTGCTTGATTTATTAACAGGACGACCGTTATGCATACGAGAATTATCACAGATCCTGATATCGTCTTTGTGTTTACTTGGTTACGATCTTACCTGCGAAATACCATTGCGACATAGGCGTCCTGAAATGAGAAATATATTAGCACATCGAAAGAGCAGCTGCATATTGTATATTAAATGGTCAGGTGCACAAATTTTCCTATATGGACTCTTGTCCTATGTCAGTGGCACTGACCTTATGAAAATCTTACATTGGCTGATGCTGATGCACCATTTGCCTTAGAATGAAATCTTGCATGTCTGATGCTGATACACCATTTGCCTTAGAATGAAATCTTACATGTCTGATGCTGATGCACCATTTGCCTTAGAATGAAATCTTACATGTCTGATGCTGATGCACCACTTGCCTTTGAATGAAATCTTACATGTCTGATGCTGATACACCACTTGCCTTTGAATGAAATCTTACATGTCTGATGCTGATACACCACTTGCCTTTGAATGAAATATTATGTGTCTGATGCTGATACACCACTTGCCTTTGAATGAAATCTTACATGTCTGATGCTGATACACCACTTGCCTTTGAATGAAATATTATGTGTTTGATGCTGATACACCATTTGCCTTTGAATGAAATCTTACATGTCTGATGCTGATACACCACTTGCCTTTGAATGAAATATTATGTGTTTGATGCTAATACACCATTTGCCTTTGAATGAAATATTATGTGTCAAATGCTGATACACCATTTGCATTTGACAGTAACATGATCAAATTATATGGAGCCATTCAATTGCCTCTGGAAAATCTGTTTACGTCCGCTTTCACTGTAGCTTGCGTTTTTATCGTGTAAGACGAATTCTTCAAAATCACGTGATGCGCTAAATGAACCTCGGCCTGAATCAGGCGAAACAAAAATACCTCTTGGCTTTACATCTACGCTGATGTCTTTCTATATGCGACATACTAGTGTCATATAGAAGTTGTTCGTCGAGATAAAATAAATGCATGACACCTCCGTCTGCTTTTTCCTATTGGCTGCCATGATGCCTGTCGATTCCGTGGCTGTCTTTGGGGTCTGCAACGTGCTCCCATCACCTGTCATCTTCGACGGTCGCTGGCTGCTGTCGTATTTATCTCGAAGTAAACGCAGGAGGTTGAAAGGAGCACTGGCCGGTATCGCTGATGAATAATGGACGAAGGGCATCGCTCGTCATCTGCTCTTGTTTTCTGCAGTCACTGCGAAGGTTCGGCATTCCCACTGGTGTTCCTAGAAACCTTGCACGTCTCGATCGGCAGTGTTCCTAGAAATGGTTTTATTCAACGAGTCTAAGACGTCAATCACGGCAAGATATTGTCTGCCCTGAACGATGATGAGTCTAGCAAAACAGTAAACAGTCTTGTTGTTTAGGAGAAACCACTGAACAGTTGAATGATAGAACGTATCATCATCAGCTTAAACAAACAAGTTTATTTAATGCTACCAAATATTAGGGGAGGTTATTTTCTTAGTAGACAACTGAGCCGGTGCTGGCGACTGTTTTCAACTCAACCTTATCAACTTTTAGAGGAATTCAGCAAGCATAAGGAAGGGAAAACCAGATAGCCGTCCATGTATGGCATATATCCATAGGCAACAGTCCTCAGGAGCGTCTTCCTGGGTGTTGAAACACCACATTAAGCAGCAACCGTTGTCCCTTTCTTAAAATTTAACAGGCTCAACAATAACAACAACAATTTGTCATAGAAGAGATTCAATATTCTCAGACCCAGATATAAAGAATGAACATATTAACGACCGCTAACGTTTATATGGGCCTAATTGAGTTTCTAATGTAGGTTTACGTTGTTATAATTCTTCGGCAAACATTATGCCTAACACAACTGACATAACTCACATGCAGCCTCCTCGCAGGAATTGAAACAATTAAGACAGCAGCTGAACGAATAAACAAGGACTAATTTGGATCAGTGTATCTAGGTCGTGACTGTGTACATATGTGAGGGTGTGTACACGATGTGCCTCTGCAGGTTAAATCGTTGGAATGTACCAAATTTTGGCATGCACATAAATTGCATCATGTTAATGATATTACACTTATTGTTTCGCGTTATTTCTTACCGGCTGCCAATTTACATGAAATGTAAATAGTACAGTATATGCTCATCGCATATGACTATTGCTGAGTTCGTATTTTAGTATTGTCTTGTCTTGTCTTCAGCCGTCCTCGAGCTTAGGATTGGCTGCACCACGGAAATTTTGTGCCATCTGCTTCTGTCCTTGGTAATGACTGCTCGAATGATAATTCAGTCCACGACTTGATGTTATAGATCTGTATGTTAGTACACCAATGAAATCTAGGCATATAATGTGTCTGCATAAACAAGAATGATTGTATTATTGGCACTTGCAATTTGTTCCATATTCGCCAAATCGCAAGTGCCAATAATCTTCTGTTCCAACAGCCTATTTTTATGTCCACTTTACATCTCCTCTGTAATTATGTTTAATTGGTTATATGCATTCAGACACAAGGGCAGACCCAAGGGCTGCGGAATCCGGCCAGAATCCCATTTCCTGACCGATGCCACGCCACTGAGTTGGCTCCCAAGCCAGTTTTGGCGAGGTTTGCTCACAGAAAGCGCAATGTAAAAACGACTAAAACAATCTTGTTAAAGAAACTATAGGAGGAAATGTCGTGGAAAATGTTTTACAGTGGAAAAGGGAAAGAATAAATAGAGAGATAGAAGACAGGAAAACTGGCCAAAAATGCAAAAGACTAAAAAGAGGTCTTTAAAATGTTGACTAAAATGTTATCGAACATTTTTCACCATACAGTACCTTGACCATGATCACATTTGCCCCACCTTGTCAACTCATTAATGGGCGAACACATTTTGTGGCTCTAGATTTTACCCAGTTGCATCTATGCATCTTAATCCCCAGACTCTGGCCTGGTACCGAAATTGACTAAACCGGTGTAGGAGGCAGGGTGTACTCTAGGCACATTTTGTATTCTAGAGTTCGTGATACCTGTAGGCACTGTGGACTCTAGAGTACAGAATACCTAGGCACAATGTACTTACCTTACCTGCAGTGAGTAAAATGTAATTAAAATTAAAAGCTTTCAGTGAAAACGAAGCTGGACCTAAGAGTATACCAGTTTTAAAGAAAGGGGATTCGATGAATAATATGCTTTACCTCCGATAAATTGAACTAGAAAATTTTCATCATGTATTTAATTTATTTATTATTAAAAAATATAGCGCTGTTAATTTCGCTACCATTTTAAGGCCTTCACTTTTTGAATACGTAATTTCTATGAATTAACTAGAGTACACAATGCCTGAGGTAGATTATACCTGGGTGTGGGCTAGGCTTTTCGTACTCGAGAGTGCATGCTTCCACCAGTTAGCGCCTATTGTAGAGTACATTGTGCCTAGGTATGATGTACTCTAGAGTACGTTGTGCCTACAGTACACCTTACCTGCTACTCCGGCTATAGCGAATTTGATGTAGCGCCGGTGTATAAAGTGGTCTCCTTGACGCAGCATCTGTGTGGTGCTGAGAAATTTCGGAGATTTACATTTACGTGCGCATTAGTTCAGTGGTTTGCGTGCTGGGCTGTCAGCCATGATGTCGAGAGTTCAAACTCCCGCTCGTGGATAAAGACATTTCAGAAGTTTTGCCCCACTTGCGTCCCTAGAAAACTCAGCTATAGAAATAATAAAATGACCATACTTTGTCGGTGGGAAGATCAGACGACGAGGGAGAAGACTGGCTGATAGGATTTCTCTTCTTGTTATTGTTCTTCTTCTTGAAAAGACTGGCTGAAGGGTTAACTAATCTTGTTATTGTTCTTCTTCTTGATCTTTTTGCTGACATAATCGTATAAATCGAATTTACTGTTGTAATTTTTTAAGTTGTTTAATCGATTGACATTTTTCGTCAGGTGAATGGCGCGATTCGTCCATTTAATCCTCTAAGGAACCGGTCGTCGACGCAGCTGTTACCCGGTTCCCTTCCGACGAAGGACAGTATAGTGGCGCTAGATGAATGTTCGTCGGACTACCCCAGATGTACGGAAGAGAAGCTACCTCTGAACGGAAAGAGCCGGGCCTCGAAGCACTCGAGGGCCAACGTGGGCTACCGTCTCGGGCGCCGGAAAATCCTCTTTGAGAAGCGCAAACGGGTGTCCGACTATGCGCTCGTCTTCGGCATGCTTGGAACCGTCGTCATGGTCATCGAAACGGAACTGTGCATGAGTCACGTATATGGCAAGGTCAGCCATGCTGAACGATTCTAACTCCATAGTTTTAATGGTTGGGCTGTGGGTGTGCTAGCCCAGGCAGCGCTTTTGTGAAATATTTAAAAGGCGCTATATTAAATGTCTAGATAACACATACTTAGGCCTACATACATACCTACATACATACATATATTATAAATCGTCTTATTATTATACATAATACCTACCTACCTACCTAACTACCTACCTAACTACCTACCTACCTACATACATACATACATATATGCATACATACATGCATGCATACATCCATACATACATACATACATACAATTTGTATGGCATTGTATTGGGTAGGATAGGCCTTGAGGCACTGAGGTGTGTTAGGAATGCGGGCACAAGTTTCACAGCTGATTTCTTTATCGACATATTTTCCGTCTCTTTTGAACTTTGAACTTATAGTTTCCACAGTGCAATTATTATAAAGGCGTCGGCTCGGTTTTGAAAGTGGAGGGGCAGATGTTTTGAAAGGGACAAAATAAGAAGTAAGGAAGACTGGTTTATGTTGCCACAATTTTTTATCTTTTTTGGTTACTGATATTTTTTTGGTAACGGGCGATTCCAAATGAGAGGATTCCAAATGAGAGGATTCCAAATGAGAGGATTCCAAATGAGAGGATTCAAAATGAGAGGATTTCAAATGAGAGGATTCCAAATGAGAGGATTCTTAATGAGGTGACCAGAGAAGAGCTGGGACAGAGGAAGACATTGGTGGACAGGATTAGAGAAAGAAGACTGACTTGGTTTGGGCATGTAACAAGGATGGACAATGGAAGATTACCACCCAGGGCACTCTATGGCCATGTGGAAGGAACACGGAGCCGAGGAAGACAGTCCAAGAAATGGATAGACAATGTGAGAGAAGGCTTGGAAATCAAGGGATTGGACATGAGAACCGCCATACACACAATCAAGGATAAAGCAAAGTGGAGACATCTTGTTCAGACCTCATCATCGGCACACGCCTGACGGAAGAGAGAAGAAGAAGAAGAAGAAGAAGAAGAAGAAGAAAAAGAAGAAGAAGAAAAAGAAGAAGAAGAAGAAGAAGGAGAAGATTCCAAATGTCCGAAATTTATCTGACCTGTTTTACTCTTCTTAGTGTTCATGCATTTTTGAGGTTCTGTTGAAAAATAATGTAAATTATCACACTTGGGTGGATGACCTATTTTCCACTTTCCTTCCCAGCAGACGCCCAAAGCTTTTAGCTTAACCTGAAAAAAGTTGGCACCAGACATTTTAACCTATGCAATGAAATAATTAAGGGCAGCGGCGAAAGTGTGGGGCCAGAGTTCGAGCCAAAAACAACCGCCGGCCTCACACGTTCGCCGATACCCTTAATTATTATGATACATCAAAACCTATCGGCACTTCCAGTCAATTCCAGCGGTGGACGAGTCATTTCTAGTGGGTAAATCGGGTCAATTTTCAAAGGATTATGGTAGCAGATGGCGACGCAGACAGTGTTTACGTCAATGCATTTGCACAGCATTCGCAGCAGTATATTTATAGCACGCGGTATCATATGTGTAGCGACGATGGCCAATGAAGACTCTGATGCTCTCATTTAGAGCGGCTTGAATTTCGCAGCAAATTCTGTATGTTAACTAAAGCTTTTGTAGTTGGTCCCCTTTTACATTTCGATACGTTCTCCACGGCCAAACGTCCAGTGTCATCCAGTCTAATCCGATTCCACGCGGTCCCATTGCTCTCCCATCGATCGCTGTGCCATTTAATGAAGCTGTAATTGACACATGACCCCAATTCCAACGGCAGCTAGGCCACGTTTTAGGCTGGTCTTATCCTGCGGACGAATCTATCCACTGGATAACACAAAATAACAAAACACAGCACGGGTCTTAAGTAGTTCAGAAGGCCTTTAATCTGTGTGAGATTTGATTAGATTTGATTATTATCGAACATTATTTAGTGGACGTGCTTTTCCAGTGGACGTGTTTTTGGAACACTGTCCAGTAGAGTTGCTATAATGGAACATTCAAGGAACGTTTAGTCACGTAGAGTGGTGCGCAAGTGGTCAGGATTCCACGCTAAGATAATAGATGGAGCCAGAATCCCTTTGGTGTTCGCCTCTCTTGACTTAAAAGACTGTACAGCGAGAAACGTTTCCCTGACATGCAACAACTTGTAGACTGAGACTGTTCGACGATTGGTATACTCCCTCCTCTCTCTCTCTCTCTCTCTCTCTCTCTCTCTCTCTCTCTCTATATATATATATATATATATATATATATATATATATATATATATATATATATATATATATATATATATATATATATATATATATATATATATATATATATATATATATATATATATATATATATATATATATATATATATATATATATATATATATATATATATATATATATATATATATATATATATATATCACTCACCCTCTCAGTCTCAGTCTCAGTCTCAATCTCTGTCTATCTATCTGTCTATCTATCTATCTATCTATCTATCTATCTATCTATCTATCTATCTATCTATCTATCTATCTATCTATCTATCTATCTATCTATCTATCTATCTATCTATCTATCTATCTATCTATCTATCTATCTATCTATCTATCTATCTATCTATCTATCTATCTATCTGTCTGTCTGTCTGTCTGTCTGTCGATCTATCTAACTCTATTCTCTCTCTGTCTCTCTCTCTGTCTCTCTGTCTGTCTGTCTCTTTAACAACTTACCTGTCTGTCTGTCTCTCTATCTATCTATTTATATCTATTTTCCCATCTATCCATCCATCCATCTTTCCATCAATCCAACCTTTCCGGTCTGTTTCTCTTTTGTTCTCTCTGTCTGTTTCTGTTTCCCCCTCATATTTCTTACTACATTTCTCCGTCTCTTTTGCTGTCTGTCTCTCCATGGACGTCTCTCTCAGTTTATCTATCCGCTGTCTTTGCCTCCTTTCGTCTGGTCTTCCTCCACTTTAATGACACACCGCAACCAACAGCGACAATTGCGCCAAGGAAACCAGTGCTTTCGGCTAATGGCAATTTGCTGCGTCAATGTCTCGTCCAGTCTCCAGGTCGATAGAGGCTGCAATTTGTCGCTCTGGACTGTCACAGAGTTAGTTGTCTCTTGTTTGTTTCAAACCAACCCATAAAACGATTTACACCAGATTTAAGGGCTCATAATAAAATTATATGAAGCTGCTGCCCATTACAAATACACAGTCAAATTAAATTTGTGGGATACATGCCAACTAGATTTCTTTAGATCTCTTCCTTGATAGCTGGCCCATAAACATTGAATGAATCCATGTGGGCCCTGTAAGGGTTCAACATGGGAATATGGGTTCAATATGGCTCCATATGGGCATGCTGATAGGGTTTAGATCTAAATGGATCTGTGGTATTTTTCTTTTGCTCACTTTAACCTTAATCGATCTGGGGTATTTTCTCTGTAACACTACATTACTTCCCCGCATCGCCTTATTTAACTAATCGATTGTGCTGGAAGACATGCTCTATTGCTCAAATTTCCTATTTTCAATAATTAGTTTTTCATTTTTGTTCATCTGCGTCGTGCTTTTCTGTCCTTATCTCAGTTTCTTATATCCCTCATTAATCTGTCCTGGTCCTTTATTGCCTATGAGCTTTATCATCTACCGCTGTCTCTGTACAAAGTCAGGTCACTGTTTTCAACGTCATGGCATGTCATTACAAAAGCAAAATCTGAGTCGTGTGATATGCTGTAATGAAGTCAATGCCGTCTTACTGTATCATATGACTTCTAAAACACCTTTATCATATCGCATACACGTGGAATTAAAGATTGTTTTGCTATCTCGGTACAAGTATATGTGCGTGCATAATAAATACCTACATATGTTGCACAAGCGGGTACTGTATATTAAGAATTGAGTGTGTATATCATGTGTGCATATGTTCATGTGTATATGTTTTATAGGCGTTTTTTGCTGTATAGTATACTATGCATAAATGTCCGCATATGCGGTTGAGAGTTTATTTATTTGTTTATTTATTTATTTATTTATTTATTTATTTATTACGAGCACTTATAACGCGCGTAAAGTCAGTATAAATCTGAATCTGAGGAGTTGTGTATAAGTGAAATGTCAACCATGGATCGAATTCATTGATCGGTCTGCGTCTGCTTGAGACTTCCAATGGAGACCTTCTTCAGCTATAGACACGAGTGTCATTCTGTTCCAAAAAACTTGCCGCACTTTCAGAATTAGGAAATCGATTAGGATAGTAAGAAAAGCTTTTGAGAGCGTGAAAGGATGTCATGCAAACGCTCACATACTTACATGTATGGGCACGTATGCTCATCTAAACTACATTGTATATACACATGTATGTAAGTATTCACGAATATGAGAAATTCTTTGCAAGGTTCTGTAGGTCGTTTTAAATTACATAGAGATGCATTCTCGAAAAGGAGTCGATTTGTCCATCTCTTTTCGGGTAAACTGTGTTTCCTCGTGCGTTTGGCCATCCTTCTCAAACCATCGTTCACTAAAAATGTGAACTATTCCGCCACAAGCTACTCAGTAAACATCATCGGCTTATCTCAGGATGCCCCTGTTTTCAACTGGTAGATATCTATGCTGCAACGGTTTTGTGAGCTTTGTAAAATGTGCATGGATATATACATACATACATGCATACTATATGCATGCATTTACAAATACATGCATGCATACTACATACATACATACATACATACATACATGCATTGGTTAAATTCAGCCGGATCCGGGATCCGTTTCCTCTGATTTGAGATCCGCACCTAAACTATGAGATGCGCCACTTTAAAGAGGAGACCCATCACCTAAAATGGAGATCCGCCACCCAAAATGTTGTCGGGACTCGTCTGCCTCATTGCGTACTTTTATCGTTCACTTGCGTCAATCACTTCTCAATTAGCCCGAGGCTGTTCTGTATTCGTTGTCCGTGGCTAGTAGCCCGAAGATGTGAAAACAGAAGTAGCTTGAATTCGAACGTTGATACAGCAACTCTTATCTGGTGGTTGCGGAATGTTAGGATCGTGTTGAAAATTTGAAATGGCATATGCTTTGATTAGATATAGTCGATGGTGACTGCAGATAATTACCAAAAGAAAGTTGGACAACGTACATGCACCAACACAGCGTACAGTTAGATAGAACTGGCGCAGCAATAACAAGGTTTTCTTTTTTCGAGAGACGCACAACTGGATGCCTTAAAATTTTGTTTTTCATATCTTGACCTTGAATCAGAATAAATAACCAGAATAAATAACCAGAATAAATAACCAGAATAAATAACCAGAATAAATAACCAGAATAAATAACCAGAATAAATAACCAGAATAAATAACCAGAATAAATAACCAGAATAAATAACCAGAATAAATAACCAGAATAAATAACCAGAATAAATAACCAGAATATGGGGAAAAGGAACTGAAGGTGGCATTGAGTAAGCTTTTGGTTCCATATACTAATGACTTAAAGCAGCAATACTGGAACTTCAACGATGTTAAGGGTGTTGATGTTCCAGGGCAAAGAATGAAAAGGCTTATCAGTGCTATCCACACACTGTCTGTTTGCACGGCTGAATGCGAACGTGTCTTTAACGGAATGAACTTGATTTCTAAGCCACTAAGGTCACGTCTAACTGTTGTTCATATTTCCTTTCTTTTTTTCATTTATTTTGTTGGGCGGCCTTTGCATGAGTGGACTTCAATTACATTCGTGCTGTCATAGATTGCCATGGGTCGTCATGCTGCAACGGACTTAAGCAAGTGCAAAGTCCCGAAACGTGCGCAGCCACTGAAGCACGCAGAGCAATATGGGAATGTTTCTAAGCCTGCGTGTTATGGCAATGTCAATACTGCTACTATTTGTTTTTATCCAACTTTCCACTGGGTTTTCATTTGTCCTAAAAAATGGGATGAAGCACGATATCTACCAGTAGTCGGATTGAGTCGGAAGAGCGAGTAGGAAATAAATCGGTTATAGATTCGCCTGATAGTCTTAGGTTTTAGATTTGCAAAAACATGGAGATCCGCCACCTCTGAGAGAGCAATTTAACTACTGCATACATACATACATGCATACATACATGCATTATATATACACATACATACATGTATACCCACATACATATAATTATACTCATGTTCGATAATACTCTAAATCAAGAATTCCTGCATCACTTTTGATATTCAGTTGAGTTCTCATCGTCCACAAAGAGATGAACACCACACATCCTAACAAACAGTAACTCACGCATACACACACATGCAAACACCCATATGCACATGTCTGTATCCGTTCACTTGATATACACTGCATTTATTCAGGGCATTACACAGCCTATCTTACGGTCTATAATTATGAAGATGCCTGCATGATTATACACCGACGAAACCTCGCCTAACAACCACTTTGTCTATAACCTGCCGAGTGTCTGCGGCGGCCATAGGTGGCGCCACTTGGATAATATTTCATGAAGTGCTGTTAAGCACGGCCGCACAAGATGAGTTGCTTTTTTCGGCTGTGGAGTATTGGGTTGTGCACAAGACTAGATGAAAACACAGTCATCGCATTTCATTTAAGTCTCTTAGAGGCAGCGAGAAGAACCGCCTGAGGTGCTTTGCTGGAATATGATGACTGACGCGTTGGAATGTGTGCGATTAATGCAAAGCGATATTTATGGGTCCAAAAAGAACGTTCAACATAACTAAATGATGCGCATTGGATGAAATAATACAGGCCTACATTTATATGATGTTACATGGTGCTGAGTCATATTCATAGGGCTTATTAACTCACTGTATATGCATCAAATGGCCTATATAATATAAAATTCATAGATACGTATTCTGAATCTGCCTATGTCTTTGTAATTGGTATACAAGGGGATTATCAAGAAAATTCTGGCCATCTGCCAGCGATATATATATATATATATATATATATATATATATATATATATATATATATATAAATTATACAATTTTTATGTAGATTATATATCCTTCATATCTTTCTGTTTTTAATTTCAGACGCTATAGCTTCATCTCTAGGCTGCCTGCTTCTCGTTGGACTGACTCTAGGAATTGATAGGATTGCGATTTAGTTTTGCAGTGGCATCGTTTAATGCCTGGTGCATTATAATATTGGCGCTATAGAAGGTCTAATAATGGATGCGATATATATAATAGGAATAATGTACCATGAGCTGAGAGTAGTATATAATTAACCTGTTGTTTTAATCTGAATACGGGTTATTATGTATCCAAATATTTCCTGTAGCCAAATATTTTAAACTGGTGAAGCTATTTTAAAATTTGATTCTCTCTAGCATGAACCACAGTATTGCTGCTATAAAATTGTAAATAAATAAATTGTAAATAAATAAATTGTATTTGACCAGAAACTGACCATAATGTTGATACTAACAGACTTTTTATAATAATTTTCCGCATCTTTCGTCTTAAATTTAACGGTTTGTCAATTTCATTAAATTTTCGCTAATGATTCTCTTTTTCGGTGCGATTCTAAGGTATTGCTGACTAAACTGTTGAAATAGGTGCTAAATATGTAACATTTTAACCCTTTAAACATTGGTTCAGAACTGTAGAAAATTTAGGGCTTTTGTTTACTGCCTAAAATATTATATTTTATTAGTGTTGAACAGTTAAACCTAGCAAATGAACAAATGTTTTGGTAAATTCCCGAACGGCTCTCTTTGGACTAAACTATTTAGCTTAGAAAAACGGTCATGGTATGTAAGCTGTAGGCTACGTAGTCCGTTTCAAGAAGCTAAAACGGTTAAAAAGAACATACCATGTATATTTTCGATATCACTAGTGGGACCGTCTATAGAAGGTCTAATAATGTAGAAGGAAGGACTGTTTCAGGGTGGGATTGATTGAAGAAGGAAGGACTGTTTCAGGGAGGGATTGAACTAAAACGAAGACCTTCGCAAAATCATTACTCATATCAGAGCTGATGTTGATAGGTTAAAGGGTTTCGGAATTAAAAATGGGTCGAAAAATCGCATTTCCTATGCTTAAAACATGTCACCGTTAGCACTGATCCGCTTTACCGCTGCAGTCTGTGACAGCCATGATTGCTTGGATCTTGGTTAATATTTATGGATCGTCACACGAGTGCATTATCTAAAACATAGCGATTGACGATGCTTTGATGCTGAATAGGCCTATAGCAAATATTCTTTCCATATGCGGTTGATTTTTAAGCTTATTTTTCAGCATGATAGTGTGGTTATTGTAGGAATTCACAGGCCTACTTCTGCCATACAGCTCTGCCAATCCCGTAATTATAATCATATCTGTAATTCCACAGTACTACTATCAGCATTCACACTAATCCCAACATCTCTGATCATGCACTCAATTTCAACTAAGGAAAACGAATCTGTCCTTGTAGCTCGAGTTGATGTGTTTTGCGCCGAGTGGCTTGTGTCAGTTTTATGACAATTTATGAACAATTTCAGACAATAAAGCAGGTGTTACCTAGGCTTATAGGCTCAACACAGTGCCAGGACCTACAGCGCCAGTGTGAAGCCAAATCAGGCCAGGGCGAATGCAGCTCCGAAAAATATTGCATTTGGTTCACGTGACCAGGACGCTAAAATATGTTTCTAAAAACAGAACTGTGTTTCGTCGATACACTTTACTGGCAATCATGTTTTCCTAATACTACGCCTGCATATGTACAGACTACTGCTTGGGCGACTACTATTTTTCCACCTACTAAAATATTGTTTTCTATCAAGTGTTGCTGTCGAGGTACCAGGATATTTTAAACTTCGCCTTATTATATTATATCAAAAGTGGGCGTAGTCGGACCCGTTTTCGCTCCGGAACCGATCTGCCACCACACCAGCAGACGTAGGCATAGGCGATGAAATTATTGAGATAGGCCTCTCAGGGAAACACTAAATAACCGACCTGTGTCTATGTTATGTCCATTAATTCGGCTCCGACCCACGTGGCTCAGCATTACGCTCGTATCAGAACACAGCTGTGGCTGGATGTGCTAAAAATTCTCATATGGCCAATATTTTGTGTACAGCAATATCCGTGTGTAAGTAATAGCCTCCATTTGCAGGATATTTGCCTCCACTCGCATATGCAATAGGCCTAAGTTAGATTTTATAGTTGTTGTTATTGTTGTTGTTGCTGTTGTTGTTGCTGTTGTTGTTGCTGTTGTTGTTGCTGTTGTTGTTGCTGTTGTTGTTGCTGTTGTTGTTGCTGTTGTTGTTGCTGTTGTTGTTGCTGTTGTTGTTGCTGTTGTTGTTGCTGTTGTTGTTGTTGTTGCTGCTGTTCCTGTTGTTGTTGTTTTTAGAGGACGCAAACTTCATTTGTAGTGTATTCAAGATTAATTAAGATATGATGAGATTACGATGCAATAATAATTAGAGCCTCAACTAAAGTCCTCTGAGATGATGGATCATCCTACTGACACTAACTTACTTTATATAATTTTTGCTATAGACTTATGTAGCGCCGTTAGGAAAAGCGGTCATTCGATAGTCGCTTAGAAGTAAACTTATTATAGTTCATGTCACCAGTCACTGAAGAGGTCAAAAGTCGCAGAGTCAAGGCTGGTGTAGATTTGAACAGAGGTGTCAGACTGCCTACAATACAAATTCGCAGTGCTTGCGATTGATTAATGATATATATGTTGTTGAGGCTGACGTTGTGATGTGTTATATTTGTAGGACTCGTACTTTTCCATCGCCGTCAAATCCCTGATAACGGCAAGCACCGCCATTCTCCTCGCTCTCATTGTTGCTTACCATGCGCTAGAAGTTCAGGTAAGTACTGCACGAACGACCATAGAGTTCGCAATGTCATACGTTTTTGACGCACACAGATAAAATATCACAGTATACGGTAAATCCGATAGGAATACACAGATCTAAATGGATCGGTATTTCTTTCCCCTTTCACCCAATCCCCCTGCGAACCAATGACCGATTACCTTGCAGTTGAGATGCTTGTAGAATCGCCGCATATGCCTCACCAAGTAACCTACGTGGGGGAGACCGTTGCTGAAGGCGCGTGACTGACTTGGAATAAAGCAGCATAGAAAACCCAAAGGACAGAATATCGCTGGACTTAGGCGAAGGTGCACTGAAGATGGGAAACTACCAGACAAATTTATCGCTTAAGCACCTGCTTATCCATGACTACAAAATAACTTTAACCATTTGGAACCAGACACGGGAATTATTTGTCTATAGCCTCAAACTTTAGATTATCGTTTTTTTGTTATTTCTTTCGTCAAAAGTATCTCTATACATATTAAACTCATTTTCATTTCAATATATATTTTGATATGGTAGCCAATATGAGATTCATGGGATGGGCATGACGGACTTTCGCCCCGAAGATTGGCGAACTGACGATTTTGCTTCCATAACTGTTTTTATCATCACACCCCTTCTATTACTTCGCCCTCCCCAACTTCAGATCTTGGCTCCACCCTTTGTAGTTCATGCTTGTAACGACAGATGGTTGAGAATGTTGACAGAAACCACATACAATTAGCCAACGTGTTTACCTGAGACCCACATTCAACCTGTATTCAATTATATTCATTCAGTAGTTCACTTGTTTGTTTTCTTGTGCCTTTTCTGTGCTTTTCTTATGCTTCTGTCTTTTTCGTTCCTATTGTGAATTCCCTGATAATAAGAGTCATTTTCTGTTCTGTTAACTGTCGCTCAAAAGGTGACAGTCTTCTAAAATGTTTTGTAACTTTTTAAATAGACGCAATTACGTGGCTTTCTTTTACTTCTGGTTGTCTTAAGTTCTGTTGTACCAAATTAATGTCTGTGACTTCTGTTCTCATGCTGAATTCTCCGTTATCACCTGACAATCCTCCTTCATCGACAGCTTACCCTAATTTCCACTTGTCACTTGTCGTATTTCAGGAGCTCTAAGCATACGGTGACACAAAGGTGTCACGGGCATACACTTAATTGGCATCTGCTGCCTCTTCATATTCCGGGCATACTCTTTGAAATAGCTGCAGATGCTATATGTCAATGGTTCGGTGCGAGCAGCACTTGATATGCATATCTAAAAACACAAAAAATACTCTGGACTTTATAACAATCCGCTGCTTCTCAGGAGACCCAGTTACACGCTTGATAAGCACATCCACAAGAGGCCCGGGGCTTAAACTTGATCAGCGCATGCTGTCTGACAAGGGCCCCGGACAAAAATATGATAGGTATCTACTGCTTCTCAAGCGTCCAGGCATACACTTGATAGGCATTCGTTGCTTCTCTACAGTTGTGAGCATTCGGTTTATGAGCACCAGCTGTCACTCTGGCACAGGTACTTTATAAACACCTGCTATCACGCTTGGCTCTTGTGGGTAAATTCACATATTTACAGTTGGACGTTTTTATTATTTTTTTCTATTCATCAAATAATTATTTGATGTACGAAGAACTTCATAAGACTAATAAATTGATTAATAATGAAAATTATAATTCACTGTTATGACTCCTTACCTAATATAAGGCATATGCTTTAGGCAGTTTCCCACTAAAACAGTTTTATATAGGTAACCTATAAGAGGAAAAAGTAGTAGGAGGAGGAGGATGAAGAGGGTAAAGGAGGAAGAATAGAAGGAAGGATTTGTGAATGAGGATGTAGAATAAAAAGAGACGAGAAAGCTGAAAGATTAGGAGCACGAGAAAGAAGAGTAGAAGAAAGGGAAGAAATATAAAAGGCTGGGAGAGGAGGACAAATAGTAGAAGAAGGAAGAGAAAATGGTTGAGGCGAGGAGGAGAAGAAAGATAATTTAGAAGAGAAGGAAGAGGAAGATTATCTGGATGAAGAGGAAGCAGTCTCAGTGTGCAAGTTGCTGCATGTCAGGGAAACGTTTCTCGCTGTACAGTCTTTTAAGTCAAGAGAGGCGAACACCAAAGGGAGTCTGGCTTAATCTATCTAATGTGTATAAAGGATAATGTGTAGGAGGAAAATGAAGAGAATAAAAAGGAAGAAGAGAGACAGAAGAGGTCGGATGAGAATAAGGAGGAGGAAGTAAGAGCACTTGGAGAAAGTAGCAACGCCTTTTCACTTGTTAGTGAAATTTCAGAGTTTTGCCGTTAAGTATATACATCGAGATATGTCTGTGCTTCTAGTATTCATGCATATCCTACCATATCCTAAATATATATATGTATGTAGAGGTCTATTCTTGCAGTCATATATGCATATATATCCTACAATTTCATATTATATATATATATATATCTTCGCAGTCATATCCACTATTGGTTTAGTAAAGACCGGGTATATAGAAGGCTATACTCTGGTCAACTCGTCTTCGCTTGCCCCTCCCCCCCTCGAAGATGGCTAATCGTTAAGGGGGCCTTCCTTGGTTCTATTTCAGATGGCTGGTTTTATTACCATGTAACGCAAAAGATAAGACCACTTAACATTGCCTCTGTAAGCCTCAGAATCAAGCATCGATGTTGTCTTGTGAAGATAACCAGCCAATTTCTTCGGTAACTCGAGGTGATGGCTGTACTTGGCTTATTCGACCGACCGTATCTCTGGGTATGCTTGAATCTGGCAATTTTTATAGCGCCTTTAAGAACCTTACAAAGTCGCCAAAGGCTTTCTGGCTCCATAAAGTGGCAATTCTGGTCTCGTTTCTATTTGGTGCCTTGAAGCTGTCTCGCCTTCCGTATTCTGGTTTCCATGGAATCTGAGTCAACTCGAAATGTTGGCCTGGAAACCTTGTAGCTCAGACTAGTCTAGGATGCTGCCTGATATTATTACGAGCGACGAAACCTGTCCGACGCATATCCGATGGTTCGATTTATCTCCGCTCACCGCAACGTCTTCCATCTACGAGAGACTGTTGGACGATGGGCAACCGTGAGCCATTGGTGGCGGATCACATCGCCCATGGTCGCTCCTCATCCTCGTTGCTACGTGCTGTCATCATTCAACTCTAGTTGGGAACCTGTTGGTTGGGCTTTGCGTGTGTGCGCGAGCTTGCCACTGGTGACTCTTCTAGTATTCTGACCAATGTTTACTTGTGGACGAATGTTCCTTTCTTAATGACATTTAACATCATTAGCGCAGAGAGCGCCTCTGATGCGTTTATCTTGAAGAGGCGCTATAAAAATTTCAAATTACAATTACAATTACTAAACTTCCAATCGATGGTGTAATGGTTTGTAAAATGAATTTTTGAGACATTATTAACTCCCCTCCACTAATTAGGCTCTGATTCCGACACAGAGTTTCTGTAGTGACGGAGAACTGTTCCAAGTGCCTGTACACAGTGCATCAAAATTGTGCACGTTATGACTTTGACATCAAAATCGTCCTGTTGTTCTGACGAATAATTTTGTGCGTGGCGTATGCAGACATGCGCATGCGCAAAGAGGCAGGTGCGAGAGCACTACGTTGCACCTGTACTAATTACCGGCTATAATTAGCGTCGCGTTATATTGCAAGTTGCATCCACCATGAATGATAGCACGGATTATTTCACATCCCGAATAATTATCATCATCGACAACATTTGAGATGTTGATCCGAGGCTGTACTGTAGGCATCTCTGTTGTTCGGCGTTGCGATTAGCCTGGAATATAGCGCAAATGATCGATCGGTCTTTTTGGAAATAATCAAGCCAAAAATATCGCAGTATTCTTCTTGTCAGCCGATGAAACTAGTGAGAATAGAGGTTGTCCAGGTTTTGTAAAGCTGATGCCTGTGTTTATGCGAAATATTCTTCATACCCAATGTTGAAAAAGGTGCGTAATAGAAGTATGCAATAAATGAGAGAGTTCCTTACTTCACCTTATCATATTGAAGGTGCAACCCACGTAATGCTACGTAAAAACTGACGAAGAAGAGGAGGAGGAGGATGAAGAGGAAGAAGAAGAAGAAGAAAAAAGAAGAAAAAGAAGAAGAAGAAGAAGAGGAAGCAGAAGAGGAAGCAAAAGAGGAAGCAAAAGAGGAAGAAGAAGAGGAAGAAGAAGAGGAAGAAGAAGAGGAAGAAGAAGAGGAAGAAGAAGAGGAAGAAGAAGAGGAAGAAGAAGAGGAAGAAGAAGAGGAAGAAGAAGAGGAAGAAGAAGAGGAAGAAGAAGAGGAAGAAGAAGAGGAAGAAGAAGAGGAAGAAGAAGAGGAAGAAGAAGAGGAAGAAGAAGAGGAAGAAGAAGAGGAAGAAGAAGAGGAAGAAGAAGAGGAAGAAGAAGAGGAAGAAGAAGAGGAAGAAGAAGAGGAAGAAGAAGAGGAAGAAGAAGAGGAAGAAGAAGAGGAAGAAGAAGAGGAAGAAGAAGAGGAAGAAGAAGAGGAAGAAGAAGAGGAAGAAGAAGAGGAAGAAGAAGAGGAAGAAGAAGAAGAGGAAGAAGAGCAGTTGTCCCTTAAGCAAGTTCTTAGAGGCAGCCTTGGATAAAAAGTGTTACCGACTTAATATTTTTAGCGGCCTGATCAGTTTACTCATTATCGCTGAGTTGACTAGAGGGGGAAAGTGGAGCCGAAATCTCGAATTAAATTCACAAAGGGATGATCATATCTCGAAATCAATGCAAATTGTGATCGTAATCGTAAATCGAGATTTCTATAGCGCCCAACGAAAGGTAAGTCGCTAGAACCAGCTTATTCACAGGCGCTAAATCAAAACAAAATCGATAGGTAGGAAGGGTATGTTAAGGGTCAGGGAGGCAGACAGATGATGGATGATGTTTAGAATCGGAATGGCAAGACAGATAAGGGGATGAGGAGGAGGAATCAGAATAGGATCTGTGGAAAAGGAGTGTCTCAGTTTTTAGTGAAAGACCCGCGCATAGATGCAAGGGGTGAAGTGTTGTTGAGTTCATATAATGGGTCAGATAACTGTCGTCGTAATTCTGGCGGGACTTTATTCCAGAGGAACCGAGCAGCTAAAGCTATGGAGCGATTTCCATATTTCTAGGATGTGACGGAAGGGTGGAGATGTGTTATAAGATGAGCGGGTTGAGTGGAGTGGTTGGATTGTACTAACTGAAGAAGAGAGGAGGATTTGTAGGATAGAAGTGCATTGTAGGTAAGTGATTCGACTGTTTTCTATTCATTCAGGTATTTTAAGTGATTTGAGACCAGGAGTGATGTGAAGGTATTTGGTGCTTTTGGTGACAGCACAAGCAACAGCATTCTGGATAGCTTGAAGACGGTTTATTTGGATGGTATCTATATTCAGGAAAAGTGAATTGCAGCAGTCTAGTTTAAACCCTCGTCATGGCAACGGTCGTGGCTGATGCTCCTACTTCAACATACAGGACCCATCCCAATTCTACGTTACACATGCATACAAACACCCGCATTCTATTTACTTACATTACATACATGAACAATTACATTCATACATGCCTGTTTATAAAGACAATCTTTGCTTAACACTGATATATAAAACAAAAGACATTAACAAAACATGCCATCTGAACCATTTTAATGCATGGTATACATAGGCAATGTTCGACACGTTTGCATAGGCATAACTGTCATATTTATTCGAACATGCTATGTATATACATATATGTCAGTACATATATCGTGTGGATCAATGCGTGCATTATATGTGGATATGTAAGCATGCCATGAATACATACACATTAATATTGGAATATCGTCACTTCGTTATCGGGATTTTCTTTGCATTTGAGGTCGAGCTAATTATCTGCTGAGTCCTAATTGTTAGTGCGATCTCTACCACCCCCCCCCCCGTTGTAACAGTGAGTCTTCTACTTTTTCTTGTTTTCCCTCTCGCTGTATCTTTACTTCACTCCGGCAATCATTACTTCTTTCATTTTTTGTTCTCGCTCTTTGACTTGCCCTCGCTGACATTCTCTCACACTCGCTTACTTCTCTCTCTCTCTCTCTCTCTCTCTCTCTCGCTCTCTCTCTCTAGTTCTGTTTTCCATCCCTGCCTCCCCTCTTTCTCGCTCTCCCTACTTTTTCTTTTTTCTCTTTCAAACAAAGTCTCTAGCTCGTTTTTTACTTTCAGTTCATGCACTCGCGTCACAACCTATTTGTCTCCCGAACAGTCGCCTTCTTAAAGCAGGCTCTCCGAAAACTGCCCGTTCTTTCTCAATTGCCTACAGTAATAAGAAGCTAATCAGACCGGTAGCAAGCGGAGTAATGGACTACAATGATTCTGAACTTCCCACAAATTCCATTTGGCCTTTTGCAAACGACTGCCACAGCGTCACGACGGCCTTTGACAGGATCTTGAAAGCGCAAGTGTTGCGATCTCAGTTAGTAGTCATGGCTGTGCCCGTCAGATACATCTGTCTTCATTAATCAGCCACTTTGCCAATTCACATGAAAAGCGCGGGTAGCAGGGAAAAGATGTCTTCATTTGTTTCCTAAATGAGGTAAGAGAAAGAGAAGGATCCCACAAAGCTGGCGGTAGAGAATTCCATAGATGGGGACCAGTTTGCGGCAAGGGACAGAAACCACAAGTCTTTTTGATAAGTTGGAATAAACAACTGACCTGGGAAGCTGATCTTAAGCTTGTGCTGGTTGGCTTAAGAGTTCGTAGAATTGCACAAGTCAGCGAGGAGCTGGACCATATATTAAATTTATTATATCGAGAAATTGCCTTACCGACCAAACGTTACCTGACGTTACCTCTTCTTAACATACTTGACCCTACCTGACCTTACCGTCCTTATGTTACATCACCTGACCTTACCTTACCTGATTTTATCTTACCTTATCTTATCTTACCTTACCTTATTTGTCTTATCTTGCATTACCTTATCTTACATCGTGGGCAAGTTAAAATTATTCAAAATATCCAATTAGCTATTAACGACAACCATAATTCGAACTGTGTATCGTAATTAGTCAAGCCATCTGGATCATGGTTAATCTCGGAAGGGGTCCGTCAATCGAAGCATTTCCTGCTCTATGGATTCTTGCTCTGACCGGAAATCATGACCCTGCGTTCGCCTTTTATTGCGGTGCGGACAGTGCTACGCGCATCGGCTGAATACACAACGGCCGAATACACATCGGCTGAATTGTCATTGGAGGCCGATAAACCAACGGGGCGTTTGTATACGCACACATGAACACGTTACTTATGGGAAAGAGTGGGATTGATGAAGAAGGAGGAACCTTTCCAAGATGGAATTGATGGAAGAAGGAAGGACTGTTTCAGGATGATATTGATTGAAGAAGGAAGGACTGTTTCAGGGTGGGATTGATTGAAGAAGGAAGGACTGTTTTAGGTAGGGATTGATTGAAGAAGGAAGGACTGTTTCAGGGTGGGATTGATTGAAGAAGGAAGGACTGTTTCAGGGTGGGATTGATTGAAGAAGGAAGGACTGTTTCAGGGTGGGATTGATTGAAGAAGGAAGGACTGTTTCAGGGTGGGATTGATTGAAGAGGGAAGGACTGTTTCAGGGTGGGATTGATTGAAGAAGGAAGGACTGTTTCAGGGTGGGATTGATTGAAGAAGGAATGACTGTTTCAGGGTGGGATTGATTGAAGAAGGAAGGACTGTTTCAGGGTGGGATTGATTGAAGAAGGAATGACTGTTTCAGGGTGGGATTGATTGAAGAAGGAATGACTGTTTCAGGGAGGGATTGATTGAAGAAGAAACTACCGTTCCAAAGCGGATTGATGGAAGCAATAAGGACCCTTCCAGGGTGGGATAGACTGATGCATGGAAGATCGTATCGAAGGTGGGATTTACTGATGAATGACAGATTGTGTGAGCGTCAGTATGGAACTAAGGATGGTGGCATTGATGGAAGAAGACAGAACCGCTAGATGGTGGGATATAAGAAAGAAAAAAAGAACTGTTAGCTTCTTTCGCTGTTACTGCTTCCGAATCGATTGCCTGCCGTAAGGAACCATCTGCGTCAGCCAAATCGGAAAATGCGATTCGGCAACCGCTGACTGGATTTAAAATTACAAATCTTGGCACCGAATCAGATTAGACGTTTTCCGATGGAAGGACGCGTCGAATCCGACACGCTGTGGCGGGCAGCACGGTCACTGAGAAACGCAGCTTCGCCTGATGGTGTCCACGCCGATAAGATCGCATTACGCGGCCAGGCAGAGTCAACTTCAGCCTAAATATAACCACATCCACACCGACCGATGTCAAGACACCATTACGAAATGAGGAAGCGACAATGACACCGAGTTGCGAACGGTTTCATGGAGACTGACACCCAAGGAGTTAAGTTTCAAGCAATTCACCCGTAACCGAGAAACTAAGTTTACCTAACCTGACCCAGCCTTTACTCTGTAGATTTGTCTCGTTTGAGCACACCAATACAGCAGTTTCCTTTGACTTAGCCTTTGGGCACCGATGAATTACAGAGTTGACGATTAGGCTACGCTCTAGGCCAGATAAATAAGTAAGTAAGTAAGTAATGCATTCGTTAACACGCCGTATGTCCATCTACTGAGCCAGGAACCGTAGGCGTGGGTGGGTCATAACCGTCAGACAACATAAGCAAGACGATACAAATAGGTCTTAAGCTTCTTTGCGAATATGGCTAGCGAGATGTTGTTGTGAGTGATGTGAACAGGAAGACTAATCCAGATGGCTGGTGCAGAATTGATGAATGCACGTCGGGAGAATTCAGACTGATAGCCTCGGATGTCAGGGAGAGATAAACATGTTTTGTGTAGCTGATCGCAGAGATCTGGATGTCTGTTTGGACTACAAGGAAGATGACAGGTAAGCTGGTTGATTGGTAGAGAGAATCTTACGTGTTAATTGTTAAATTGTTAATTACTTAAGGTATTCCTCAGCTGTTATTATTGTCCTGACAGGATCTTTCAGTCGGAAAGCAAATACAGCGGCAAATATACGACTGAACAGATTTCGTAAGAAGTGGAGCTATAGTTTCTAGACTTTTCACCTGTAGAATTACGGACAGAGCGATGAAAGACTGACGAGGGTTTGCAGGCGATCAGGAAACGTCATCTTAAAATTTTGATAAACCATGAAGTGTATGAAATTCGATTTGCATTGGGGAGAAGGCAAGCTTGAAAGTATCCCATATCCAACAAGTGAGACGCAAAGAAGGCTTTCATTTCCTTCTCTTTAGGCCCTTGAACATGCAATGGACGAATCCCAAGGTCACGGGGCCAGCGCATCGCAGGACTTGCCGTTTACTTCCCAGCTTTCGTCGGTACCAAATTATACTGCTTAGTGACAGAGGCACGTGTGCGCAAACAACTTGCCCAGAGTTGTTGCACAGAGTCGAACCCACAACTGCATTGTTAATTGACCAAACGCATTGCCGATATACAACCTCACCGTACGCAAGCTTTGGATTAAGATCAGAGCTTTGAACCAAGGTATGTGTATGTCAAGTTTTAGGAGATCAAGTTGGAATGTTCAAGAGAGGATCTGTCGTTAGATGCTGTGGTCAGATCAAAGATGCTTCGATGTTGGAACCAGGCTCTGAGGAGTTTATATTGAGGTGTGCAAATAAGTATGTTATCTTTACCTTTAAGTAAGTAAGTACTGAGTTTGCTAACACGCCATAATATATCCATCGGCGGAGCGAGGAATATACCGTTGTATATGATTTATAATTAGTACGATAAGATCTATGCTGTTAGATCTAGCTCGATTATTATAGAAGGTATGCTGAATTAAGTCGTCCACTGCCCCTTGAAGCCTGTTAAATCTAGGCCGGTAATTCTGAGATAGTAGCTAAGTATTCTTTGACATCTGCAGTCTTACGGTCAGCTTTGGTGTTTCTAAGAGAAGCTTAAGCTGCCTGCAATATCTTCTGTCATGTCGATTCTTACTTCACGCAGTGCAAATTGGTTCTTTCATTGAAAAATGGCGAGCAATGACCAAACCTTACGCACGCTGCAGACGATTCACTCTTGCATGTATGCTCTGATTCGGTAGATTGTATACGTATACACGATACATAATATTCGACGTTGCATATGCCTGTTTGCCTTCCTTTCCGCCTGCTTGCCTGTCTACCTACCTGCCACCTTTCTTTCCTTCCTTTTTTCCTTTCTACCTACCTGCCTGCCTGCCTTCTTTCCTTTCTTTCTCTCTTCCTGCCTACCTGCCGTTCTTCTTTCTTTTCTCCCTTCGTTCCTTCCTGCCTACCTTCTTTCCTTCCTTTCTTTCTTTCTGCCTTCCTTCCTGTCTACTTGCCTTCTTTCTTTCTTCCTTCCTTCCTGCCTACCTGTACATCCTTGCCTACCTGCCTGCCTTCTTCATTCTTTCATTTCTTCTTCCTGTCTGCCGGCTTACCTTCTTTCTTGCCCGTCTGTCTGTCTGTCTGTCTGTCTGTCTGCCTGCCTGCCTGCCTGCCTGCCTGCCTGCCTGCCTGCCTGCCTGCCTGCCTGCCTGCCTGCCTGCCTGCCTGCCTGCCTGCCTGCCTGCCTGCCTGCCTGCCTGCCTCTCTGCCTGATGGTGTGTATGTCCTTTGGCTTGCGTCGGTCTCTCGTGGCACCGATCCTTTCCGGGGCTGTTATGAAACTGGTGCAGAATCATCTGGACTGAACTGAAAGGCATCTGGCATCGGTGACTGACGTCGCCGCTGTAACAAACGATGAAATGAACGAACTAAGCATATTCCTCTGTTTATACAGCGCTTAATCAAACACACCGAGAATTACCACTCCACTGTCCACCTGCGGGACTGCTCTCCATTCTGTAAGAATACAATGTATATCAATATGGACCAAAAATCTTTTGTTTACAGTTCAATGTCGGAACCCGCCATTCAGTCCATCTGTTATGCTGAAAATTTTAGCCAAATTGGACCATATTTAGGCATTGCACATGATACAGTATACTCACAATTCTTTCACTTGTGGGTATATGAACGAGAATCAGTACACGAACGTATTTGATTCAAGTCTGACCAGCGAAGTCTTCTTCTTGATGTCAGGAAATTGTTGGTTTTGCTTCTGAACGACTAGCAGTAAATATTGCTTTTGCAGTTCATAAAATGTCAGAACTGATTCGCAGCTTAATATTGGATGAGCTTCACTCCTTTCTAGGCGGTGGCATTGACAACCTTGAGTGACATCGCAATTTGCTGTGAAGTAAGGTAGTCCTGCTTTTTGGTGAGAACTGCAGGAATGAATCCTTCAGCTCATGATTTGGCAAAATGTTCCTCTGTTGGGTTTAACTAAAGAACTCAGTGGAATGTTAATGATCTGAAAAATTTCTTGGTTCCTGTATTCGGTCAAATGTAAGGGAGCCTGGAACTATGCCTGGATATAAACACTACAAATAAATAGAATAAATTGGGAGAAACCCCTTTCTATCACTGGTTTCAGTTTGAACTGGAATTGGAACATCCACGTCTCGAATGAATAGAATACTTGAATACTCCTGCCATCCACCAAGTTCCTGAACGGCTCCAAGAGCTATAGAATGGATGCTTCGAGATGGAATTCCGCAAAGAAAGATGACTACTAGTTCCAGAAGTTCTTCGTAGTCATCTGCTGTCTTAAAGCTACTTTGGTCAATCCATTACCAGTTGTCATGGATACGGCGAAATACAGAAATACCGGGACAAGTGGGGGCAGAAAGTTTTAGGACAGTGAATGTCTGTTCAGCTGTGATTTTCATTGCATGGTCCAAACTCGATTCTGACCAACGACTTGTCTCTCGAAGTACATGCACCAACATGCTGACCGGTATCGCTGGCTATCGTATGAAAGCATGTATCCTTGAATTTGTTCAGTAACAACGGGATCCTTGCTGAGCTTTTACTAGATTACTGTTGCTTTCTCATTCTGTTTGATGCAGCGGCATGCTAGCTCTGAGTCACTGTCTCCCTCAGCTGTGCCTTCCTGCAACATAGGCAATCCACAGGGGTCGTCAAAATTCTCTTCTAGTTTGAATCAGTCTGTTCAGGGTTTTCGATTGTCGATATGACATGAATCAAGCTGTTCAACGTGAATATCTGATCTATTGTCGATATCACATGACCATAACCATGCTACTGTTACCCCATATCGAACAGGATGTACTACTTAACAGTGTTTAAGTAGAACTAGTGTTAATTCTTGTTAGCTGACTGTTGCTACTGAATTGATCTGACCTGATCCGTTATTTATGTAGATGAGTCCATTACAGTGTTTTCCGACCGGTGCGTTTAGGGAAAGGGACATGTGAATAACGATTGAGCCCAGCACCCGCTGTATCCATTACGTGCGTCAGTCGTTAAAAAAATAGTAAAAAGTACTAAGTTCTATACAGTGGGGGATCCAGGATCGCTTGCGTGGGGGTGGGGCATTTCCAGAAGTGCGCCAGATTCTGGCAGTCCACCATGCACAGGTCTGGTCTGAGAGGCGCCAACATAAAACCAAGAGCCCCGCCCCTATAGCTAAATCCGCCACTGGCTCTATATCATTTCACGCTGGTTGTCTGTTTATGAAGCCCATCTATACAGTACTTATAGGATAGAAAATATTTTATATAGATCTATAATACACGTACCGATTACAGATGTATTATTAGGTTACTAAACTAATTAGGTTTTCGTGAATGTGTATTTTCTGTTGATAGTTTACTAATACTAATACTGAGTGCATCGATGAAACATTGGTTGAATGCGATGCTCGTTTAACGCAAATGTTTGCCTGGCTTATGTCACATAGGTTCGCCTACGATTCCTCGCTCAGTCGATGGACATCTGGCGTGTTAACAAATGCATTACTTACTTACTTACTTAAGGTTTTCTCTCCATCGTCAGTAAAACATAAAGTACGTTGTATGGAGTCCACCGTTCGCTATAGGACTTTTGATGCAAAGTATCTAGTGAATGCACCAATCATTCGCGTGTTGTGTATGAAGGTCAACAGCCTAACTGTGACAACAGAATGTCTAGAACGTTAGCACCCATCCATTTTCCTTCTGCTTTTCCATATTTATGGAGGTCTATCTGTGTACCTGTCAGCCCTTAATACGAATTGACTAAGAAGAGGAAGAACCAGGTGACTTGGAGTATGAGTAGGGAAATACTGATTTTTGTCGTTGCTTTTGTTCAACGTCTCAACGGATAAAAAGATTCGAAAACAAGTTTTATGAATTATGAATTATGAAGTGAGATTGGAAGAACACAATACAACAGTCTCTGCGTGTATGCCTCTCTCCACATTTGGCTCACTGACGTATTTCCTGTTTTTTCCTTGCCCAGCGGACCCGACTATTACTTTGCCGTTCGCAACTTTAAATATTGGATCCGCCCCTGAGAAATGTTGCAACAGAAGAATGATACGCCCACGTGGAAATTAAGTGAGGATAAATTGCAGAAAAAAGACATCGTGTTAAAGAACGAGTCTTAAATAAATAATTTTTAAAACTAAACTGCAGTGTGCATTTTCGACACATTAACCAACAGCCGGCATTTGAAATGTGGCATGGTTTAGCATAACATAACATAAATGAAGATTTATAAAGCGCAACTTCAAGAACAAACTCATCAGTAGCTCTACCGATCAGTCAGAAAAGATCCGCGGTCAAACAGGACAAATTTCAAGCGCTTGCGGAACAAAGAATGTGGCTGATTAGCTCATTTCTAGTCTTGTAAGGAAGGATGCAGGACCAATGAATGCAAAGCTTCTATGGTGGGTAGTAGAGGTCCAAGCCCAAAGGACGACAAGGGCTCTGTGAGTAGCCGAACGGAGGGAGCTACGACCAGAAACAGATGAAGCTGAGGTACAAAAAGACCTCAAATAGGATGGGGCAGTTCCCACCAAACAGTCTGGCATAAAGATTAGAATCTTAAATTCGATGCGTTTAAGACATAGGTAACCAATGCAGTTTCCCGCATATAGGCGGAAATATGATCAAATTTCGGGATGTCACCGATGAGAGGAGCAGAAGCAATAAACCCATAACACGAAAACGAGATGACGATCGAAAAGTGGACAAATCGAGATATCTAATCCAAGAAAAATTCGGCAAGGTAGAAAATCCGCAAAACTGAAATAATCAAAACTCGAACTAGGTTGGCTCTCACATACCGAAGTGCAGGCATACAATCAGGTTTTAAAGGAATTAAAAGTTGTCGTGACAGACTTAAAAACTGTAAGGGAATGTCGCAAATGGCACACAGAAGATGAAAGAACCGCTGCCTAAAAGGATTTATTTCACTTGGCTGGAGAATCGGAGACGTGACCAATGAGGCGATAGTTCGTGGGATTAATATCCCCTCAGCACGCATGCATATTGCCAAGTGAAGAGCAGTGGACCTTGGTGATGTATTGCCTATAAAAGGATCAGATAGCACTATTTTGTTCGATGTGTACTGTGAAAATAGGCCGTTCTTATGCTGCTGCTGCTGCTGCTGCTGCTGCTGCTGCTGCTGCTGCTGCTGCTGCTGCTGCTGCTGCTGTGTAAGTAATCGTAATCGTAATCTCGAGATTTCTACAGCGCCCAGCGAAAGCCAAGTCGCGAGAAACAGCTTATTCACAGGCGCTCAGTCAAAACAAAATCGATGGACAGATAGGGTTCGGTTCCAGGTCAGAAGTCAGGCAGACAGACAGTCAGACGGCTGCGGTGGATGGTGTTTGAAATTGGAGCTGGAAGAGAGATAAGGGGAAGAGGATGAATCAGGATAAGATTTTTGGAAAAGTAATTTCTTAACCAGGAGAGACCAGGGCTTTTAGGTAGTGTGGATGAGAAATACTTGCGTTGAAGTTTGACAGAAATTGTATAGAAGCATAATGCACAAATTCTGTATATTTCAATCAATGAAGTAGGCCTATGTCAGAAAATAACCTTAACGGTGCAATTTTTTTAAATTATCACAATGGCATGCCAATATTATAATTATGCATGTTTATAAACTTTTTTCTATATTGGTCACATACTTATAGTTTCGCTATGACTTAAAACCGCAGCCCGTTTAAACTGGTGCCAATCCATTTTAGATGCCAGTGTATACAAAATGATAATCTGGCTCATATACAGAGTATAATTTCGTACACTGATCAGGAATCCAATTGATTTATATGATTCCTAGATATTCATTGAATTTTTATGTACGCTACTATTGACCAGTGGAACATTATATACTGCTTCGACCTTTGCAAAACTGTGGATTACTTGGACTGGTTTTGTATGCTTTATGTATTGGTTATGCAGCAGAACAAGTAGCATTCTTTGCTATGCAAATATTTTCGTTAAGAACCCAATTTGACGTTTCAGTAGCCACGTTTTAATGCTGTCTTTTGGAATGGATTCGAACTCATTCCCTTGCGGTTTCTGTCGCTGTTTTCCATCATACTGAAGCGCATTGCATTAGGCGAACGTTTCAATGTGCATATCACGGTGTATGCGTGCACTGGGATCGCAACTGCGTTACTCTGTTGCGTTTCTAGCATCTATGGCGAGTGGATCGACAAGCAGCCGTTATTGCTCGAGCGGACTTCTCCAACCTTCAAAACCCCCAGACGAGCACTTAGCTACAGTGTAAATTTAATCACTTCGAAAGACGGGGATTTCTGGCACAGGGGATCGGTGGTATGCGCGACTATTGTGCCGATTTTATGCAGTTACAACTGTTATATCCTTCGACGTTCGCCTGGCATCCGTCTAATGCAATCCAAAGGCGCATTCCTCGATTCTCTCCCCCCTCTCTCTCTCTCTCTGTCTCTCTCTGTCTCTCTGTCTCTCTGTTCAGTGGGAATACAAGAATTATGCTGTCGTTGTGTTGCGACTGCGGCTTGAAGTAGAAGAAGTAAGTTAAATGCTTATTATGCCTTTGGGGATTCCAGCATAGGCGAATAAGAAATGCGATTGAATAAGCTTCTGCTTTCGTGTCGTCTGCTGTCGTCGTCTGCCATTTTGCTGTCGTCTGATGTCTGCCCACAACTGTCTTCGGTTGCCTATTTTCTTGCTGTCGTCTGCTTCCTCAACTTTGATTCGTATTCTGTCGTCTGCTGTCAGTTACTGACTGCTGTCTGCTCGTATTTCGCCTAGACTGAGCCGCCTACTTTTAAAACTAACGCACTGTTGTTCAATCGTTGGCGCTCTGACGTAATATGCTTGGCCGTTGTCGTCTGCTCAGATGACGCATTTTCTGACGTTATACGTGGTACAGATCAAATTTCTTTGGTTGACGCAATCACGCAATCGTTAATTGACGTCAATACTTCGATAAAACCCGTCGTTTTAAGCGAAACGATAGCCGCAGAAAAGCGCAACTGGAAACCGGTGAATGTCTGTCTTTCTCCGGGTGACTGCTTATCGCGCGAATAACGCAGGTCGAGAAATAAATGACCAGCTGTCAGATTTCCTTGACGACTCGGTGAAGGCTGTCATTCTTTTACATTTGGCTTATTTTCAGACTATTGCACAAAATCAGTGACATGGCGTGTTATGGTCTGATCTTGTCTTATGTAAATGTAAATCTCCTCATTTTTGCAGCGCCACAAAAGCCGCGTCTCTGATATCAGCTTATCACCGGCGCTATATCAAATCAAGTCCGCATGCGCCATGTTGTTTAATCACTTTCAGTGCTTCCTGTGTGTCAAGTGCATGGGTCAACCTTAGCTTTCAGATTTTATTTGGCCTTCAGATCTCGAATGAAAACTCATCTCTTACTGAACTCATTTCCTCTAGTGGGCTGCTTCTGTGTCGCCTAAGATTCCCCCTCTTGGCTTTTCGACCGGACTCGCCATGAAATTTAGCTTGCACAAAAATTTGCTTAACAGCGACCATCGACTGATGCCCTGTGCATTATTACGGTGGCGCTATAGAAGTTCTGGGATTTTTTATTATTTAGCTTTGAATATATCGTGCATTCATCGAAATGATCAGAGATTTCTCAGAAAATAATCAAACTAATTTTTATTTAATGACAGTGGAAGAATTCTGGAAAGAGCGCAACCTAGACTTTTTACCAGATGTCCTTCTTAGTTGTAGGAATAATGTAGTCTGCTTGTTTTAAATGCTTGGCCTATGCTGAATCAAAATCATTATTGCTAAATCTATATCTCGCAAATTCTTAAGAATCTCAAAGTATAATTCGTCAACGCACAGGGTTTAGCAGCTGTGGTGACGATTTAAATTTTGACATAGTAATTAAACAGTATGTAAGCCTTGTCTGGCTTTTAATAAATATAGAACTGCAGTACTTTTACTTTCGTAATTTGTATTTGCACACGATTCCATTACAAATTAGTCCATCAAAGTCTGTAATACTTGACATTTGAACAGGATTTTTTAGTTGCAGTTCTTCTTATGACTGACTGACAATTTTCTACTAAGACTTGATAATGTAAGTCATTTTTGTATATTTGCAAATATTTAATTGACACATGCATTACCTTTTTAAGGCGATAGACACTACATCACTTACTTGCATGAATAAGTAAAATTGACATGCTAAGTAAGTAAGTAATGGATTTGTTAACACGTTAAATGTCCATCGGCTGGGCGAGGAATCATAGGCGTATGTGGGGGTCATAGCGGTCAGACAAAAAAGCAAGGCAATCCAAATAGGTCTTAAGCCGCTTTACGAATTTTTCTAGCGAGTTATCGTGTGAGTAGCATAAAGAGGAAGACTATTCCAGATGACTGGTGCAGAATTGATGAATCCACGTGCTGAAATAAGCTCGGGTAAATGGCTCATTTATTATGCTCCTCGTCAACTGTTAATAGTCTTCATCATCGAAGGCCGAAGGTCTTTGAGCTATAAATCAAAAGTAGCCCTGTCGCACGTCTTAGATATTTATTGGCTGGAGTGCAGGAGTGCAGGAGTGCAGTCATGCTAAAACTGAACAACCTTGCTTTAGTTCTTACAGGTGCTAAGTGACATTACGTGAACACATCTCAGCGCATGCCATAATTCGAAATTTGCTCTAGGCAATTATTGTTTTAAATGAAATAAATAACAACAAGAATATATAAAAATATTAAATATTCGCTGAAAAAAATAAGTTTTATTGAAAAATTAAGTTAGATATACATAAGTACACCCCTAAAACAGCTCCTTGAGCAATATTTCAGTTTCTGATGGGTTATACTTACCTCGGGCAAAAAAGTTAAATTTTAATATTTCTATTCGTATTTTATCATTTGAATTATTTATTTATATATTCAGTTGTTTTCAGTTATTTATTCATGTATTTATTCGTTCGTTAATGTAATGCGCTATTTGCTTATTTCTTCTTTTTATTTAAGTATTAATAAACTCTTAAGTAATCATGTATTTAATTAGTCATGCATTTATTTATTTATTCATCTAATTCATCAATTATTCATTTATGTTAATGATGCAGCTTGTGGCAATGAATGTTGGTTTGTGTGTTAGTTGTTTGCCGTGGACAACTGCGTGGACGATTGGCGCATAGCGATGAGCTGCCAGCGCATCGCTCAGCTGTCTCTGGAGCTCGTCGTCTGTTCCATCCATCCAATTCCCGGCAAATACATCTTCGTCTGGACAACGGTGCACGCAGACGGCGAGACGGTGACGTCACGCCAGGTGCCCGTTGACGTCATCTTCTCGCTGCCGATGTTCCTGCGCCTCTATCTCATCTGTCGGGTAATGCTGCTGCACAGCAAGCTCTTCACGGATGCATCGTCGCGTAGCATCGGTGCATTGAACCGTATCAGCTTCAACACGCGCTTCGTTCTCAAGACTCTGATGACCATCTGCCCTGGCACGGTCCTCCTCGTCTTCATGCTCTCGCTTTGGATCATCGCCAGCTGGACGCTCAGGGCCTGCGAAAGGTAAGCACGTCAGTCGTGTGGGTTTACTGCTTTCCCGTCTACGTTCTACTGACCCGCATACTTTGCTGTATTTGCATGCGATCCATTCATTATGCCATGCTATGTAATTGGATACTGATATTGATATACTTCTCTTGACCCAATAACCTCAAGTGCAGGTGCAGTCGGTCGAAGCAAAGGTATCCCTTCTTGAGAAGCAGGTTCGTTTTTCCACACCCCACGTTGCCTTTTACGAGTGGAAACGGAGATAAATGAACGCGCGTAGGTCTAATTCATGATCATATAACACATCGTTAACATGCAATTCATTATACTGATATACTGACACACAAACACAAAGACACTGAGGCATATATAGACATACAGACAAACACACATAAAAGCGCGAAAGTAGAGACACAGTAATGTACATACATACCAACCAATTACCGACCATAATGGCTCGTTAATACGCCTTTAATTATGTGTACCTGAGTCCCGAGGCGTGACCTGAAATTATCAGATGCAACAAACAACAACGAAAACAACCAAACAACCAAAAAAACCGAACATCGTTTTGCAGCAAGTAACCGATTACATCGCATCGGGATTCTAACTATCGGCGCTGCGGCGAAAGCTGCTAGGCTACCATTTAGGGAGACGGCCTTGCATACGAGTCCCTTTGATTCAAAAAAACCATGACTCGCGTACGATCAACGATGGCACTTTGTTTATCGTCAGGAAAACGTCTCAAACAGAAATCTGAATTACACGTACAAACCCACACTTGCACAACCATGAAAACTTGCCGTTTTTTTACTTTCGAGCAGCATTATGTCTGAATTCACACAAATATAGGCCTCTCTAACCTCATGTAATCTAATGACTTATATAGCGCCGTTGCTTCAGTATAAACCGTTGCCCAAAATGGCCATCCGTTGGAGAAGCCAGGTGGAAATCCGATAGGTCAGAATCAGAAGCCAATCTGCCTCAACATAGAACTGAAGAGAAACGCATAAAGGTGCTATATAAATATCAGCCTACTCGACATAAAGGTAATGTAACTGAAAGTATATGCGCTCCGAATGCCTGAACTTGAGTTTGATTCTCCTAAAGCACAGGGGTTGTAAGAACTACACACTTAAAACCCCATTTGCATAACTTAACGGATTATTCTTTTCGCGTAGCAAGCTACGATTCAATCCTCAAAAGCAGGGGTGAATGGCCGACGAACCAGCGCGCGCACACACGGACATCAACGCTCACCACATGCATATACACGTGTGTATACATACTACAAAACCATGTGTATGCCAACATGTACGTTATTTTTTGTATGCGTAAACACATAGAAACAGGTACGTCCACGCATACACAGACTGACACGTACACGGAAATCTAGAAGTACTCGTCCTCACCGACCGACAAACGCAACTTGGACGTCTACTTATGTAGTCGGTGATTAATTCTGTCTCGTGTCATGACTCGGATCTGGAGCTCTCCATTTAGAGCCAGTCCTCAGAGACAGAAATCCAACCCAGGACGTGTCTCATTCATCACAATCTTAGACTTGTAGATGCAGATCTAATTAGCTGAAGCAGTAGCAACGCTCGCCAGTTTATGTTCCTAGGTCAGCGTTCAACGTCTGCCTGAATTGAATTACTGCAGTCCAACAAAAACACCGTTTCTTAAAGTTCTACGCCGTTCAGTTAAGGTGTCAGTCACACTACTTTAAAATGCGTGCTGGCCATTTCTATTAAAAAAAGATTAACCACTAAACCTGTTTAGTTCAGATCAGTTATTTTTAGTCTAGTATGAGTATCCTAACGCAGTAAACATCTCCCTACTTCGTATATCGACCAGGCTTCTCCGACTGATGACTGCAGTGTTACTTTAGGCCACCACCGACTGATGCCTTGTGCCTTATGACGACGACGCAATGGTAGTCATTAGAATAGATTACATAAGATTATACTTTGAATCGTTGAGAACAGTATTTCGAAGTATCTGAATTCGAATAAGTTCGTTACTGAGGATTATAGATAAAAGTTGTTGACGCCAATAGATAACTGAACATTTCGATACTTTCGTGGACACATCTTTCCAAATGAATGCTTTTCACTTTGCTCGTAAAACTTTTAAGCCTAATGTATAACAAGCGTTATATAAAAATTGGCCGCTAACAATGCTTCTCCGTAATGCAATTACCCTGATTTGGGATGCTGGTTTTAGCGCGCATAGCTTCAGATTTGATTTAGAGTAGCATCGATCGCCATTATCGTATAAAAGGGAAATTGAACCTTAATTGTTTCCGGGCGCCGATGTTCCGATGCGCCGCACCATGCATCCAACACACGACGCAGCAGCAGCAGCAGCCAATACTTTTGAAAATTTCTGGACTTTTATGTTGCTGCACGTATAGTATTAGCCAGGCAACACGGTGGCTACGCAGCCAAGGAGACAGACAGCAGAGATGGCTTCCGGCGGTTGATCTAGTCTCATCTAATCAATCCAGCTGGGAATTTATTTACCAGGTGCCAGGTAATGCCACCTGTTGATTGCGAGATGCTTTTCAATGCCATGTCTTTGATCAGACATTTATGTTGTGTGGCTTAGTGCTGGCTATAAATTGTCTAACAGACACCAACAGTCTCTAATTCAGAACTTTGAAAATGCGTCCACGTCGTATTTGCATAATGCCCCTCATTTCCCCATAATAGCAGACAGCTGGTGCAGATCTGATTTCTGTCTTGCAGCTATCATTCCGAGAAGCACAGGAACCTCCTGAACTCCATGTGGTTGATATCGATAACTTTCCTGTCCGTCGGCTACGGTGATATTGTCCCGAACACATACTGCGGCCGCGCCATTACGGTCTGCACTGGAGTCATGGTAAGACAACGATCCATTCGGAATCATTTGAGTAATAGCTGCATCGATTCTGTCCACATTTCGCGAGAAAACTTTTCTATATTTTTATAGCGCAAGCCAGGAACGTCAACCAGAATGTGAATAATTCAGGTCAGTGGTAGTCATCATTTGTCTAGCGCCATAAGCGCAGGCAAATTGTCTTGAATGTAACAAACAACAGAATGTTGCCGTTAATGCCCTTCATCCTATATATCATTTAGCTGTGGGATCACATCTCTATTTATAGAGCCGCCTAAGAAATGAGCAATTACCTTACCGTACCTTATTTCAATTTACCACATCTTCCTTTACCTTACTATACCTTATCTTTCTCGATCTTGCCTTACATATACTAACTATACTGAACTGAATAGAACAGAACCTTACCTTACCGAAGATTACCGACTTTATCTTTCTCTGTCTTACATTACATTTCCTAACTACCTTATCTCACCTTACCAAACCTTGTTCTTACCGAACCTTACAGTTCCTTATTCCATCTTACTCTATCCTACCTTACATTTCCTTCATTACCTTACCTTGCGGGTTCGACTCCGTGTAACGACCCTGGGCAAGCTGTTTGCGCAAACGTGCCTCTGTCACCAAGCAGCATAATTTGGTACCGGTGTAAATTGGAAAGTAAACGGCAAGTCCTGCCATGCACTGTCCTGGACCTTGGGATTCGTCCATTGCTGGCTCATTTGTGGAATATGGAATATTTTACCTTACTTGCTTATTTACCTTACCTTACTTTACACGTCCTTATTTCTTCTTACATTGTCTTACATTGCTATACCTCGCCTCACTTACCAAGCAAAGTCCTTCGTGGATGTGAGCGTACTGAATCGCTCCGCTATGATCAGAGTTATCAGAGTGCGTCCAGAGTATAGATCTGACTGACTATCCTATCGTTTCATCCAGGGTTCCGGATGTACGGCTTTGGTCGTCGCAGTGCTGGCTCGAAAGTTGGAATTGACCAGAGCAGAGAAGCACGTCCATAACTTCATGATGGACAATCAGCTGACCAAACGAGTGAGTACTGGTTGCACAGAGACCTACTTGTCGACTTCCTCAGTAGAAACAGACAAATTAACGCCACAAATCGATGAGTGTAATTATAACTGTCCCGAGTGTACAGTGTTCATATTTAGCCGCTTGCTATTTTACAGTTTGCTTGTCTTAAATTTAAATCCTTAATCAAGTGTTTGGACGATTTTCATTTTTGTTTTATCTTTGTTTTCCCAGCAACACTGCAGCATAAACTGATTGGACTTTTATGTCTGTATGTATCAAGGCACTTAACATAGCGCCTTTAATGTATCTCTCAAAAGCCCTGCAGTGACTGTATAGCTACATCAGAAATGAGTCGCGCTATCGTGTAAAAGTCATCTGATCGCTTGCCTGATCTTCGTCCAAGTCCAGAAATTTCATAAACGCTACTTAAAAACTAGGGGCAGTGCACCGCCTTATTATGTCATAGAGTTTGTCTAGTGATACAGTAAGACGTACAAGATCCGGTTTCCGAGAGACGAGAGAGAGTGTGAGAGAGAGTTAGAGACAGAGACAGACAGACAGACAGAGACAGACAGACAGAGAGAAAGAGCAAGAGAGAGCAAGAAAAAGAGAGACAGAGGAGCTGTTACGATGGCTGATGTTTAGGTTGAAAGAAATAGGAAGGCGGATTTTGACTATCAGTGATATGTGTTTCTGGCTAACTACGGCTGCAGGACAGAAATTATGTAAATGGCATGACGAAGCCGACAGAATCGTCAAAATGGTAAAGGTCGAGGCAACACAGAACCTGGAATAGCACAGAAATTGCCTTCTGGATGATTATCGTGTTGTGTTTTTTTGTGCCGTTGTTCAGCTGAAGAACGCTGCGGCCAATGTCCTTCGAGAGACGTGGCTCATCTACAAACACACGACGCTGACGAAAAAGATCCACACCGGCAAAGTCAGAAATCACCAACGAAAGTTCTTGCACGCCATTCACAGGTCTGGACGACGCCTTTACAACATCTCCTCTTTTATGCCCCGCTTTCGTCGTCCGTAGTGTAACACCCCTGGCGTTAGATGGCGCCTCTGCAGACGGTTTGATTGATTTGGTCTCATTGTTAGAGTGTCTGGCTCTGTCTGCGTGCAATCCGGGCGGCAGTCCCAAGTGCATCGATTAGAAGGATACACAGTCACGAGTGGAGAGCTACAAGCGGGAGCATCGGCAGACGTTCTTGAAATGAAATGAGGGCATGTGAAGAGAAACAGACAAAACACCTCCAGAAGGATTTTCAAGAATAGGCACCGACATTCAAGTAAACATAAATGTAGGCCTAGACGTTCTTTATAGACCCTATAACCTCGACCCTGCTCAATTTTTCAATGAATTTGTCGGGTGAGATCATTCACCACCGCTGTCTGTTTGAATGGTCGCCACGCCATTTAAGGTCCCCATGTACGGACCGTGCTAGCCCTGGATTAAAATCCCTGAAATAAGCCACGACCACGTATGCAGTTGGACAACAACGAATACATAACTCGTGAACACACGATCAAAGACGGACAATCATGAAGAAAAACAAACACATACAGAAAATTGCCAACAAAAACGGAAATATGAACAAAGGGAACAGTTAAGAAAAAACAGTAGACGGTTAGTTACGAACAACGAATACCTTTTGAAGTCAAGCAAATTTGTAAAAACCTGACGGACAATCTGTTAAACATGGTGATCAAAGGAAATAATTCAGATCACGAACATGACAGTTGCTAACACATAACATGCTGTCTACAGTATATAAAGAATCACAAAACTGAAACGTCCACCCACATGAAAGGGAATTCTAGAACACAGGCCAATGTATTCATGAGCACAGAAGGCCAATCACAAACAGAGACGGAATATTACGAACACAGACGAACAATCACGAACATGGACGGACATTGCCGAACGCAGACGGACGGTGCCGAACACAGCCGGACAGTGCCGACAACACACATGAAATTACTAACACAGACGAACAATCACAAACACAGAGGAAGAGTGCTACACACAGACAAAAATTTACAAAAACACGTACGAACAATAACGAAAGCATACAGGAAGCATACAATTGAAGCGGACAATTGGAGCGGTCTCTCTGGAGCGCTGACAGTGGTTGACGAAGCAGATAAGACTGCGACATCGTCGTGTGTGTCAGCAGCAAAGTCGTGTCCAGCGCCGTGTATCGTCTGTCGTACTTTAGGACGATTAGACAGAATCTGCTGCTCCCGTCGCCGCCACCGTCGCCGCCTCGAGGATCTCGAGGGACGAACTGACAGAAGGATGGACGGACGGACGGACGGACGGACGGATTGACTGACTGACTGAAAGACAGGCAGACAGATGATGGATGGATGGATGGATGGTTGGACGGATGCATGCAGGCATGCAAGCATCCGATGCATGGATAGATAGAGAGCTAGACATATAGACAGATAGATAGATAGATAGATAGATAGATAGATAGATAGACAGACAGACAGACAGACAGACAGACAGATCGACAGATAGATTGGTTTAATGGGTATAGATAGATAGATAGATAGATAGATAGATAGATAGATAGATAGATAGATAGATAGATAGATAGATAGATAGATAGATAGATAGATAGATAGATAGATAGATAGATAGATAGATAGATAGATAGATAGATAGATAGATAGATAGATAGATAGATAGATAGATAGATAGATAGATAGATAGATAGATAGATAGATAGATAGATAGATAGATAGATAGATAGATAGATAGATAGATAGATAGATAGATAGATAGATAGATAGATAGATAGATAGATAGATAGATAGATAGATAGATAGATAGATAGATGGACAGATGGATAGATAGATAAAAAGGTTCGAGACCAATGGTTCTTTATGGGATGACTTGCTAGTTCTTTCGTCCAAAGGAGTCATTGTTTGGATGTCTGTTTCGCTACTGCTAACAAAAGATTCATTTGATGAAGGAGAGCAGTGACGTCTTCAAGCAGTTTTATGAGACCTTCTCAACATCGGCTTTGTCTCTTGAGCATCTAATAAATACTGACAGATCTCGACAGACTGTTGCAACAACGGCCGTTCCCTGAAGCAGATTAACAGATTTACAGTTCCTTGTTTTTATTCGAGTTGACGTACTTCCTTTGTGTTGCTTTTGTAGTCTGCGCCAAGTGAAAATAGAACAAAGAAAACTCCAAGATAACGCCAATTCTCTCGTGGACATGGCCAAGGTAAGCACAAGCTTGAGTTCATGACGTCAGTGGCGCCATACAAATGCGCCAGTATATCAAACAATAAGCGACAAGAAAAAAGGAAGGTAATTTTAAAAAGCGCTACTACTCTATTGTGATAATATCACTTAATTTGACATATTGTAGAGCACTAAAACCTGATTAAGTGACGAGATTGATTTTCTGTCCGTGTGCTGTACCTGACCCAATTATGATTAAAGTGGCTGCAGGATCTGTGTTAGGTCAGGTGATGTGGGGTCTCGGCCGTATATTGATTATACAATTTGGCCTAAGGTAACTTCATCAATTTTAGGAGTTGTATACACCGCCAATCCTTTATTACGCGGAAATCGGGTCCATATCCGCTACCGCGTGATATCGAATACCTTTTCATAAAAATGTCTCATAAAATGAGTTACAGTTGTGATTTAGTTTATGCCTGCAGGTTTTGGGCTCGTGAAATCGCACGTGGTCATCCTTTTATGCAGCAAATACTTCGTATAAGGGCCGGATAATTTGGCCACATTTCGCTTTCATTGATAACTTGACTGCGTGACATCTTCTAAGGTATGCTGTTGTCCCGAGGCTGTCAAAACGAGTTGCCCCGATGGCGCAAAATAGCGTCTGATTCATTCTTAAGAGAACGAGCTTTACGTATTCGAGTAATTATCAGAGATCCTATCGCTTTAATGTCTTACGTCCGCACGATCTTGCCTGCGAGTTATCAATGCGTCATAGCCACCGGCATCAAATGCGGGAGTATATAAGCACGTTTGTTATCGTTCACAAAAGGCAGAGAAGACATGAAAATACTTGGTAGCAGCATCCGGAAATGTCAACAAAGTCATTCTCCTATAGTGCATTGTTACAGCGAGAATTGTTGAACGTTAGCACGTACTGTGGTAGAAACTAATGCTTCTCATAAGGAAAAAATCAAAGCCATGATCGCGACGAGTTTTATAACCGAATTCGCTTTATATCGGTTCGTGGTGAATCAATTACGCCTTATGAATGGGCCGCAAAGTATATATGAGATAAATGATTATATTTGAGTGATTATTCGCTGTAATCTAATCTTAAACTGATTTAGCGCCTTCATAATGATGCTCAAGCGACCCCAATCGATGGCAAAGAAGCACATATATCTTAAATGGGGTCAGTTCAGTGCTACAGTTGAACTGACTGCTCAATCCATTGCTATAACTGAATCCGCTTCAGTGGCTACCGGTGGATTAGCAGTCAGTTAAGGTCGTAGTGGCAATTTTTATGAACATTGTTGCTACTTAAAATTATGGTTCTTGCTGTGGAATATTCTAACTATCTAGAGGATTCCGCTCACAGTTCCTTACAGCTGACAAATGTAGTCTTACATCCGAATGACGTAAAAGTCGTCAACACGGGGTTTAAAGACGATTTTGCTATTATTTCGTTATGCCCCTAAGAAAATCTATTGTTTTATTGTATTGCGGTTGATCAGATCGTCTAACAAAGGCTTTATTATCTGACCTACACAATCGTCAATAAATTTGCAGTCTTTCTTAAAGCACTTATAAGGCGCACAATGTCAGTAAGGCTGAAGCTGAATCTGAATAATGAGATTTCTTAAATTAGCGCTATATTAATGCTGGATGATGACACCTTACTATTCCCCTATTCCTTTATTTATTTAGACGCAGTCGAATATACTAGAGAACGTTGTCGATATGAATACGAGACAACTACATCTGGAAAGCAGAACGGACAGTATCGAACAGGCACTTCGTCATATCCAGGTACAAGACCCCATACTTTGAGCGCTCTGCAAAAGGCGCTACACAAATGCCGAAGCCAAAGGAAATACTTAATAACTCATTCTGGCTGTTAAGCAATGCTCACCTGTGCATGACTGCTGACACATGACCTTTCACCTTGGGTCCCGGGTTTTGAAACTCGATACTCTGGGTGAAATTGAAATATTGGTTTTGTCGACTTAGTGCTGAAAGGTTGTTTCAGCTTTGGATTAACTGTGCCCTGTTTGCTTATCCATCTAATTTTTTCAACGCCAGAAACCACGCCCTTCTGAAATATTGTTGACAGATACGTATTATAAAAAACAGCTATGTTACTTTTCTATAACCTTACGTTTGTCCCTCAATCTCTCTTCTAGTCTGTATGCGTGCTAAATGCCATAGCTGCCAATTATAACCGGACCACTTGGATCTAGACCAAGAATTGGTCTAGCTACACTAGTGTCTGAGGATGCCAGGCAATATTGCCAGAATATATCATAAGATTTAGTTTGACAGCTTCTGACACTGAAGCGACCAAATCCGATGAAAGACTACATTATCAGAAATTATAACTCTTGGCAGAATTTCTCATCCACAGAGCGTAGATCTCTATTCCTGCATCTCGTCTTTCTTCGCCTGGGTGCAGATGCAGAGGCATCCGTGTGTATAGAGTGAAACTTTGTGGCAAATAGATCGAAAATCGGGCGCTATTAAAATCATGCTCCATATGCGATATATCGTCTGCGATTCCTCGCTCAGCCGATGAACACATGGCATATTAACAAATGTCTTACTTACTTACTTATCTAGTGCTAGAACCTGCATGAGTTTGGGTTTACGTGGTCTGTAAACAGATCTTGACTGATTAGGCCGGCGGTATTTCTAAAAATCATACTATATATAAACCATAATTTCTTAAAATATATACTGTTAATTGAAACCAAATAGCCCTTAAATTATTGTTAACTTGGCTATCTAAAATCAAAACTGTTTTAGCTGTGACTATATAGCAACTAAATTTAAAAATTTTAAGCAGGCCCCGTCACAGTGACTTCATTGGGAAAAACACCCTTGTAAAATGGCGATCACCTGGTAAGTGGTACTGTCATTATTACAAGTTAGCGACGTGTGGGCCTTGAAGTCTGTGCTGCGACCATAGGAAGACAATTCAAGCACAAGTCATAGTCAAGTATTGTTAAATTAAATCTGTAAACGCTAAACTAAAATTCTTCTGGTTTGGATTAAACTTAAATAAGAATTTCCAACAGTTGCTGAAAAATTTCTAGTGGTTCGTTCTTTCGTTTTGTTCACAGTGCACACATCACAAACACCAGTTTGTGTGGGTCTGGGTCAGAGTATAAGCATTTTGAGCGCCTCTAGTTATATTACTTAAAGGGGCGCTATATAAATGTTCGGAATGAATGAATGAATGGTTTTATTACTTAAAGGGGCGCTATATAAATGTTCGGAATGAATGAATGAATGGTTTTATTACTTAAAGGGGCTCTATATAAATGTTCGGAATGAATGAATGAATGGTTTATTACTTAAAGGGGCTCTATATAAATATTCGGAATGAATGAATGAATGGTTTTATTACTTAAAGGGGCTCTATATAAATGTTCGGAATGAATGAATGAATGGTTTTATTACTTAAAGGGGCTCTATATAAATGTTCGGAATGAATGAATGAATGGTTTTATTACTTAAAGGGGCTCTATATAAATGTTCGGAATGAATGAATGAATGGTTTTATTACTTAAAGGGGCTCTATATAAATGTTCGGAATGAATGAATGAATGGTTTTATTACTTAAAGGGGCTCTATATAAATGTTCGGAATGAATGAATGAATGGTTTTATTACTTAAAGGGGCTCTATATAAATGTTCGGAATGAATGAATGAATGGTTTTATTACTTAAAGGGGCTCTATATAAATGTTCGGAATGAATGAATGAATGGTTTTATTACTTAAAGGGGCTCTATATAAATGTTCGGAATGAATAAATGAATGGTTTTATTACTTAAAGGGGCTCTATATAAATGTTCGGAATGAATGAATGAATGGTTTTATTACTTAAAGGGGCTCTATATAAATGTTCGGAATGAATGAATGAATGGTTTTATTACTTAAAGGGGCTCTATATAAATGTTCGGAATGAATGAATGAATGGTTTTATTACTTAAAGGGGCTCTATATAAATGTTCGGAATGAATCAATGAATGGTTTTATTACTTAAAGGGGCTCTATATAAATGTTCGGAATGAATGAATGAATGGTTTTATTACTTAAAGGGGCTCTATATAAATGTTCGGAATGAATGAATGAATGGTTTTATTACTTAAAGGGGCTCTATATAAATGTTCGGAATGAATGAATGAATGGTTTTATTACTTAAAGGGGCTCTATATAAATGTTCGGAATGAATGAATGAATGGTTTTATTACTTAAAGGGGCTCTATATAAATGTTCGGAATGAATGAATGAATGGTTTTATTACTTAAAGGGGCTCTATATAAATGTTCGGAATGAATCAATGAATGGTTTTATTACTTAAAGGGGCTCTATATAAATGTTCGGAATGAATGAATGGTTTTATTACTTAAAGGGCGCTATATAAATGTTCGGAATGAGTGAATGAATGAATGGTTTTTTTACTTGAAGGGGCGCTATGTAAATTTTCTGAATGAATGAATGAATGAATGAATTTTAGACAGATGTGCATATGTTTTGAACTTTAGTTGAGTTGACAGTGTTCGTATATTTCTGACTGACGACGGATTCTCATATGTCTTTGACTCAGGCGCAGATCGAAGCTCTTCCCAATCTTGTTGCCTGTCATGTGCTCCAGCAGAGGGCAGCAGCAGCCGAGTCGAGGGACGTCAGTCGATCTCCAACACTGAATTGAATTCGCACTCGTGCTGAATGAAACCATCCTCAGACAAATTGAAGTCACGCCTTGGATAAATGAATTCAGTCGACCCTCTTCGCCAGCCACTCACTTGAAAGAACCCGACGGCTCCTGTCATAAGGCGGTGAAAAATACGTTCTCGCCGACACGCTACCGTCACCGAACAGGCGTCATTTTCAGTAGTAGATTCTTACTCTGTCCTTGCCTTTGGGTGTTGATGTCAACTAATTTCCCGGCTGCTGGAGTGATGAAACCGGCTTTATTAGAAGAAAAGACAAAGAGAACAATGGGAGCTATTGTTATCTTTGTGAAATCTTTATGAAGCAGTGCATATCGCTAGGCTGTATGTAATACGCTTTAAAGCGTAATCCGCGAGATGCACATTGTTGCATCCAGCATGTCATGCACGGAGCGCTGTTGAAAAGAGAGTTGAGCCAAGAGAACCATTTAACACTTTCAATATAATTGTTTTAGTTTTATTGACCTTAAAATTATTGTTCTGCTTTGTGTTCCGACATCTCCTGCTCTTTCATGCTCTGCGTTTCATTTACCTCATCTTCTTCTACTCTATCTTCCATTACTTCCCTTTCTTCTTCTTTCTGTTAACCTTCCTCTTCCAATTACCTTCATCTTCAGCTGCATGCTGCTCTCAACGTCGCACTTCAAGTGCATAAAATGTTCCAGTACAATTCCTTTGTGCTTTCTTCTGCTCTTCCCTCATGTCATCCGTTTCATGAATATACTTTCTCAACATATATGTCACTGTCGTTGGGGCTTTGCATGTTAACGCTGTCCTGCAACGATGACAAAATGGCACATTCATAACCATACGCCCACGAGAAAGTAGTCCGCAGAACTTCATTCTTTGCAGCTCAATGGCCGCTGCACCGCTATTCATCAAGCTCAACATTCCGGAATCTGCCCGGCTGACGTATTGTCGGCTGCTTCGATCTGCAGTTGGACGGAAAATCTCAAATCAATTGACAGATTGTTCATTCGACGTCGATCGATACTGTAAATAATCGATTATGTTCAATAAACTTACATATCAACTATCGACGATTCCGTGAGAAAGTCTGTTGACGGTTTGATCTCCAAAAAGGTTAACTTGCAAGACAATAGTAGATCACTCATTGTAGCATACACCCGGATCAAGTGCCTACTAAATATAGATTACTACTGTAGCATCTCATGTGTAATCAATACACAGCAGTGAAATAGTTCAAAGGGAGTAATAGACAGGGTGTGACAATCCAAACACTGTGAACTTGAACCTGCACCTACATGGCTTCTGAAATCTCGATCTCAGATCTGTATCATTATTAACCTTTATCTTTCTACTGGCACATTTCCTTCCTCTAAGAAGAGGGCAATTGTACATCTTTGTATTAAGAAGAGTGGTCTCGATTCCACTCTTTTCTCAACCTCAAGGTCTATTTCTAATGCGTCTTTTCTATCTAAGATGAAAGAGAAAGTGGTTCACATTCACAATCAGCCCTACTCTTACCTCTCTGTAAACAGCCTACTCCCTCTTCTCCAGTCAGGATTCAGGCTATTTCGATTTGAAGGAAACATCCGTCCTGAAAGTCTATGATGACGTAGTTCTTGCTGCCGACAAGGGTATGTAACTACCTAATGCTTTCAGTTCTCTTCTCTAACCGAATGAACTTATTCCCCACTTACCCTAGTTGTGTTGAATCATTCTCTTTCTTCAAAGCTTAGTCAGACAACTGATTGCAACCTGCACAGTGCAATAAATTTGAAGATGTTTGGTAATTGTAATTGTAATTAAGAACTTATATAGCACCGGTTTCTAATACACAAGGTATCAACTGATGGTGCACCAAAATCAATCTGCACTTGTGTCAACACATCTGAGGAGAAGACAATTTGAAAAGGTAAGTCTTAAGTTGCGACCGTAAAATAATGTAAAGAATGATAACTAATCGGTTAATATGGTTTTTAGAGAAAAAATCATCTAAAAACGCGCAATCGGGTTTTAGGGAGAACTGTTCGACTATAGAACAGTTGAATCGCCTACACGATAATGAAAATAAGTCCATATACAATAGAGGTTACACTAGGAATTTTTATAGAATTCAGCAGGGCGAATGACATGCTGGGGAAAGACGGTCTTTTATACAAACTCCAAAAATAGGAATAACGGGGATATATAACTGGATAAACGATTTCTTAACGGATAGCAGTTTAAGGGTGAAATACGAAAAAAGTTGTTAGAGTTGTTTTTCTACAAAATGGTACCGGACAGGGCAGCATCATAGCGCCTATTTTATTTCTGATGATTATCCATGATATATCACGTGTCACTGATGATAAAACAGTGTTTTTATATGCAGATGACAGTGCTGTATGAACACCAGGAGAAAATCAAACTTACATATCTAATAAATACAGAAGCAAATTAATGCAATCAGTAAATGTGCAATAAATGCGGTTTTAAGATAAATGAACATAAAACTTACGATATTTACGAGGAAAAGTATAGCAAATTTTTCTAACATAAATATAAAAATTAACGATAAAACTATTTCTTGGTTTAATAATTGATTCGAGAGTGACCTGGAGAGAACATATTCAGCACTTGGTAAATAAGAGTAAATGCAAAATAAATTTGTTAAAAAATCCACTCCAGTCCACGCTTTCCAATAAGCGCATGGTGAGATGCCTTTCTCTTTAAGAAGGCATAAACTGAAACTTCACATCCCACCGTAGACCTTGAGGTAAGAAAACAACTGAAAGATGATAAAAGTGATATAGATAATTACATCGTGTCTCTATTTTGCAGAAAGAACATGAAATCCAAACTTCAGGATTGCACTGTAAAACTCTAGAGCCAACGGTATGCGTGTTTAGAGACAAACTAGCATTTAATATCACCTGTGTTGTGTAAGAGAGCCATAATCTTGGTTATGAGTGCTCCAAAAATTTCAATAGGCAACAACAATTGTTAGTTTTTAAAATCCTGCATGCTTGATTCACATGACTCTAGAGTATTTACTATGCTTGAGCGCTGGTTTTACATTCAACAGCGTAGCCTTCAGATATGAACGGGTTCTGAAAAAGAATCCGGGTCGTTTTGCCTTGTGATGGACCAAGGTTAAAGGTTGCCAATGACACGCTAACCTAACGGTCTCTAGCTAAGTCAATCGAACTGCTTTGACGTCGCATATTTTGGATTGAATGACTGCAAGAACAACGGTGAGGGTGTACGGTAATTTCACTAAACCATGCCCGAAGTGCTCACCGGTGTGTTGCGCCATCTCCCGAATCAAGGTCAGTCCACTAAGGTACACCAGCGGCTCATGGAGTAAGGAAGGGTTGGATTTTGTGTCGGAGTTAGGACGAAGGTTGACCATGGCAATCCACGATCCATTGGAGACCAGCTACCTCCTCCAAAGACTCTCAGTGGCTGTCAAGCGTGGGAACGCCATCTGCTTCTTCAGAACTCTACCATAACTTTACAAATATCCAGCTTGCCTGTTACAATAATAATGATAATGATAATGATAATAAATATAATTATTATTGATTATTAATTAGGTTAATTGGTCCCATTATCTCAAAAGCAATAGGTACAAAGCTGGTGATGTAGGAAGACCTGAGTATTTTGCGTATTTACGAATTGCAGCTTGTTCTGCTGCGCCTCCTGGTGACGTTGATGTCAGATGAATGTATGACGTCGCACAAATGTAGACATTGGTCATATTCCTTGCAAAATATTTGCCAGACGACCACGGTACCAGCGTTGCTCCGTCTGGTCGTTTTACATCATTACGAAGAAGCCCAAATGTCTCCATACAGCTTGGGATGTCTGCCTTTTGAGGTGTTCTCCAGATGATGTCGTTCATGGCGTAGTGTCTGCTGGAACGATCACTTGCCATTTTGTATATCAGCCCATGATGTCCTCATGGGTCAACTGTCTTACCACAATGGTGTACATAAGTTCAGGCCAAGTCGAAGACCCACTGCCTCATTGTTGAGTCTAAGGTCGCATGATGAAATAGGCAGGGTGGTAAGCCAGTCACCTGAATGATGCGAAGACACTGCTGCCAACTTTGCATGGTTGAGTGGGTCGTTGAATGAGGCCCAGACAGCTGTCTTGTCCTGTTCGATAAATATATATATAAACCTGTAAAAATAAATAATTTATTATTTATTATAATCATATTATTATGATGCATTTATTACGAGCGTCTGAATCTGAGGCGCAAAGCAATTGTAAGTGAAGGACTAGCTCAAGGTCCCTAAACAGTAGGCCTAACCGTCTAAGGAGAGACTCGAACCCGTACTCTCTGCGTTACAAGCCGAGCTCTATCAAATCTCTAACGGCCATCATGCCTACTCCAATCGGCCACCGTGACTACGGTCTTCACGAAGCTGAAAAGTCTCCCAGGCAACCCTTCTCTTTTACCCCAATCAACGGCAGTGAGAAAATTGGCTCGGAATGTTAAGAGATGTTCAGAAAATGGAGTGAATGATGATTTCAAGAAACACAGTAAAACAGCAATCCAGGGAAACTTACAAAGAAAACGTGGCTTTATACCAGTGCCAACTGTCGCAGCATGAATCAGTAAACATTTGGTTTTTCGTCTTAAGCCGTTAAACAGTGAAACTTAAAACGGAAGCAAATTAGTACAAGCTGCTTAACTACTTCATTTGATAGTTGAACCGAAATATTATATTAATGAAAACAAGCTTTAGAGCATACTTTAACATTGAGAGCATATTTTAACATTAGAGTTCAAACCTCAAAATATTTACAGAAATGCATTACAACACCTTATAGGGATGACTTATGCACAAATTACAGGAGCTAGGCTAAAGAAAGAGAATGCAATTCTGCGCTGTACTCCCAAAAAGCCGTTATCATAGTAAACAAAGGCTGACAGTTTTTCAGCCTTTGTTTACTATGATAACGGCTTTTTGGGAGTACAGCAGAGAATTTCATTCTCTTTCTTTAGCCTTTTCTATGATAAATCACCATAAATCCTACTTCATTCCACTATTACAAATTTAAATAGCCATGTGTGGAAGCACTCACAACAATAAACTCAGAAGGATGCAGTACAAATACAAGTCTGAAATAGTTCAGTGTAGGAACCGTTCTCACCACTGTTATGTTGTTGCTCATTTTGCTTGACAAAAAAAGTTGGGTGACCTTAGTTTTAGCCTACACCGTTTTTCTTATTGGCTATTCTAAAGTTCAGCTGACTTCGTTTCTATTTTTTGCTGCAACTGACAACTTTTTGCTTTTCTTATTTGAAATTTTTCATTCTGTCCTTTCCAAAGTTGCTGCCTAAGTAAACTGGTATTTTCTGTGCCAGCAAAAATTCCACAAAATCAGACAACCACTCCTGATTACCACTTCAGTGGATACAACAAATAAATAATTTTTAAATTGTCAAATTGCGGTTACCGAACAGCAATTTTATGTTTAGAAACAGTCTTAATACAACCACTTTATCAACAGTAAATATTTGTATTTTACTGTCCTCAATGCAATAACAATTAATAACAATTAATAACGCAATAACAGTCAAGCATTAAACATGGCAATTAACAAAAGTCATTGATGATGTCATTGTCACGTGCAAGATGACCATGTTAGATGACGCGTTCGGACAATTCTCTTGGCCGTTTAATTATCAGGCCCCACATCGTCATCGTCTGCCATCCCTTCATCGTCCTCTGGTGAATATTCTGGGCTGAGGGTGTATTTGGAAGTTGTTGGGATGTATGTTGGACTGGTAGGGGTGTATCTAGGACTGGCCCATGAATAAGTTGCACTAGTTGGTATGTACTTTGGACTGATTGGTGAATACGTTGGGCTAATTGGTGAGTACTTGGGTTCACTTAGTTCGTAGTCAGGGGAGCTTTGGGTTTAGCGAGAAGAGGTTGCGGAGTATTAAGGTGACTGAGGACTGACAGATGGGTATGCTGGATAACTTGGAGAGTACGAGGGTGAACTAAGTGAATAAGTTGGACTGATAGGCAAGTACTTGGGTGAAATAGGAGTGTACTGTGGAGAAGATGGGCAGTATCTAGGGGAGCTTGGTGAATATCCAGGAGAGGTGGGAATACTGTGTAGAGGATGGTGAATATCTTGAAGAGCTTGGAGAATATGATGGGATGACTGGGGAGTAAGGTGGACTGGTTGGGTTCTACCCGTGAGGTGCATACTTTGAAGAGTCCGGGCTGTAAGATGGACTGGTTGGGCTGTAGGAAGGTGATTGTGGGCTGTAGTTTGGAGAGTTTGGCAAATAGCTGGGCTGGTTGACGAACACCTTGGACTTGTTGGTGAATAGCTTGGGCTGGTGGGAGAGTATGAGGGTGATGTTGGAGAATATGAAGGTGAAATTGGACTATAGCTGGAACTTTGTCTGACTGTAGGAGGGTGAAGTCGGACTGCAACATGGAGAAGTTGTTGAGTAAGAGGGTGAACTGTGACTGGTAGGTGAATACCCTGGGGTGCCTGGTGAATAGCCAGGACTATATGGTGAATATCCTGGGCTTGTTGGGGCCATTGATGACGAAGTAGGCATGTAAGCGGATGAAGCCTGGCTGTAACTCGCGACATTCCATTTCCCGGGATGTAGGGGCTAGCTGCAGGCGAGCCAGGAGACATAGCGCCCCTGAGGAGACCAAGTTGGGCTGTAGCCTAATAATTCTGAGTCCAATGGCGAGAATCTAGCTGAACCCGGCGTCATTCCACCAACCATCGCAGGCGACCATGAAGCATAGGATGGAGTGGCACTTGGACCACATGGTGTCATCTGTGGTGAACCCATACTGCTGTCTGGGCTGGCACTACCAGCTCCTCCGGACAGGAGACCAGGAAACTGGTACAACTTGGTAAGAAAGGTGTTAAAAGTCACCTAATCCATTTTAGTGATTTCTCATCGCTTCTGCGCTCATCTCGCATACCATGGGAGGTGGATGTCAAACTTCTAAATCCTCACAGCGTGCGAGATGAGCTGCGCCCTGCATGGAGCAAAAGCATACAGGACGCATAGTTAACACTAACCTAGAGGGTGAGTGCATTGCCGAAAGTAAATAAGCTATTTTAAAAACCGCATTATTATCGCTTAATTAGCGCATAACTGCTTTCCTGCAAAACCTCGCAGTTTGGCTTTCGCATATAATTCATTGCAAGGCCAGCCTATAGCTTTATAGTTTCATTAGCGTAAGTGTAATTAATTGTAAGAGGGAAAATAAAACGTTTTCGATGATAAACAACATTTCCTTTATAGAACGTCAGCCGACAGTCATGTGGATAGCCGTATTAGCAGCGTTCATGAACGGTATGTTTCAGAACTTGACATGATATATCTGTGTAATATTGTTTAATTTAAATATAGATATTTTAACGATGTATTTTAAAGTTACAAATTCTATTTCACTCAAAATCGTAGAATTTACCTCTTTATTTGAACCTGAACATAACCCACCGCAACAATTCCTTTGCCCTCCTCCCTCTATGTTCTCGCGTCGACCTGTCTTGTATCTCACAAAGTATGTCTGGGCCCCTCCAACCTGACGCAGCGCTCGTGAATAAGCTATTATTACGATTACGAATCGAAATGCTTCGAGAGTTCACAAAACTGTGTCATAACGTGATATCCATAGGATTCCCTGTTAACTTCGAAAGACATCTCAATCGCTGGAGTTTAAAGAGGATCTCTAAACTAAGGTTTATAGCTGGAATTTGAAATGTGCATGTCATTTACACGTCCGGAGGGTCCTATGCACGCTGGAGAACGATAAAATTAAGTTGACTAATCTTCTAATCAAAGTGTCATAATTACTACGCTAGCATCTTAATGCCATTTCTGCCTCACCCTCTTCTCGCAAAGGCTAATGAAACAATTGCCCAACATTCCACTTCCATTTGGTTTCATGTAATTATATAAAAGACGCATTGTACTTGTAGACATTCAAAGAATTTGTTTCTGACTGATACTTAACAGAAATGTTTTTTATGCAATTCACATAAAGCATCCCAGATTAATATGAATATTTGCGGTTAGCCTACTCTAGAAGTGTCACGCAAAAATAGCAAATATTTCACGTTAACAGGTCTGCTTTTTAAATATTATCGCTGGTCACCCGAACCATCAGTAAGATTTAAAGTATTGTTTGTGGTAGACCTCCTTGGAATTTAGAATAAACCCCTTGTGATTTTGGAAGAGGCCCCAAAACTTATTCTTAGACTAGTGTCATTAACGCCTTTGATAGAGTTCAGGAGGCGTTGCATTATTAGTAGTAGTTCCTCAGTTTAACGACAGCTTATGGCATCAAAGGCCGTTGCCGTCGCCCTCCTCCTTTATCCAGGCTTGGGACTGGCACTGTCCCCAAACAAGGCAGTGGCGGAGTTTATGTACGCATAAACCAGTATTTATAGGCCTACTTATCACCGTCACTTGATGATGAAGCTATGACTAAAAGGAAAGAAGGACCGAAGAATAAGGCAGTCGTTGCTAGTGAATCGACACAGATGATGTCATCTTGCCATGACGTCATGATGATGTCATGACGCAGATGATGTCATCTTGCCATCATAAATTTTATAATCCAGTTATCCGTAATTATCTATTGTTGTCAGCGTCATACGTGCAGCCAGAATAAGCTGTTCTTTCAATATAAGCCAAATAACTGCGTCTTTTTAAGCTGAAGAACAAATGAAACAGATAATTATAGCTTATTCCCTTAATCTATTATACAGCCTTATGACTTGTTATTCAACAAAGGCTATCTTAGGTCGCGTTTGCGTTGTCCCTTTTTTGTGTTTTCTGAACGATTGCTGATTATTGTATAAGGGCCGGTATGGATACAAAAATTACCATATACAGTACAGCTTAATATAACAGTTTTGCCTAAGAAAGAGTAAAGCCTACTCAAACATGCAGCTACCTATCAGCATCAACATTTTCACCATCGTTATTATCTTCATCGTCATCAGAATTGGCTGAATTGGTGTAAATGCATTATATCCCGAGTTTCTCTTTGCAGGTTATACATCAATAGCTTTGGTTGCCGTGGTTCTCGCAGTACTTCTGTTCATCTTAGCTTCAGTAACTGTCTCCGTCACGCTTTACTTCACCGTCTGCCGCTGGAAAGCACGAAGTAATTATATTTCCACTGTTAGTGACATGTTAGTGAGCAAGTAACAGCCATCCGTCTATCCAGCCAGACAATAAGTCAGTCAGCCAGCCAGCCAGTCAGTCATTCAGTCAGTCAGTCAATCAGCCAGTCAGTCAGTCAGTCAGTCAGTCAATGAGTCAGCCTAAACTTATGTGTCTAAACTGTTACGGAAGATGTGCCAAATTTGCGTTATGCTTTCAAAACAGAACACTCTAAAGAAATTTCTCTAATCCAAAGGCCTTCAGAAATCTGTGTGAACCTCACCACTGCATCCACCGCCCTTTCAACGGTAAGGGCGTCTCTAGTGGTACCTATTTACGAAGAGCTCGACGTTGAGCATGTTGCAGGAACGGCGGCAGCGGAAGATACACCTGAAGGAACTGAATCGAGTGTCAAGTACAGTGCTTTAATTCGATCCGAAGTAACTCATCCACGATCTATTTTTTACTATGAAGCCATAAACCTTTCTAGCACAGAAGCATCCCTTACAAGCCAGCAACATATCTCAGTAGATGTTGAAGAAGCACTTTCGGGTGAATATGCCAACATTCCTCGTCGTTGATGTGTCTTACTGGGCCCATCAATACTATTATACAGCCCCCTATTAGTAGCGTTTATTATCGCAAGTGTTTCCAAAGACACAACAGAACTACATTTAGATCGGTTCAGGTTTGAGAAGGCTATGTTCTTATTTTGTCTTGAATAACCCATTAAGTTACTGTTTGAAGCCCCGCTGAATTAGAGGATGAACTCAGGAAGTCTGTAAATATTGAATAAGACTTGCTGGTTTGGTTCGAGATGCATATGATCGAGAACCTCCCGTGAGTGCGTATTCCAGCTATTTGAGCATAATGTGCTTGACGGTGAACTTATTGTTCTTAACGCTGACATCGTTTAGAACGGCGAAGAGTTCTTTTGAGAGGCTCTAACAGGCATCGTAGTAATATCTAGAAAAATATACATATACGTGAACAAATGTATGAACCAATGAAAATTGGCGGTCAAAAAGGTCAAGACCTTAATAGATTTGCGTGTGAAAGGTGTTGTTTGACGCGGTGACGCCCGAGCCGATGCTGCGCTTTACGACTGTCATGTGCCGTGAGTTTCTGTCTGGTTCTTTACGGGTGAAAGGGGCAGCACAGTGTTTGCAACAGCCATTCATATGAGTAAGGCATGCGATAGGCGCTATTGTTAATCATTACAAGCTGTATTCCAATCGGTTGAAGTCCGGTTGCCCCTTGTTGGTGGTTGATGTTCTGGTTGATTGGTATAATAGGCCTATCTGTTGCGGTGCCTTATGTCCAAGTCATTTGCAGGAAGAAGTGGTGTGCGGATGGGAGTTCTGTGTCTCCGTCGTTGTTAAGTGTCCTTTTGAATAAATTCATTGTTGATAGGAGAAGCAGACAGAGACAGAGACAGAGACAGAAAGGCAGAGATAGAGTGAGATAGAAAAAGAGAAGAAAAGAAAAAGACAATACCATACCGCCATGTTCCTTCTTGTCAAGGCTGTCACTAGGGAAGTTGTGCGCCATCATCTCGCCTAAGTACCCTACTGGGAAAAGTACCCTACCCTATATCAGGAGTGTCCATTCTTCCCGAATGCTTATTTTACAATATTATTATACTTTATTATTTATACTTTACTAGTGATTACGGTTTTCATTTTCAAGACGAGTAGGGTTTCCATGTTCGGGAGAAGTAACTTCATCATATTTCATCCTGAGTAGAATTCTACATTCAGTAGAAAACTCAGCATGAGTAGGATTTCCATATTCAGGAGAAGTAGCATTTCAATTGTCAGCATTGAGTAGGGTTTTCACATGCAGAAGAGGTAACGCCCACATTGTTAGCATGAGTAGGGTCTCCAAATTCATGAATAATAGCATTCTCATTCTCAGCATAAGTAGGGTTCCATATTGAGGAGTAGTAGCGTCTTCATTGCCAGCAGAGTAGGGTTTCTATATTCAGGAAAAGTAACGCCTTCATTGTCAGCGTCACACCCTGCCTATTATTCCCTTTGAACTATTTCACAACAGCGTATTGATTACACGTGAGATGCTAGCAATCTATATTTAGCGCCTGTGAATGAGCTCGTTCCCGCGGCACGGCTTTCGTTGGGCGCTGTAGAAATCTCGGAATTACGATTACGATTACGAAGCACTTGGGCCGGGTGTATGCTACAATTAGTGATCTACTGTTGACTTGCAATTTAACCCACGTCTTACTCTGTCAAACCCTTACAATAGAGTAAGATGTTTAATGATACAATGGCTAGTTACAATCATTGTCAATTTAAGGTTATGAGTTTTATTACAAGTGAATGTCACAAGTATTTAGAGTTCAATAACTATCTAATAGAACCTCTAATCTTTTAACATGGCCTACCTAAAACCCGCACATTCTAACATTCATATTAATATGTGAATTAACACTTCCCTTCCCACGTTGATAAGAGCTGACGTTACACGTTATTGGTTATTTGGAGATATATATGCCCAAATAACCAATGACGTGTAAAATCACGTACCTAGGTAGCCGGACAACCTCCATGGGTACCAGTGACGTGGGGATCAGAAAAATTCAAGGTTTTGCAGTGTAGTGTCCTACTTGATGATGTTATATACCTAATATATAAAAGTAGTCATATAATCCGTTGGAGAAGCCAGGTCGAATTCCAACAGGTCACAGAAACCAGAAGCCAATCTGGGATCGATAAGCAGATTGAAACAGATTCGTTTTAGTTTAGATGTCATTCGGGTCTAAATATTATATAGCTAATATTTAAATGTGCAAAATCAAAAGCTTAGGTATATGTACTTGTCACAGGTCTGTTAGACTTCATGCTTTGTAAGCTGAGGTTATCGATTCTTTGTAAAATTTCGATATTTTGCTGCTATTTACCATTAGGGAGCAGTGGATAAAGGACCAGGTTTATTTTATGGCCAAGTTGCAGGACGAGTTGGTCCAGACGGTTGGATATATTGATCAGATAGCCTGATACCATGGGCTCTCACTCTTTCAAAAACTAAATGCGTCGGGCTTATAGGATTACCTAACTTCTTCGTGTATGCCAGCGTCGTCATGATGAGCGTCATGCTGCCTCTTGAAGCACAACTATAATTCGTCATCGTTTACCTAAATTTAATACATTCCAATTAATGTCAGAAGTAAAGTAGCATCTAATGTCTAATGTCAAGTGGCATAGTGATATGTGGAATGTTCGTTTTGTTTCTGCTCATCTTTTTATTCTGCTCCCTATCATTTCCCAAAGGCACATCTCCATCGTACGATTCGTCTCAGAACGCTTTCTCATCGAAGCCATCGGAAGCAATTATTCCTTCGGGATATAAATGAATTGATCAATTGATCCAATTGGTCTCTTGTTCTTCTCACAGGAACTCGATCATTGCTCGTGAGTATGCTTCTTAATAGGTGCTGTGCACGTAGTGAAATGTATATTATATAGTCAGAGAGAAACTGCGAGATGAAAGAAACAGAGATAGATAGATTAGAGAGAAACGTAAAGAAAGAGGGCGAGTGAGTGACAAAAGAGAGGGTGAGTCGAAGTTCTAGGTTAATCTTTATGGAGACTTACATCGAAACTGCAATTCACTAGGTAAGCCACTAAAAGCTTCCGTAGCAATTCACAGAGACGAATTAAGTTATTTTTACCTCTGGACTCCGCTTTTACCTAGGCAACACATACTAACCCACAACAACTTAATACAGTAACAGTATAAGAAATCCCAAACGATAATGGCATTGTAGTTTTGTAAAAGTAAGTACATGTAATAGAGAGTGTAATAATGTTGCTATTATCCAGCAGTTGTTGTTATAATTGTATATTTATATAGCGCATCTTCAAGAGAAACTCTTTAACTGTCCAGTGTAATATACAATGATAAACATAAGCAGTAGTAATAAAATACTGTTGAATATAAACAATTGTCAGTGTTACAGTAACGCTGATAGGCTATGAAAAAGTAATAAGTAAGGCAAATGATTATAACATGCGCAACAAGAATATAAAGACATTATCGACAGCCCACGTTAATTTGTGTGTTTTCGCATTCAGACTGTTCTTCTGTAATCATCTAATCGGTCGGATTAGACATGCGCCGGTGCTTGTTTCTTTGTCTTGCTTAATTTATTTTCCTTCTAATTCTAATAAATTTCCGTTTCTTTCTCATCGTCGGAAACAGCGACGGAGCGCCTCTTCCGGTTGTAACCACGCAGGCAGTGGGCTTCCGACCAACCGACCGACCGACCGACGGATCTCGTATAATCTCGTTAATCAGCGAATGTTTGTTATCAGAAGAAAAGGCCTTTGTGCAGAGGACATTTAGAAAAGACTCCATCTCAATCGCCGGCGCTTACAGGTTATGTCGCAGCGTGATTCCTCTGTCGTCGGTCATCGTTGTATCTTTCGGCATCAGGCATCCTATCGCAACTGGACATAATAACAGTCCTTGTTGCGGTATAGCAGACAACAACTGTTTGCGCATTAGTCAGTTGGTTGCTTCGTCTCCTCTGAAATCCTCTCCTGGTTCCTCTGCTTCCTCTAATCTATACCGCAGATCCAATTCCAAACACCACCCACAGCAGCCATTTCACTGCCTGCCTGCCTACCTGCCTCCCTCCCTCCCTCCCTTCCCGCCTGCCTCCCTGCCTCCCTGCCGGATCTTCATCTGGAACCGGACCCTTTCTGTCTATCGATTTTGCTTTGACTGGATGCCTTTGAATAAGCTGGTTACCGCGACTTAGTTTTCTTTCGGCGCTGTAGAAATCTCGAGTTGACGATGAAAGATACCTGAAACGATTACTGTGCAGGAACCTTGACATAACACTTTTTAGTATCTCTGCTCAGGTCTTTCACTGAGAACCGAAATCATTCCTCTTCCACAAATCCGATCCTGATTCCTTCTCTTCCCGTGACCACTCCCGTTGCTCCCATTCTAAACACCATTAACCGTAGTTACCTGCCTTTCTACCTGCCTTATCCCTGGAATTTGACCTGAAACCGAGTATGAACTTACCTGCCTATCGATTTTGTTTCGACTGAGCGCCTGCGATTAAGCTGGTTCCTGCGACTTAGCTTTCTTTGAGCACTGTAGAAATCTCGAGGTTGCGATTACCATCACAGTCATTAAGCACGCCCTATGGTTCAATATCTGTACAAAGTATAGACCAACCTGGTCCCTTCAGAGGGTGGAAGAGACCCTCTCCAATTCCATTATTTAAAACCCGTTGTCACTGATTATTCTGACATTCGGAAATAGGTAAAATAACAAAAGCCAAATGAAAAGACTAAAACTCCGATACTATTCAGGTTAAGACCCAAGACTGATTAGTTCTCTTAGCCTCTGCCTGATTTGGCCTGTATTCAACTGTATTATCGGATTGTGCTATCTATCGGTATATGTATGTGAGCCAAAATATGCATCGGACATTATATTATCTATGCAATAAAGGCTGTATCTAAATTTATATACAAGCGGTAACAGGTTTATCAGTATTTACACTTACAGCACAAAATGAAGGTTGATGCCTTTGGGGCCTCGCTTAAAAGGAATATTGACATGTAGACATGTAATACTCATGCGATTACGAAAACAACTTAGCTACGTCCACATGTATTTATTATGTACATACATGTATATATATAGTTAAGGCTTTATCATATATATATATGTATATATATAGTTAATGCTGCCTGATACATTGGATCGATTAAAATTGCATTAAAAGTAAATACTAGTCCCGGTTGGCGTCCCAAACTTCGATGAATAGATACTGTAGATATATAACCGTTGGAGGCCATCACTCGTATTCGTTCGTTCATTCGTTCTTTCCTTCGCTCGTTCAGTGGTCGCTCATATCGATGGACCGTCGGTTGAGCAGCTGCAGCTAACGGCCGCTTGGTGGCTACTGCTGATGATGATGCCACCACTGCTGCTGCTGCTGCTGTTGGTGTTTCTGGTTTTCTGTATATTCGTTGGACGGGGCATCACTATAGGCATTTAAACGGATCAAATAGAAGAGACTCGCCAAAGCAGTGTGTGTGTGTTGGAGGAATAGAGCGCGTCTCATTATTCATGTATTTGCCGGATGAGCGATTGCACGCATGAAAATTCCTGACCAGTCGATGCTTGACTACGTTCGCAAGACGGATGACGTGACGACGTAAGGAGATGATGAAGTCACGGGCGACGTCTTTTCAGGTCTTTGTTTCGTTCTTTCTGGCTCTGATTTCAGCCGCTGATCTCCGCCGATCAGCCGTCGCAGTACACGGTAGGCTAACTATCATAATCCATCGATCCATCAATCTATTCGGGTAATTCATTCGCCCCTCTGTCTAACTGTTCGTTCGTTCGTCCGTACATCATTGATTCCATCCATCTAATCAACCACGGCCCCAGTCATCAATCAGTCAATCAAACCATCTATCCATTCATTCATTCATTCGTCTTTCTATCCACCAATCTTTCCACTTGACGCCATCTGTTACGGTCCTGGAAATCATACCCGAGTCGTTTAAGATCTTGTTGGACGCTGGCATTCATTGATTGGCATTTCTCGAGAACCCACTCACTCCTTCTCATCTACCGATCAAAGGCGAGTTTATTAACTCGTTCAATTAAATCATTTCTAATTGACCGATTGGGCTAATCAACCGAAAGCATACAGTTACGACGATTTGGTCCTAAGTACCTTTATCAGGCTCCTTTATCAGCTATCTGAATATTTGATTTCACCGAGATCGAACCGGGTGAGGCTACAAAAACCCTGACGTGTTTAGATGCTTTAAATACTCGACGATCAAGTAGAGCATGTATCTGAACATGCCAGGGCTACGGCTTGGCGATGGTTGCCTACAGAAATTGTAGGTAAGGCGATGTAAGCCCTAGCTGGCTGTTTCATTTCCACGAAACTTTCATCCCGCGAGTGACTTTTATCAGTTTATATTCAACACTTGAACATCGAGGCCAATTCGTTCCGCTATAGGAAGAAGCATGGTCAACATGTGAGACCAGGTCTTGGATTCAGGTCTTTGTAGTTTCAAAGACGCGACTCTCAGCGATGCGTGACCCTTTTACTCACCTTGCTGCTTACAGAATGCATCATCTAGTGCAGCAACATCAGTCTCGGCCTTCCTTTGCTTTAATGGCTTCAATTCTTCCTCATTCTTCCTTCCATGTTGATACTTCAATGATCGGATACTTCCATGATCGGGAACTTCCAAGATCGCGTACTTCAATGATCGGGTACCTTCATGATCGGGTAAATAATAATAATAACAAAGAAGCAGTACTTCCATTTTCAGAATATGACCCATCCATTTCGTCTGCTTAATCCCTATTGTAGCGATGACCGTTCTTTATTCTCTACCATTCTCTTCCATGTTTTCTGTGTTATATAACTTCGTTGGATTTGTGTCAATGGAAGCATAATTTCTTAACAAAGTTCGTCTTAGTTGATCCTAGTGTGTTTTGACCGTATGGGTCAGTGTCATCTGCTAATACGGTTCCTTTTGCAGCTTACGATGTCAGATATTGGTACCTGGTAACAGATGCACTTCGTGTAGCTGATTGGTAAAAGTACTGAGCTTGTAACCCGAGAGTACAGGTTCGAGCCTCCTCCCAGGAACGATTAACGTGTAGGGACCTTGAATAAGTCCTTCACTCACACTTGCTCAGCGTCATCGATCGATGCTTAGTCTACGTTACAGAGTGGCGCTTAATAAATGCATAAATGCATAATAATTCTCGTGTTATTACTCAGATTCTCCCACAGCTCAGTAACCGTTTCTCAGTGGAACTACTCATTACGTTCCAGATTACTTCTGCGAATCATTTGCTGCGTGACACGTACACGCAAAGGCCGTCAGTGCATCAGGTCGTGCTTCCCTCTGGGCAGATTGCTCTCGCTCGGTTCGACGATGACATTCGGGACTAGATGTTGTCAGACGGTATTCGATCGGATACGGCTTAGACAGTTTAGCATCGTCGTCAGTTGTATCTATCTCTCTTCCTAGAAACTGTTCGTCTTTTGCTCACAGATCTCTTCGTCACGAGAGTTACTGTTGCCGTCTCCTGCTTTCAAATATTTTATCCTTGGCCTTAAGTTTCTCAGCTCATCTCACAGGACTAGGGGGTTGGTCTTTATTGCCTACACAGATGGAACTTCCACTGCGAAATACAGCACTTTTCAGATTAGTCTCTCTGTGATTGTGAAACAATCTTTCATATGAATGGCGTGTGCAGGTAGGCAAAGGAATATGTTCTTTGACTGGATGATGGTGGATAAAGGATGCAGACGTAACTGCTAATAAAGTTAAAGCAATGGCACCGAACAGAGAAGAATGGCGTCGTTGGATTCCTGGACCTGCCTGAGATCAGAACGCTGAAGAAAAGGAAGAAGAAAAAAAAGAAGAAAAGGAAGAAGAAGAGGAAGAGAAAGAAAAGAGAAGAAGAAAAAGAGGTAGAAGAAAAAGAAGGAAGGAAGGAAGGAAGGACGGAAGAAGAAGAAGAAAAAGAAGAAAAAGAAGAAGAAAAAAAGGAGATGATGATGAAGAAGAAGAAGAAGCGTTCTTATTAAGTTGATGTGCGAAGTGTTTTAGGAGTAATGCAGCTCCTTGTTATGAGGCTCACCATTTCCACTAAGCTTTCATCTTGTGAGTGCATTTTAGCCGTTGTTTTGGGAAGAGTTCCTGCAGGCCAAACAAAGTGTAATTACGTGTGTGTATATATGTGTGTGTGAGTATGTATGTATTTGACCATTTATACAGCGCATTTTATTACTTCCCAAACCCGCTGAAATATAGCTGCATAATACAATACTTATTGCAGTGTTGCAATTTATATTTGCCAAAGTTCATTTTTATAAGCCGTTTTCATAGCGATATTGCATGATGTACTTGGGCATTGCGTCTAAGTTGAGAATCCAAGTCTCAATTCATGACGAATAACTGAAGTACATTAAATCTTACCAAGACCAATGAATTTTGCCGCTATGTCTGGCAAACTGTTCATTTTATTTTCGGTCTCAATTATTACATGCTCCTATCAAAAAAAGTCCCCGGGTACAATGGTATCATTGTTATATGCAAACATTATGGCATGCACGTATATATGAATCTGTTATACATGAAACGCGGGACCACTTCGAACTGTCTGTTGTGACGGGGCATAGGGGGGCATAGGGAGCTGATGCTGTTGAAGGACCGCTGTTGGGACGAAGGCCAGCAATACGTTGTGCACTGCATTAATATGAGATCAGTGCGGCTCATACCGGGCTCCCCTACCCTAGATCAATTTGTCTTTGGTGTCAGGTCGATTATGAAATACACGACAGAAATTAATTGAATTCGCCTCGGCTCGTCAACCCACCGATGCACCCTCCTTCTCTCTCTCTGCTCTGCTTAGGACATCAGTCGATCCAACGCACGCCTCGTCATCAGATGTTGGGCTTATTAAACGCAAAGCCTTTTAATTCTCATAATAATAATAAAAACTAATAATAATAATAATAATAATAATAATAATAATAATAATAATAATAGTACTACTAGTAGCAGTACTTCTACTACTATTACTATTACTATTATTATTATTATTACTACTACTACTACTAATAGTAGTAGTAGTAGTAGTGGTAGTAGTAGTAGTAGTAGTAGTAGTTAGTAGTGGTAGTAGTTGTATGGTAGCAACAGCAGTAGTATGTAAACAGTTGTGTATCTAGGCACTTTTATAGCACCTTTTAAGTACCACACAAGAGCGCTACCTGCGCCAGCTTAAATGATGCTAAAGTCATTAGGAACAAAAAGTTAATCAATAAGCGAACATTGATCAGCTAACTATAGACGTGTCACCACTGTCGAGCTCCCGCAGACACGCAGAGCCCAACCGACTGATTCCCATCCAGAGCTGATAGTAGGCACCATGTTCAGAGTTCCTGGACTACGTAGCATCAAAGAAGAGCTGCGACGACAGGCGACGAGGCTCGCAACACACGAACCCCAACATAGGCAGTCTTTTGAAGATGGCGGAAGACGCTGCGCATGGCCGGGCATCCCTCAGCCACGAGGTATAATTATGGACGACGACATTCTTCAGCAGCTGAACAGTTGGTCGTAGATCGTTTTCAGAGTAGAACGGTCAGCACCAATCAAAAGGCGCTCTTGGCCTTTCCAACTGGAGCTTGGCACTGTCAAGATAGTAACCTGAAACCCCTCAGGGCGGACGAGTCCACTGGCGGCGCACGAGACTTCGATAACAAACGTCCGAACGCCGTCCAAAACACTCAAGCGACGGCGGAAAAGATAAATAACTCAAGGAACGCATATACTTCGTCTTATTAGAAGTCCGAACGAACGAAATTATCGAGCAAAATCCGCATCTAACCAACTAATTGATAAAAACGACACGCTAGAGAAACAAGCGGCCAGCTGCAGGACCATGCATTAGGAGTAGCAGTAGCAGTAACAGCAGTAGCAGTAGCGTCTTTTAAGTCCTTAGGAATCATAGTGTATATATATATATATATTACATTACTACTACTTTTCAGCCAAATCTGTAGAAATTAAGTTGGAAATATAACTGATCATCTCGGAAAAATAAAAAAATCCTTGCAACTTTTTAAATTATTAGTATTTTATATATATATATATATATATATATATATATATATATATATATATATATATATATATATATATATATATATATATATATATATATATATATATATATATATATATATATAAATCTTATAAATGCAATAATAAAAATTGCGACAAGGTTTCATATTTCAGAGATCATCAGTTATATTCCCAAATTAATTTCTACAAATCTGGTTAAAAAGCAATAATAAAATTAATATGCCACGATATCGGATGACAGGACGTATTGAATTGCGTGAAAGCGACTGATGCAATTGAATTAGGAGATCCGTGGCTGATAGCTTCAAGTCATTTAACCGCTGACGACTCAGACAAACAATCAATATGGATTTGGATGAAAAATTTTCTCGCATAACAATAATAGGCCTACATTGTTCGCTGGCGACATTAAACGGCTGCAGAAATGCCAGAAAAGAGTCGATAAACATAGCATATTCCAGAGCGAATGTTGCCTCCAATATAACGTCCGATTTGTTCCCGACGAGCTTGACGCATGATGGGAGAGTTGGTCGGCATTTGGGCGCATTATGGGACGCGTTGTGCGCGCCCGGCGTTCGTCCCATACCAACGGCGAGCTGAAGATCTATGGAGATTATGAGATGCAATTATTTCATGTTTTTATAGAGTTCTGTGACAACAGGGAGCCAAGCGTTCGGTGGGATGCTGTTAGATAGGATCTCCATGGGCTTAGGATCGCTCGTCTCGATATGGACTGACAACCATTTGTATCGTTGTAAAAACGCATGACTCAGCTCCAGTTCATTTGCCTCATGAATATTTCCGAAAACATCATTGCCTATTAAAATATAAGTGCGTGAGTAGACCTAAGCTTTGGTCTATTATTCGCCATCAAGTTCATTCCAGTGCAGTACTTTAAAATGTCAGTGATGAAGAGTTGCTAGAGAGACCTTAGATCTATGCAATAATTTTTAATTATTAAATACTTACAGAATGGCGTTCCACTTACATTCCTCTTAATAAGAATGACTCCGATGTTAACAGAAAAGAAAACAGTTAGGTCTGAAACACCGGAACAACATTGAAACACAGCACGACTGATGAAAATTTAGTTCATTTTATTTAATTTTCAAGTCCAGTCGTTTTGAGTAACTATTGAGGGATGTGTTAGAGCTACATAAATAGGGCTCTTTCATAAGTGACTGCTATACGGTGGGGCAACACAGTGGTAATCATAGGAAATATTTTTGGCTCTGTGTTAGTTGAAAACCTATGATCCGGCTAACTTGAAATTTGATTAGAGTTTGACAAAATGTCAACCCATAATAAGTTTGTCATCATTGGTCTACTGCAGGTTCCTCAAAAATTCAGTACCTACTTCTTATATATAATCATGTATTCATCCGATTACCCTACAACCCAGACGTCTTGACCAATTATTACGGTGCTAAATTGAGTACAGATTTATCTTAGCACGGAGTAAGTTTCTGAAACAAAAAAAAACTTGACTGCTGGATACTGTGTTCAAATAGGTATGCATGAGTTTTAAAAAATAAGTAAGAACTTATAGACTATGCGATAAACACACATCATGATGCAATATGTCCCATAGCAAAGGGTCAGAACACTTAACAGAAATGTAGTGTGTGCCTGTATGGGCTCAGCTCCCATAGTACTTACTGTGTCTTCTGATCTAGTGAAATAGATATGTATGGTTCAGAATAAGTTGGAAAATAACGACTGCAAAATAAAGAAGCTGGTGATACTCATAACAATACATAAATTCACAATTTTGTAACTTTTAATGTGATTAATTATAGAATGTTCAGATCAAGTAACTAGGTTGTAGTTAAGCCTTATAATTTTAAACTAATTCTTTAAAAGTGTCTTAAGCAGAAATTTACACAATTAAAGTGTAATCAAAACACGTTAATTAAAAGAAAACTAGCAAAGACTCAATTCCTTAGATCTTCTCGTGTTGTCGGTTTTTGAGAGACGCCAGTGGGTAAAATGAAGAGCTGAGTCGTCGTCGGTTTCTAGCGTAAACAAACATGGGTATCGAGGTTGTTCTTTAAACGGATCAGGTAGCCTTCAAATACAACAGCTGAATCTGTTCACAAGCCGTTAGCAATTCTCTTGCAGAAATTGTTAGACTGATTAATTATTCATTCCCTATTGGAATCGTACCACTACCATGGATTAGAGAATTCCAAAGGTGGTGCCTATATTTAAGCATGGGACAAAAAAGATGTTATTGTTCATAGATCAATTTTTGTTTTACTCTTCTTCTCCAAATTTTTAGATAAATTAATGTAGGAAAGCCTGTATAGTTATGTTACAAAACTAAATATTTTATGCCCTCAACATCATGGATTTCTTTCGGGCCACTCCACATCTATGTCACTGTTAAATATACAGTCGTATACATGCACCCTTGCTTACCCTGGCCTACTTATAATATATATATGTATATACATATTATGTGCACATGAATACTTACATATTTTCGTAGTAATGTCTGAATTTATGTATACGTCACTACTTATTTATTCACAAAGCTGTGTCTGAATTTTCTATTGCTTGATTTACTGAAAACTCCGCAGATTCTCTGCCCATAAAACTTCGGCGAGCCTTTTTCCTAGTCTTCGCTTATACTGGAAGCAACTGCGAAATTCACTAGAAGCCAATGATCAAATAACATCAAAGCGGCGGCAGTGTGAGATTTTTTGCTCTCGTATACGAAGCATGGATGAGAAGAAACACATGAAAGTTCTTTTCATGTTGCAGCACCAATAAGTCTTCCAATAAACTCTTACGAAGGATTACTATGGGCCCCAATTATTCTAGCTCTTTGTTATTAAATAGAGGAATCTACTGTTTAGAGTTGTCTATACTGTCTATATATGAAGTAATCTACTCTTTAATCTACTGTTTAGATACTGTGTTCAAATAGGTATGCATGGGTTTTTAAAAAAACATAAATATAGACTATGCGATAAACACACGTTCCGGTGCATTTTGTTCCATAGGAAAGAGTCAGCACACTTAATAGAAATGTAGTGTGTGTGCGGGCTCAGTGCATTTAGTGCAAAGTCGTTATTTTTAACTAATCGACTGCTTAGAGTAATCTACTGTTTTAAGCAGTCGACTGTTTACAGTAATCTACTGTTATCCAGTTAATTAAGTTTCAACTTTTAAAGTGCATTTCTGTGCAAAGTCGTCAGTTTTGACAACTAAGATTCGGTGTGAATTGAAGAGACGAGTGAACGCAGCGATGTTGAAGAATTTTTCGAAAGAATTTAAAGGGCTTCAAACTGCATAATTATTAATATATACTCAAAATTGAATTAGACACAGGACTTGCAGAATTTAATAGGGGCCTATTTATATAGTTCGGTTACTTTGTATAACCTTCATCATCATCATCGTTGTCGTCGTCATCGTTTTCGCTATCATCATTGCTGTCGCCTCATCACCGCCATCGTCATCATCATAGTCGTCGATATCGACATCATCATCATCATTATCATAACAATAATTATTATTATTATTATTATTATTACCATTATTGTTGTTGTTGTCGTTATTATTATTATTATTATTATTATTATTATTATTATTATTATCCCTCCTCTTCTTTTCATCATGATCGTCGCCGTCGTCATTATCATCATGATCGTCGTTGTCATCATAATTGTAATCAGCATCAGCTTCGGACGCCATCAGATTCTAATCTAATATAATCTTAAGACTTCTATAGCGCCGTTATCATAATGCCCAAGGCATCAAATTGGCGGCAATGGGTGCGAATAAATGACTTCTCCGTTGTCAACTGAAATCCAATACAATCGTTTTGTTTAATCCGAGTTTTGTTTCTGTTTTTGTCTTTTTTTTTTGCTTGTTCTTCATTCAAATTCTTGGGATATAACCTTTTTGAGATCTCGCCTTATATCTCGTATAAAAACAAATATAACGTTTTGATCCTATTGTGATGAATGGAAGCAGCAGTAACGACAGGTTTCGTGACTTGTGTCGCAAGAACATTTCTTACGTCAACGGTAAACTTAGTTTATAATCGAATCAATATTCATCATTCTACAGCTGCAGTCTGAGGTATTTACAGAAGATTGAGAGGTAATTGATAAAATCGGAAATTCATGTTGGAGTAATTGATCCGTCTAATTCTATAGATTAGTCTGACATGAGCTCAACCCCTCCTCCACGTAGCAGAAGACATTCATATAGTCGGATGCCACCGTGGATGCTGATGCTGATGCTCCTACTGCTGCTGCTACTGCTGCTGGAGCGGCCTTTTCCATACTTTGGCGCCATCGAATGGAGATGCAATCGGAAAATACCAATAAAAATTTGAGTTATGTTGGGCTTCCACCCAAAGCAGATAAGAAACCAGTCTCATCGTTCCTTTCAAGCTGTTCATATATACACATAATATGTATGTGTATATATATGCTTCTATATACACATATATATACGTCTATATAAGAAGTATTTAATACGTGAATATGTGAATACATATAAGAAGGATTTGAAGTGTATATACATGTATCTCGGCCTGAATCTGTTATCTTGCATGTATGTGACATTTCGCCAAGGGATGTAAGGGTTCTGTGGGGTGATCACTTTGATATTGGCTGTCTACAATTCTTTTCTGTTGTGGTTTTAATTTTGTAAGGTCATCGACTCGTCGATTGATTTCTTGCGTTATTTGATGTTTCTTCTGCCGACGTCGTGTCTATAGGATCATTTGGATAGAGACTGCATTATACGTTGGTCTTGTATCAACAGTTCGAAAGCTCCACACAGACGACTCTAAAGGCATACATAGACGTTGGAGGACCGTCCTACGCATATAATCTGGTAACAAGATATGTAACTATATTGGGAATAGGTTTAATTATGCCATAAAAGAAAACGATGGCATTTGATTTGGTCCAAAGTACGATCCATTAAGAGCTACATTAATACGTGCATAATCGTAAGAGGCGAGAATCGAGCTTAAGCGGAAGGACTCGGAGAGAACGTGAGCTCACGCGACTCTGATAGAACGACAGCTTTGAAATATGACGTCATGCTTCGAGATATCTAGGCCGAGAGGGAAGAATCTTTGTTTTATCAAGATACGGAAAGAAGTTAACATGTTTCGAATAGAAGAGATTGATAAATGAACGTAGTGTCCTTCAATTTGCTTGCATAGGGTTTGATTGAGGTCTGAGTAAAAGTAAAATGATTGTATGTCCTTCGATTGTCTATACGGATCGTATACACAGTAACGGGGTAAAGGCTACAAACGTTTATGGTGGAGGTCCGGAGGACTGGATACTAAAGGGGAAGCTTTTAGAAAGATCTCTTATCCAAGTGATATAGTATGGCTAATATAAGACCCTGGTTTCTGAGTGTGAGTTACTGCAAGTCTGTGGCTATCGCCATATTTATTAGCTTACGCCATATGCGTGGTAATTTAATAAGCTAATTAAATAATTAATAAGTCAAATTAAAGCCTAAATCCTTTGCTAGAAATGAATGAATTGCTTCAAGAGTTGACCCTATTGTTCAACAGGAACGTTGAAAGGGGTATAGCAACGTTATTTGTTTATTTATTTATTTAAATTACTATGCGCGCAGTTCCAATAAAACTGAATGGGAGGCCGAAAGTATGTTTGCTAATAGCCATTCAAAGGCCATGATACAGTCGTCTGGGTACCAGTAGCAGACCTTTTGATCTTCATGCGTACAGTCCGCACACGGGGACTTCAAATGGCGTGACGCCTATTCAAACTCACCCGATAAATTCAGTCGAGGCCATACGGTCGCTATAGACAAACATGTACATTTACATTACCATTTAGAACACCTCACCAGGCCGCTTATTGGGCTATGACGCGTTGACACAGTGGGACAAGAGATCTCTATATTGCCGGAACAATTCACCTATAGACGAAACATTGACATGCATCGCCAAGCAGCTAACTCTTGAGCCGAATGGCAGATTCGTTAAAGTGACGCCTTGTCCAAGACTTCTGACCATTGTTTGCCTGTGTTTGGCCAAGAGCAACAGCTTCTCGTTTTCCCACCGATTCCCGATTTACATTAGCAAATTGTGCATGCCATCGACTCAGGCGATCCTCATAGACACAAGCGTCGTTCCTCTTGGTTCACTGCTATGTCCGTTCCACTGGCTGTCCATCTGTCAAATCATACATAATTACGATTATGCACATACACAAGCATACATGCACATGCACACAAACATATATATATATACATACATGCATACATACATATACACATACATGCTTACACTATACACATAGTATACGTACAAATATACATAATGCCTACATACACATTAATACATACAATTGTGCATACATTAGTGCTAAATTATGGCGCAATTTTAATTAATATTGAGTAAAAACATAATGCCTACATACACATTAATACATACAATTGTGCATACATTAGTGCTAAATTAGGGCACAATTTTAATTAATATTGAGTATAAACATATAGCCTACATATCCGAGCATGAGTGTGTGCTTTCGCTTGCGCTGCTGGCGCATGTTTGCAGCTGTCAGTTTTCTAAGGTTCTTAAGCGTTGCTTTGAGAACGGATATCGGTGTGAAAGCTCTTATAAATCTTTTCATTTATGCAAGAAAAGAGCGTTTATACTTATGTGTATATATATTTTTTGTGTATCTATGAGATATGTTCTACTTTTGCTGGAGAAGGTACATCTGAGCATCAGAATGTGTGCGTATCTATTTCAGTTGTATGAGGGATTTTGCATTGCGAATGGCTTATCTCTGCTGCTTTATTTGACGCTTGCATCTGCGAAATATTGGATGTTAATTGGTGAATGTTTGAAGACTAGTGGCTTTATGTAGGCGAATGGGTGTGTCTGCGAGCGCTTTCTTTCACGTTTTATGAGTGAGTGAATGAGTGAGTGAGTGAGTGAGTGAATGAGTGAGTGAGTGAGTGAGTGAGTGAGTGGGTGGGTGAGTGAGTGAGTGAGTGAGTGAGTGAGTGAGTGAGTGTGTGGGTGGGTGGGTGAGTGAGTGAGTGAGTGAGTGAGTGAGTGAGTGAGTGAGTGAGTGAGTGAGTGAGTGAGTGAGTGAGTCGGTGAGTGGGTGAGTCGGTGATCGGTGATCGGTGAGTCGGTGAGTGAGTGAGTGAGTGAGTGTCAGTCAGTCAGTCAGTCAGTCAGTCAGTCAGTCAGTCAGTCAGTCAGTCAGTCAGTCAGTCAGTCAGTCAGTCAGTCAGTCAGTCAGTCAGTCAGTCAGTCAGTGATCTTTAGTAGCCTGAGACAATCGCTCACACTTTATAAATAATAATGCATGTAAGAGAGGAAGTAGAAAGCACAAATACAGTAAAAAGAAACAATCAAATATAATGGAGCTGTTCGAAAATCTAACTTAAATCGTAGAATCCTAAATCGTAGAACTTGAGATTTATACACCGCCCAACGAAAGCTAACTCGCGGGAACCAACTTATTCACAGGCCCTCCGTCAGAACAAAATCGATAGGCAAAGAGGGTTCGGTTCTAGGTCAAGACCCAAGAGTCAGGCAGCATTGAAGTGTATATTAGGTAAGTGATTGGACTTTGTACTTTATTCGTTCAGCTATTTTAAGCCAATGAACTGATTTGAGAACAGAAGTGATATGATGGTTTTTGCGGTTTCGGTGACAGCACGAGCAAGGATGGCTTGAAGGTGGTTTATCTGTGTTGTGTCTATATTCACGACAAGTGAATTGCAGTAGTCTTTTATGTACAGTCATATACTTGTATATAGTTCGAGAAAAAGCTAGAAGCAGTCGTTGCCACTATTTTATTGAACATTTCACACGTTAGAATATGAGCGAATTATGAAGGAGTTTCATGTGTTTGCCACTTCAAATGTATGCCTCCTTTTCCGTCAACTGAATTTATGGAATTGATCTGTAAATTTGTGCCTGAAGTCGGGTGAGTCGTTGCTTATGCAACCAGTCCGCATTGTGTTATCTCTGTCTCAAAGGCCTGCTTCATTAGTATGCTTCAATAATGTTTGGACAAGTTGTGGACCCTTGTCAAATGAACAGGGAATACGGATTAATGGCAATGTCACAAACTGTACTCTGTGGATTGACGCAAACTGATCAGACATCAACAAGATAAATAAGTTATAACTAAGTGCATCAGATGATAAACTCACAGATTTTGCGAAGAAAGAACATCTGAGAATGACTGTTGGGGACGGACGATTGTTATTACTTCCGTGCCTCCTTTGTATTCCCCACTGCAGCCTCTGCCATTCCATCTGCCCGTCTCTTTTCCCGCACTTTCTTTCCTGATTGACCCCCATCCCTTGAATAAATATTCCAATTTATCTCTTTTCAATCGGTCTGTCCCTCCCTTGCGTTCTCTCTGTTTATTTCTCTCTCTGTCTGTATCTCTGTATGTCTGTCTCTCTGTCTGTCTGTCTGTCTCTATCTCTCTTTCTCTCTCTCTCTCTTTCTCTTTCTCTTTCTCTCTCTCTCTCTCTCTCTCTCTTTCTCTCTCTCTATCTATCTATCAATCTCTCTCTCTATCTCTCTGCTTCTCTGTTTCTCTCTCTGTTTCTCTCTCTCTCTCTCTGCCTCTCTGTATCTCTCCTGCGTCTGCTTTTCCCACCTTCGACTCTTGTCCTTTGCCGCCACACGGGCCGTCCATCTGCAAAGCCTCGTCTTCTGGTTCTGGCCATTACACGCGGTTTTATTTAGATTAATCTCTGTTCTGGCGTCGCCGCTAATTCTCTTATCGGCCTCGTTCCGTATATAGATGGACGCCTCGTCCGCCGGCCGCCTGGAGGAGGGACAGCAGGAAGGCAGGTCATCTGGCCGCCGGTTGAAGGCTGGGGCTGGGCAGGAAAACGCTCGCAGTCTGTGAATTGGTCTGGGACGCCGACCCTTATCGCGCTTCCTTGGACGAATGCGCTCATCCACTGACTACATGGAAGTTCGTCTTGTCTCGTTCCCTTGCCCCTCTTCCCACCCCTGTCACTCTCCTGCTGGTAGTCACGTCTCTCTCTCTCCTGGAAAAGGACTATCACACAGTTTGTGATAGGAATACACATCAGTTGACATATAATCAGCGTGACTGAAGCCACTATTACAAAACCAACTGAAAATCACAAAGCGTTGCTCAAATCGGTTGACTGCTTATCCGTCTCAGTGAAGGTGCTTTCTAGGCATTGACCTGACTACGGTTAGGTTTTGATGTGTCATCGATTGATGCCTTGCGCACTGGATACCGGAAGTTGCTAATTGTTAATTATTGGTTGGTACTTTTCAAGGTCTAGATGGACCGAAAGAACGTCTGACAGATGACCCATGAGAAGATCCCTGTGTCTCTCTGCCTCCGACTTTAGATTGTATGTGCAAAAAACAAAGAGCAGGGGTGCAAACAGGGGGTCAAGGAAGACCATTCCAACCATGCTCCATGACCCCTAAGTCCAGGTGGGAAGGATCTTGGCAGGCGTGCCCCTCGGTATCCGCAAGTGAGACAACGTCTAAGTCAGATGTATATAATATATAATATATATTATATTATATAATGGACACGTAACGACTTACATAGACACTGCCTCAAATTATGCTTGCATTTTGTATTTGCATAATTGCATCTAAATTAATGTTCATAAATTGGTATTAGAAGCGTCTTAAGCTCGTTTAAAGGAAATCTCCGCGCAAGAATAACTCACTAAAAGAGTTTATGTAACGTCTTTCGATTTATCGTCCAATTCTGTTCATTTCTGCAGAACCAAGTGTATGCTACGCTTCACTGAACCTGGAAGCTCATGATAGGATGGAATTTTCCAGGGCGGACAACATCGTCGCTGTAGCCAACCGATCAGCAACCACCTGTCCTCTACCTTACTCTTCTGTCCTCTGTCCATGTTCTTTATCTGCTGTCCTCTGTCTCGCTCGATGCTCTCTGTTCTCTATCCATATAATCTGTTCTATTAGTTCCATTCCTCTATCCTCTGTATCCTGTATATCCTGGGCTTATTTAATCTGTCCTCTGTTTATATCGTCTTTCAAATTTTTGAATTCTGTGTTCTCGATCCATGTTCTCTGTCCTATACATCATTCCTCTGTCCTCTGTTTATATCATCCGTCACACTCAGTGTCCTCTGTACATATCTGTTCTATGTCCAAGTGCGCAGTCTTCTTTTTATACCCTCGGTCCTCTCTTTATACCCTCGGTCCTCTCTTTATACCCTCGGTCCTCTGCCTCATTCCTCTATCATCTGCTTGTATTATATCTGTACTCTATTTGTTTCCTCTGTTGTATCCTCTATTATCTGCCCTACCCAAAGTCCTCTGCTCTCTATCCAGATCCTCTGTCCATATGCTATGCTCGCTATAATCCTCTATACAGGCGTTTTGCGATTGAATCTAATCTAATATGCAAACCTCTATAGCGCCACTGTAATAATATTCAAGGCATCAGTCGATGGTCGCTACTAAGCAAAATCGCTGTGCGGGTCAATTCCAGAGTACAAAATGCGGTCACAAGCCAAAGAAGGGAGCACAGAAGACACGAAAGATTGAATTCAGTGAAGCACCCACCGAAGGTGTCTGTTGATTCTACCGTTCGTCTCATTAAGTTCGAGGAAGCCTTGCATTCTTAACTATCTATCTCCGCCACTCCATCTGTATCTCTAGCAGTTCATCTATTTTCTTGTATATGTGCCTGTTTTTATGTCCATTCGTCCTCCTGTCTTTCCGTCCGATCACTGGAACATTTGCGCTTAAGAACGGGAAAGATTGTGTAGCTTTATTCCCACTGTTCCACCAGAATTCTCTGCCCATGTATTATGTAATACCTTCGGGAATGCCGCTTTTAACTATATATACATCACAATTACATTCTTGAACGTGCATCTACATCCGAACATATTTATGGAAACTAGTTTTTCTTGTTAGCCGGTGCAGAATATGTGTTAATGACTCTTCCAGCTTGCTTATCAGTCGTAGTATGTACTTGCTAATTTCTAGGTAGAGCGCTTTAGAAGTCTGTTGATTGCTTTTGATAAGCGCCTTGAATTTCGATTGGATAATCTATAATAACAGTATGTGCATTTTCTGTTTGGGAAACTTGGGTTAAATATAAACTTTGTCTTCTTATGTACAAACGCCTTCACAGCCGTTCACTAAGCTATCTTACGGACAGCATCGAGTTGCTGTCTGACGATCCTATTCGACACCGGCTGCGATCATCAAGATCTTCTAATTTTCTGATGTCCACATATCTAAAACTAAGTCTAGAATGGGTGATCGTGCCTTTAGAATTGCCGGCCCATGTGCCATGCTTGGCGCAGTCTACTGTAGCCATCCAAGAAGCCGAACATGTTTTTGTTTTTAAGAGACTTTTGAGATCCAATCTATTATCTACTAACAGTTAAAGTTTTCTGTTTACTATTTAACTCTAAAATTTGATTTTGATTTTGATTTTGAATATCACCCATTTATCATTTATTATTGGACTCTTGTGCACGCAGACATTTGAATTTGTGAAGCATGGACCTTGAAGTAGCTTACTTTACTTACTATCACTGACGATGCTGTCATAATTACAATTACAATTGGGTTATATATTCCGCTTGAATAGCATGGTGTCCTTGTATTTATGTAAGTATGTATTTGGATATTTTTATAGCGCCTTTTGTGAACCTCTCAGAAGAATGAGTGAGGATTTCACTGGGTGCAACACTTTCGAGTTCCGAAAAGGACTGACGTCGAAATATTGCACTGCAGATCATTGTAATTCATGGATTCGTGGAGCAAAAGGAAGATCGATTTCATGCTTCAAAACGCAAGCCGTTCAAACGCGACTGGAAGCCATCGAACAAAGGAAATTAGATTAAATATTATATACTGCGTCCTGTTTAAATATATCGTTTTATCAGAATCGCATTTGTGGTGAGCATGTATAGATTGTGTCTCTTATGGACCATTCAAAGGGTTATATTAATATCCAGATATATATCCACGTATTTGACTTTACCACTTTTAAATGTAATTGCGAACTGAAACTGACCGAACAGCTCACATTTTTCCATTTACATTACATTACGTTCATGAGTTAGAGTAGAATTTGTTATTTATTTTACTATATTTTTATTTATTAGATTATAGAGAAATTGTATTATTTGTACATAGGCATAAATAAAGGCCATTGATGTACTAGAGTTTATCTACACTTTTGTTGAAAGAACTTCCCTGCTAACAAAGAAGTGCTTGTGTGGTTCAACAGAAAAGATGGGTGCGATAGAAATAGAAATGCAGCAATTTTTATATGTAATAATAATTTAATATTATATATACATACATAGTATGAATATGAATTGTACATATATTTTCATGCATATATATCCAATTCAGAGGTAGATATATGGAGGAGCCTATGTTGGCATCTGCATGGTGGCCATTGTTGCGATCCCATGTCGGAGTCATAAATTCAGTGGCTTACCATTCATCGACTCTGAATTAACATTCGCAAATCACTGCTGTAGTCATTGCGTTGATGAGTTCTGACCGTCGACTGCATTCGGTCACACTTTGGTCACTCAGCGGCGGTCAATCATCGGTCATCGGACGCTGACCACAACAGACAAGGTGGGTGGCAAAGAGGGCTTTCGTTGGCAGGTTTCTAATCGACGCTCAACAGGCAGCGGCGCAAACAAAGCTTGTAACACACAGGAGCTTAAGCCAAGATGCATTCATCATTGCATCATTTGAAAATGATGATGACGCTGATGACAACAACGACATCAACGATGATGATGTATGTACGTATGTATGCATCAATACATTCAGTATAGCGCATTTGACGCATGTACGATGAGGAAGACGAGAAACCTCCGATGCAGTCAACTCATCCCAACCAAGAAGGGTCAGAATTAATATCATATCTCCTGGATTTGCTTCAGCTTTTGATAGAACCAAGATTTTTTCCAGAAATGTCACCTTTGTTCTGAGCTAAGTGGCATCCATGCAGTCTTTGACATGATGTCAGTTCACAGTCGAAAGATTCAAGGACCAGTGTCAATTAATACATTTACAACTTCCGGCCATCATCCATAGATTTATTGATGAAGTTGATGATGTCAAATTCTCGAGCCGACACATCGCAAACCTTGTCAAACAAAGCAAGAAGCCAGACACCTACGAGGACTATAGAGAGTTTTTCGAAAGTTTCGCTTGTCTTCTCCCGGAGATGTTTCTATGCGAGGAATTCATTGCGAACTTCCTTCCAGGTGCCATGCATCATGCAAGATGGACGACAAAGGTCATCTGTGCCAATAATATGTGGCCTTCCGTGCTGAGTTCCAAATGATGGGTAAAGAAAAAAGGAATTCGTGACCTGGCATGCATCTTTGTCGTTCTAATTCAACTGAGGGCTTCGATTGCTGCGCCAGTAACTGAGCAGCGCTAAATAACTTCAACTCATGTGACAACTTCTATACCTGCAAGCTGTTGTTTCTCCGCATAGCCACGAAAAAGCAGCTTGCGCGTAATTTTGATACCTCTCTGAAGAGCTTATTGAGTAGGGGCACTCTGACAGCAGAGTTCCTCCAGAAATGGAGAAATGATGTTAGCGTCTATATGCAGGACGTAACCCCAGATCATCCCCCAAATTGCCCTATGGTTGACTCATTTGCAGTTCTTTCAAACAGGGGATTTGAAAGAGCAGCTTAAGTTTCTTCTGCAGGTCGTCAACGGACATCTGCGCATCCAACTTTAGAAAATGTTTCGCCAGCTCGGTCTTTCGGATGCATTTCTGTCCAAAGATCCACCTGAATTGGAAGAAGACGACTTATACAAATAGATTCTGCAGTTGACTAGCCACTAGCAATGGTTAATGACAGAGCTGAGAGAGGAATTGCCCTCATTTTGGATTTCAACACGAAGTTAAAGGAAAGGAAAGAGCAGCTTAAGTTTCTTCTGCATGCAGGTCGTCAACGGACATCGGCTGTAGTTCAGTAACTGTAGGCCTATACTAAAAAAGACTTGTAAGAAAATCTGTCACCATTTGTAGTACAGTGGATGTCGTTGGATTTTTAAAAATTCTAACAGTCACAGAAAGATGCAACTCAAGAAAATTCCGTTTTTTTCTCATCCTGTCTCTCTCGTTTTTTCACTTTCTATTTCTGCCTGTTTCTCAGACTCTCTTTTCATCGTCCTCGGTTCTGTCTCTTGTACTGTCTCTCCCGCTTTTCTCTCTCTCTCTCTCTCTCTCTCTCTCTCTCTCTTTCTCTCGCTCGCTCTCTCTCGCTCTCGTTCTCTCTCTCTCTTTCTCTCTCTCTCTCTTTCTAGGTGTCTTTCATTTTTTCTCGTACAGCATTAACATTCCTGAAACTGACCCGACCTTCAGAGATTCGTTTTGATGTAGCATCAATGTCGATGCCTTATTATTATTTCAATGATTGCAGAGAACCTTAGCAATTATAATCATGCCATGCTTTGCTGCCTTCACTTTTTCATTGTATACATAGAATCTCGATGGACTACACGCATATCATTCAGAATATACTTATAATATATAGACTCAACTTAACGGTACATATATACGCCATGGTTAATAGATCAAAGCCACTTAATTATATATATATATGTATGTGCATCTATATAATTGTGTGCACACGATTGTGCTATAGATATGCACAGAAATACGTAAATACAAGTGTTAATCAATATACTCTACACCTACGATTCCTCGCTCAGCCGACGGACACATGGCGTATTAACAAATGTCTTACTAATGTCTTACTTACTTACTCTATGTATTTTAGAAAATTGCATATGTCCTTAAATCAATGTACGTATATATTCACCGAGAATCATTGGGAAATTTATTTACCACCACTTCCTATAAATTTTGTACATACACATATTCTGTTTATATATATATATATATGTATGCATACAGTATATACATTGTACCTGTATGTATATACGTGTATATATATACTGTAGGAGTGTAGGTCTATACTGCCAACTTCTGGTACAAGGCGCATCTGTGGTCTTTGTTTCTGTACATTCAAAGTCCGCTCTGCAATATGCTGTAGAGATAGACATAAAATTGGGCCTCATAATTCGCCGGATGTTTGTTTCAGTCTCGAGAACGATGTTTGTTCACAGAAACCCTGCTCCATGCAAACATAGCAGCATAAACGTCGCCACATGCAGACGAGTACTCACTTACAGGCGTACACACACGACACCGTATTATATAGAGAGTCAACAGTACTTACTCGCTTCTCTCTCTAACTCTCTCTCTGTCTGTGTCTCTATCTCTCTATGTCTCTCTATATGTCTCTCGGTCTCTGTCTGTCTGTCTGTCTCTATGTCTCTCGGTCACTCCCTCTCTCTGTCTTTCTCTGTCTCTTGCTCTCTCTCTCTGTCTCTCTCTCTATGTCTCTCAGTCTCTCTTTGTCTGTCTGTCTCTCTCTCTCTGTACAAGTTTAGGCTTCTATGCATCTGTTATGTGTATATGTAGTCTTACAGAGTGGGGTGATTGCCTTTACGCTCCATGAACCCTTTTGCAACCGAAACACTATCTGCTGTCGTGTTACCGTCTTTTGTTGCTTTATTTACCCTTGTAATTGAAATCACCCTCTTAGGTATATCCACCAAATACGCGTATATATAATGAGTAAGCCTTGAAATTATATCGCTTGGGATTGCCTATTGTATTCGCACTTGTAAAAGTATACTTATTATTAATTATAAATTTCTACTGTACTTGTATCTAATGCACAAGGCATCAACCGATGGCGCACCAACTTCAAGCCGCAATTAGGTCAATATCCAGAAGGCCATTCCACTGCAACAGAGAGGCAGCCTACGATGGATAAGCCAGCAAGTCTACAGTCTGTAAGTCTAAAGGAGCAGGTATATTACAACTAATGCTTAAAGCCCTAAGGATGAAGGACGCATTATCTATTAATGGAGCACAGTGAGTGTGGCCTATAGCCAGAGAATAGTGTCGCCTTAGGTTACAATGAACGTGCTAGACAGATTGAACAACGGGGGGAATTGAGAATAGGAGGACTAAGCTAATTATAGTATAGGCTCATTTATTTGGCTCATATTAGCCCGTCGCTTGGATAGGTTTAAGAGGGCGAAGATTGACTTAATATTAGACTAAGTCAGTTTATTAAGAATAAGAATTAATGAACCAAGCAAGATTTTCACAGTGCAGAAAGACTTGTATGACGTGGCACATAAAATATTGAGTACTAACGACAGACCTAACTATCGGGTAGGATTTTGGGGTAAGAAGAAGCCTGATCCTATGCCATTTCCCAGCCAGCTCCTAATAATAACCCTGATAAATGCCTAGTAAATAAGGCTGGCTATGATTGGGTGGTTGAGTTGGTGGGTGGATGCCTGGATGGGTGGTAACTGGGCGAGGACGAACGGGAAACTCAAGAGGGTGGTGGTCCTATTGTCGTTTGCATTTGTCGATATAATCGCACTCTGGGCCCTCTATCGACGGCGCAAGACATCAATAGCACTTCAAACACTTAAACCGCTGACGGATGAAACTGATGCAGTTGCCATTGGCGACTTGTGCTGTACATCTTAGAAGTTGAAATATATTGTTTGCTGCAGCAACAGCATTGATTTCCATCTTCCCACTTCGCAGTTATCTCTCAAAAACGTGCAGACTTTTTATATATGCATGTACATATATACTACATGTATATATACCCACATATATATTTATACATGACCTATATGACCAAATTAAGCCATATAACAACTAAATATAGAACATTTATTTTATTGATGGAGGATATTCGCGCAGTTTTATTGAAAGACGATCTGCAAATACACGGCATTTATTATTGATCAGAGTGTCTACTGTTTCGTTCGGTGTAACTTTATAAAGCGATAAAAAGCATTTGCTGGTCAACATAAATCTCCAAAAGTTAACATCATGCAGGCCGTTCACCTTTGTATACTGACCGGCATTTTAACAGATATATATCTCTTAAAGGAGGCACGTTGCTGGAGAAATGCCTCCACGACTGACCATTAAGTAAGTATTAAATAAGTTGGTATGCAGCAAGATTGGTAGGCAGTCAGATAGGTAGGTAGGTCGGTCGGTCGGTAGGTAAGTAGGTAGGAGGTATGTAGGCATGCAGGCAGGCAGGCAGGCAGGCAAGCAGGCAGGCAGGCAGGCAGGCAAGGGCAAATATGTATGGAACCGTTGACACAAAGACAAAAGTTTGACAGGGTATACATTATATATATCTAAAGATTTGACAGGGTATACACATTACATATATCTAAAGGTTTGACAGGGTATACATTATATATATATCTATAGCCTCTGGCTCCTCTGGCTCCTCTGGTTGATCACCATATATATATACAGAGATACCGCTTAAGAAGAGTCGGACACCAGGATGTGTGGCTTCGTTCTTTCTCGTATGAGCTATAACAACGGTGGTGGTATATAACACAAGTACCAGCAAGTATATTCACTAATCAGTAACTGTAGTGGGCAGCACTGGCAATGCAAAAGGTAGGCAAAACGCTGAACATCACTAAGTCGCCCAACGTCATGGCTTAGTTTAAAGATCAACATTAACGAGCACAAGATTAATACCATTCGTGTAAAATTGCTTTTAATCTGGATATAGATATGAATTAAATGCATGTAAGCTTTAAAGTTTTTCAGCAGTTCATATGAATCTTAAAACATTTTCATCTGGAACACGACTAATTTCTTTTTAAGGACGAAAATTATCATCCAGCTATGCTATCTGCACTGCTGCTGGTTTCTACTTTGGGCCTAAGGCCTATACGCACTGAACCTGTGTATCGCTTTTGAGAGGTTCTTAAAATGCGCTATATAAAAGATTAGATTAGATACATACCTACTGGCACAGAACTGTTTAGGCCCTAACTCAAGCGCTTCTGAAGAGATCTTCCCTAGACGGTGCTGTTTAGATCTCACCAGTATATACAATGAGATTCTAAGCAATTCAACATTAAGACATGATCATATAGTTTCGTCATTGACATCTTCTGTAGCGGAAGTTTCTTAGCTCCCACTGGATGCTTATTTAAATATAAACTATATGTCAGAGCCAGACAGAAATTAACTGTGAAGACTGAATAGAATGTTACGCATGGTCATTCTTTCATTTGAGAGATCCTTGAAGCTACACTTACTTGAAAGATCGCATTGACCTCAGTCGCAGGTTCAACACTCAGAAGAACTGCAGAATTCACCAACCATGCAACTGTTTACACGCCCAATCGCTTCGCTTCTGCACGCATGGACACATCGATACAACAGCACTATATATATAATATTTAATATTATGTGTGCATATAAATATGCATGTTATTCTATCTGTATTCATACAAGATACAGTGAGGGTGATTTTGTATATATGCATATTTATCTATCTATGTATATATTCTGATACAGTTATGGTGATTTTGCAATACAGACCAATGCATATTTGTTTGTCTGTTGGTATATATATATAAATATGTATGATAGATCTAGAGTGATTATGAGATCTCCTCGTTCCTCCCCTCTTTCCAGCTACGAGGTTCCTGATCGTCGGCCTGCACTGCAGAGCATCGTTGCTAGATAGAAACTGACACCTAGTCGGTCGCATTGTGCATGACTGAATTCCGAGATGAGTGTTCCGAGTGCGTTTTGGGAATCAATTTCCTGATTATTTTAATTCGGCAAATCTTCGACCTCTGAAGGCTTTGTATACACAATTGACAACTGCACTGCAGGCAACGAATGATGAGTCAACTTTACCTACATCTATATGTATGTGTGTATGTGTGTAGGTGTATGTGTGCGTATGTGCGTATGTGTATGTGTGTATGCGTGTATGTGTATGTGTGTATGGGTGTGTAGGTGTATGTGTGCGTATGTGCGTATGTGTATGTGTGTGTATGCGTGTATGTGTATGTGTGTATGGGTGTGTAGGTGTATGTGTGCGTATGTGCGTATGTGTATGTGTGTGTATGTGTATGTGTGTATGTGTATGTGTGTAGGTGTATGTGTGCGTATGTGTATGTGTGTATGCGTGTATGTGTATGTGTGTATGTGTATAGGTGTATGTGTGCGTATGTGCGTATGTGTATGTGTGTGTATGCGTGTATGCGTGTATGTGTGTATGTGTATGTGAGTGTGTATGTGTATGTGTATATGTACATGTATGTGTGTGTGCAAAACTAGCAAAGGCTAGTGCGATATGTCCCTGTAGGTTTATATCTGGGCTAAATAAAGAGACGGGGGGGGGGGGAGAGAGTGAGACATAAAAAAGATGAGAAATAACAATAGTCCTTTGAACATTTGACTTAATAACACTCTTGGTCGTGTGCTCTCTATATACATTATATACATTTATGAGTACCATATATGCGATTTATCACTATTAACCTGTCTGTTATAGGATGCATGCGAGGATGCATTACACGTCAGGAAACGTTTAGCAATATATATATATATATATATATATATATATATATATATATATATATATATATATATATATATATATATGAACAGAATGAATAGCGAAATGCAGCGATATAATTGGCATATATATATATATATATATATATATATATATATATATATATATTCTAATATGCGCAAACAATCTTTGAAACAGAGCAGTTATCATCCATAGAGACTGCAGTTGTGATAGTTTACTGAGATTCTGGAATTGCATCAAATTGCTGCTCATTTGAACATACTTAATCTTCTGGCTCGGGTTCAAAGCCACAATGCGAATTAACCTGTCTTGGTGGTTTTAAGAAGTGTATGTATCTGGGCATTTGTATAGCGCCTTTTAGGGAACCTCTCAAAGTGTGCCAAGATTATTTTGCTTACTTACCAACAGCTATGTGTGCACTTCCTATATATAAAGTTACATACATATATACATATATAAATGAATGCTATAACTCATTTGAATTACAAAATGCTTACATGAATACTCGTAAATATTCTCCTCTTTATAGAGCATTAGATTAATGTAATATTTCTGCGCTAAAATGCGGCCCTAGCTCATACATAGAGAAGTCTTGCTTTCATTCGTAGATCAAATGCAAATATCTCAAAGTCATGACTGTCCAGAAATCCGGATCGGTTCAGATGCGAGTGCACGGCATCACACTGTATGCAGCAGCAGCAGCATTCAGCAGCAGCAGCAGCATCCAGCAGCATCCAGCAGCATCCAACAGCATCCAGCAGCATCCAGCAGCAGCATTCAGCGGCATCCAGCAGCATCCAGCAGCATCATCCAGCAGCGACCCCGATCTCACGATCAAACTTGGACTTTAATTCCAACGAGGAAACATCAGTGGTGTCATGACAACGCAACTGGATTTGATATGATCTCTCTCCCTCTGTATGTCTGTGTTTCCATGCTTATCTCTCTCTCTCTCGCTCTGTCTCTCTCTCTCTCTTTGCCTTTCTGTATCCCTGCATCTATGTGCCGCCAACTCTTTTTCGCTGCTGCATTTCTGTCATATAAAACATTCATAGAACAAGTAATGGCATAACGCCTCAGCGCATAGTAACCCTAGGAGTGCCGATAGAAAAAATCTACGATTAATCTGTATTATTTATGTAATAAAGGCTAAGTTATAAAATTATAGACTTCGAAGATTGGCAATTAGACCTACGCAGGATACATGCAGTAACAACCGTGAAATGTCAGTTAGAGACACAACTACGAGTCCACAGTGCATTTTCTTACACTTAGTACACTGTTAGAGGTTCTAAAAAGGCGCTATGCAAATGTCCAGATACAACCGCACAGTTATGGCTGGGACACTAAGAGGGTCAGTTTGAACAGGTGTCAATGCAGGGGTTTATCATTTGTCATTACCCCACTAATTATTAAGTGATAGTCCAAGTATATGGAATATAACAAAGTATAAACTGCGTTGCTATATATTTGGGATTGAAACTATCGATAGAGTTCGCATGTGTTGACTTCGCATGTGTGGGCAGCTCAAATACTAAAGTCACGCCTCCATGTCCTAATGGAACGCAGAGGAAACGCTTATTCTCCGCTCTTCGGCTTTTGTAACGCCAGTGGACGAATCCCAAGGTCCTGGACACGGGACCGATACATCGCAGGACTTGCCTTCTACTTCGCAGCTTACGTCGGTACCAACATATATATATATATATATATATATATATATATATATATATATATATATATATATATATATATATACATACACAGAGACAACTGTGCACAAAAAACCAGTCTACCGCAGTTACACGGATTAAATCGTAATGAACGAAACTATTGGGTGATCTGAACTAGTAGTGGCTCCAATGTTTAACGACATCTTATGGCATCATGGGCCGTTGACGTCGCCCTCCTCCTTTATCCAGGCTTGGGACTGGCATTACCCGACGAAAGGCAGTGCCAGAGTTCGACCTGAACTTAGTTTTTAAAAGCCTATATATGTAGGGTATTTTTGTGAACTGTCAGAGCGATGCAATGAGACTCTGAGACCATCTGAAATCAAGGCGCACGATGTAACCGTCAGACTCGGGGCAACAGAACCGACGAAGGACGCCGAAGCACCGTCCACTGCGATCTACTGCTGGACGAGGTTCGAAGGAACAGGGAACCAGTTCATCGAAGTCACAGTCAAAGAACTCCGATTAGGACAAGATGACAGGTCACTGGAAAATCAATTCATACTATTCAGACAACACAAAATATGTACATTTACCAGCCTATATTATATTATATTATATTATTATATACTATACTGTACTAAACCATATTGTTGCATACTATAATATTATATACTATATTAAAATGTAGTTATAAGTTAGCAGACCACACAACTTGTGGGTGCATAAAGAGAGACAGAGACAGAGAGAGACAGAAATAGAAAGAGAGAGAAATAGAGAGAGACAGACAGACTGTCAGACAAAGACACAGAAACGGAGACAGAGACAGAGGCAGAGAAGACAGAAAGAGTAGCAGAGGGAGAGAGTAAACGAGGAACAGAGCAGGAGAAGGAGAGACAGAGACAAAGGAAGTGACGAACGCAGTGACGTAGCTTGATAACTCAAAGATCTATACTCAAACAGCTCGGACAGTCAAGCGACGATAGGGTGAGTGCTGGGCCGCCTCTTCCTTCTTCATGATCAAGCTTAGGCCTAGTAATTCTTAGGCCTGTCAGTGGCCAGTCCTCCGACCCAATGACTTCAAAAGCGAAGTATGATGACCGTGATTATACAAATGGCAGTGGTTAGCCGTTGTGTATGCGGGACGGTCGACCAAAGACGAATGCTGTGATAAAGCTGGATGTCAATAAATTTCATCATTAATTTCGTTTCGTCTTTCTCTGCGGCAATACAACATCCGGGTCCCACCACTCAGTGCAAACACACAGTGTGTTGTATTCAGCGCAACACTATAGAATATACATTGCGAACAGAAAAGCCAATCCCTATAGAATGATTCCAATAACTAATTGAGATTATTACTCAAGTTTAATCCAAACTAGAAGAATTTTAGTTCCATAATTACAGTTTTAGTTTAACTCTACTTTAGTTTAAATTTATATTCGTGATATTGTTCTTCGGCCTCAACATACAATTTCAGGCACGCGCTGATTACCAGTTGAACCCACTTTCAAGAGTATTTTCGTAAATGAAGCCAATGTGACGTTATTTTGTAGCAGAGACTATTTGTAATCTAGTTACTATTATATTCACGTATAAACAGGTCTTTTTAAATTTATAAACATTTTAATATGTAATTTAACAATAACTTAACAATAACTAAGGATTTATTATGTCCTTTCGCAGTGTATACTGTTGTAGCAACCAACTCTGATTGTTATGTCTGTAGGTTTAGTTGCGAGAGTGGTTTCCTTCGAATATCCGACCATCAGAAGGTAGACACCGACTGGTTGCCTCCGCCAACGACGCTCTGTGGTTCATACAACAACTCTGTATACAGCGCCAAGTTGAGGGTTCGACGCCGAACTCGTACTCCATTTGCTCTCGTCGAATTCAAATACGACAGGGGAAGAAAGGAGGGAGGATTCGAGTACGACGTAACATTCATCAACAAAGGTATTCAACCCGGAAAGATGTCAAAAATGTTATACACTTTGATTTACAGTATGTTTCTGTTATGTTCTTGAGGCATGGTAGCCCATTGGTTAGAGCGCTCGGCTTGTAACGCGAAGAGTAAGGGTTCGAGCCATGCTCTGAGGTGGTAACTATGTAGGGATCTTGAGCAAGTCCTTCACTCGCAATTGCTCTGCGCGTTCGACTGATGCTCAGTCATTAGATAGTGGCGCTTAATAAATGCAGAAATAATTATAATGATGATTGCCGACACATCGTTTGTGACTACCAGTCTCACGACAAACCCTATCTGTCATGAAAAATGTTTAATTTCATCTTCTACAGGACAACTGTTCTTATTCCAGCCGCTTAGTATGTGTGGATCAGCGGTATATAGCGTACGGCACGGTTGACTGTGATTCGGTATTGAGGTAGGTCTGTAATCCAACGACTGCGAGTTCGAGCCTACTTAGTGGTCCCTTGTAACGACCCTGCGTTGGACAAGTTGTTCGCACACAACTGTCTCGCGCCTCATATTCAGATTTGTTGACCTAGCTTGCTCGCGTAATAAATGCAAAAATTAAATAAATAAGTTAAAATGAGTTTTTCAATTCAAGACGAAGAGTCTAAGTTTCTAGCAGAGTATGCTTGCCAGTTCACACTTGATGAGGAAGAATTACTCATACCATGATAGAGGATATATGATACTATATTATTATTAGCTATATAAGCATAAACCTCAACGCTATATAGTTTGTTGCTAATAGTTTAAATTTCAGTTTTACCAGATTCGGTTACTTTAATTGTCCCTGTGGTTCTAGAGCTTTGTCTTTGATTTTGTGCAGAGGAAGACACCGATCAACTGCCCTACGGTCATTTTCACAGAAAAGACGGTCAGCTGCCGAATACAAGTAAATACAGCTTTCGGCCTAAAGCAAACACAAACACACATCTACACACACCTACACATACACATATATATGTTTGTATATATTAGTGATTTATACATTTAACACATACACATATATTAGTGATTTGTACATCTAACATATATTAGTGATATATATTAGTGATTTGTACATCTAAAACATGCACATATATATGTATGTATATATTAGTGATTTGTACAATTACTGCACTTATTACGTGCCTTAGATCAGTGGATCTGAATCTGAGGCGCAGATAGATTTGGTCTTTCATTGGTATATGCCACGTCATCTCTTTTGTCAGTACTTAAGGAATTAATTTTAATTTCACCCTTAACCAACTACAGGTGAGAGGAAAAATTGGATAAGTAAGTATGGTAGCTTCTGTTTAACGACGCTGTTATAACGAAGATGATTAGCGCCGCCCTCCTCCTTTATCCAGGCTTGGGACTGGCACCACCAGAATACGGCAGTGCCGGAATTTATGTATATATGTATCTGGCTGATCATCTATAGGCCTGTAGTGCCTTATATAACCTCACGATGGCGCTGAAACATGCCTATCTAACGTATCTACAAAGGTTCAGCTTAAGAAAGGTAGAAATGTTTTTTGAGCTATCTCAGGCCTAACTTATATAACCTGCACCCTATTTCCAAATATTTTATCTTATGTTGATACAGTAGTTATTGATTCATGTTTACCAATGCTCTCAAGATTTTCACAGCTTTCGTGTTTCACCCTCTATATTATTCTCATAGTCAGATGTTAAATAAATTATCGAGAAGAAAAAGAGTGATCGCTCATTTTGTTCAGTATGAGACCACGATTTTCAAATTCATGAAACCTTTATATTAGCTAAAAAAGACTGGTCAGTTTTTACTAGTAAGTAAGTAAGTAAGTAAATCAGTTCATCGGCTGAACGAGGAATTGTTCATATACATCAATTTGCATGTATATATGCAAGAATTGTGTGAAAAATCACCGGATACAATAGGAATGTCTGCTGTCATTGTCTAGAGTGTGACTGGCTGATAAGAGTTAACGAATGCGTTGGCTACTGCAACGTCATATCGCCTGGTTATCCGGGTATTTACCCTCCGAACACAAGATGTCGCTATCTCTTTACTAATCCGGATAGTCAGCGCGTCGAGCTCAATTTTGGTGGAAAACATTTTCCTGGAACATTCAACCTCAGGCTGAGGTGAGAGCATTCATTACTATTTTCTGTTAGTTTCAGCCCTCAGACGAAGCTCGTAAATCTATTCAATCCATCAAAATAACAGATTTACCGCCACTTATGCTTTTTCCAATCATCATCTTCCCTTTCTAATAGTGGAAGTTCTGTTGCAGTAAAGTCAAGATAAATAGGACAACTACATCATTCATCATTGAACTTTCATTATGCATTGGGGTCTTTGCCGTGGTTGGACTATCTTTTGACAACAAGTGTTTTTTTAGCAACTCAAGGTTACAACTCCTGAGCTTCCTGCTGCTTTCATTCCCAGTGGAAAGCCATTGTTTTTCTGTCGTATCGAGTTGCATGTGCACTTGGGTGGTTCGCGTTTCTTTGGTAGAAAATAAGGTTTCAGATTTTGAATACTGGAAGGTGTCAAATGCACTTCGTTTCAGCTGAAATTTGAACAACAACACAAACAGCAGCAATGATTATGATGATGATGATGATAATGATGATGATGATGATAAAAATAATAATAATAATAATAAAACTATCTTACGCAGAGCATCTCCGCTCTAGTTTGTCAAAATGTCTCTTCTTGGGAAATTTCCTGCTACTCCCCTTCCTACCACTTCCCTTTTCTCTCCTCCTTCTCCTCCTATTACTTATTAATACTTACTGCTTATGCGTGACAGATGCGTAGTCTAGGCGTTACAAAATTTACTTGCAGCGAGAATTGCGCAGAAGATTACGTGGAGGTCTACGACGGTCGATCGCAGGCTTATCCAATGATTGGCAGGTACTGCGGTCAGAACGGGGCACATCTCGTCTCTTCCGGTTCGTCCATCTTGATGATATTCCAGAGTGGGCCAGGACAGGACCCTCCCTGGAACTACACTGGGTTCAGCATGCTAACAACAGAACGATGGAAGTGTTAGTGTTCCTGATTATTTTAAAGTAGTCGTACGTAAAAATATATTATATGCCGATAGAAATGTAGGTATAGGTATATACATAGGTAAAAACTGTTTTAAAAGAAAAGCCAAAGAAATTAGCATTAAATCACGGATTATACCGTATCATAAACCAATTATAGTTTGGCGCCAATTTAAATTTCTATTCAAAATTCACGGCATAACATCGAACAATAATTTTAGTCGTATTAACCGCATTACGCAATAATTCTGTAAAACAAAAATTAAATCTATGTAACCGCGTATTTTATAGATGAGTGTGTATATTGTGATACTTTTTAAATATTAATACTGCAATAAACACTGCAAGTCATATAAATAATGAAATAAATAATACCGTTTCAATATTTCAAATTATGTTTGAAAAATAATAGCCAGCTGTAAGCCATAGATGTATTTTGTCAATGAGTGACTGTAAAATAGCAATGATTTCATCAATTCAATTTAATACAAGCATCGTGTGTTTAACGAAATCTCATGGCTTATGGAGTGGGGCACGGTAGCCGATTGGTCAGAGCGCGCGGCTTGTATACCAGGGATCAATCCGGGTACGGGTTCAATCCTCATCTGAGGCGTTTACTTTGTGTGTACCTTGAGCAAATCCTTTACTCATAATTGCTCAGCGCCATCGAATGATGCTTAGTCATTAGATAATGGCTGTTAATAAATGCAGAAATACTAAGAAAATGGCTGCCATGGCCGTTAACGTTGACCTTACCTTACCTTACATGAAACTCTCCGAAATTTCTCTTCGCAAGATTAAGTTTTAGACCTCGGTCTTTCGATGTACAGCTTTGTCTTGTTCATAATTATAGATTACAATGACCCAGATGAGGGCGGAAGTCGAAAGCCAAATTCTTCATGCGATCTGGTCTTCCATTCAAGAAACTCCTTTGCCGGTGATCTACACACTCCGGATTTCTTTCTTCCAAGCGAAACCAATTGCACTTACGAATTCATTGGTTCTGAAAAATACAACGAAAGGGTCGAATTAACGATCGTCACTCACAGCGATGGGTAGCATTTCAAACTAAACGATTTCAACTCATTATTTCCAGTCAGCGATTTATATTTTGATTTGAAATCATTTCAGACACTTTTATTTGATTCTGATTTTTAAATCGATCGTCACTAGGGCGACTTTGGCGAATCTGAAGAGAATTGAAAACAAAATCATTTTAAAATGCATCTGAGCGCATTATGAAGTCGTCAGTTCAAGCGTTTCGAAAACATTAATCAGCGTTGGACACCTAACAGGCCTACCGAAGTGATTCATTAACGGTTTTCATAGAAGTGAATCCAAAAGATCTTTAATCTTTGGTGTAGCTATAGCTGTCTCTGTCACAAAGCTTCTTTTTGGCAATTTGTACAAGCTCCTGTTGACGAAGACCACTGAAAAGCCTGAGGCCTATGGGCTGCAATGAATAGGGCTGCAATAAATAAGGCCACGAAGGACGGAAAGAGGGTGTGTGGTAGAGCTATATACTGGCTATATATTTACCTATATTTAAATACCTATGGCGTATCATCTCTATTCCATGAAACGCAATTTGACCTCAGAAGGAAACGTCCCACACTCTCTTGGTTATACAAATCTGAAGAGAAGACTTATTATGCATTTCATTTATTCACAGCGGATTGATATGCAGCACTGCAAAGCATTAAAATGTGACTTTTATTGACAGACCTTTATCCGACCCACTGCCCCGTGAAACGAGATTCCGTCTAACTGGCCACTGATTGTTTTGCTATTTGGTTTTCACGGAATTGGATCGATTTGCATGGACCATAAGTTCTGTATCTGCGCAGAGATCAGTCCAACTGCACCGAGATCCTCGTAGCTTATGACGGCGCTACAGAAATGAAGCGATTCTGTCCAGACAGAGTGAATGGAAAACGCAGCGAATTCATGTTCAACACGACGTCGACTTCGGCTTCCGTACACTACTCAATAGCGACCAGGCAGACGTCCAACCTCGACCCGGCCTGGATCTACTTCAAATTCTGGAGATCACCAAAATCTACTGCTACTCCGACGACCGCGAGTACTAGCGTCTCTATGGCTTCCGCGAAAGGTAGGCGATTATTTCAGTCAAGATGTATCGCAGTGTTCCTGCCTTTCATTCCAATCTGCATAGGCTGTTCGTAGCCTTCTGAATGTCTACCTTCTTGCCCTTGGATCTCGATCCGGGCCTAGATTCCGTTTATGACTGAGCGCCATGTGAATTAGCTAGTTCCCCCGACATGACTTTCTTGGGCGTTGAAGGAATTTTTAGGCTACGAATTACGATTACGAATTCCTATATTCAATCGATTTTGAAACTTTAGCTGAGCTGATATTCCAACATTCAGTCTTTTAAAATACAACACAGTGCATATAATATTATTCCTGTATTCAGTTAATAATAATAATAAGACAATTTATATAGCGCCGTAGCACAGCCGAGGCCGAAGAAAAGGGCGCTGTACAAGTTGGCGTGGAAGACTAAGTTCATATGATTAAACATCAGATTGCCAATTGTCTAAATTACACAAGTTTTGCAAAAATAGTGTGGAAATTACGTTACGGCAGGTTATGAAACTAAGATGACACGAGTCAGATTTTGTCATCGGCTTAGACATATGTATTTTCCTTACACGATGTTTGTAACATAATTGTGTGATGGGTCGAGTCGGGTCGGGTCCTTAAAAACTGGCCTGCAGACAACTCTGTCCCACTGTCTCCCTCAGCTACTCAAAAGCCTTTCGCTATTCCGGTCTCTTTGCATCGAGCGTATTTTAAGAATCTCTTAATGGTGTTATACCTGTCTTTATGTCTTTTTTACCTCTGTCTGTGTTTGTGTCCCTGTCTCTCGCTTTGACTCTATCTTTCTCTCTCTCTTTCCTCTCTCTCCCTCTCTCCTCTCTCTTTCTGTCTCTGTGTGCCTCTTAATAACATCTGAAAGACGCATTACTTCTCTTTCTGTCTGTCTATCTGTCTCTCTCTGTCTGTCTGTCTGTCTGTCTGTCTGTCTAACTCTCTGTCTGTCTCTCTGTTTACACATGACTGTCCTTCTCCATTTAAGTTTCTCTCCATCTGATATTGCTTCTTCCTGCTTAGAGGTACCCTCTTACTGGTCCAACCGTTTCTCTCTCGCTCCTTCCCCTTTGCAGGTCACTGGTCCTCTAGGTCTTCTAGTTCGATGTTGGTCTGGTAATTTGTTTTAGGCTCCAGAATGTCGGCTGGTCGGTATGGATTGTTATCAGATCCACCCGTTGCTCCGCACGATCCCGTCACTCTCGATCTCTCTGCTTCATCAGCCGCAGCCGTCATCACGTTATACAGAACGAACGCTGTTCACGCAGCTCTTTTAACTGTTCCTGCGTTACATTACGCTTTACCCTTTTGGCTATGCATGTCTCGTCACCTACAAAAATGAACTGAACTTCTGCTGAATCATTTTTGGCCTTTACCCTGCTGCGTCGTAGGGTGTTATTGATTTGAAGGATTTGAAGGAGGTGCCGGAGCCAGCGATACGATTAAGGCTTGTTAGTCAAAAGTACCGTCTCGAGACGGCTCACGATATGCGATTTGAAATAAATTCCATTTCTTTAAACTCTTTTTGTATTGCATTCGATTAACTGCAGTTATTCTTATAATACTTTTAGCATCTGACATGAGATCGAATTTTTCACATTTTGTAAACATCGAACTGATTGTGTAGACCAAGCCTGTGAATTATTACAATAGTTGATTATCTGCAGAATTTTTAATGTCTGCGGCAATAATAACGTGTTACAAACTTAAATATTCGATTTTTAAATGCATACGACAGCAGTATGCATTTGTTCTGGTAAAGTAAGTACTGTAGGTCAAGAGAATTAATATTCATGAGCGAAATGTGTCCATAGGCCTTCCGTCGTTGCGTTTAGAATTCGAATCCCAAGCAGAAGGTTTACTCGCCTCAATTTGATTATCCAGTTATTAAGTTGCTGTAGTCGTACAGTTTTTTACAACATATAAAACTAATTCAATTAACTGGGCCAGTGAAAACACGCCAACGCAGTGTTGAAAAGTCGCGCAAACAATGTGGGTAGAAGGCCGATTAATTACTTTACCTAATTAACCTTTCAAGTCTGTTCCACAAATATATATCAAACACAGTTCAACTGCTTAGTCAAAACACCGTTCAACATTTTGGCGCAGTTCAGTAGGTCTATTTTATGCTCATGCACATCACTATACAGGTGGAAACAATGATAATTAATTATTAAACGTTGAAGACATCAGTTTTTATGAAAACGATGCATTAACTACCTAATGTGAAAAGTGATTTCCTCGAACAGTAATTTGTGTTTACCAGACACATTGCAATATTTCCAGTAGATCAAATAATAATGGACTGTGTTTAGAACTGGAGCGAGGATTGGCTGAGCAAACGAAAGAGGAGCAGTGTTGATCAGTAACGAATTGAAAGTGATGGGTTACTACACGTAAGTTAAAGTGTTAGTCTATGTTACTTTTGAGGAAGTATGAAAAACGAAAGTACTTTTACTTACAACGAAGTAATGTTTCGCTATTTTTTTTCGCACTCTTATTTTGCTACAAGTGACGCTCACGCCGACACGTTACTCCTTGCTTCAGATTTTTGCGCTAGACGCATGCGCATAGGCCAAGTATATTTTTGTGATTGACCGCTGTTGGTTCAAAAGAATGATTGCACGCACTTGTAGCAAGAATGGAAGTGACAAGCAAAGCCGACGATCGTTTAAGCAAAGTGGCATTGCCTGATTACCGAAATGACTGATTACCCCACCAAGTGCATATGGTATTGAAATTGTCCACACAGTCGCGGGACTGTGTTTCCCGTCCACTTAGAGTGGGCTCTGAACTGTGCAGCTTTTTAAAAGGCCTATAAGTCTAGCGACTAAATGAGTAAATTAGTACTTGCGCATCGGAATATAAACTTGCAATATGCTCTGTTTATAATAAAAGTATGCCCTACATTCGTATAAGACCTATACGGAACCAATTAGCATTAGTATTTAGATTTCAGTTTCACCTCTGGACCTTGTCACAGGCCGAGAGAAACAGGGACAGAAACACGAAAATGGAAGAGATACTAAGTTCATTGTTAGGTCCATGGTTAGGCAATTACTAGTGAAGCTCTTAGATGCGAGATACGATTGGGAGGCGATTAGTGAGTTGATTTGGAGCCCGAACAGCTAACAAAATCTGCTTTTAATCTATGACCAAATTACTGGTCTACCATTTGCAGTCGACGCATACAGCACTTTGTAAAATTGCGTGCTACATCGGTGTGCAACATATTGCATATAACTTACTTACCTACTTACTTACTTACTTACTAGGCTGAATGAACGATAGAAGCAAAACAAGTAAACGAAACTCTGACGAACATTTAGAAAACCCAAAAGTAAAAGAAATTCCTGTTGTAATTCAAAGTCACATATCTCACCGAGTACGTTATTTTTAATAATCAATACGTACAGAAGCTGCGTCTCTATCAACACAGCTATGATTGGTATAGGCCTAATCACATCAGTAATGCTCAGTCAAGACTAGTCCTATAAATAATACAGATAGGAGTCATAAAACTAAGGATATAGGCGTACGTATCCAGATACACATTAGTATTTCAATAATTAGTATAATTCTTTTAGCTATGGATACACATTTAGGCTAGTATTTCAAAAATAGGCATAATCCTTAAAGCTATATACATGCATTTTAACTGGTTTTCGCCTTTGCAACAATAGCATTGTTTCCATAATTAAACACGACTAGCAGATGAATATAGTGGTCCGATATAAAATTCCGAAGCAATATAAGTCTTGCCGTGAAAGTGAGAATGAAGGCTGTACGAATATAAGTGACACATTCAGTTTTCTTGTCCTGTTTCCCGCAATGCTATAGCTTCTATTTCGTGCTTTTGACTCTGACCACAAGAACAGCAATCAGCTTTAAACGTTGCTTCACGAAGTTTTGGCATCGTGACAATGCACAGAATTGGCATAACTGTGAAGACCAAACCGTTGACGAGAATCGTCACACAGGACATAATGGACAGCAACATGTGATATTTGAAACCGATGAACATAGGACTACTGAACAGTTGCCAAGCAGTGGCTGGAAATTGAAGAAAGTAGACGATACTTGCAAGTAACAACAAGGTTCCTCTTGGGAGGTGTTCGCAGGAGTTCGCTCCATACTTGCATCCAGTACAGGTGCAGCCAGAACAGGCAATCAAGGCAAATAGGACAGGTAGAATGAAGACGATTGGTAGACCGTATATAAAAAGAACAGCCACCTGAGACCAGAAGAGAACCAACGGATGCCAACTGTCGTTAAGGACACAGTAATATGCCATGGTGGACGGAACTCCAGTGCTATACTCTCGCAGTTCGAAGCTTACCAACTGCCAGCTATTCATAAGGATTGTGAAGATGGTGAGAGTCAACGCGACGACCAGTGCAAATATTGATGATCTGTAGTTAGATGCCTGAACCTCGCCTTCTTTCTCTGCTCTTCCTCTTCGCAAGCAGACGTTGAAGAGGAGAGCTAAGACCAGCCACCCAGTGCAGTAGAAACCGTTGAAGAAGAAATTAAAAGCCTTACAAAGGAAGTCTGCCTTTCTTGTGATGTCATAGCTTTGGTCCAGGCACCAGAACCACAAACATACGTAGGGAATTGCGAGAAGCAGGGCATTGGTGATTAGAATTGCGCCCAGGTATACGTAGCTCTCGTGCTGAAGCCAAAGACGACGTCTTATGATGACCGTAAAAGCCCAAATGTTGGCGAGAACTCCAATAATTATTTCAACCGGTAGAGCGCTCAGCAAAATTATATTTTCCAATGTTCTCGATCTTTCCTCTTGGTCGACATACTTGAAATCCGACGAGTAGTCAAGCGTGTGATCTTCCATCTTTTTCTAAACCTTTCTCTTTTATCGTGACTTAAGATACAACTGAAAAGTCACCAAACAGAATATGAAGCATTTCGCTATCTTTTAACTTCCGTTATGCTTACGTGTCTGTAAATCTTGTTTGACTAACAATGCGGTTAGAAAATGATTTCGAGAATGATTGCGAACTCACCATCACTTCGCCCCTTGCAATCTCTGCGCAGATCTTCCACTCAAAACTGAAAACATTTCTCGTTCGCAGATCCTATCCCGAGTCTTCGTCTTCCCCTTATCTACCTGCAGATACAATTCCAAACACCATACAATTCCAAACACCACCCACCGTGGCCGTCTGTCTGTCTGCCTGCCTGACTCTTGGATCTTAACCTGGAACCGAACCCTTCTTACTTATCGATTTTGTTTTGACTGATCGCCTGTGAATAAGCTGGTCCCCGCGACTTTAGCTTTCGTTAGGCGCTGTAGAAATCTCGACTTTACGATTATGATTAGGGGCCTACAATTGTATATCACTTCATTTTCTTCAACCACATAACATCGTGTCTCAATACCATACTTTCACTATAGAAAAACATAATAGCCTACATTTTCATTTACTGTCAGAAAGCCAAAAGACATGCGCCTATCGTATTACACCTATTACACTATCGTAATCAATACGTACCGTCAGGCTCCGGCAGTTCAACGTTATTCAGACAGCGTTGGCTGTACCGCAAACGCTAGTAGAAGAGGAAGGCGATGTCTATCGTTCTAAGTACCGGAAATTGACTGGGTTTGGTACAACCAGAATGTTTACTATACCGCCGACCCACATATATTTAGACCTGTTTTGATATAACCTGAACGTTCACTATGCCACTAAATAGTGATATAACGTTCACTATATATATATATATATATATATATATATATATATATATATATATATATATATATATATATATATATATATATATATATATATATATATATATATATAGTTGTGCATATGATACAAGCTATGTTGACCATTATTCTTCCCTGAGAGCACATTGGCGTAACCCAATTCTCTACGAGAACCGAACTAGCGACCGGTTCCCATCTTCCAGCGATGATACTGATGTTTGCACACAGGATGATGATGGTACTCTGTTTCGTCGGAACACGCAGTTGCAGGCAGATAATTTATCGCCCCCGTTGTAACCTGCAAACGAAGGCCACGTCGCGGGGACCAGCTTATTCACAGGCGCTCAGTCAAAACAAAATCGATAGGCAAAATGGTTCGGTTCCAGGTCAAGATCCAAAAGTCAGACGGATAGACAGCGTGGCAGCTATGGGGGTGGTGTTTGGGGTTGGAGAGGAGGGAGAGATACGAGGAAGAAGGGGTGTCAGGATAGGATCTGTGAAAGAGGAATGTAGCACTCAGATGAAAGCAGCTTGTTGTAGGCCACATTGGATGTGTTATTAATTAATAGGCAATTAGTCTATGATGGTCTGACCTTAATTTTCTGTCTGTCTGTGAATGCGTGTATGGCCCTCTGCTTGACTATTTGTCCGCTTACCAGTCAATCTGCTCGTACCTTGTGTCCTGCTACAATTCTGTGTATTTGTGCCTGTCTGTGCTTTTCTTTCTCTGACTCTGTCTGTGTGTAATTCTGTCTCAGCACCTAAACGACTGTCTGCTGACACATTACATCTCGAAACTCCGTCGTAAGACACACGCTGCCTCCCTACTTTCGCGTGCTTCAATGCAGCCTATGGATTCGAATCCTAGGCACTGTGTATTTCTCTTGACTGGCATTGCTTCTGAGTTCCTTAATACGCTCTAATTTCAGTCTGTGCTACCCTCGTTGCTCTCGTCTTGCATTATGTTGAATTACAGTTCGACCGATCGAACTACAGACCGACCGACCGACCATCAGATCAACTGAAAGATCACCAGACCAACTAACATATCACCAGACCAACTAACATATCACCAGACCAACTAACATATCACCAGACTAAACAGAAAATCACCAGACTACAAACCACAATAATCGTAATCGTAATCTCAAGCTTTCTACAGTGCCCAAACGAAAGCTAAGTTGCGGGAACCAGCTTATTCACGGGCGCTCAGTCAAAACAAAATCGCTAGGCAAAATGGTTCGGCTAACAGACAACCATAGTGACCACCAGACCGACTAAAACCAGCAGACCAACCACCAGACCGATCAGACATCAGGTCGGCCCAGACCATCATCGTCTGAAAGACCAAAAGACCGTCTGACAGATTATCATAAGACGAACAGACTGACCGGCCGACTGGACGGCGCTGACACAGAGAGGTCTGATAGACGTGGCGGTGTCGGCGGCCGGACAGATAAAGGCAGAGAGGAGAAAGAAAGAGGCAGAGAAATGGGAAAGACCGAGGGAGGGTCCGGGTAGGAAGCAGCGAAGCCCTTATGCGGAGGCCACGGGTCCCAGCCAGCCTCGGCCGAAGCTCAGCAGTTCTTACATTAGGACTCACGTGCGGCTACGTAGTCTGACCTGAAAAACCGGTTACTGGCGCCTTTGCCTGAGTGACTGGAACAACAGCAGCTGAAGAATAACACTCCTTTTGAACGCAAAAAGCTACAAGATAACGACAAATGACAAAAATATAAGAGGAAATGTATGGGAACATAGAGATCAGTGATCAAAACAGCATGGAAGACATGTGGGAAAACATACAAGGAATACAAACAGCGGCCAACAACAACGCCATTGGACGGGCTTGTAAGAAACGTAAAGACTAATGAATAGCAGACGAAGTGATAGAACTTGTGGAGGAAACAAAAAGCATAGCCAGGCAGCCAACGAATCTAGAAACTGGTTAACCTGGCTCAGTAAGCCAACGAAATCAGACGAGGCAATAATAGCACTTAGCCTAAACTCTGCTGAGGCAGGAATCAAGCTAAACTGAGGTGTTGTGAACAATCTTCGATTTGCTGACAACACTAACCTCTTAACGAGAAACGGAACAGAACTACAAGACTTAATGACACAGATCGACAACACCAATAGAAGATTCAGAATATTGATCAACACAGAGAAGAGTAAAACAATGTTTACTGAAAAAACTAGAAAGATGCCAAGAAACATCTAAGGAGAACCTATTGAACAGGTAGATCAACTTTCACAAAACAAAACAAAACTTTTTCTTTATCTGCAGCAAAGTGTGACCATTCATTAAATCACCTACATTCACATTAGCCCCTAAAATATTTTTCAAAAACATCTTTATGCACAAAACCAGTACATCAGAGGCTCTACATGACATCCTTTATCACAACATGAATTCAAATATATCACAATCAGTGATGGATTCCAAATTATTTGACCAACAGAAAATGCCCTAATCATGACATAACCTAATTCTATATAATTAATGCATTCTAGGTATGGCTCCCAATGATAGCGTTTCTAATGTATGGCAAATCCGACAAGCTACACCAGTTGAAACTTTTTAAACACGAACACGAGAATGAGGACAATTTGCCATTTGGTTGGAGAGACAGTAATGGCGGATAAACAGAGGAAGAAGGGATGGCTCAAGAAAGAAGGCAAGAATAGACGCAATGCATAATTAAAGCTCTAAACGTTCAAGAAAATAATCGTGGGTTCCGTTAAAAATTACGAATGTTGAAGCAATTTTTTTAAACCAGCAGTTCTATCAAAGCAACAGTTCTGATGACATTTGTCAACTTGGTTCCTCGGGTAGACCGGCAAGGACATCTCCAGTGGAAGCAGCCAGTTCCTGAAATGCAGAAGCAGCATTACAACACAGCCCCCTGAAAGGTTCTCAAAAGGCACTATATAAATTAACATGAACATGAACATTATTTATGGATCAAAAAAATAAATAAATAAGCAGTGATAAGCATAATATATAGAATAACATTAGGATACTAAAGGAAAGCCCAGAAAGGACCAAAGTCCCGCTTATTAGGGTCCCCCGTACCAAAAGCTATTACTAGATGACGAATGATTAACTGAATCAAACTGGAAAAAAACATAGTCAAATACACACATCAAAAATAATCAGATACATACATCCGTCCATACACACATTCATAGTTCTTAATAGCAAAGGCATTCTAAAGCTGAGCAAGTAGGCCTACTCTTAAACTTTTTAAATGAGCTTCGACTTTAAAAATGCAACTTCTGTATTGTTCTTGTGCATCTATCCAAATTAGATGTACAGTAAAACAGGCTTACTGAAGCATGTTATTTTAGCATTAGTATTTAATGCTAAAAATCGGGTTTCATAATCATAATTGTAAACTCAAATTTCTAAAGCGCTACTTAAAAGCTAAGCGCAGGGCACCAGCTTATTCACGAGGGTTTCGGTCCCAACCGATAAACTCTTCTGAACATCTTTGCATTTAAATATATAAACATAAAAATTGTTATATAAAACTGTATTTTACTCTAGTTGGTAAAACTTATATAGCAGGGCAAAATTTATATAAAAACTGGTCATCTGATGCTTCCACACTATGCAATAAGCCTAATGACTTCCCACTACTGCAGGCTGCTACCGTGCTTCTAAAAATTTATACAGTAAGCTTTGACCACAGAATTAGACAGAAACTGATAAAATCACACTTGAAAATTTAAATAGTGAGAACTGTCAACGAGCGACACACGACTGAAAGTAGCAGAAGGCCTGGTGACCTCGTTCAAACCTTTTATGGTAGGCGCAAGCTAACATGGTTAATTATTCTAAAGGCTAAAGCTATCTTAGTCATGACCATCAAGCACATGTATGGGCCTTTTAGCAATGTATGAATCTTGTACATGACAGAAAATGAACAACAGTGATGTAATTTTACCATCTTGGGGTCTGAATATCCTATAGGCGATCGGAAGACATACGCTGAACCAGGTCTCGAGAAATGAGTGGCTTTAGCCTGCACTGCAAGAGTGCCGTTCTCATTGGTTACCTGCAAAATCATCACATGCAAGCATTTGACGTTAACACAACACACGTTGCACACTGTACATTAGGCACTTGGGTTCCTAACAGATACATGCTACACATGAAAATAACTGGACTGCAGTAACAAAATTTAGTGAAGATGAGAAAGTGTTATATAGATAATACATTTTTAGCACATTGTCACAAAACTAGAAGTAAGCCACTGATTATGTATTGTAATTATCAGATCGTAAATAGTTATGACTGCGAGGCCTACTTATCCACCTTCAAACATACAAAAGCTCATATACTGTGCACATACAAAACGGTTATGCAGTAATAACTGAAGTGTCCTCTGAATCGTGAAGTATCCTCAAATAAAGCTAATACATCTGCCCAACGGCACTAGACTGGATTTCTATCTGAATCTACTTCTCTTCAGTTCACTTAAATTTTAACATATCAAGAAAAATATTGACCCAAGTCTAACAAGAGGATTTTAAAATCAAGAATATGACCCAAGTCTAACAAGAGGATTTTAAAATCAAGAATATGACCCAAGTCTAACATTAAGATTGATAAGTGTATGTGCATGTTTTATATAGCAGATCATTTTTCAATGATTTTATCAGGTGAGATCACCAATGCCCATTCAAATGGGCTCCACACTATTTTAGGTCCCCACATACAAAGCGTTAACCAGAAAAACACATCCCTAAAACAAAGTCATGATCAGGATTCTTCTTCTTCTTCTTCTTTTCAACCGTCCTCGGTACGAGGGTTGGTCGCATTGTAGACGATTCTTCTCCATCCACTCCTATCCTCGGTTCTTCTCAGCAACTTCTCTGTGTCCATGCCGGTCCATTCACTGATGTTGTCCATCCACCTCTTCCTTGGTCTTCCTCTTGCTCTTGCTCCCGGAGCTGTTCCTTGCATGATCTCCTTCTCCAAACAATCACCCTGTTTCCTCATTATGTGTCCAAAGTACGACATCTTTCTTCTTTTGATTAATTCAAGCAAACTCCTTTCCACACCAGCCGTCTCTAGAACCCACTCAGGATTCAATCTGCCTTAATTCTGTACAAGCAAGAACAACATGGATGCCATGCCAAATTGACAATCCACTTAATGGCATAAAAACAAATTCAAACACATCTACAGTTTCAAAACTACTAAGCAATCGAATGAAAGAGCTTTGGATACATAAAGTAACTAAATTTAAGTCGTACCTTATAGATAATTCCCATCTGCAGAAGTTTTGCTTTCGTTGTTCGTTCGCAATTTGCAGCTGAAATAAGAAAGTAGTTTTGATATAGTTTTCCATCTCAGCTACGGTACTTAAGATAAACATTAGATCATAAAATGCTAAAGCATGAATTGAAGTAAAGTTAGAGCATTGTTGAAAAAAATGCATTCGTAAATTGGTGACAGGCAAAATAACCATCACAGAAATGTATGCCAAATACTTGTGTAGGCTAAAAACTAGTTGCATCATACGCCCATTTCTATCTTTCTGTCTTTCAAATGTTTTATAATATAGTACCATCACATAAAATCATTGACCATAGCTTTAACATTGACAGCAGCACATATGCTAAGCTAATTTACCACAAATGAATATAAACTTTAAGGCCATTAAGTTTAATCTTAGAAAAGAAAAATCTGTGATATGAACATATAAAACAATGCCAGCATAATAACAAATTGATCCGTAAATCTATTTTTCTTCCTCATATTTTTCACTTGAGATAAGATCATAATAATGGTACAACCAAAATGCTCCTTTACTATATCAACACAGCTAATCGGTACAGAAACTAAAATAGCAGGCTGCAAACTAGTCAACAGGAAGTTTAACTAATAACTAGTACTAGTGGCACTTTATTACTCCCTACTAAACTGCAGCATCAATTTGCCCCAGGTGGAACTTAAAATCTTAGATCATGGTAAACAAACAAAATGTAAGACAACTCTTGATAAATGAACTACCAGTATATGAGATGTAGAGAACAATTAATTCAAAACCAAAGAAACTCTGTAGCAAGCTGAATCGTAATTGTAATCATAATCCCGAGATTACAGCACCCAACAAAAGCCACGTCACAGGGATCAGCTTATTCACAGACGATCAATCAAAACATCAGCTACAGCGGGTGATGTTTGGGATTAGATTAATACTGGACTGGATTAATAAAACACAGTAGGTCACTAACTCACCTGCAAAAAATGACCAGATAGAGTCAAGAGCTGACGCAAAATCAGCAGCTGTTCTGCAAAGCACAACATAGCATTATAGCTTTTCAGTCTACTCAAACGTGAAACAGTCATTTACAGCTCAGACTTCTAAAAGAGCAGCTCAGCACACATTGACTGCAACATCTGCTTCCTTCTTTTGTTCATGATTCTCCTACTGTGCCTTTGTTTCATACTAAGCTCAATATTCACCTCTTTTGCTCTGTCCTTAATTCATAAAGCTTAACAATGTCAGGCTTCAAAGTGCACTTCTCAGCTTTCGCTTTCCACAACTTGTCATACTGCAGCTGTATTGCATTGTATCTGTTAGAACGTCCCATATTTATGATCAAGTGATAATACAAGAGATTAGAAGCTGAATAAGAGAACATCACTGTGTCTGGGCCAGTTTGGCAGATGAACATAAATTCATTCCAATTATAATCTTTTGTTAATTGTATCCATATGAAATAATGACTTCAGTGGCATGAGACCCACCGTCCTTGGCTGTCTTTCAGAGTGAGATCTGGCTGATATTGCATCAGGACAAGGATGACTGGGCCGTGGCCCTGAAATGCGGCACAGTGCAGCCCAGTCCAACCACTGCCACTGTTCTGGGCATTGATGTCTGCACTGCAATAAAATTCCAGCAAGACATTACTAACGTCAAGATTATCCCATGACCAGTATCATTATCATCATCAGTCTTCATTATCGTTACCACCACCACCGCCACCGCCGCCGCCGTCACCACCGCCGCCGCCGCCGCCACCACCACCACTACCACCACCACCACCAGTGCTTTATCACATGAGCAAAAGACAGTGGTACAGTTAAGCATTTTAGTATAATGAAAATAAAACCCTTTTAGAAATTCAATGGATAGATTCAGTAATCATACCCAGCAATTCAAAAACTACACTTCTAGTCAAATCTAATGACGTCTATATCACCATCATAACAGCACAGCAATCGATGGTCGCCTCAAGTTAAATGCTATTCAGCATCACTGTCTGTTGTAAAATCTGGTTGAAATCTGAAAGCTCAGGGAAGCCCATCAAACTGCGACTAGGAAACCTTCCCTAAATTTATGTAGCTCTTGACGAAACTGGCTTAAGCCATAGCAGTAAAATAATTTGCATAAAATAATTCTCACCCATTCTGAAGCAAGACCTTGGCAATATTCGCATAGCCCCAGAAAGATGCTATGCTAAGGGGAGTCATTCCTTCTCTTGACCTGGCATTTACATCAACTCCTTTCGACAACAGATGATTTACAGCCTGCAACATTTAAATATAAATAGCAAAATAAACAATTATTTCTAAGCTGAAACAGAATTGGATTGAAGATATTTATTGATTTTAAACCATCAAATTACTACAGCTTATGCCAACAAACTCTATTGCATATTGTATGCATATATACATACATTTAAAAACAAATAAGTATCATAGTAAAATTAATTGACATTTACAATAATTTACAAAAATTGTAAAGTTATCAATACAATAGTAAATTTGATTATTTATATATTTAAGCATATAAATAAATCAATAATACATAGCTTTCTTACTGTTTATTTATTTGTAAAGAAATAATAATAATCAAATTTATAAAAGTAGTGTGTATTGGAGACTTAGAATAGAAGAACACAGTGAAAGTGCTGAGAAATGAAAACTGACATGCATTTACCCTGAATGCCTATAGAAATAAACATCCTCAAGAAATTTGGCTGTGCTCAAGAGCTTTTGTACAAGTAACTGGATACCTAATGCTTTGAATGTCTAAAGACAGGGACACCTCTGGATTGTCATTGGATAATAAATCAGTTATCCAACAAGCAAATCATTATATGCGCTTAGGCCTAATTCAAAGTTTCAGCATACAACTACAGCAGTGCACTATTTCTATGGTTTCCCAGACACTAAAATCAGTTATTCTATGTGTCACTGGCTGATAATTCTCAATTGCAACCTGAAACTTTCTGCCCATTGGCTTTACAGGCCACAGACAGCAGATACAGGAATCTACTTAACATAATGCTTCTTTGGCCAGGTTTCAGGTTATAATGATTCATGGCCCTGAGATCAACCCTTTGGGTGGCTACCTGGGTGTCTGATGATACTTTTTATAAACTTTATACTTTCCAAGCTTTTTGCAGCAGTCCAACGGCAAGATTTTTGTAACCTTTTTTACTTTCCAACTTTAGTATGCAGCATTAAGGGTTAAACCCTCACCCTAACCAGTTTCGAGGCTAAGTCAATGACTCGCCCAAAAATCAGATGGGGCATGGCCTTCTCCGGATCTGCCTTGGCAGTGTTAGATAAGTGACCGATTATGATTACCATACCATTGCTGGACATGTTATCCAAAACAGTAAATAATTATACAGCCAATTAAAATTTTTATTTAAACTTAATATCTGAAATATCAGTACTACTTAACCGAGTGAAAGCGTTTAAGTTTACGCAGGTCCCGTGTATTACAACACCTTATCTAATGTAGAACTTCTATAGCGCTATTACAATAACGCATTAGGCATCAATCTATGACACTCCAAAACAAGATTCGCAATCTGGTCAACTCTAAGGGTCATATACTGCATCTGAAGAAATCTTCTCTTTGTGATATGAATGTACAAATAAGGCTTTTTATCAATTTACCTGAATATCACCTTGTGCTACAGCGGTTTCCAAATCCACCATTATTACACTATGCTGTTGCTAGCAAGGCTAATAGAGTATAAGGTTATGCTCTATTTCAGTAAACCATGAAGGAAGCGCAGTTAACTGCCTATAAGTACGTTGAGGCTGGTTTTTGAAAAGAAATATGAAAAGCTAGTATTTCAAAATAGAATCCAAATAATTATGGAAATAGCTAACGAACTTTGACTATCTGAATACATTTTCCTAACAAATCGATAATAGCATACAAAAAGCGCCAGAAATTTTTGAAATAATATACTTAGGGAAATCTACACATCCTGGTTTATGGCACCTATACGGTATATAATAAATGTAGATTAAGAAACTGAAGGAAAATTTAACCTGTGCCTGTTAATTGAAAATAAATAATATTGACACAGATGACACTATAAAATGAATAATATAAGCAAGATAAAAATCACAACTATCATTAGAAGGGCATTTTAAATAAATATAGAATTATATTTTAAATTCCGGTTAGGCCATGTACTCTTCCGAGACTGGAGGTTAATAGGGCTAACCTCTAGACCCTAACCCTATTTTAAAATATTTTTGAATGTAGAGAAGAGTGAGGTGAGCATTGTGTTATTCTGTGCCGATAAGTTTTATAAATAATAATAATTTTATTTCTGTTATGAACGAATTATATAATTTCCGCATACAAGATTATCATAGTCCAGCGACACTGTTCAGGTAGCACAGCCAGTATCAGACACACGAGCACCCATCGAGGGCCCTTCCTTCGTTCCTGGAGAATGACGTCGACAACCGGACGTGAATACATAGGTTGATTGGAAAGGTCAAGTGCCGATTCCAGGTCAGACAGTTCAAGGTCAGAGAGAGGACGGTTGTGGTGAACTTCCGCCCAGACGTCACCTTCGATGGACCGTGACCGGTGCGGATCGGACTAACATCCTGCTCATCCAACTCCCACCTCTTCGTCGTCGCCGTCGTCTGCTTCGATGGCAGCTGCGTCGTGGGCTTCGCTGGTCCGAGCGTCGACGTCTCCTCGACCTTGACTCGCCGGCTGACCTAGGTCAGGCGTTGCTGCTCCTTGATCTTGAGGACCGGTTGGGACCCGTCGGCAGGGTCTCGTCGAACAGCTCCAGGCTCTCTCCGTTTATTTAATCTTGGTTACAGGCACCGCCTTCTTTCCTTCTTTAATTTCGGTTGTAGGCGCCTTCTTCTTCATTTTGTCCTTGTCGATGAAGACCTTAATTTGCGACTGGATACGCTCGCTCGTTGCATTGAGTGCTAGTTTTAAGATTGTGAATTATTATATAATGTTTCCATAGTTACGTTGTTTGGTTCTTTCTAGTTTATTGCTATTATCTTAACAATTTATGTTTTAACCGAATTTAATAATTAAATTTCGTATTTCTGTGCAGCCCATGCACCCACTGTCCATAATTTATTGCCGATAGGTCGTCTCTTGATCAGAGGGAAGCTGGCACCCGTTTCAGGCTAACAGTCTAAGTTCAGGACGTCCTTAGAGCAAATCTACGCTGATATTAAATCAATGTGCCGAATTTGCACAATTAGAGCATAAAGGTAGATATCGGTAATATTGTGTTCTTGATCAATAGGCCCTTTTTATTTTCCATGCGAATTAGTTTGCTAAGTTTGCACTGCAAATACAGATCGTTCAGTGTGAAGGTGCTCTGAGTGCAAACGCATAAACTCATGACGTCATCGGAAATGTGAGGTAGGTTCGTAAGTAGCATAGGAGAAAGTATAAAGGTCTAGAATTGTGCATTAGTGTTCAAAATTAAACATGTTTATGGTCAGTTGAATAATCGAAATGGTAGCATGCTGTTGTTCTGTTTAGTATCCTGATCTGTTTTAGTAGTATTTCATCTGACGTTCTGGACACGTAATCAGGTTTCGAACCCAGCACAACTTTTCCTTTGAGTTTTTGTTACATTAGCCTAAATTATGAGTCTTGCCAAGCTGAACTTACACTTTTGTGTGAGATTGTGTCGAGGTGAAAGCTGACAATTTTCAGCCCCAGAATACCATACTTTTTCGCCGAGGATTGGCTGGGAAAGCCTGTGGGTGTATAACACTCTGAGAGAATGAATTTATGATTTAATTCAGATCAAAAAGTTTAATTACCCTAAGGTCGCCAAAAGAGTTGCTTAAAGTTTTTTGCGCTTTTTGGAGTCCTAATTGAAATCTGATGTTTGCAAAAATACATTGCACAACATTGGCAAACGCAGCAAAGAAAGATGTGCAGCCATGCTTTAGTGGTGCGGTAAGCAGTATTTGTGGTTTGTGAAAATAGATGCTGGCCTCTTTTAAATGTGAGTCTCAGGTAGCCTTTGGGCGGGGTGTGTGTGTAAAACTGATATGTACGAATAAAAGCCAGGGGTGTTTATAGTTTTATAGTAGTACCGAATATTTAACAAAATATAAAAGCTCAGAGCCCCTAATCAGAATATCTTTGATTAGGTTCTGTTGAAGAGATGATATACAAATTTTAAATTACGATTACAAGAAACACCTTAGATTGTATGAAGTATTAGCATGTTCTTTATTTTAGCCTTTATATATGAGAACTGACATTTGTAACATTTCATAGCTGAATTTGCTGGGCTGTGATAATTGAGCAAAATCTTATCATCATTGGTGGCGGGGAACAAAAAGCCTGACCTCAGATTGGCTGTCCAGTATGCCAACTACTAGTAACGTTCTACTATTGTCTGCAGTGAAAGAAATAAATATACAGTAAAAGTGAAAAATCAAAAGTGGGTGAAATTCGTGAAAATATCCGAGATATTGTTGTATATGATGCTTATACAGTGCCTTTTATGCACTTCGGAAATGTTGCACAAGTGCTTATCTATTGTTGCATAAATCTTTTATATTCTAAGTATTCTGAAATTTTAGGTTACAAGTTACAACAGTTACTCGTCATGTTGACAAGTTTTTTGCTATGTTTTTATCAGATGTCACAGCCAGCGGATCGGCTTCCATTGCAATTTGATCCTGAATTTGCAACGGACATTGGCCTAAAAATGCAGGTGCCCGAACGCATCGGTGTCTTTGGCGATGGTGACAGCACGTGGCCATATGGATTGGCATCTAAAAAGTTTGAAGATATTCCTTCCATGAGTGTACCCGAGAAAATAATTGCTTTAGGTGTGTATAAGTTCTGAGAACCTTTTGTTTTAGGAAGTGTTACGGTAATTTAAGCAGTTGTCTGCTTGCTGTTTGATCTTGATAATTGATAAATTTGCTAGTTTTGAATTGTAATTGAGTCCTGTATACACCAGGGTCTCATTATAAAATGCTTCTTTTTAACACAGATTCTGATATAAGATGGTCAAGGACATAGATCACAAAATCATTTAAGTTGTAGAAAAAAAATTACTTAACACAACCTCATTTTAAAGTGGGTCTTGATGCTTCCAAAGACAGTTTTATAAAGAGATTTTGGTGTACGAACTAGTTGCAGCTTTCTCTACATTTAAGGTTAACTTTTTGTTTTCCACAAAATTAGGCCGAGATCTGAGTATGGGCATTAAAAAAGAACCGAGACTTCATCATGATATGGTGTCGCTACCATCTAGTGATCAGATTCTGAAAGTCTCAACACCGCCACGGGTTCTGACTCTTGAAGAACGGCCTCTGCTAGAAGCTGATGGTGGTGTGACAGATGAAGCGGACTCATACGGTTTCGAAAAAGGAAAAATTTCTGCAAAGAACTGGAAGTGAGCTTTCTTTTACTAGCTGTCTTAGTTAGCAGAAATGTGAAACAGTCATTTGTTATTTGATCTGTCTCAATGAAGAGACATGCTGGAAGCTAGATAGAGTCTGGTGAGCTTAGATGACATACTACATTTCTGTTTTTGACATCAAGCTTCATTTTTTGTCTGGTTCTGTTTTAAACAACATGTACAATATTCTTATTCAGAAAAGTAAAAAAGCTGTTCGTGTCACATATCTCGAATCTCCTAAGTATTTTACTACATCAATAATCACGTACAGATAACGCAAACTCTGTGTTTATTTCAACTACCGGTATTTAAAAGAATTTTTCTCTTGATATGTTTCTTTAGTGACTACAACTCGGATGGATTTCGTTTCCAGTATTCAAAGACCAATAGGGAGTCAGAAACCGTGCTTATCCGACATCATCTTTCCGAGTTGTCGCAGCAAATTGCCAAGCTGGAAAAGGAAAATCTGTGGAGGTCACGTCGAGAGATGATCTTGTATCCATTCCTGCTCGGCTATGTTCTGTTCCGAGTTGTTCAATGGGCCATTAGACAGTAGGTTAAATAGGTGGTTCAGATCGGATGAGGGGTTTTGTTTCATGGCATTTGTATGGAATGAATTCTATCTTGGATTGGACTGCAGGTGTGTTCAACCATTTTTTGTGAGGTACACAACTGCAGGGCTGTTGGCCACTTATATGTATATACTTGACACTCTTACAAATTTGTTTTATGGCCCATTTTTCTGATCATTCAGTTGTTGAGCAACCAAAATATCAGTTGATATTAGAGTGATGTATAAGTTTAAGTGCATTTTAGTGATGTGTCATACTGATTTGTGTCACTTACAATACTTGGAGGATACCATGCCATTTTTTACATGTGGACTCCTTGATTTGACTAATGCATTATTAGTAATATAATGAACTTTTAAAGTTCTATAACACAGGATACGTTTTTTCAGTGATTGTTAATTGTAGTATGACTGGCGCTTGATTTGGCACTGTTACTGTAACATAATTTGTAGTGGACACTGAAGACTTGATTTATTGAATTTTATTTGCTTAACGAACTTTGGAATTCTCATTTTTCTTCTATGCAGAAGTAACTCTTTGAAATGTTTGGTTCTTCAGTTACTAGTGAAGTTGAGTAATTTCTGTTGTGTAGTTTTTGCTCAACTGATGACAGAGGTCTTAAAACTTTCAGAAGTGGATAAGGTGGTACTTGGACAACATCAGCTAAATACACTGTTTCATCTTTGAATTAAAAGGCATTCACTAATCAGATTGCTGGTTGGCCAGAATCATAATTCATTGTCCAGAGCCACAAAAGAGATCCACATATTACCTCATAAAATCACAGCACTGTCTTCCAGTTGAAGAAATTCTTTTGATCTTGGCAAGAATAGCACCAGACTAGCTAATGATTCGGTTTGCAGTCTGCATATACTCAGTTTTCAGGTTTACTGTAGTTGTCCTACTGGGAAGATATTTTCAGGGATTTGTTAACCCAGTTGGAGTATGAATGCTTAGCAGGGCTTTTAGCAACATTCCAACAAAGACATAATTTTAGTGCCTTTTGCTACCCAACTACTAACTTCTGGTCTTCTGACAGAATATGTTATTGCTATGATAAGTGATTTAGTAGTATAATTGCTTTTTAGTAGTTTTGAAATGATTTAGTCTTCATTCCTTTTGTGAAGTTGAGTTTAAATGAAATAATTTTGTCTGTAAAGAAACTTTACTAATATGAAACATTTGAGAAAGGTAATTTGGCATTTATTTTATTGTCATAAATGCAGTATTACATCAGTGCTTTTGAGAGCTACTTAAAGGTGCTATACAAAGTATCTTAATACAAAGAAATACTTGAAACTGTTGTTAGCATTGCCTAAGAAATTTCAGAAAATCTTCAGCAGTCTTTTCTTGTTATTAGAAGGTCAAATAGTTCACATGGAGATACACACCTTCTGATCCAAATTTTCAAAAGAAGTATCGTGGATAAGAATGAATTCATCTTGTCTCTCTGGATTGCATTTGAACTTAAATAGTTTTTAATCTGCATTTTAGGTGAATCTTTGTCAAAACTAAGTACATGTAGGCCTTAAGTGAATCGTTCCAAAACTTTTAATCAGTTTAGTGTATACCTAATTAAGTTTATTATATTACAGAAAATAGCATATTATGCATTGTAAGCTTGAAACTTTTGTGAATCTAAACTTCACTTTACCTCCTTTCATATGTCATTCACGTTAATTCTTTCTAAAATTGATAATCTTTTGGGAACCAAGTGAATGCTTTGGCAGAGTGTTTCTGTGTGTAAGCAATTCAAATGAGGAAAACTGATCGCTGTAAAATAGCAAGCAGTGGAGAGAGTTGTTTAATGGGGCAAACTTGCTTCACCTGTTCTGTTGTACCAGTATACAGTTAAAATGGCTGGTCTGCTTCACCCCTGCAAAATCTTGGAGCCACATGAAGTTGTGGAAAGCTTCAAAATTTGGAGATACATGTATTTGAGCAGCCTTGCCAAGATGACAGAGACCTTGGCAAATTTCAAACCTGCTTTTGGGCACCATATTAAAAGTTTGAGAGCCAAAGATAGTGGCTTACTGTTGCACCTAATTGAAAATTATTGACTTTCTAGTGTGCCTTTACATAAAGCATCCACTATTTTTTGGTTCTCAGAAGACTAATTTTTGGGTAGTGAAGATCTGTGTGTGCAATTCAACATTATTTTGTGGTATTTATGATACATAAATTTTGTAAACATTTTAAAGTTGAATGTGTTTGAAACGCAGACTTGTTAAATTTCACTTGGTGCATACTGGACCTTGCAATACTTTGCTTAATATTTTCAGACTTAAACAAAATGTGTGTTTTGCATTTTTTTATTTCAGTACCTTGATTTAATAAATTATTATCAAGTCAGATTCAGTAAAATTGGTTAAATGAGAACAGAAAAAGAACAGTCCCTTAAGCTAAGCCCAAAGGGCAGCCATGGGTATGAAGTGTTTACCGACTTCAGTTTTCTTAGCCTCAGCATATGAGGGCAGATAGTCAGTCCTCTACCTTACTGCCCGATCTTCCCACTCAGCAGCCATGGGTATGAAGTGTCTACCGACTTCAATTTTCTTAGCCTCAGCATATGAGGGCAGGTAGTCAGTCCTCTACCTTACTGCACAATCTTCCCACTGACAAAGTATGATGGTCAGTGTACTCATTATGGTTTGCTAGGAGGTGCAAGTGGACTGAAATCTCGAAATATCTGCCTGGTAAGGATTTGAACCATTGTCCTTCTGATGATTGACAGACAGTCAAGCACACTAACCACTAAACTGTTGCACACCACAAAGCAAGTA